>OV281340.1:8760000-10010000 GCA_923062675.1 Marasmarcha lunaedactyla
CCACCGATGGCGCCAACTGGACATAGTTGCCGGTTGCCTGAACGCTAGATACCGTAGATTTCGCAGTACGATTGTTTGAAAAGTTCATGTTGCTTGTTTCTTCAAATGACAATTATTAGTTTTCGGTGACCGAGACCTAAATAGTATCTGCATATGGAGTGATAGATTTCATATTGACTAAAAAAGATCTCATACTAAAAAAAATCTGGATTTTGGTACAATGGCAATGTTTTCTAATAGGTTTTTAAATATATGTTTCAGAGCTATACAAAACTACGAGAAAAGATATTCAAACGACGGTGGTTTCGAGATCACAGCGTTCCTCGGTGCTATCGGAGACTTTATCGGCATATTCAGTCTGTCGTTGCTTGTTGGCGCTCTCATCGGCTGCTTGACTGCTTTGATATCCTTTTTAAAGTTTTGATGATCTTCAGTGTATTGTAAATAAATAGAGTCGAGGGCACTGTTGTCCTTGCGCCATGATACCTGGGGACGTATGAGCCAGTGTAATCACAGGATAATTAGGCTGCGTGCTGGCATCATTTGCGAGTAGATTAATAAGCCAGGTTACAAAATTAAGATCAAGTAAAAGACGGCCAATAGATGTGGTGTAGTTTGGATAATGTTATGCCAAGTTGTTATACCAGGCCTCTGTCACTCGATGTACTTCCTAGCGCTAAATACCGATTGGTTGCCGTATCGCGTTCGCGTTTCAGTTCATTTTTGTAGTAGCAGCGCGCGGAGACTTTATGTTTTTGTTAAAAAGGCGGGAACGGCATTTTGTTTACGAGGTAATCTGTGGGTATGCCACTTATACCAGATATTCCGGGTTCGAAACTTGACATCAACAGACGTTAGTTTGCTTAGCACAGTTCTTTAAAGACACGAATATTTTCCTTTTGTAGGTAAATATGTACCAATTCTGTACTATAAACATTCTATTTACAACCCCAAACAGCATTAAACAGCTATTTCCTTAACCTCGCCGTACATAACAAAGTTCACGCACGTTCGTGAATGGCCTCTGCTGGAGTCAGCACTGTTTGTGCTCATGTCTTACGCCGCTTTCCTGATTGCTGAAGTTTGTGAATTGACTGGTAAAAACTATATATGATATATGATATATCCCACCGAATTGCTCTTTTTACTTAGCATTAGATGGTGCAACCACCCAACTTTCAGTCGAAATGCCTGTAACTGGTTACACTAATTTCGAAAAAACTTGCACCGTTTACTATATTAGAAAACAATGTGGTTTTGACAGAAAACAAATCGATTTTGAAGTTGATGCAAACTGAATTGACAACTTTTTGTTTTTTTGGGAAGGATATCAAAAAACAAGTAACAAATACAGTAAATTTGGGTAACTTTGAACATTTTTTACAGTATTTGAGATATTACAATCTGATATATATTTATTACGCCTTTATTTTATTGAATGAACAATGTCCTTTTCAATTGGTTTATTTTTATACATGATGAATTTACGGAAAAAACAATAGACTTACCCACAATGTTCCCCAAAACTCAAATTCAAAGTTACGTTAAGTTTTTATTAGTTGTAAAAACCTTTAATATTGGAATATTGCAAGGTTTGGGTATAATTAAATGATGTCTTTTTATTAAGCAAAACCTAATTTATGAAAATTGTATCCACACTAATGTATAAATATATATGTCATCCCATATAAATCAAAGTAGACCAATTTAGTGGAAAAAATATCGTTATGAGAACTGAGCAGCATTATGTACGTATTTAAAGTTACGCAACATAGTATTTTTAGGATACGGGTAACTTTGAACCATTCAATATTATCCAAATAACTTCGATTTTGAACGTACTCAAAACATTATCAGTTTCACACAATATTTAACACAAAAACGGATAACGATTTCACAATGATAATATATAAACTACATTTTACAGAAAAACACAAAAACATACCTGTTTACAGTAAGTTTTATACTTTTCACCATTTCAAGCACTAAACACCTCCAACAACTTTACTACGGGACGGTGGGTATTTTACTTAATTGACATTGAGAGTTCATGTTTTTACTTCAAATTTGCTACCAACATTTTGGACATTCGATTTACGCAGTCCCAATATTGAAACATCAAACCATGTAAAAAAATTATAAATCTTTTTCACAACTTTGTTCAAAGTTAGACCTCAATTCAAAGTTACCTACTATTACAAAGTTATATACGTAATGATATTTATAATCTACAAAAAAATATTATTTTTATTGCCACCAAATGGATAGCCTTTACTCCCTCTGTATAACCTCAGACAATGTGAAATGAAAACTGTATATTTGTTTGATTCGTTTATTTTTCCAGGTGTGGTCGCTGTCCTTTTCTGCGGTATCTGCCAAGCCCACTACACCTATAACAACTTATCTTCCGACTCAAGGAACAGAACGAAGCAATTGTTCGAATTACTTAACTTTTTGGCAGAAAACTTCATCTTCACTTATATTGGAGTATCAATGTTCACCTTCCCGAAACATCATTTTGATCCATGGTTTATTATCGCTGGATTTGTATCCTTTTTAAATGTGATATTTTATTTAACTATTATAGAAAATTGATTTCGCGGATATATTATGTTAAAATAAATAGTATTTTTAAATGAATAAGCCAGGATAGAGGTGATATTAGTTAGATAGTAATATTAGCAAAGAAATGCAAACATTTCATTTTCATAAAAATAACTAATAATAACATAGTGGTAAACCACTATGAGTGAAAATATGTGAAAACACATTGCGTGGTACTCTTGGCTCACACTGTTACTCAAATAAAATGAGAAATGACTCTTTAACATGGAGATGGGAAGTTTGTTCTATGTACAGGCTGTGGTACTATTTTGTACTTATACGGTATGTAAAAAAAAATCAGACTGTCTTCTCTATGAAAATTCAATCTAAAATTTATCAATTTTCTATAATATATTTGGTCAGTAATAACTCGCAGAATAATGCGATTGAGCTTATTTTCACGACCCTCATTCAATAGTTATAACGCCAACAAGTAGCTTTAATTTCTAATTACTCTTAGGTAAATGTCATGTCAATGTTTTCAATAAATATCTGTCACAAGAATCCATAGAAAATTGTAGAGTTGTACATTCCAGGTATAATAATCTTTGTAATGCTATTTGAATTAGCAAAACCACTCCGTGACGTCATCATACAAATTTCCTTTTAATTTATTTAAATTTAAATACTGCTCAGAAATCAGAAATGTTGAAAATGTTTTCTCAACTTTTTCCTCATTCTTTTGGGGAAAAAATACAAAAAGATATACTTCAAAATTACTTTACACACCGAATTGTTTTTGGATAATTAACAAACCTTATTTGCAAACTAGTTCTGGATGTTGCTTTTTTGGGATAAAATGAAGCTTAATTAGGTACCTATTTGTTGATACAAAAAATTTATGTTGGTTTTTCATTGTTTAAATTTTTTGATATTACATTTAACTTGTTGGTTTACTGTTATTTTTTAGTATTTGTATATTATGTTATAATGTAACTGTTGGTCTTCCACAGATAAATAAATTTTTTTGTGAAATTTACAAGATGATCAAAAAAGTAGAAAATATTGTTACCAAATACAAGATATAAAATTAAAATAAACACATGAAGTATATGGCAACATTAGCGATCTTATCACAAAACTATTTCATTTTCAAGGTAAAAACCCAGATTACCACAGTAAATATTCTACTGGTATTTCAAACAGCCTGCAATTTGTTATTTAAGCTGAGTTAATGAATCCATGATTATACTTTAATGAAACAAGTATGCAATTTTCTTAACAAAATATCTACATAGATAACTTCGATGCTCGGACGTGCTGTCAACATCTACCCACTTTCCTTCTTAATGAACTTGGGCAGAAAACCGCCGATACCTATGAACTTCCAACACATGCTTTTCTTCGCAGGTAAATATTTTATAGTAAAATAAAATGGCAAATGGTAGTTTATCTTAACAAAGATTGGGACCATGAAATATTAGTAAATAAATGTAAACTCGAATAGACTCAGTCACTCGCATCATATGGCTGTTAGATGTTATTTTGTTAAATTTTGAACCGGATACTACAAATTATATGCCCTAGGCTTTCATGTAGAGAGATGTTGAAAATAAAAAATATACCCACTATAATTACTGGAGCTTGAGGAATTCCAATCTAAGGACTGAACTGAAATATTGTTCACAATTTGTAAGTATTTCTCAAAATATAGTGTATATTGTGAAAAAAGCGTGTACCCCGAAAAGTGACAATGTGTTTTTGTTTGATCATTCTAAAAGATATAATATGCCTGTGAAGGAAATAAATTAATTTACAAATTACGGAAAATAAATATTAAAGTCTTATCGCCAATTTATTTATCATGACCATTTATAAAACAGTGTTTTTTTCCTGTCATACAAAAATCGAATTGTATTGTTTCCAACTCAAATGTTTACACTGTGTATTTTAGGAAAACTTACAGCTTGGTGTAGTTATGTATAAATAAATGGCAAAAAGAGGGCCAAAAGCAAGTTTCATAAGTTTTTATACACAGAATACTCTTTAGTTACGTTTAATTTCTGAAAGCATCCAGTGCATTTCAACCATGGCAAACCTAGCTTCATTTTGATTGGTCGATCGCTGGTTTGGCGTTTTTGCTAACCTTGCAAATCAGCCAGGACGCGTAAAGTTAGTGAGACTACTTTTTCGTAACAGAAAATATTGAGGCTTTTTTTCACAATTAAATAAATCATGTTTCATTTATCTTATAGTAATACGTGTGATTTGAACATTTAATAAACTTGAATTTGTAGTTTCATATTAAAACAAGGCATTGATTTTGTTGAACCCTGTTTTGTCTAGTTTCTATTACTATTTCGTTTTTGAATGTTTTTCAAAAGTACGAAGAAGTACAGTGTATTATTGCAATATTCACTTTCAAATTTAGTTAAAATTTTGTATGATTAACAGTGCTAAATATGCGTTTGATGCGTGTGGACGGTCTAATAGCCCTGTCATATTATTTTAATTAATAGTTGTAATTTCAGACAATTAGCTAAGGGTTGAGTGTACTAGAAAAGGGCATAATAACTTTTGAGACGTGTCCGTGTTTTAATTTCCTTGGTAGTAGTATCTAACAGTAAATCGTCTTTAGAACTTTGATTTTAGTCATATAGATAGAGGAAGATAGTTAACAAGTTCTTTTAATCCAACTTACTGGCAATCCGCATGCGTGCTTGAGAAAAAATGCTTTTTGGTGAGATTAAAGGCATTACTTTCAAGTAATAAATATATGAAATTACATAAATAAAAATGGAAGGATAATCGGATCAGATAAATTATAGATATTTCGCCATTGTATGATAAGCTTCATAGTTCCTTTTTCGTTATAACTTGAGACTATTTCGTAACTACTTTTTTTATTAGGTACACTGGTTTTGAGGAATACTCAGCTATAGACTGATATAATACTATTGACAATGATTTCATAAATTAATTACATGCTATGTATGAGCCCATATGCCACATAGAATGATGTAGATGCGTTATTAACCTACTAGTAATAATTAACCTTGCAGGCCTCCGAGGAGCAATGTCTTTCGCCCTCGCCATCCGGAACACCGTGTCGGAAGCGCGGCAAGCCATGTTGACGACCACTTCGCTAATTGTCATCGCAACTGTCATTTTGCAAGGCGGCGCCGCGACGCATGCGCTAGCTTATTTAAGGATACCTACGGGGTACGTGGAATAATGATATTGTGTTTTGTTTTTACTTAAAAGTATTTAAAAATATGCCTTTTTTTTGCTAAATACGTGATTTCTGTTTTTTTTTCGCATAAACAATGTATAACGGATGGGTTTTATTTCATGAGGCTAATTAGAAAAGCCTGCAATATTGTAGTTAAATGTTAATGATAAAAATCTTATCAGCCACTTTACGTCGCTATAAGATGATTACAAGCTCTAGCTGGTCCTAGAAGTTTCTATTATAATCAGATTTGTTCTTATATATTTTCAGCCAAGGACAAAATGATGAAAGCGAAGCTTTACCGTACCGTGACGTCAGAAGCGTAAGTACCTACTTTAAGATACATCTACCGTCTGCTTTAAAGTAAAACCCAAATCCTTAGTTGTTCTAGAAATATTTTATTTTATTCAAAAACAATAAGTCGTGGTGATCGGTGACTAAACATATGTTCCATATTTGGTTTTCGCTGCTTATTTTACATCTTAAGTCACTTGGTATAGTCTTGTCATTTATCATGGAAAGAATTATAATCCTAGGGTTAGAATTATTTAGTATAATTTGTAGTAAAGGTATAGTAGAAAGTAGAAAGATTATATTGCATCATACGAATCATAAGCACGCTTTCCAGCCATGCTCCCACATAGGAGAGAAGAAAGAAACTGTGACTAACTTTGTTTTTATAATATACAAATTATTAACCATGTGTTTGTTAAATCAAATGCAGACAATTTTAAGTTGAAGCTTAGTAGTAGCACGTAAACGAATAGTGCAAACTCGCACACGCGTAGTTTATGGAGGCAGTGACCGATATTTTTAGCATAGCTTTCTACCTCCACACACAGTAACCCATTATTTACAATAAAAAGCTCACTATTTATCTGTAATTTTATAGAATATATACTTTCTGTTAAAGATGAAATACATTTACGATAACTGGCCAAAAACAGTTGCATATAGTAGACTTAGATATTTACAATATAACTACGTACCTTTGTTATTCTTAATAATTATATCACAAAGGTTACAGAAAGCTAAAATCGGTTATCCAGAACAATATCTGTCACTGTTCCAATAGGGCTGAAAACACGCGAGCAAATCCTACAAAATAAGGACTCGTCCATATTAATAAAGTAATTATTACGGCAGCTCTACCAAGCGACGGACTCCGCTGAAGCAGTAAGTAAACGCAATACATAGCTGGCGCTTTATATGGCGGAATTATGATTTGCGCTTGTGTGCACTCATGTAGTTGTTCTTTAGAAATCATATTCGGTAAAAAGGGATTTTCGTTTGCTGGCTAATGAGTGATAAAGAGAATAGCCGTGTTTTAATTTTAAATTTTGTTAAGGTATGTATCTAAACACTTATTTAAATTAAATGTGTTACTTAGATCAAAATTATGGATGTGACTGTATTTACGAATAGAATTACTTTGCAAATAATATCCTAAGTCGGAACACGAATCATTTCATATAGATTTCAACTCATCTTTGCGCACGGCCCTATACGGCTATACTATTACGGCCGGTAAATAAACGTTGACAAAATGTACTGATTGTACACGAGGGCACGAGAACTCGCGTTAGCACGTTCATACACAAGCTGATGGCTGCCGCGACACTGACCCATAAGATTTAAACATTTAAGCATATTTAAACTACTCCTACATACGAAACTCCTAAGGGCACCCGAGTCGTATATTGAAACTACAACTGGTTCGGAAGGGTCATCTACAGCCAAAGAACCAGCACGAAACTCGGTAGGAATGCGTACGACGCGATAGCCTGGCCCACTGGTGGGTAAGGTGAGACGAATGCCGTGTCGCCCTATTTTGAACTGGAACGCCGGCGTTTCTTGTTGTTATAGCGTCGTCGGGATCTGTTAAGACTACGCGGACGCCGGTAGCCGCGTCTGGGTCGGCTGTGTATTCATCTTACTTATTGACCAGCGGGTTGGGATGGTGGGGAGCATTGTGGAAATGGCGTCCAGACGCCAACTTTATTAACTTCAATAATGGTTTTAGCTCGAGATTCTTATGCAGATCTATTTTGCGAGCATAATATTTATAAGCAAACACAAAGCACTGCGCGCAAAGATGAGTTGAATGATCTGTGAACCCAGATGCATATTCCAGAATATATATGTTTAGTTATATACCGATGTCTATTTGATCGGAGATGGGACTTGATGCACCTATGTGTATTTGTTCGGAGATGGGACTTGGTGCAGGCTAAGATTTTCACCCGAACAGCCGCTAAATAAGACAAAAGACCGAACAACGAGCAAGCGATTGTCGCCTTAGCCTGAGCATCCGCCGTCTATTTCAATGTGTGGTCATCCATAACGCAAACGCTGTTTATGTTGGCATGGAAGCATATGGTCGGGCGTTTTGTGGATATTTATTGGAATCACTCACTCACCTTTTGCCCTAGTTTGGTATTGTGGTATATTATTACTAACCTTTCTATTTTGATACAGTCTAGGTGCAAAAATTCATCACTAGAGTACTTAACGGTCATAATTTTAACATAGATCAGAGAATCATATGAAACCTTAGAGGAAATGCGATTTTCATTCTTGTAAACCGTGTATGATTTTTGATGAAATTATTACCATTTTGATATTCAATTTAAAAACCATAACATTAATATATAAGTTGTAACATTATATTATTTAATCAGGAAATGAAATAGGTATTTATTTACTCACAATAACAAGAAATGCGCACTAATTTTTTCTTTTGTAAAATACCTTTCTTATCACCATTCACCAACGCACAGTTAATGCGTATTTCTAAAACATTGAGATCAGTTGGTGTCATAAAATGATGGATGTACCTACTAGAGTAACCCCCCCCCCCATTAAAAAGGCTATTTTGTTGTGGCCCTTGCGATATGAGAACGTAGATTAAAATGTTAAATGTTATTCAGCCCGCGGACATAGGTTTCGGCCTTCGAAACATGGACCCGAATTCGCAAGCGCCCAATACCGACAGAACAGCCGTAAGGATAATCAAATAAATGCACGCAAATAAATTCGTTCACTGCACGCTAAAATGTACTTTATTCCACTAACATTAAGCACGTAACTAACTTTTTTAATCATCACTACGGATTGTTTTCTTGAGCACCGATTTTTAAATTGCAATTTATATAAATATAAATTTGAGACTTAGTCTGATAAAGGAAAAGGGTCTGTAGATAATTTTCATTGTCCTAATCGACATTTTCATACTTTAATTGCATGTTTTTTATTTTTGACTTTTGGTTTCTTTGCTTTTCTTCCTTCATCTAGAGAGGACGAATGGTAGTTAAGTGGGACTGCGGAGACAAAAGCGTGACAATGCCTTGGCAACTTAACTACGGCGTATGTATATAATATTTTATTTCCTTACTAAATTGATTATGGCAGACTTGAGATGTTTCCAATTATACAATGCCTATCTTTACAAAAAAAATTAAAATCGAATTCAGAATTTTGATGCAAGCTCAAAAATACTTAATAACTTGAGTTCTGTCGAGTACATTTCAAGTGCGTTATAAAGTACAAGACTCCATTAATATCATTATGCATGATTGCACTGTATAAGAATAAATACTGTGATGGTAGAACTAGGCCTTTAAGTTTAAGCATTTTAATTTTGTACATTTTATTTAATTTTGATGCGTCGTGTACAAATGAGGGTAAGTTTCCAGGTTTTGTTTTTGTACCTATCATTCTTTTTTGGGCTTGTATTTTTCTTTGATTACATTAAAAGAGCGCAAGGTCGGTGACGTTCTTACATGACGTACTAATATAATCAAAAAAACAAGTAATTGGAAATGTCGAGAAATAAATATTTAAATGAAACCGAGAAAGAATGGTGTAACATCGAGGCGCACGAGGTGGACAGAATAAATTTTGTCCGTTCACGTGTTCTGTCTTTTGCCTCGGTTCTTTTCGCGTAGTGACAGTCAGATTGCGACTAAGTGAAATTAAGCGACGTGGAGAAAATTTATGTGGTTCGTGCGTCAGGAGCATGTCATCTATCAAAGTATTTTTGAACCTTTTTACAGTTTGTCAAATTACTGAAGCATATAATTTATGGTAAATTATACCATTCTCCTTTTTTTTATATTTTTCACACTTGCATGTATCCAAGAATAATATCAATTATTAAGGGAGGGTACTTAAAGCACCTCTTTAAGAAAATTAAACAAGTTTTAACATAAAATTTGAGGCATTTTCGATTTTACACCATAAGTATACCTCATTAACAAAACGCCTTATCAGGCAACTAAATAATCACTCATTACTGTACTGTATTAAACTTGTTCATTATGATTTTACGTTATCAAATGACGTATAAATTTCTTTTAAATAAAGATTCTATTAATCTCTTTTACCATTCTATATTCTCGTTTCTTTAACCTACATGTACAGGAAACGCCTCGTCCGGCCAACGGCGAGAAAGCCCGCCTAGCCCGCCTTTGGGGTGCCGTGGACTCGCGCCTCTTGAAGCCCCTCCTCACCCACGCTCGGCCTCCGCTGACAGACACATTACCTGGCTTCATGAGACCCATTGCCAGGGTGCTTACCACCACACATCAGTATACGCAAGGAGTAAGTTCATAGATTCTTATTTAAATGTGGAGTGTAGCTGTAATATTAACCAAACTTGGAATACTTTACAAGCTTTTGCTCGAAGCTGCAGTTCAATTGCAAGTTTTGGAAACAAATTTTCGTTTCTGAAGTACCTAATTGGTTAAGATAGGGAAAACATAACAAACAAACAAATTCTTTTTCGAAGTTATAGAAGGCGATAGGGACCTAAAGGTTAGGTTAAATTGTAATTTATTATTTTTGTTTGATTATTATTTGCCAAGTATAATTATACTGGTTTTGACAATGTTATGTTGGCTAATATATTTTATATGACCATTGTAAACCAGGTTAGTATTAAACATGTGTTGAAGGCATTATCTCATTCAATACTTTTATTTCAGACTTTTGGTATCCATCACTTGTTAGTAAGTATATAGTTTTGGGAGCAAATATTTTTCATATTAGATATCTCCATGATAGGTCCTATAAACATGTGAATTGAATATTTATCTTGTTGTTAGTGTTCTATAAGAACAGTGCAGCATATTATAGCTCATTGTTTTCAAAAATATGGGATTTACACCTGTAAACTAGCAATAAACCATGGATTCATTTCATTTCCTATAATTTCATAAACAGAATGAGCTTCTATTTTTACTTTATTTTCTAATTTTGTTTTTCAGGAGAACAGTTTACGTAGGGCAGATTCTGACTCGGATTTATGTATTGATGAACCTCATGTGATGCCTACAAGTATAGATCCGCAGGTAATATAGTATTTGTCAGCTTATTCAGAACACACATAAAAATCTTATCATCACAGCTTTATAATAAAAACATTTAAAAATCATTTTTTTTATTATTCTATACATATATACATAAGCACTGTACATATGTTTAAGTTCATACATATGCTTGTTTTATATAATATTTTTTGTTTCTTTTCATTGCAGCTCTCTGATAGTATCCGGAATGGATATGGTCATGTATAAGTTTACTGTTATTTGTGACCTTTGGCTGTGATATAATTGGACTACACATTAATTGTTAGACAACTTATTTAATTAATAGGAAATTTGTTTTTTAATTATTGCACGCAGCAAATATGGCCTGGACTCGTTGATACGCGAATTTCCGTCGAGGGGATCACTGGCAGCAATATTTAAGACAGATAAACCAAATATTAACGTCTTCTTGTGTGCCACATGTTTTCTAAGAAGTATGAGTTTGAATATAGCTTTGCTATTATTATTTCCAATGTTATGTATGTACTTCATAATACACTCACCGGCACAATTAACCGGCCACCCATCTAAAATGTCTGAATAATATTTTTTTTAATGTGGTGGTTATTGTTTTATTTGTTAATTAATGGTGGGTACTGTTTCATAAAAAAAACACTATTTGTTTATGCATTTGTAACTTTATTTAAGAAAAAAATACAAAAAATTGATTAACAATTCTGGCAACATGAGCTCTTGCGTTGTCATGCACTCAAATAAAATTGTCTCCAATAAATGGAGCAAAAAGAATGACATGTTCTTTCAGAACCTCTTCCACATATCTGGTGGCACTTATTGTTCTTTCACTCACACCCACATTTCTCACCTCAAAAAGGCTATTACGGGCTTCAATAGCTGTGGAAAAGCGATCCCTCAACACGCTGTTGACAATGAAGCGATCGTCTCGAACATTTGTACACCGAGGATGGCCTTGGCCTGGTCTGCGCGTCTCCCGAAAACGTCTGATAGCATCCTGGATGGTTGTTCGCGGTATTCGAAGAGTTTGATCAATTCGCCGTCGGCTGTAGCCAGCATCAGCCAAAGCCACAGCCCTTGCCGATCCAGTAGCATCGAGTGGCATTTTTTAAAATTAAATTAACTAGGAATGTCTCGGAACACAAAACTAAACTTGTTGCAATTAATACAAACCAGAACAAAAAAAAATGAGAGCGTCGATTATCTAACCGCTCCGAAAATCGAATTAAGACTAAAACACATAATAAGGTCCTTAAAAGTTATGATTACAAAAAAAGTGAGTAAGTGTTTTTTTTTATTGGAAAAAGTACCCACAAAACAAAAACGACAGAACGACAAACATTTAAAAATAAGAATACCGACTCTTTATAAAGGTGGCCAGTTAATTTTGCCGGTGAGTGTAATATAAACAAACTTTTTCTTTAACAAGCAAGTTTTTGTGATATACTGATCAATGTAGCTTATAAATTATTGTAATCACCCTGTAAGCTTTGATGTCGCTACTCTAAAGATGTGATGCATATTTTTCTAAGTACACCTTATTAATGCAATTAATTATACTACTTAATTTTATTTAGGTCTAGTCCTTTTTTCCCTTCTTTGTGTAAAATATCTGATTAAGTTCTTGATTTATAACTTTGAAAGTTGTTTGACACGTCCATAAAATGGAATTTTATTTTTGCTATCAAATAAAATAATATTTTTAGTTGATTACAAATCCCTTAAATGTTATTATTGACTAAAGACATTAAATGTACATGGTAAGTCTCGTTTTTCGGTTTGTAAAACCTTGACTTCTGTAAATTAAATTTATTATAAAATTCTCTTTTCCTCTAATGTTCGTGTTATTAAGTTGTGTATGTTCTATTTTTTATGCATTAATGCAATTTTACAGGGTTACATTAATCAACCACCCAGTTACAGCATTGATCCTCGTAATTTGTGTTTCTTTCCAGTGTAATCATTAATATGTGTAATAAAAGTTTTTAAAATAACATTGTTTTATTGAACTTGTTTTTTAAGGGTGCTTCTTATTTCATCAGTAACTTTAAATTTAGGTCCATGACCTGGTATTATCCAGTCAGCTATGGCAGCAATTTTTGCTCGGTTAGACCTTTGCAATTTGTTATTTTCACTACCAGCCTCTTCCCATATTAGAGGATTGTTAATATCGTCATTCTTTTCAAATAAATCTCCTAAAAATCAGTTCACATTTTAGATTTCAGTATAACTCGAATTTAATGGTTAACTAATAATGATTAACCCTTTCCATGCGGCTGGCGTGATATCACGTCCGACCAAATTCCGTTTACCATACGGTGGGCGTATTATTCCGTTGAAACAAAATTGCCGCCATAAACGAGCAGATCAACGACAAGAACGCCACTCCTGTGCGTAGGTTATAGGACGCAACAGCGCTACTGAAACGGTGGAAAAATACTCACTTATTATACATAGATATGATATGCTACAAGTGTTCCAAGTTTCAGGATTATTTAAGTATAATAAAGTGTAAAAAATATAAATTTATTGTTTATGTTGTTAAGTTTTGTTATTACTTTGAACATTTTTGTTTGTGTTGATATCAACACATTTTAATTCCAATATTTGTCGTAGATAAAACTTCCGACGATAATCAAATCGACGATAATGAACAAAATTCGCAGCCATTTTTTATCGATGATGATGGGATGTCACAAAGCATTTTATCGAGAAAACGTGCAAGTGATACTGAAATTGACCCAGAAGTTTCAAGTTCTATTATTGGCGAGTATGAAGAATCTCAAGATCTTTTTAAGATACCCCAACGAATATTTCCAAAAAGTCATATGTTTAAATGATATTAGAAGCAATCCAAAATCTAGTTCTAGTTGTAAATCTGATGAAATCAATAATCCAATCCCAGATACTAATAAAATAAATGAAAAATCATCTTGTCCCGAGTGTGTTTGAGAAAAAGGAATAGATAAAAGGAATTACCACTTTAGCCTTTTATTGATGGAAGAATTGCAAATTTTTAAGGCCATGTATGTGTTCTAAGGCTTATATTGAAATTATGAAAATAGTAAATCAGTAACAGTTATCAGTAGTAGTATAACAGCTTTTTCCTTCCCGCTTTTTATTATTTTAAATAACTATAATAATAATTTTTTAAAATCGATAATTTTTTTTATAATCATAAATTTTTAATAAATAAGAGCGATTAATGTTTTAGTTTTTTTTAAATATAATAGCACAAATATAGTTGTTTTATTGCTATTAAATTTTAAAAAAAACAAAGAATTAATTGCTCTTATTTACCAAAAAAATATGAGAGTATAAAAAATATATATATCTTTAGTTATATACAATAATAAAACACCTATTTTTTTAAGCTTAACAAAAATAATAGTTGGGTAATATTTATTACAAATGACAACACCGATGTTGTCTATATAATTTGGGAAACGTAATAATACGCCAACCGCGTCTGGTGATAGATTTGGGCAGACGTAATATTACGCCCTTGGTACAGATGGAGCATATTTGTTAGGACGTAATATCTCGACCATCGTTCTAGAGAAGCGATCTTATAAAAGGTCGTCCGTATAGAGATGGCGATATTAAAAGTAGGATCCCGCATGGAAAGGTTTAAATAACATGGCAATATCAATAGTTCTAACTTAACAAGTAAAAAATTTTATTTGTACATACCTGTTATTGCAACTTTTTCATTTTGCATGGTTGTTACTAATATTGTTACATCTGACAATGTGTGTCCAGGTGTTGGAATCACACTTACATTACTATTTATGACAAATTCTTCACCTAGAGTAATATTATAAATTAATACATATTCTTACCTCAAAAATTGTATACCTACTAATGACACATTTTACCATACCTTTGTCAAAATTATGAATAAAGTACTCATCTTGATATGATATATTAAAACCAACAATGTGTTTTGCTTTTAAAAATAAATTATTATTTCCAATGTGGTCTGAATGACCATGTGTTGATATAACATAATGTATATCACCTGAAGTCAGTTTGTGGCTTGTCAATGCTGCAATAAAAATATTATTTTCAAAGGGACTGTTAATAGTTTTTATAACAAATATTATTTTAAATTTAAAGTATATCACTGTTTTAATAAACAGTAGTTTATTTTCAATTAAGTATATGTTCATATTCACACAGGATATTTCATAGACATAAGTAGTAGGGCTACTTGTGATAGTAAATGTGATAATAACCATGTTAACAAGTTCGAACTCTAGGGAAAAAGAACAAGAAGTCACAAAAACATATATGAATTCGCATGTATTGTGCAAATGCCTACTCCAAGTTACATTATCTTCTTTGGAATAGTCTCAAGCATGCCTTTTTTTAGTGGTCATACCTAGTAGATGAGAAGGTAATGATAATGAAACTAACAATCTAACCCTTACCATCCAAAATATTGTCTTTATCCCATGCAGTCATTGTATCCACTACGATATTGTGTTCTCCTTTGATAAGAGTACAACTACAGTTTGCTATCATTTTATCTTTTGAAATCATTTTAGAGTATCCATCGAACAAAACATTTACCTCGCACATATTACGTAGAAACACTGTATGTGTTAATATATTACAAACAAGCGGCAGCAACTTGATAAATATCGATTAGAAGCAGAAAGAAAGTATTAGAAAAGAACACAAGTAAATAAACACTATTTATTATTGTTATTTTGTGTTATAAATGCTGCGTTCCGTTTGCCGATTACAGCGCTAAAAGTGCTCAAAACCGTTCCGATTTGTTTGAGCGCGCTGAAAGTGTTATTAGTGATATTGCAATCGGAACGGTAAATAGCGCGCTAACATTCTGATTGTTCGTCGATTAAGTCTAAAGTTATAATTTCATTAAGATCTTTGACCCTGAATGAAGCAGGAGCCATTTTTTTACATTATTACGAAAGAAAATTAATAAGCAAGCTTTTAAAATCTTTAATCGACTAATGCTGCGTTCCGTTTGCCGATTACAGCGCTCATATACCCGTTCCGTTTGCCCGTGAACGCGCTCACAGCGATATCGATACGTCATCAATGACGTCATAAACGCCGCCATCTTACCGCTCACAGTGCCAACGCTACGGAGCATGGTCGCTGTGAACGGCCTTTCAAAACTGACAAATGACAAAATTTTTGTGGCTTACAAACAATTTACGAAGTTCTACCACACTTAAACCTTGTAAGTTAACACTATTAGCACAAAGACACGGTAACCAATGTCTTATCTCAGTTCTTAGAAAATGGTGGAAAATGACATCCTTTCGCCTACTTTCTCATTCACTACCAACCAGCACTTGTTCATTGTACCATTATAAATGCAAATTAATTACTATATTCGGGAATTGAGGGGTTATGTTGCGGAAATTGATCAATGCAAACTCTTCACTCGTCAAACATTGAAACCGTAAGTGCAGATCCAGCTGATTCATGGAAAATTAAATTAAATTTTGCGTTTTATGGCAATCAGTTGTAGTTACTACACAATATCTATTTCTGCCAATTTCAAGTATTAATATAATAAAAGTAATTTTAACACAATTAAAACATTGAAACATAACCTAAAACCGTACTTCATTGATTGAACATAGTATTATCATCACTGACCTCAACCAATGGACAAAGCAGCCTACGATAAAAACGTGCATTCCTAAACTTGAAAATATCACAAAATGGCGTCCATTTTTAGGGTTGCACGAGAGAATCGAATCTAGATTCGGTATTTTAGAACTAAATATTATATAACGAACGTTTGTAAGAGATTGACGTAGATGATAATTATAGTTTATTATTTATTTAATTTCATCATAATTCTTTCAATATACAGGGTGTATCAAGACCGCTTCCACTAACTTTGGGGTATGATTAAACTGCATATTCTCATTACGAAAAAGTACTTTTTATTTTTTTTAAAGCCAGAAATTTGGACATTTTCCAAAAAAAATATTCTATTTTTTTAGCTTTACATATGTAAGAACAAACGGATTATCACCAAATTTCAATTAAATACACAGTTTTTTTTTTACAAAAAAACAACCGCGGTGTGTTGCTGTACAATATTTACAATCATTGCGCAGCGGGGCAGGCCGCGCTTCCATCCGTTGCTAGGCGACGCGACGCGGTGCGAGTGCACTGTAGGCCAATTCTCGTAATAAAAACCGCGGCGATTTCGTAGCGACTCGACCGTAGAAGTCACTTTCGTATTCTCATCCGTCGATTGGAGCGATTCTAAAGTCGTTCTGAAGTCGCTCTATCGGAATGTCGCTGAACCGTATTCACATCCTGAATCGACTTTCAATCGTTTCAAAACGATGTCACAATGGTATTCTACTCCTACAAATGACAGTTAGTTTGATCGGATGTCAACGACTTAACGTCAAAATAAGCGATCCAAAAGTCGTTGAACGAAAGTTCATTCTGCGGGACGTTTACAAAGAGAGAACCGCTACTTTTGTGTTTTGAAGAGGCTAAAAATGAGCTCAAAGTTAGCGTATTTGTTGCTAGATATGCCAGAAATGCAAAAAGCGAAAAAGAAGAAGTGTATTGATTGAGGTTCACAAGATGGGACGCATTCATAATGCCGGAGAATGACTTCATCAAAACATTTCGTCTCACAAAAGTGTTGGTGCAGAATCTCATTGATGAAAAGAAGGAAAACGGGATTCTTTGACAGTAAAAGATAAGGTTAGTAGGTTTCTATTCTGCTAGCCCACGTTAATAAAAACGTAAATACAAATTAAAACGTAAATATATTAGTTTATGATGATATATACTAAGGTTTACATATTAGATAATAATATTGTAACCTTAGGTAGGTATACCGAATTGAATAAAACACTTTTTAAACCTTTCTTTACAAACTGTTTTAATTTAGGTTACCTACTCAAATAAAAATAACCTTGCATTAGACATCTTCATTTTTATTGCAATAATGTTAAACATACACTGATGGTCTTATATTACTTTCAGATTTTTACTGGTTGCCTGCAAGCTACACTGCAGCCCAGAAGTTTCTGGCCAAGTGGTCAATGCTTGAACAGTTTTTGCTAACGTTGCAAACAGAGCCCCGATTGCGGTTCCAGTACTTCGTGAGATGGAAAATCAATCTCAATATATTGTGGCAGAGGAGAGCTTCACAAATGAAGCAGCTAACATGGAGACTTTTCAAGGACTGCATAGAGTTAATGTAGATCTAGAACAAGGCAGGATGGCCCTACAAGCAGTTATATAGACTATAAATGGGGGAGAATAGTCATAATAAGTTCAATCTTTAAATAGACAGAAACAAAAAATAATTGTGTTATATCAATCTAATTTGAATAATTATGTGTTGAATAAAGATCTTAAGGATGACTGGATGATATCATGTTGTGCTTATATCTTATGAAAGTGTTTGTACCTAAGATGTGTCCAATATTATTATTATTATTTATTAAACTTTAACACATTTTTTATCTTACATAATAGTCAACATTATATGGTTTGAGGTTTTCATGTCAAATTACTGTATATTTGGTGTTATGCTGTGATTATTTAGTTATTATATGTAGACTACTTAGTTATGGTAGGTTAATATTTAAAGAAAAATTACCACGTGTGTGGAGCCCGAGAGCTAAGTGTAATAAGTGTAAGTGTAATAAAAAATTAAAACACAATTGTAAAATATACTATTTGGTTTTATTTAGCTCTTAAAAATGTATATTTACTACAGTAACAAAACAATAACCCGAACCAAAAATATTGGTCTAAACTGCATCTACAGGTGCTTCTTCAAATTGTTATCACTGAAATATTATAATATCAACAAACCAATTAAACGTTACATTCACTACACAATAGCTTGTTAAAGCAACTGACAGCTTAGTGAAAACCCTAAAACTTGTCAAGCCCTATAATTTCACAAAGGCGTTCTTCTAAGGGACTAAGTATCGGAACATCTTTGGGGCCACCACGAATCTACAAGCTTCGTGAATTCTTCGGACCGTATTTGAGAGCCGACATTTTAAATCGTTGTAAAGCTGCAACCTACACATTGTTCTATTATTTCGCTGTACCGTGTCCGTCGATGGTTACTCCTGACAATTTTGAGCTCAAGTCTCGTCCCTCCGTAGATCGGACACGACCGGGCGACCTAGGGCTAAGATTTATGGAATCAACAAACAGTTCGAACTGTCGTATAGAAACTCGCGTTTGATATTTAAATAAATAAGTCTTTGAACAAGAAATTTCTACACAAGTTTCTTGCTTTTGAATAAAAACTTATCGCCAATTTGACAACAATAAACTTTGACAAACAATTTGATGGCTGAATCGAAGACAATGACGTTTATCAAGATGCGAATTATTCGATCAATTGAAGTGAAAAATCGCTTTTTTCAGCATTTATTTCTCTTTGTTAATTAAGTAGTTCTCTAAGTTAGTTGGAGTAGTTATTCCTTAAATTTATTTAATTAATTACATGTTAAACACCGTATTCAGAATTTAAAATATGTTTTAATTTCTTGGTAGTTCAGTGATAACTTGAATTGGCAACATCTTGTGTCGCTCGATTCAAAAGTCGTTCAGTTTCGATCCTATTGAGTTGAAGTCCTATCGAAGCGCGTCTGAGCAATACGTGAATACCGATTTTGGATAGAACTTCGATCGAACGACTCTGCACTACAGCGATATGTCAATTGTCTGTTTTTAGTGTTTTTACGAGAATTGGGCTACTGGACCTCGCTTGTGGCTGTGGCTACTCGCGCTCAGCTGACTCGCAGCGTGCGCACCGCGCATCACATGAATACCATAAGCGAACTTTATGTAGTTGTTTCCTATGTTCGAATGACTTCTTATGTTATGTAATAGAAATTTTTCATGAATTTGTTTGGGTATGATGGCGATGAAATAAGTAAGTACTATTAAAAGCAGTTGATCGAAGTAGGATGTAAATAAATAATGGCTGAAAATTTTTCCTGTCAATCATTAGTTTGATAAATTCGTTTAGGTTTTTGTTACTTAATAGTTTAATAAAAGTCATTTACCTGCCTCGTGCCAACTCATTTAATTGTTACTGAACAAAATAAATAAACAGCAGCTGATCGAAATAAATAACGGTACAAAAATAATTCCTGCACATCATCTATCCGAATTACTGCAATAACAAAATTGGATTCCTCTTTCTTGTGAAAAAATAGTTTGAACCTAAAGATCATCAACCCACCAGTTTCAATGACAAAACCTAAACGATTATTATTCATTTATCAGTATCATATTATCAGTCATTAACGAATATTAGTTTGCTTATTAACATAATACCTAGTAACTTACAGTAGATTCCTTTAATAAAAATACCTTAAATACTTAAATAAGATAAAACTTACAGTACCTACCTAGTCTACATAGTATGTATTAAGTTCCGTAAGAATAAAAGTTGTAAAATACGCTCCCACCCGTGGCCTCACTGTTACTATGTGTGAATTTTGAACATTGAACTAAGTACTAGCAGAGACTAGTAATAAATAACTAAAAAACTAACCATGTCAAACAAAATTTTGTGATTTGAAAAATAGTTGTTTTAAGATAGAAAGATGGCGTTAGATGTATTAGGTTTACAATTTATTTAAATTTAGTCAAAATAACACGTAGAAACCTTAAGATGGCGCTATTTACAAAATCATTTGATATTTCATTGCAAGTGACTATCAGTAGGTATCAAGCGACAACAGACTTTGTCCTGAGTAGTTTAATAAACAAGTATTTATTAGTAGAATATTTGTATTTTATATTTTATAAGTTTAACAATAAATCTTGTGTACATACATATTTATTTTGAATTTCACTATAAATTAACATTACATGATATTTTTTAGCTTTTACATGTGAAGAGTAGTTTATTATGATCAAATCGAACTTTCCTTCATACTTTTCCAGGTTTAGGACTGGCTGAATAGTAATGAAAAGATATTTTTCTCTTAAAAAAGCTTCTTATCAACTTCAAACCACTAAATCTATTAATTAAAAAAACAAAAAGTCAGTTATCTATTCTTTAAACAACATTTTAATATTATGAATTAAGCACGCAAGTCGTTACTCAAACATACACTAATTAGAATCGAAATTCAAAAGAAAGATATGTAAGTAAATGAACACAAACATGAACTTATTTCCTGTCCACCTAGTCAATTAGTCGATTGCCACTTAACTCATACAAAAATCAACTCATGTACCTTGAATTGCAGCCTAAATTTGTTTGCCTCGACGGTTTTATTTCAACGAACTTGTTAACGAACTATTTAACCAACTACGTTGAGGTGTTGTCGTTGCATTGCCAGTCGATAAGAACTTTGTGGACTTTTTAGTTTAGCCGTCTACGGATTCAACTAGTTCATTTGCAGGCGATACCTAGGTGATGTCTAACTTTTTTCTATAAGTAGACGTCTAGTAACTTCGTTTGCAGTTTCAGATCGAAGCGCTGCAGGTTTAAATCGTTTGACTAGACAACCTAAAGTTTTTGTAGCGCTGCATCTAATAATAAATCATTGAATAGGTAAAAATGGAATGCGTAGTAACTCAATAATATTGAATATTTAATAACACAGGCATTGTACTAGCTTCCAAGTACTACAAAGTTTCACATGTAGGTATAATATTAAAAGAATCTAATTATTGTATTTGAATTCTTAAAATAAAACTTACTTCTCTACTAAGTAACTACGTCTTACCTCACTTTAGAAGTTCGTTCATAACAAAAATGCACAAACTCACTCACACAAGTTCACAAAACTAATACATAGGTAAACTGCGCACGTAGATAACACTGCGCACAAAAGCACCTAAAATAGGTACTTATTCACAATCATACTCTAGCACCCTGCCCGCACGCCCGGCCCTCTTAAAATCAACGGTGAACTGAAATAAAACTTAAAAAATGGTGTGGATTGCAGTAGGTACACAAATGCTATTATTTCCTAGAAAAGCACTGCCGAAAGGTCGTAGTTTGCTGAGCGAAATCGTTTGGCGGAAGCCGCTAACACAAGTACAAATGAGCCGCCTTTCTTTGCACGTGCGACGACTGTGTACAACAGGTGTTGTGACATGAAATTACTTATTAACATTATCGATTAGTAGTCCATTTTGTAGCATTCACCAAATCCCTAGTCGTGTCATGTTTTAGAAACTAGCTTCTGTACCACAGGTCTTCCTATTTCAGAAGCTAGTGATACCTTGACTTATGTACCAAAGTGTTTGTTGCAATAAAGATTTATTATTTATTATTATTATTATTAATGTTATTGTTTTAGTTTTGGTCTTTGTTGAGAGGAGCGCAGTGCTTGCTTTGATTTAATGTATTGTATTATTGTAAATATTGTATCTAAGATTAGATTACTTAAAAGATGTCGTACTGAATTCTGCCAGTGGCTGTTAGATCAGCAGCAAAGTTCACCTGAATTCATCGAGCACGTGATTTGGACGGATGAATCCACTTTCACTCGGAACGGAATGTGGAATAGGCGAAACGCTCACATGTGGTCGGAGGGAAACCCTCACGCTTCACAGGAAACCGGTCACCAGACCCGACGGTCCGTCAACGTATGGGCCGGTATTTTAAAAATGTAATCCTGGGACCAGTCTTTTTGCTACGGCGTTTAGATGGTGCGTCATACTTAGATTTTATTACCAGGCAACTAAGTAGATATTTGGAAGATTTTACTGTGGCTGACTACCGCCGAGCGTGGTTTCAGCATGACGGTGCACCTCCACACGTGTCTCGATCCGTTCGCAAACGGCTCTCCGAAATATTTGAAAGCCAATTGAAAGGGTGTTCGATCGACAGTGCGATAGTGCTGCAGAAATGATAACAAGACTAAACGATGTTTTTAATAAGTTACGCGCAAACAGTTTAGAAGATCCTACCCTTTTGCCTAGACTTCACCAGGAGACGAAAAGACGAGCCGAACTCTGCATCGAACTGGAAGGTGCGCAGTTCGAACCCCACCTCATAAGGATGAGAAGGATTTAGTCAGGTTAGTGAGTGTATTTTGCGATGGAGCAGAATAATTTTTAAACAGCTTGAGCTTATTTTTTTAAATAGGCATTAACTGTATAATAAAAAAATTTCTATAACATAACATAAGAAGTCATTCGAACATAGGAAACAACTACATAAAGTTCGCTTATAGTATTCATGCGATGCGTGATGGGCACGCTGCGAGTCAGCTGACCGCGATGACCGCGTGGGAACAAGCGAGGTCCAGTGCACTCGCACCGCGTCGCACGCTTAGAAACGGATGGACGCTCGGCCTGCCCCGCTGCGCAATGATTGTAAATATTGTAAAGCAATACATCGCGGTTGCTTTTTTGTAAAAAAAACTGTGTATTTAATTGAAATTTGGTGATAATCCGTTTGTTCTTACATAATAATATGTAAAGCTAAAAAAATAGAATATTTTTTTGGAAAATGTCCAAATTTTTGGCGATAAAAAAAAATAAAGAGTACTTTTTCGTAATAAGAATATGCAGTATAATCATACCCCAAAGTTAGTGGAAGCGGTCTTGATACACCCTGTATAAAATAAACAACTATACAGTTTATTTTTGTAAGTCCTGATATAGTCCCGTCAAGTAATCCAGAAAGACAGTAGTCAGTTTGCATTAATTCCCAACATGCTTGGTACAGACCTTGGGTACACTATTATAAATAAAATACCGAAAGATCCCATGTTTGCTTAAAATGTTATTCAAGGTGAAGCATCAAAGTTTTCGGTTCAATCAAAGTCTGGAATCAAAGTAAACAAAACGACAACCTGCCTATTCAATAAGAAAATTATAAATTCTAAGCTAACTTAATCCAGTGTGTCTTCACGCCTGTTCGTTTCAAAAATGCACGCACAACGGCAAGCAAAGCAAATACCGTTTCGATATGCTTTACTACGTTAGCGCCTGTTATCATTTGCATCGATCATATATAAAATAAGAACATTTTTAATATGATCATCAATGTCTGATTAAATAATCAAAGCTTCGGAACATCGCTTTTGACAGCTGTTTTGACAGAAAAGTATCAATAATGATATGGGGCAACCTAACCACCTGCTATGACGTCACGACCCGATTGATACTTTAGTGATGTGGCGTATACACGCATTACATTGTATATAGTTACGAACGTATCCTTAAGACTGTCAAACTATCAATCATTAGAATGATACAATTAGATTTATACATAAGATAGGTTAATAATTGTGACGAGGATAATGTATTTTGTACTGTCCAACTAAGTGATTAAAGTATATGTATTTGTACGAGCCACTCGTACATTTATATTATTTTGCTATCAAAGCATTTTTGTTCTTGAGTTCTGTTTAAATGCATTAGGTTATAAGTTAGTTGCATTAAATACTACGTGCGGGACGTGTTTCTATTTGACATCCTGACATTATGTACTAGTTAAGTTGTGGCTGGTACATGTTTTCGTCCTTCGAGCCTAGTTAAGTTGTGGCTGGTACACGTTTTGGTCCTTCGCCTATGTACCTCGCGCATTTTATGGATTGCAGTTTATTTTCACATATTTTTGACAGTGCATTAATCAGTGACAGTGAGGTTTTATCAATTCGTGACAGTTTATTTTAACATTTTTTTTGACAGTGCATTCGCAAACCTTGGTGATATCTAATATTTTGTGACACTTTAATTGCATTATTCAGTGACAGTGAGGTTTTATCAATTTGTGACAGTTATTTTAACATTTTTTTTGACAGTGCATTTGCAAAACTTCTGTAGTGATATCGTATATTTTTGTGACAGTTTAATTACATTATGTGGCAGCCATGTTTGATTGACTTTGTATGTACATCTACCTGCCTGGTGTAACCTTTTGACAGTCTCCTGCTGGTAGTGGTACCCTGGTGGACACACTACTGTTCCTTGACAACTGCAACTACGGCCATCGGTATATCTTGGTTGCAATTAGCCAAGTACCGGCTGAAATTCTGCATCTACGACTTACAAGTAAGATCGTTTCATTTTACTTAAATTGACAATGGAGGCTATTATTCTGCGTCAAAAGCAACTCATTGAATCTATTGAACAAATTAACATTAACTTTAAAAAGGATCCTGAACGTAGAAAAACACCGGAATATATAGCAAAGAAACTACAAACACTTGACAAATTATTTGACGATTTTTTATTCATGAGCAATTGCAATCATATTCTGACAAATCTCATGAATATTTCGTGAAAAATATGTATGGTCAATTGAAAGACTTTTATGACATTACTAGGGATATGATCTCTAAGTTTTCTATTTCCGGAGAAGGAAGTAGTAAACCTGATCGCGGTTTACAAGCTGACCCAAAAGTGTTAGATCTCATACGACAGCAACAAACTAACTTTCGTGCCTTTCAAAGGATGGTATCGAACTGCAATGTAGGTGAAATTTTTGACAAGTGGGAGGTAGAAGATAAACTACGGAACTTACAATCCCGTTGGAGTAACATTGACAGCATTCATTGGCAAATTGACAACATCTTAGAGGGCTCAGATGAGATTTATGAAGAACAGTATACGCATTATGAATCTATGTTTGAAGAAGTTAAGAAATCCTTGAATAAAAAGTTATTGTCTTCAACACATTTGCAGCAATCAACTCCGCAATTAGATCTACCAATTTTTTCTGGAAACTATACGCAATGGCCTACGTTTCTTGACTTATACCGGGAATCTATTCACAATAATAACAATCTATCTAAATCACAAAAAATGCAACATTTAAAAAGTAAACTCAGAGGAGAGGCTGAAAAACTCGTTCAGTATTTACATATTTCTTCTGAAAATTATGACACAGCATGGAACATAATTAATCAACGAAACAGATAGAAATATTTCTCAATCAACCAAATATTAATAGGCAGACATCATTCGAATTAAAAAGACTTCATGACATCTGCACTGAATGTATTAATGCAGTAAAGAACTTGGGGGTGGATACTTCTACATGGGGTCCCCTACTTGTTCATCTTATTTCGAATAAATTCGACCCTGACACTTTACGTGATTTTCAAGAGGCTAGACATAATCCTCGAGAATTACCGGCATTTGAAGAAGTCTTATCATTTTTGGAGACTAAATTTACAGCACTTGAACCCTTAAACAGAAAAGTAGAGTCATCAATTACCAAATTGAATTACACGAAACCTACAACATCAAATTATATTCCCACGAGAAGAGAATTTAATAAAGGCTACAATAATCCTAAACAGAATAACAACCGAGCATATCACACCAGTATCAATTCCACAAAATGTCCTGTATGCAGTTTTAGTCATGCACTCTTCCAGTGCAAGAAGTTCGGAAATATGACACTTCATGAGAAACAAAATGTTCTATCAAAGAGCAAAGTTTGCAACAATTGCCTTTATGTGCATGAAGTTAACGTATGCAATTCCACTAAGCGGTGCAAAATATGTAACCAAGCACATAATACTATGATACATGATATTTTTGTTTCAAGCAACCATTCCCACACTTCAACTCGTCAACAACAGCAGTTACCGAGAAATGTTAGCCACGTGCAAAATTATGATGACGAGATACTATTGACAACTGTGAAAATACAAGTAAAAGCAAGTGATGGTACATGCCTAACTATGAGAGGACTACTGGATCAAGGTTCTCAATCTACATTAATTACAGAAAATGCAGTACAAAGATTGACATTGCAAAGGCAGCAGTTTAATGCATCAATATCAGGCATATGTACTTTATCAAATAAAATAAGAGGAAAGGTTCAGCTTATTTGCAAATCAATAAATAACAACTTTGATTTTAGTACGGATGCTTTGATTTTGCCAAAGGTTATAAATAATCTACCCAGCAACTCGTTTGAAAAGAAAAAATATGTACATTTACAAAATATTCAGTTAGCAGATCCTGATTTCAACATTTCTAGCCAAATTGACATTTTATTTGATGCAAAAGTTTATTCTGACATTTTAATGGATGGGGTTTTAAAAGGTCTACCACATCAACCCATCGCACAACAAACTAAACTAGGCTGGATCTTATCAGGAAACGTTACAAGAACATTTAATTGCCATGTGGTTTTTAATAATCATGATGACATTAGTAGATTTTGGGAATTGGAGGATTTGCAAGAAAATGAGAGTAATAAATTGACAGAAAGTGAGCAATTTTGTGAGAACTATTATATTTCTACAACTAAAAGATTGTCTAATGAAAAATACGAAGTTCGTTTGCCCATGAAGCTGAACTTTAAAGAACATCTCGGTACTTCTAAACAAAAAGCAGTTGCCCAATTTACGTCGTTAGAACAGAAATTTCGCAAAAATGAACAGTTACAACGCGACTACAGTCAATTTATGGAAGAATATATAGAGCTGGAACATATGAAGGAATGTGACAAGTACTCGGACGAAATAAGATGTTATCTACCTCATCATGACGTATACAAAAAGGACACTACAACCACGAAATTAAGAGTTGTATTTAACGCTTCCTCAAAAACCTCTAGTGGCTATAGCTTAAATGATTTAATGGAATCTGGACCTAAATTACAGCAGGATATTCAAGAATTATTAATTCAATGGCGTTCATTCAAATACGTTTACTCAGCCGATTGTGAAAAAATGTACAGGATGATATTATTGCATAGTGACGATCAAAATCTACAACAAATTGTTTGGAGACAGAATAGCGATGACATTTTACGCGAATACAAGCTATGTACACTTACTTATGGGATGAGGGCAGCCCCATACTTAGCTATGCGAACAATGAAGCAGTTAGCAATTGATGAAGCAGCAAATTTTCCATTAGCAGCCAAGATATTAGAGAATAACAGTTATGTAGATGATTTATTATCAGGAAGTAATAAGTATAGAAGAAGCGAAGCAGCCAACAAAGCAACTAATAAGCATGTTTGAAAAGGCTGGATTTAATTTAAGAAAATGGTGCAGTAATACTCCCGAATTGCTAAAAGATTTAAATCAAGATCAAATTGATCCCGCATTTATCAATTTCAGGTATGCAAACTCTACAAAAACTTTGGGGCTAAGATGGAACGCTAAAGAGGATTTTTTTCAGTTTCAAAATGAAATTGAGTTTGATTTGAACAAAGAATGCATGACAAAAAGGGAAATGTTATCTCAGATTTCCAAAATATATGATCCACTTGGATGGCTATCTCCATTGACAATCAAAGCCAAGTTAATATTTCACCGTGTGTGGTCCACAGGTATTGACTGGGATCACAACATACCTGGTTTATTACAAAAAGAGATTACTGACATATTAAAAGACCTAAAAAATATTGATATGGTAAAAATACCCCGATGGTTGGGATCCTCTGAGAAAACTATCGAGCTACACGGTTTTGCAGATTCATCGGAAAAAGCCTACGCATGTAGCGTGTACTTAAAAACTAAAAATGAAAGCGGACAGACTACGATAAAATTAATTGCAGCAAAAACAAAGTTGGCACCTGTAAACAAAACATTGACTTTACCAAGGTTAGAATTATGCGCAGCTCATTTACTAGCAAAATTAGTGAATAAAATAGTACTTGCACTTAAAATCGACAGAGTCAATATTTATGGGTGGACTGACTCAATGATCACTCTAGGTTGGATTGTAGGAGAAGAAACAAAATGGAAAACGTTTGTTGCAAATAGAGTAAAATTCATAAAAAGTATTATCCCAGCATTTTGTTGGCAGCATACGCGTTCCGAAGACAACGCAGCAGACTGCGCCACCAGAGGGTTAACATCACAACAATTACAACATTTTTCCATTTGGTGGGAAGGGCCAGAATGGCTTAAGTATGACATACGAAAAAGCTCGACGATCATTCATAAAAGCAATTCAATTAGATTATTTTAGTGAAGACATTTCAAAATTAAAACGAGAAAATAAGATTAGTTGTAAAAGTAACTTTCACACCCTAAATCCATTTCTTGACAAGCATGATATTTTGAGTTGGCGGAAGATTGCAGAACGCAGATATGACATATGATTGCAGGAATGCAATACTGATACTACATAACTCAGTTTTGACAAATTTATTAATACAAGAAGCTCACAAAATGACCTTGCATGGTGGACCATCATTGACATTAACATACCTACGCACTAACTATTGAATAGTCGGAGGAATGAGAGTTGTGAAAAGAGAAATAAGACAGTGTGTAACATGTCGCAGGTTCAGTTCAGAAAAACATACTCAGCAAATGGCCAACTTACCGAAATCCAGAGTAACACCCTCAAAGCCGTTTACGCACACAGGTATAGATTTTACTGGATATGTTGACATTAAAGCGAATAGTGGCAGAGGAATTAAAGTGACAAAAGGCTATATTGCTGTGTTTGTTTGTTTTAGTACTAAGGCCATCCATCTAGAATTGGTATCCGACTTGTAGACTCAGTCATTTTTAGCAGCCTTTAAACGCATGTGTTCGAGGAGAGGCCTTCCGAAGCATGTGTATACAGATAACGGTACTAATTTTGTCGATGCGAGTAAAGTTTTGAGAAGAGAATATTTGAAAGCTATCAAGAACAATGAATTTTTAGATGACATGAGTAATTTGGGAGTGACATGGCATTTTAACGCACCACTGTGGCCTAGCGCAGGTGGACTGTGTGTGAAAAGTGTTAAACATCATCTGAAACGTATTATTGGCGAACAGAAATTAACCTACGAAGAGTTTTACACTTTATTGACTCAAATAGAGGCGTGTCTTAATTCACGACCTTTATATAGGATGACAGAAAATATAGAAGACGGTTACTTGACGCCAGGGCATTTTCTGATTGGCAGCCCATCACTATCACAGCCTTTGACGACTACCGATGAAAATATTAATTTGACAACTCGGTGGCGACTTATTGAGAAAATGCAAAAATATTTTTGGAAGAAATGGTCTACTGAATACTTACAACAATTACACGCCAGATATAAATGGAATCACCCTACAGAAAACCTAAAAATAAATGACATTGTGCTGGTAAATGATGAAAACTTACCTCCCTCTAAATGGTCTTTAGCAAAAGTTCATGAATTACACCCAGGCCGAGATGGCCATGTCAGAGTGGTTACCCTGAAAACTTCAACCGGATTTACCAAACGACCTGTAATAAAACTAACCCCTTTGCCTATTGAAAATAACCAACCATTGTCAGTACCAGATAACGTTGACACCATCCCTACCAAAAACCGAAGACGTGGAAATAAAAGACCGAGTTATATCACATTAACACTGCTTTTATTACTTGCATTCATAGCACCTTCATCTCAGAGAACAACCATTTCTACTTTACCTAAAAATAGCACTCTTTACTTTGACAAAATAGCAGACCTAAGCATTATTCAAGACGAATGGAAAATTGTTTTATATTATAACATGACAACCTACTGGGAAAGCATTGACAACATTAAATTATACATTGCACATTTGAAAGAATTTAGTCACAAGGAGAAAAGGTATACGCCTATAATTACTCAACTGGAGCATGAATTGTCAGAACTAGAGTATTACAATGACATTATGAAGTTATCAAACAAACCATTGCCACGATCTAAACGAGGATTAATAAATGGTATTGGACGGTTGGGGAATTTTTTATTTGGCGTTTTGGATGACACTTTTGCAGAGAAATATGAAATTGACATAGAAATTATAAAAAAAAATGAAAATCATCTGTTAAAAATGCTCAGCAACCAAACTACTATATTGGAAGCCGAGAATAATATAGTGAAAAGAAATGAAGCTATTATGATAAAACAATTTACATTTATCAACGAACACCTCAAAAACGTATCTCACCAGATTGACACACTGAATAGAATTATTCACAATTTCGACATAGTTACAACCGCATTGTCTGCTAACATAATTTTGACAAACCTAAGAAGAATACAAAACACCCTAATTGACACCATCACTGACATTTATCAAGGAAAAATTGACACTCACTTATTGTCACCGAATCAACTGCAAAATCAATTAAACTTAATTGCAAGTAAAATCCATGAAGAACTGACAATACCTGTAGACGACGTCAGAGATTTATATCACTTACTCAGAATACATGCCCGCATCACAGATAAGTTCCTGATTATGGAAGTAAAATTACCATTGCTCTTAAGGGATATCTTTGAAGTTGACAAGATTATAACATTACCGTGGATAAATGGAGAAAAATCTGTATATAATACACCTGCTACAAATTACATAGCATTCAATATAAGAAAGGATATTTTTATGCCATTAACAGACGAAGATATTCAAAAGTGTTTAAACTTCGATCAAAATAAATTACTTTGTTATGCTAATCATCCAATCTACAACATAAACATACAGAAGTCTATTTGTAACAGTCAATTAAATAACGATAAGAACAATAACAATCAGCGCTATTGTCGGTCGACAATCAAACCATGCCGCGACACCTGGCGTAAGTTACACCGGTACGGAGGCGACGCTGGCGGTGGCGAATGGCTCTTCTCGTGTCGCCAGGAATGCACTGTACGCATTTTGTGTATGCATGAGTTATCTACTGAGCAATTAAAAGGAAACGTGGTGCCTGGATGCATGGTAAAAGGCGATACGTTTACAATTTATCCAGAGTATGATTATGAAAACCGGATTTATTTACAAACTAATATTGACAAACCGTATCAGATGCAGTATAGATCTATTCTGAACGAGATTGTAAACTCCTCCGTATCTGACAACGTAGTAAATAATATTGAAGACCATCAAGAAATGTTTCACACTATAAATGAACAAATCAACTTACTCAAGTCTCAAGATTTACAAATGATTCAAAACAAAGAATCTCATAATATTACAATGTACGCTATTTTGGGTATAATCATAGCAGTTGGGATCGCGTATGTCGTGTACCGTATAAGAGGTCAGTGGCGGCGCTGTGCAGCGTGGGCAGAGCGGCGCGCCGGCGGCGGTGACAGCGGCGGTGCTGTCGATAGAGCCACCTCGCCGACCTTCACCCGAACAGTGCATTTTAACAATTTGCCTATGCCATGAGAAATGACCTTTGTGTGTGGTGCAGTGGATTGAATGTGTTTTTATTTTTATTAAAATATGTAGACCATATAATGTTTACATTTCATTCTCATTTATTTTATTAATTTGCATTACATTTTTTTTATTACGTGATTTGTAATGAATTTGAATTTACACTGTTTATTGTAATTTTTTGTACTTTTTGACAGTGGCAGTATGTACGAGCCACTCGTACATTTATATTATTTTGCTATCAAAGCATTTTTGTTCTTGAGTTCTGTTTAAATGCATTAGGTTATAAGTTAGTTGCATTAAAGAAATACTACGTGCGGGACGTGTTTCTATTTGACATCCTGACATTATGTACTAGTTAAGTTGTGGCTGGTACAGTATTAATGTGAACTCCCGTTTAATTTAACTGCACCCAACACTCTCATGTCGTGACCAATCAGGCCCCGAGTTCCTAGTCCAAATTGGTGACCCCGACGTGATACCACGTGTTCCCGTTGGGCCCCTGGTGTTGGTTTCCACCGTGACTGCATGAGTGTTGGTGGGCCGCCCAGCGAGGTGATAAATACATGGAGTAGCCGTAATGTCCTATATAAATAAGTAGTTATGTATATCGACGAGGAAGAAGAGGAAGAACTTGGTTGTCTCCCTTCACATATGCAAAAATGCTAATAAAAGAAAGAATGTTGAATGTTGTCACTAAAATATCCATCATGTAGTGACGTCATAGCAGGTGGCTAGCGTGCCACAAATCGCCATTTATTGTTACATTTCTGTCAAAAAAAGCTGTCAAAAGTGATGTTCCGGAGCTTTGATTATTTAACCAGATATCGATGATCATTATTAATATGATTTTATTTTTCATACTTGCGATGTAAATGATAACAGGGGCTTACGCAGTAAATCATATCGAAACGGTATTTGCTTTGCTTGCCGTTGTGCGTATTTTTGAAACAAAAAGGCGTGAAGAAAGAGGGTTTTAAGTTTGCTTAGAATTGTTAATTTAGTTATTGAATATTAGTATTATTGGTAGTTGTTGGTTAATTGTCTTTTTATGAATCGTAATTATTGAAGACAAGCCAAACTTTAATTGATTGAAAACTTTGATGCTTGACCTTGAATGACTTTTTAAGCAAACATGGGATCTTTCGGTGTTATATTTATAATAGTGTACCCCAGGTCTGTACCAAAATTCAGCAATTGGGAATTAATGCAAACTGACCGCTATTTTTCTGGCCAATTTGACGGGACTATATCAGGAATAAGAAAATAAACTGTATAGTTCTTTATTTTTTATATTAAAAGAATTATAATGAAAGTAAATAAACCATAAACTATGATTATTTCATTTACGTCAATCTCTCACAAAAGTTCATTAAATTACAATATTATATTGCAAGTTCTATATTTAGTTCTAAAATATCGATAGTAGAATCGATAGCCGTTGTGCAACACTAGAAATGGACACCATTTTATGTTATGTTTCAAGTTTAGGTATGCACATTTTTTTTCGTACTTAGGACTTGTCCATTAGTAGAGGTCAATGGGGCCGCCGAGTAAAAAGGGCTGCTGCATGGCATTTTTGTACGTTTTCATCTGCTTTTGGTGTTGTGCATGTTAAACATAACCCTGTCGGCGGCCACGTGTTAGATGTGTGTGCTACTGAGGTGTGGAGCTACGCATAACGAGGTACTCGCTGTTTACTAACTCCCTACGTCCTCCCTGGAAACACATCATCAACACAGAACAGATTAACATTGATTTTTTTTTAAATATTCTGTGCATGTTTGCTGCTCTAGTGTTTGCCAGCTGCCGTATCTACCACTTCACAGTGTTACTAAGCCTCATTGTGTTTCTTGGAGTTATCTCACTAAACTGCATGTGGTAATATAAAAGAATTTGAGTTGAATTGGTGCTTACCATTTTTTAATTGCATGTGGATGTCGCAGACAATTATTTTATAAATTCAGTGTTTTCAAATTCAGTACCAAAACTGTGTGTTTTAAAGTAAAAGTTAATGTACAATATTTAGCCTAAAGCCTAAACTGTACTATAATTAAGTCTAGTTAACTACTGATAAGTAACTTTACATTTATCCTTTTAATATTTTATCAAAGGAATTTAAAGAATTTGATTTATTTTTCTTCTTTGTTTTGACATTCCATACAAATTTTTGAAACTTAATATTAATTGTTGTTAAGATGTTTTGCATGTCTGTTATTAATGTTAATTTCAATTGCATGTGTACTAATATAAAATCTAAAAATTTTCTTGATCAATTTACCATATTTTTTTTTATCAGGAGTATTCTGGTAATTTATTAGTTAGAGAGTATTCTGGCTGTATTTCATATATAATTTCTGTGTTAAATGTTTCATGTGTGAGTTTGCATAGTTATATTGTGTGCATATTAATTTTAATTCCTTCTGTTTTCACTGCCGGGTTGTGTGATATATATTTAGTTTTTACTTCCTTTCTGCTATGGCTGAAGCTTTTGCTGAAGTTGAGGAACAGTTAGAGCGCGTTATGGCTGAGAAGGCTGTGTTTGAGGAAAAACTCAACCAGTTTCCTTCTCGGGAAACCGAAGTTAACGTGGTCTCTGTCAAACTTCCCCCATTTTAGCCCGATAAACCAGCAGTTTGGTTTGCCCAAGTCGAAGCACAATTTCAAATTGCTGGGATTGTAGCTGACATTACCAAGTACAATTACGTTGTTGGTCAGATAGACTATCGGCTGGCTGGTGAAATTGAAGATATAATAACCTCACCATTAGAACAAGGTAAGCAATATTTAACTATCAAAAATGCCCTTATCAATAGATTTTCCGTACCCCAGGAGCAAAAGGTCCGTCAACTGCTTGGTAATGAAGAACTTGGTGATAGGAAACCGTCCCAGTTTCTCCACCACCTAAAATCTTTGGCTGGTTCCTCACCATTGGACCAAAATATTCTACGGCGGCTTTGGATAAGTCGCCTTCCACTGGAAATACAGGTGCTCCTTGTTTCACAAGCGGATGACCTTAGCTTAGAGAAGTTGGCTGACCTAGCGGATAAGGTCATTGATCTTACCGGCCGGTCACGCGGGGTCTACTGCGCTTCTGCGTCTCCGCCAGATCCCATCGCCGATTTGGTCGCAAAGGTTTCGGAACTCACTAGGCAAGTAAATGCTCTTTCCGCTAGAGGTCGCAGTCGCTCACACAGCCGCTCCAGCTCCAGAAAATCCTCGCGCACATTTTCACCAGCTACTGGCACGCACTGCGGGTACCATAGGCGTTTCCGAGCCCGCGCCTCGAAATGCATTCCACCGTGCAATTGGACTGCGGAAAACTCAAGGGACAGTCAGTAGCAGCGGCACCTGACTGCTCCAGTGTAAGTCGCCGCCTTTTTGTCACCGACTTAGTGACAAAACGCCAATTCCTAGTTGATACCGGTTCCGATTTATGCTGCTATCCTGCTAGTTGGCTCCCTCGTCGGCGAGAATTCTTCGACTACGAGCTCAGCGCTGCTAACGGTAGCAAGATAAAAACTTATGGAATTGTAAACCTGCGACTCAATTTAGGGCTGCGCCGTGATTTTGTCTGGCAGTTCGTCGTTGCCGACGTCCAGAAGGCGAGAATTGGAGCAGACTTTCTGGCATATTATCACCTCTTGCCTGACTGCACCAGACAAAAACTAATAGACAATAAAACCGGTCTATGCTCTGCCGCTACTCCGGCAATGATTGAGCAACCGAGTGTCAAGGCTGTGGTTGCTGGAAACTACCTACGCGCCAGTGCTAGCTGAGTTCCCAGAAATGACCCGACCACCCGGCCTACCCAGGGTTATCAAGCATAATACTGTGAACCATATTAAAACTACAGACGGTCCCCCAGTGTCGTGCCGTCCACGCCGCTTAGCCCCTCAGAAGTTATCTTCTGCTAAGAAGGAGTTCGAGGACATGGTTCGTTGTGGCACGGCAAGACCTTTTAAAAGTGCATGGTCCTCACCGCTGCACATGACCCCCAAAAAAGACAACACCTGGCGTCCCTGCGGTGACTACCGCGCGCTGAACGCCAGGACTGTACCGGACAAATATTTATTCTGTCATATTAATGACTTCGCGAATAACTTGTCCGGCGCGAAGGTGTTCTCCACCCTGGATCTTGTGAAGGTCTATCATCAAATACTCGTTTTTGAAGACGACATCTCGAAGACTGCCATCGTTACCCCGTTTAGCCTCTTCGAATTTCCTTTCATGACCCTCGGTTTGCGCAATGCTGGTCAAACGTTCCAGCGCTTTATCTATGAAGTCACACGGGGTCTCGATTTCTGCTTTCTGTACATAGATCATATCTTAAAAAATTTTGTTCACAATTCAAAATTCAAAAAATTTAGTCTTTTCACAGAACGAGTCCCTTCACAAGGAACACCTGCGAATCCTTTTCAAGTGCCTCCAGGATTATGGCGTTGTTATCAACCCGTCCAAATGCATCCTGGGTGCTAGTTAGGTTACCTTTCTGGGTTACCATATCAGTGCTGACGGTACGTGCCCTCCTATGGACCGTATCCAAGCATGTTTGGATTTTTCACCCCTGGAAACTGTCCAAGGCATGAGGAGATTCCTTGGCATGTTAAACTATAACCACCGGTTCATTCCCCATGCCGCCCAGTTTAAGGCCCCTCTCATTGACGCTTTGGTCTCTACGAATAGCAAAGGCTCGAAACCATATACATGGACGCCTGAGCTCGTACAAAAATTCGAAGAATGCAAGAAAAGCTTGTCCGATGCAACATTGCTGCACCACGCTATCGCTGATGTACCCATCGGTTTATTTACCGACGCATCGAGCGTACATATTGGCTCATGCCTTCAGCAGTTCATCGATGGCAAATGGTTTCCTATTGCATTTTTCAGTAAAAAATTGACCCCTAAGCAGGCTGAGTGGCCTACATACTACAGAGAGCTCTTGGCAGTGTACGAAAGAATGAATGGTAATATATGGGTTGCATCAACTTAAACACGATTTATGTACTTAAATATACAATGCACCACAAAAATCGTAATTTTAAACTTTTTTCAAAAAGTCAGAGGTCACTTATCTTTTTTGTAAACTTCAGTTTTTTTTTTGTATAGATTTGAAAATATTTCAGCATCAAGTTTTATAAAGAACCAAATTGCATGGCTTGTAAAGCCAGCTTGAAAAAGCTTAAAAGTCATAGCCTTTGAAAGTGGCAAATCTTTTTATTTGATCGTGCAGAATCGCTAACTATTTACTAAAACAATGAGTGCTCAACTACTTTCAGGTCGGCTTTCTTTTGTTTAAATTATCTACCGAGCATAAGTATCTATTTTATGGCACAAGGTATGTACACTGTAGGCAAAGCGGCATATCCATTGTGACAATTTAAATTAGTGCAAAATTAACAACCTATAACAATTTTTGTTCACTTTGTTAACCAACATTGAGGTCGGCTTTCTTTTGTTAAAATTCCAAGAACACCAATTTTTCACACCACATAACTCGGCGGCTGGGCCTTAAGCTTTTTGTTTTTATTGACGCGATCATATATTCTGAAGATAACTTACCAACAAAAGTAGGCAAATCGTTACTATACAAAATAAGCCAAAAACAAAAGAAATATGAGTAACATTACATGATGTTTGTTTGCTCACAAATTTTCAAAAACTAATCCTATTACAATAGTATATTTATTTCTAAATGCTTATAAGACAAACAATTACTAGGCAGCAAATACAAAACCTAAAATTGTGTTTAAACATATGACCCATTTCCTTCTGCATGCATGAAAAGTTTGTTGAATGATAAGTCTAATCATTGGATCCCCAGGTCGTTTAGGATTGGGAAAGATTATTATATTATAGTGCATTTAAAAAAATTTCTCACTGATTTCTACTGTAATTTGGCTGAGAAAATCAGGTTTGAAAACTGGACGCTCATCCGCATTCATAATTAACCAACGCAAAATTTACTTTGTATTAATTGTCGTCTTAGTTATTTAAGATTGGATAAAAACTATCTTTGTAACCTTATGAGCTTGAAAAACCAAACATAGCTTTTTCCTGTAAATTTACCAAAAAATCTCTAAAAGTCAGATTGCTATCTTTGGAACTAGTCGATTCAAATACAAAAAATATTTAAAAACACAAAGTTGCGAGTTTAGAATTATAAACTCTGACAGTTAATTAGACAAGAAAGATAATGTTTCAGAATTCATAAAAATTGGACTACCTACCATGACTCTATAATCTCAAGTTCTTGCCAATACTATAATTATTATTATCATTTTGCGGTTTATGGCAATCTGTTGCTGCTGTGCTGTTGGCACGTTGTTGGTATGCATAGCAAGTAGTTTCATACAAAAACAACTAGGAATTATGTCTATGGTTAGAACTTTTTGATGCTGACATCTCTTGCTACTTTTCGAGCGAACAATTGTCATACGTCACTTCAATGTGAATGATGAATGATAACACTATGCTCAATCAATGATGTACGGTTTCAGGTTATGGTTCAATGTTTGAATTATGTTAAAACTACTTTTATTATATTAATACTTGAAATTGGCAGAAATAGTTATTGTGTAGTAACTACAGCTGATTGCCAGAAAACGCAAAATTTAATTTAATTTTCAATCAATCAGCTCGATCTGCCATTACGGTTTCAATGATTGACGAGTGAAGAGTTTGCATTGATCAATTTCTGAAACATAACCTCTCATTTACCAAATATAGTAAATAATAAGCGTTTATTCGGTGCTTCACAATGTACAACAAGTGCTGTGTAGTGAATGAGAAAGTTGCCAAAAGGACGTTATTTCCAAGCACTGAGATAGGACTTAACAATGGTCACCGTGTCTTTGTGCTAATAGTGCTTTGTGCTTACAAGGTTTAAGTGTGGTAAACCTTTGTATATTGTTTGTGAGCCACACAAGAAATGTTTTCTGGGTTACTCAATATGAATAACGGTGTTTCATTGGTGTAACATAATTAACAGAATATGAATAAAAGGTCTCGCACATGTCTCGCTTCTAGAAAATAAAAATTTGCCTCCCGTGCAATACAAACAAAGCATATAAAAATATAAAACAAAATTTAGAAATTAAAAAAAAATCATAAATATACAAGTCTTTTATTTATTTTACCTTCTTTATCTTTTATAATTTTAAAATATCTTGTAGAAAAGAAGAGGGGCTTTCGCCTGCCACAATGGCATTACGCCAAAATCCAATGCTGTCATTTTAAAATTAAGAAACGAAGGACAATCTAATTTAAAAAAAAAATAGTTGTGAAATTGAAAAGTTCCTTAAGTTCCTAGTTCCTAGTGTTGTAGTTAGGAAGACGTTCGTCTGAAGCGTAGCATCACTAGTTAGTTTGTGTTGGTATGGTATGGCAAGCTGTTGTCACTACACAATGACTATTTCTGCCAATTCTAAGTATTAGTATAATAAAAGTATTAATAAAATTAAAACATTGCTTTCAAGACAAGTCAAAAAGAGACTTTTCGTCTTGCCAATACAATCATATTATATTGGCAATAATATTATTTAAAACGGAATTTATTTTTTGGCAATTTTTATTTTATTTTTTGTACTTTGTCCCACCAATACGCGACACTAGCAGAAATAGCCCGCCACACCAATCGCGGCTGATTGCCATTTTTCAATTAACTAACTACCTAACTAATAATATTATATTTCATGACGATGTCAATTGCGTGAAAGGGATGCGTTATTAGTGTCTCCTTAGACAATTTAGAATTAATAGAAAGTAGACTGTAAGACATCAACATACGGTTTAAAATTATATGTTACAACATAATTTCTAACTCTCAGTACTTAACGTCTATTTATGCATCTCTTTCTCTCAAATTTTTCAGCTGTCTACCGGCTATTTTTAGGTTACTTGTAATCTAAAATAAATTCAAGAAACCAGCAGCAGCTCATCTTCGTAGCGTAGGTTATTTTAAAATTCAACGTGTGCCTGTTATTTCGTTATTCATGAAAATTGCGCATTTGGACTCCTCTTGGTCCCGTGTCTTTATAAATTATAATTGCAATTCATTGTGTTCTCATTGTTTACCCAGGGTTATGAAACACTAAGGGAGTCTTTATCGGCTGCAGCGCGCCAGATCGTAGTAAATCATGTCAGGTGACGTTCAGCCAAGGAAACGCAAAGATAAAAAGCGAAAGAAAGGTATTAAAGATTTATTTAAAATTACAAAACGCATTTATATCGTTTCCATCTGGTTGAACTGTTTATTTTTCGTTTTCAGATGATTTATCGGTAGAGGAACCGCGAGGAACAGCCGCGGCACTTGGTGAAGGAGATGTCTTTATGCATTCCCCCAATGATCATGGCACTGGTGGTCATTGGTGTGCTAAAATCATATTTTTTACCTTGCTGGCAGTACTTATGTCGCTAATTGGCCTTATAATATTGGAAAATAGAGGTTTATCTGAATGTAAGTAAGGCTTATTTTATCATATTGCAGTTTCCAAACAAGTGTATAATACAAATAAATATAACAATAGTTTTCTGTAAATGTTCAAATCTTGCGTAAGGTGCTGGTACTTTTTTACATTATTCACAAGAGCTTATATTAATAGGGAAGTGTTCTATGTTCCCAAACTTCCGCTCTTTATGGGGTTCGAGCTGAGTTGAAACTTATACCTGTTTTATATAAATTGTAACACATTTGCGGTGCAACTTTGTCTTCTAAAAATACACTTGTTTTTTTGGTGTGCATGTAAAAATCTATACATTTTTGTAAAGTACACAGTTTCTGTATAAGTATACAACCTAACACACATAGGGCTTTGCACTCAAATGACTCTCTATCTATACTATATTCGACAGTGGAGGCAAATGCTGTTGAATCTCGATACTCTGGAGTTTTGGATGGATGGCTTGAAGACACTCCAAGTGATGACCATCATGATGAACATACACTAGAACTGAAACATCATGTAAGTTAAGTTGTGTGACAGTACTCATACAGGTTAGTTTATCTGTTGTAAAATAATATAAGCATTTTAAAGTAAAAGTAAAAAATAAGTTTTCCTAATTCCTGTAAACTTTATGTAATGTTATTAAACAACTATTTACTTCCTGTGTTTTCATTAAAGGGCAAATTACCGTTTGTACCATTAAATCTCAAGTTGTCTTATTTTGACATGCCAGAATTTTAACTACTCATCACTTTAAGGTTTACATTTATTCATTTAGAATATTATTTTGCTTAACTGTCTTATTGGACATCTTTATCTTACATTTCGGTTTTCTTATTGAATCTATTATTTGTTAAAATTTTGATCTAAATCAAAAAGAAATGTCACATTGAACCATTGTAGGATGAAGATGAAGACAATCATGATGAGATTGGAGGAAATGGAGATGAAGATGACAGTCAAGAAGCTAACAAACTGGAACAAAGTCAAGAAGATGAAAATGAACTTGATTCACAAGAGCAAGATGAGGTTCCTAACTGAATATCTATAGATAATTATCTGAATATATATATAGGGTGGAATTATAATTACCTAATAACATTTTAAAAGTTTTTTATTGTTGTATAAAAATGAAATAAATGACAGTTTAATCTTGGGCAAATGCCTTTTATTAGTATCAAAATGTAATAAAACTTTTTATAAATATGAATATTTTAGTTTGAGCTAGTAAAACAGGATAAAACAGTAGTTTTATTTATTGAATAATTAAAATTCCACTCTCTTTATTTATAGTCAACCTGTTGATTTTTGTGATAATTTATTTTTGATAAACTGCATAGGATGAAGTGAAACAAGAATATTTCAGCCGAACTTATTATGAAGACCAATATGCTTATGGTCAGGAAAATAATAGCAATGAAGAGGATGATGAAGATGACTTTGACAGTGAAGGAAAAGAAAATTATGATGCAGAAGATGAAGACAATGATAGCATTGAAAGAGAAAACGATGATGCCAATGATAGTGTTGAAAAAGAAAATGACGATGACATTGAAAGTATCGATAAAGAAACAGATGATGAGACCATCAATTTCCAAAACTCATATGACAATGATTATGAAAGACAGTTGGAAAGCAGTGAACGTGACAATTTGGAGGAAAACACCTTCAACGATCATTCAGAGGAAAGAAATGAAGATTTAGACAAAGAGGTTAAAAGAATTATTTTGTGTGTAGTTGAAATTTTTAAATGTTTGGCAACATAATTGGCACTAACAATGGCTTATGTTTTATCAAAATTATTACCTTTGTAAAGAAATAGTTTTTACTATTAATTATATTTTTAAAAGCTTTATGTTTAGATGTTCTTCTTAGAGTTTTTGCTGCAATACCAATAAAATGCTATAATAATTTTCTTTATGTTTTGATGTGCATCATCTCTCTTTTTAATAGCGATAAAAATATCCCATAGGCAATATTTACACTATTGACTAAGATACATGTACCGTGTAGGCTTCATTTGATCCTTTACAGTATCACTAATTTATAGCACATAATGTGGAGTGTTGCATGTACCTGAATCATTAATTAAGTTTAAATTTTTCTTCAACAAATAAATTGTAGCTTTAGAAATACAAACACAGCTTTGATTACCAGGCTTAAAACTAAAATTAATAAAAATACCAAGTCTTTTCAATCAAAATTTGTTGATGTTTCTTTTATTTTGAAAGGTAAATTAATAAATTTAAATATTTATGCTTCGCCTTAGGATGATGATGACCACGATGAAGATGACGAAGAAGACGATCATGAAGATGAAGAAATCGAGAGCTTAGAACGAGAAGTTTCCGAAGAGGAACCTTTGTCTTTAGAGCTTCCAGTGTTACCTGAGAAAGTAGATGACGATGATGGCGACGACAACGATGATGGCGATGACAATAAAGACGACGACGGTAAATGTAATCCTAACCGTTTCTTTCTTGGTTCCTCTCTGATTTTGGTGAATTCCAGTCTGAGAATTTATAATTCGATTGATGTGTATGCATATTATTTTAAAATATTCTAAAAAAAATACTCCAAAACTGAGTCAAAGATAGTGTTAGTTCTTGCTAGTTCTCTATTGTTTTTTCTGCAGAAAATAAAAAATTACCAGTACAATATAAATCGCGGCCTGGGGGCGCCTGAATGACCTTTATTGCAACACTTTGTATAATCAAGACGGTGAATAAAATAAAGTTGGATTACGTATGTATAATTATTCAAAACAGCCATGACACTAACCTATCTTTACTGTCTTTCGTTATATTACAGACGTGTCTAAAGAAGCTGACAACACGAACGATGAGATCGATGACGACAATGATGATTCTGAGGATGAATTCCTCGAGTCGGATGATGATGATGAAGTTCCAGTTGAGAAGATCACAGCGCCCTCAGGACAACCTTTTGATGAAGTAAGCGTCCTATGTTTTATAAGAACGAATAAGAACTTTCGAACTTAAATTAGGCACCTTCGGATCGAAGATTTATAGTCAGGCCATTTTAATAGGTACCATTTGACGTCTGTCAGTTTTATCTTCATAGTGAGGTGACATGCTTAAAAACATCGATTAAAGTGAATGAATCGGCGTTGAAACATATGTGAATTTTAAAAAATTTAAAAAATCATCAGGCGAATCCCTGTCCCATTATTATATTTTTTTGGTAGATTTAAGGAGCAAAATAAGACAAGTACATAATATAAAAAAAATGTTTTTTCAGTTGAACTATCAGCACTCAGAGATATTATTAATTCATTTTCAATAATATTGTCTATTCTCACATCTCGTTCAAAATCTTGTAAAATTATTTTCTTTGTTTTCTCTAGGATTTTTCTCCAGTCTTCTGTAGTGACTTCTGCACTCGCAGTTTGTAGCAGAGTCATCATCTTAGCTGTACTGAAGGGTGGTGCAGTATTGTTCCGCGCTGCATGACCCTTTATTTGTGCCCAAATAAGCTTGATGGCGTTATACTGGCAATGGTAGGGAGGCAATCGAATAACTTCGTGTCCATGCTTTACGGCTAGTTCATCGATTACATAGCGGAGCTTGGACGGCTTACTTGCTTTACCAGATTTAACAACTCATCTTTTAATAAAGTTGGACTTGAGAGTTTGGTCAAATATAGACCATGCCACTCTCATTGTAACCTTTTGTAGCATTCTTGCAGACTTAATGATACATTTACGCTCAATATAAAGCTAAACTTAATAGCAATAATATATCTATGTACCTCTACACGTATACAATTATATTTATTTTATATAATACTTATATAGTAAGTCTTACACATATAATTTATGATATTCCTTATATTTGCAACTGACAATATGACTTCTTATACCATTCGTTTTAAACATATATTTACAATTTTAACTAGAGATTTAGCTTCATGAGATAGAGGATGTGCTAAATAATATTTTTGAAGGAATTCTTGTCTCTCTGCTTTGTTCCGGACACATTCCATGGCAATGTGTGTTACATCTTCTATAACCATGCACTCTGCGCAGTTAGGTGAATCTGTTTGATGCATCATGTATGCAGAAGCATTTAGTGGAATATCCTGAACGCAGCCGTAATATTATTACTATTTCACTTCTAGTAAGGTTTCCCTCCTCGAACCATGGTTTTGATCGGAGTGTTGGGCAGATCACTTTATGCCAAATACCTTTACTTGCATAACTATTATCCGACGATTCTATCCACTTTATCGCGCACTGTTTTTTGACTAAGTATATCAGTTCTGAATAGACCGGAAGGCATGGGTATTCCATACCTCCGATACAGGCTTCTTTTGCTAATTGATCGACCGTTTCATTGCCTTCTATTCCTACATGCGATGGGAGCCACTGGAGCACAACTTTTTTATTACTTTGGCCTATCTTTATAAAAGAGTTTAAAATACTGTAGGCTATCGGTGTTACTTACATTATTGAAATAATAGGTCTTTACCTATGAAACTGCCGTTTTACCGTACTGGCCATTTCAAATGAAAATATTTTTTTTTGACTGATAATTCTAATTTCCAATTAATTTTTTTTGACAAACATGGAATTCTTTTTCTAAAATCGTCATTTGTTTAATAGTTAGTGTTTTGTTTTCAACGCATTGGAACATTTTTCGTCATCATGGATAAGTTAAAAATTCGAGTAATTATGGAGTATGAGTACCGTCGTGGCAGCAAAGCGGCACAAGCGGCACGCAACATCAACGACGTTTACGGAGCGAACACTACAAACGAACGCACCACCCATTATTGGTTTACCCGCTCCCGTTCTGGAAATTTTGACCTGAAAAATGAACCCCGTGGTCGTCCGAAAACTTTGGTCGACAATGACGAATTAAAGGCAATTGTGGAAGCTGATGAAACTCAATCCACGGCTGAATTAGCAGCAGCTTTCGACGTTAGCATCAAAACAATATTGGTCCATTTGCGTCAAATTGGCAAGGTAAAAAAGCTTGACAAATGGGTACCCCACGAACTCAATGACCGCCAGCGCGAAGTACGCGTGGAGACGTGCCGTGCACTGCTCAGCAGGCATACAAATGAAGGAATTCTGAACCGCATTGTTACTTGTGACGAGAAATGGATCCTGTTTGACAATCGTAAGCGCTCAGCAAGTTGGTTGGACCCTGGTTCAGCACCCAAACAATGCCCTAAACGAAAACTTACCCCTAGAAAAGTGATGGTCACTGTTTGGTGGTCTAACGCGGGTGTAATTCATCACAGCTTCTTGCCAAACGGGACAAGCATTACTGTAGATGTGTACTGTGAAGAACTGAACACAATGATGGAGAAGCTCGCACGTCTCCAACCAGCTTTGGTCAATCGTTCGGCTCCACTGCTCCTGCAGGACAACGCGCGACCTCATACTGCACAGCAGACGGTCTCCAAGTTACAAGAGTTGAGGTTGGAAGTTCTCCGTCATCCGCCGTACTCACCAGACCTTGCGCCTACAGACTTCTACTTTTTCCAGAATTTGGATAACTTCTTGGCGGGAAAAAAATTCAATACCCGAGAGGCAGTACAAAATGCCTTTGAAGAATTTGTTGCCTCCCGTCCAGCTGATTTCTTCAAGAAAGGCATCAATAAGCTACCAATGCGTTGGCAAAGATGCATTGATTGCATGGGTGATTATTTTGATTAATAGAAATAAAAAATATATAAAAAAAATTACGCTTCATTTATTTCGTGAAAAACGGCAATTTCATAGGTAAAGACCTAATATTACTACTTATCTTAAAACAAAATTTTTCTCCTTTTTGTTGGTCATAAAATGCTGCCACAACACTTTTGCCCCCTCTCACTTTTAGATCCATCAGTAAAAATCTTATAATAGCTATTATACTTCCTGTCAATATACTCTTTGCAAATATAATTTAAACAAATATTACTTAAGGATTTTTTAGATTTATCTATACGATCTATCTCTATCTTAATATTATCTTTAATGTTGATTGCACTGGTCCAGGTGTTCATAGAATACATTTCTAACTGACTGCTAGAATAAAGTGGAAATGTTTCAAGGTATGTGTGAACTAATACAAGTAATTGTTGTTTTTTGTTCCTCCAAAAACGACATCCTGTTAAATTACATAAATCTTTAATTGTTAATAAAATATGGTTATTACTTTTGAGTGATCTCAGACGTAACCAACATTTGCCTGCAAGATACAGCCTTCTTATGTAAAGGGGAGGCACGCAAAGCCCCCTCTCCATTACACGCACAGCTGTACTACGATGAAGCTTCCCATTATTCTTAAAAATTGATTTTGAATGCGATCTAATTTTATTACATAAGTTTTTGCACTGTTATCTATAAAGAAATTTGTATAGTCTAATTTACTTCGAACTAACGATATATACCAACGTCTGAGATGTGTTGGATGGACCCCCCATCCGGGTCCGGTGAAAACTTTGAAGATGTTTATAGATTTAGCTGTCTCATTCTGTAATTCATTTATGCGTTTCGACCATCTCGAAGACCTATCTAGCCACAGTCCAAGGTATTTTATTTTATCAATATTTTCTAAATCTTTGTTATTTACGGATAAGTTTACTGGAATAGTCTTAAATTTATTAGTGAAAGTACACACTTTAGTCTTCACCGATGAGATTTCCAGTCCAACAGATCTCAGTAATGTTACAAGTATATTTAAAGCTTTCTGTAACGTATGTGTAGCGTTTAAATGTTCCGGAACTGTCACGTACAAAATAAAATCATCCGCGTATTGGGAAACTTTAATAAAATCTACCTTGTCTATTATTGTTTTACAAACCTTGCTTGTTACGATATTAAATAACAGCGGCGACAGCGGGTCTCCTTGTGCCAAACCTAACCCAGTGGTACGACATATCTTTCCTGATTCTGTATTAATTGTTAAGTGCCTATCGTTTAAGAAGTTTCTATGTACGTGCATATTGATTTTCCCACATTAATTTCATTTAGAATTTGTAACAAACTTATCACATCTACATTATTATATGCCTTGTCTGTATCGATGAAACAGGCTTGAGAAACCGATTTGTATGTTTGTTATTAAGCTAGTCAGATATTCTAATGTAAAAAATAAGATCTACATCTTCTAAACCCCGTTGTAAAATTACTTAAAATTTGGTTTCGTTCTACGTGCCATTCAATTCTGTACTTTTATATATTATGAAATATTTTACATAAACACCTCATCATTGAGATAGGCCGAAGCGCCGTAGGTTTAGGTATAGGCACAATAGTTATCTTGCGCCACTGCTGAGGAATCGAACCTGTGGACAGTATAGTATTGAACAGCTGGCAATTTCTGGGAGATTCTTTATCACTGAGTACGAAATATTGTCGTCTCCGGGTGAAATATTTTTCCTACTAATACCCACCTCTAGTTCATTATTTGATATAGGGCCTTCTAAGATTATGTTATTATTACAAAAATGTGGAATTTTAGGGTTAACGTAATCGGGGGTTAATAGTTTAAGCAGTTCAAAAGATACTGTACTGTCCACATAGCTAGAGGATGACTTTTTGAGACCTTTTACCCATTTCATCTTTTGCCAGACTTCATTTTGCGAGGTTGTACTAAATACTGAATCGCAAAATTTTTGCCAGTATTCTTTAGCTGCTGTACGAATGAGCCTTTGCGCGTTGCGTATTTTTTCTTGTAAAATATTGTAGTTATCTGGGATAGGGTTTTTTCTAAATTTCGTCAGAGCTAATCTAAGTTTGGCTACCGCTTTTGACAACGTGGGGTTCCAATATGGTTTCGGAGAAAAACTATTAGAAGGGTTATGGTTTATTCTGTATTTAGGGATGTGCACATCAGCAGCCCTATTAATGATATTTATGAATTCATCATACGATTGTTGTAAATTTTCAGACATTTGAAACGATAAAAGTTCCTCATTCAAGAGCTTTTTATATGACACCCAATCCGCTACTTTTAAATTCCTACGTGTAGAGTCCAACGAATTACTGTTCGAATTTACTGTAGATATTTTAATTATAAGGTGGTCGCTACCTAAACTTTCGTTTCATACTATCCACTCAGATTTCAAACCCATGTTTAACCTAACTATAGATATATCAGGTGCAGATTTCTGTAAAACATTATCTACCAATTTTATTCGTGTAGGTTGTTGACCTGTATTTAGTGAAGTTAGATTAGTATCAACCATAACGTCGCTAATTTGCACACCCCTAGTATCAGTTCTTGTTGACCAATTTGTATGGTGGCCGTTGAAATCCCCCAAAAATAACGTATTTTTTCCGCCTAAATTAAATAATTGTGTAAAGTCTCTTTGTAAAGTACGAACATTTGATGGGCAATTAATTGAATATCTGAACAATTGAACACCTTTATCATAACCACTTCAATCGCAGTATTGGTAATATTTACATTAAGTTTTTGAGCTTTAATTGATTTATGCGAACATATCATTACACCACCATAGCCATCCTCTCTATCTTTACGAAAAATGTTGTAATCTTTTAATTTAAATTCAGTATCTGAAGAGAGCCAAGTTTCACTTATACATGCTATATGAATTTTATCTCTAGACAGTAAGTTTTGAAATTCTAAATACTTAGGTTTTATGCTTTGCGCATTCCATTGTAGAATGTTAACTTTTATCTGTTTTGACCTACTATCCATTAAGATAATCAAACACTATTTTAAGTACTGGCCAATCATTTACATTGTCTATGACTACTAAAATTAACCATTGAATACAACATTTAAATACCTTATTAATTTTGGTTGAGATAGAGTCTTTGCTTAAAAATACAATTTCTTTTAATCTGATTAATAACTCACTAAAATTACCGGTTCGCTTATTTTGCTCCGTATCCTCCTTTTCTTTGACTTTTTGTACATTTTCAAACTCGCTAGTCTCCTGATTTTTCTCCTCGTTTCTGCATATTCTTCGTTTTTCTACTTTATTCTTACTGATCTGCATATCTTTAGTTGTATGCACGATAGCCTTGGTTTGAACTACTTCTGCATAGGTTGGTACATTTTCCCCTGGTCCCTCCTGGGTAAGTAAATTGTAGAAGTTCTTTGTGAATTGTGAAGTTGAGTACTGATTCTTATTTGTTTGCGTGTAATCGTTGTTGATTGGAGTATATGGCGGGCTAGGGGGAACATAAATAGTTAGAGCTTTTCTGTACGTACAGTTGTATTCGGCCATTATTTCTCGAAGCCGTTTTTCTTTTATGTAAGCTGGACAGCTTTTCATGAGAGCCATATGATTTAGCGAACAGTTAACGCATTTGAAAGTTTTAGTATTACAGTTCTCATGGTTTTGTGCACACTTGGGACAGACTATCTTATTCGCTGGACATCTCTTATATGTGTGACCTAACTTCCAACACCGAGAGCATTGAGATACTGGAAATATATATGGCTCAACTTTAATTTTTATTCCTTCTACCCATACATAGCCAGGTAGTGAAACACAGCTTTACCGCTTCACTTGCAATCCATACCTTACATCCCTTAGCCTCTTCGTGACTTCTTCTTTGCAGACGCTGCACCGATAGTAACTGTGTATTTTCAGGACACTCGATACTCTGCATGATATCATCGTCTGTTATGGTTAAGTCCACGTTTTTTATTACGCCTAGTGAAGTATTTCTAGTCATAGCTCTATATAATTTCCACCCTTTTTCTGTGAGATCAGCGGATTTCTCATTCTTTTCAGCATGGTACTCATCTTTAAAATCCAATCGTAATTTGTACGGATTTAAATACTTAACGCGTTCTATTCCTGTTATCGCCAAGGATTTCAATAATTTAGCTAATTCAAATTGCTTTGGTAGTTTGTCTTGAGATGTATATTTCCGCTTCATAAGGATTTTGTTTACATTTTTTCTCTTTATTTTTTACCACTTTCCATACACCGCCCTCACTATCCTCCGGAGGCGACTCCTGCAACCTTTTCTTCATGTTTTGTCTATTTTCCTCTTCAAACGTGTGTGAAGATAATCTCTCCATATTATTGTCTACATAAATCCGTGTCATCTTCATCACTGTTACTATGAATGCTCACGTTAAACACATTAGTTTCACTCATTGTGCACGGCGCGACGGCCGGCGATAACTCGTCGGTAAACTGGTTTTGAACTCGCGACGGCGGGTTTCACTACAAGACGGAACTCGACGTGGTAAGACTGTAATGTTGTTCTTATTTACTAATCGTTAAGATATCGGAGTCCAATTTATAGCCAGGTAAACATAGAAACATAGGTCAGAAGAAATTAACAAAGAGCACACCAAAAACGCACCGTCACTTCGCACAACGACAAAAGACTGCGTCATGTAAAGACGACATGACATGGCGTCATCGACAAGCACAGCAACATCCCACCTAAATTGTACCTAACATCAATGATTTTTCTATTTGGTTATTTTTTGTATTTTTATAGTTAGTTAAAAGAATAATAAATAAAATTATGTTTTATTATAATCACAACGTGGTTATTAATTTACGGTGATATTTCTTCACAAGTAATCATTGCATTCGATTCAACTTATCAGCTTTAGATTTTTAGAGTAACGTCCCTAGTGTTTAAAAAGAAAAAGGGTTAACTGACGCAACATTGTAACGACGTTCAGTTCTTAAGATCAGAAATTGTTTATTATGCTTCGAATGGTTTATTTATATTTAGTAATATTTATTGAAAGCAAATCGTAAACGTATCGGTCATTATTACAATAAATATGTATTCGTAATTGAAAAAAGTTAAGCAGTTGTGCAGTTCTAATAAAACGAAAAAATAGAGGTGTTATATTAGGATCAAATATTCGCATTCCTATTATCTAATATAACGCTTATTGTGTATTGTGAATATTGTGTATTGTTCCTATAATAAACAAAATTCATTTAACCCATATTAGTTAGCATGTACCTATATTAGTTATAAGAGAGTAAGTTTTATAAGACAATCGCATATATATATTAGAATTACATTATAAAAATGCGAAAGTTTGCTCATTTATTCGTTTTTATGTACTGTTTGACTGTTTTGCAGGCTCAAACTGCTGAACCGATTTTAATGCTTGGTATGGTACTGGATTTCTTGGATTAGGCCTCAGATTAACCCATAGGTACGCTACTTTTTAACCCAAAAAAGTAATGCGTTAATAAAGCTAGCGAGTATATAATATTGATTAAAAGTAGTGATTAAATTTGCCTTCATTCTTTAACAGGCATAAACATTAAACACGTCTAACTAAACTAAATGAACATTCGAAAAAATTTGGCGTTATTATTACTTTTACTCAGATTATTACAAAAATATTTCGTATTTTTTTTACAACTTTTACTTAATCGATGTCGATTGCGTGTTGTGACTCTGCTTATCCATGAAACTTCCATGCAAAACGCGAATTGTATGTATAATGTTCGATCGAATACGTCCTTGGTACACTATCGAGGAGCGCTGCGCGGCCCGGCGAAGAGCGCGAGCGATGGATAACACGCAACTTAGGCAACGTCGCATTCTCCTGTGACGCGACGAAGAGTGCACTCTGCAACGTCGCATGCAGAGACTCACTCACTATTATTTGACTATTATAGATTAACCTAATATCGTAACATTCATATGACCTAATATGTGGCTTGGTCCGTGTAACTATTACGAATATATTAGTCCTCCTCTACGAAAAAATATATTATTTTATGCCCGCCGTTACAAGGTTACGTTGTTGAGTTTTGATGAATTGTCAAATGTTACCTATTAAAATGGCCTGACAATTCTTCAAAATATAAGGTCTGGGAATAAGTTTTTTCGTATTTTGCATAAAAATTGCTATCATGTAGTTAGTGACATGATTCCGTAGCTGTAGATTTTTTATGAGTTGATTAAAAAACTGCGACAAGTAGTTTTGACAGTCCTCTCTAGATGTCAACCTTACACTACCTTAAGATGACGTACATTATAATAAGTATGGGCTGTAAGGGTGTTACCACATCAATCGATAAGCGTCGATCGACGTTCCCTGGTCCACTCTAGAACGATCGACTTGTGTGGTAACACCCTAAGGTGGTAGCATTAACGCTTCCCCAAAGTCCCTTAGTTTTTTCTGAGTGGCTAAAGAAGTGCGTGGTCTGGCGTTAGCATGATAAAGGACCTCACCCTTCTGTTGCTCGATTCCGGCCGCTTTTTCTCAATTTATGGCTTGAGCCTCATCAACTGGTGGAAGTAAAAATCCGAACCGATGGATTACCTGCCGCTATAATAAGCGATGTCCTTCCTATCCCATCAAACTCACAACGTCATCTTATTGCGGGTGAATCAGGGTGTTGCCACATTACTTGACTGCGCTTTGACTATGATCTTGTTCCCACGTTCTTGTCGTAGGTGATTCACTTTTTATCACCTGTGATCATTCTATTAAAAAATGGTTGTCTTTCATGACGCTTTAGTAGAGAATCGGAAATAAGTACGCGGTATTAATGTATAATTTTCTTTTTGTGAGCTCGTGTGGTACCCTAATATCAAGATTTGTAGTGGAGCCAGACTTTTTCAATTGGGTTAAAACTGTCCTGTGGTCAAATTTCCAATTCTTTAGCAACCTCGTAACTACTAATCTTGCTCCACTTTTTCAAAAACGGCGTCGATTTTATCCGTAACAGGGCGAGCGGCATCTTTGATATTATTATTAATTCCAGATTCCGGACGGCGGGGCTCATAGAAAATTCGAAATAAATGTCCAGAATATTGAAATCATTTCATTCGTCAATCACCTTGTGCATTTTTTTTACACTTTTGGTTCAGAAGACAAAGTAAAAAAAAGAATTCTCCAGCGCGAACTCTAAACCTATTTCTTTTTTTTAACAATATAAAATTCAGAATACCTAGTTTAAGATGCCTTAAATATTCAATTTCCTGCTCCAATAACTTAAATGAATATTTCTTTCAGATCGAAGAGGAAATATCGTCAGAAAAACCGCCTAATACTTTAGAAGAGGAAGAGGAGTATGAAAAGAGACAAGAGGAGCTAAGAAAAGAGGAGGAGCAGCAATCTTCTCAAAGTGAGTGTTTTAAAGTATTTATTGTGCATGAGCTTTGCACTTCCACCCTTCAACCATTTTCTTAGTTTACCTTTTTAATAACGGGCGCTTTCTTGAACTAAACTACTAACCGCCTGCTGGCTTTATTTATTTTCTAGTTTATAAGGAACTTGTCCCTTTAGCTTTATTTTCAAATAAAAATGTCTGGCCTATAAAAATGTTTCTTTTATTTCTGGTTTTGTCTCACCCTCTTTTTTATCGACAAATTTTGAAATTTTGAATACTTTTTCGAGCGGTTGTTATCTCGGCATTGGAACTCGGATGCAGAAAAATTTACTGTATGAACATTTTAATACGATGCTTTATAAATGTTCGTATACACGCTTTATGTGTCGTTCTGTTTAGTCTTGAAATTTACAATTTAAATAATATAACAAAGTATAAAATTAAAACGTTTTTCCTCATACTGATAATCATTTTTTATGCAGTATGAAGAGAGCTCTGAGAAAAAAGCATACAATTAAAATCGGGCGGTTGTTTCAGTGTGGATGAAACTGGTGATCGGTGGTGCCCTCCTAGTTGCCACACAAGCCGTCGTGCGACGTTTCACATCGGCACGCGGTGCGTACTCAGTTTTTAAAAGAATTTTGCGTTCTTCGGAACGGTGCTGCTCGAACGTCAAAATGATAATGACAATCCTATAATCGAACGAATGTGTTGAAACAGATTCAAAATTATCCAAGTAGAGTAAAGATTTTATGGGAATGATGTGTTCACTTCATAAAAAGTTTACTTTTTTTTCAAAAAGTGTCTTGAAGTTGTGTCCAAGAACATGATGTTTGTTTTTAAATATAATTTTGAAATTAAACTGATTGAATTTATTTATTTGCGAAAGCTTAATCATTATTGTAATATATATTTAAAAAAAACGTTTTTAGGAGATGAAGACGAAGATGAAAATGATAATGACACTAGAGAAGGGACACCTATTGTCGATCGAAGAATGACAATTTTATTAGACGCACCCCCTGTTAAAGGTAGGACAGTATACAATGTTCTGTCATTAAACGTTTTTGAATAAATGAATTAAAAATGCATAATTTCACTTCAGAAATAGGTAAGAAATCATCGTCGGAAACATCTTCACCAGTTACTCAAGACCTTTTTCGAAAAACTCCTCTAATTATAAAATCTACTCCAACTCCTCAACAAAGAAGTCTAGAAGAAGAGGGTATAGAAGAACAGGTGTGTGTATTTTTTTAATTGTTTACAGACGTTATATTTCATGAAACATTAGTAAAATCAATCTACAAAAAATTGAATCGATTGGTAACAACACATTATGACGTTTTAGGAACCCGAACAAAAATGTGATGCAGAAAAATACAGTGACGAAGAAGAAATCATTGAGGAAGAGGAGGTAGAAGAAGAAGTACCACCCCCTAAAAAAGAGATTCCCAAACAAAGTACGCCACCAAAAGAAACTAAAAAAGTAGTTGTTGTTGACGAACCTGCTGAAGATGCAGATGACGAGGACGTGGGAGAAGACGTTGAAATCATCGACGAAGAAGATGTAGAAGAAGAGGAAGAAGAAGATGTTTCTGATGTAGATGATACCGAACTTTTGAGCCGATTGGAAGCCAAATACGGTCGTCTTCCTGAACCGGAGCGTCCTGGACAAAGACATAGTAAAATAAGATCGCTTAACAGCTTGATTTTGGCGCATGTTTATCTAACCCTTAAATATGTGGCATGACTAACATAATGTGAGTGTACAAAGATTTTTATGTGCATATTTTCCGGGATTTAGTAAACTTAGTTAAATATATTATACAGTAACAATGACATGATAAAAGCAAAAGACTTTAATTCAGTTTTGTCGTTTGGTGTGTCTATTAATATATAATATTTTTTTAATTAATCAAATATTTCACAATATAGGCACATACATTTAGATTTTGCAATTTAGTTTAGGTTATCAAAGTTTATAAAATGTTATACATTCTTATTCATAATAATCAGTTTTCAAAAGGACTTCCATGTAAAGAGATTGATATTTTCGAGTTAAACCAAGTAAATAATGATTTAAATTAAAAAATTGTTATTTTAACTATTTTGGTACATTTTAAAATATATTTTTCCAGAAGATGGTGGCAACACCATGAGAGACTACTGGCCTGAGGAGCCTAGCAACCCACACTGGCACCAAGAACTGGAGGAAGCCGAAAGAGACCTTCTGCGGGTATATATTTATTTTAGTAGATAAAATGTCAACTTTATTTACGAAAGGTGAAGTGTCTCCACAGAAGTTTCTTTCTTCTGTATTGTATACGTTTGACAATTAATATAATTGTAACAAACCATATCAATTAATGCTTGTAATAGTAAAATGCAAAGAACGAATTTATTTCGGTATGGAATATGCTTTTTGGTATAGTTAATTTATAAAATACGCAACAGGTATTGTACTTGATTGACATTAATTGTTGATATTAATGTTTTGACGTGTAAGAGACTCCTCCCTCCTACCTTTCATTTTAAGCTAGCTCGTCTTCTACTTGGTGGTAAGTGAGCGTCACTGGCCGAGCCTTACCTTTATCGACTAAGCTCCCTAGTTGTTACGGAGCGGCCAAATAGAAAGGTTGGTATAACGTCACGTCTCTGAATGTTACTGGAAAGTAAATACTGAAATTATAAGAATAACCTAAATATTAATGTTAGATAATAATATGCATCTGGCTAAGCAGCTGAAAGATCTTTCAAATTATAAAATAGTAGGTATCTATCTATATTAGCAATAATGATTTTTTTTCAAACTACAGGACGAATGGCTGGGCTAACAAAGTTTTGCAACTAATATCCTTATTTTACATAGTCGTCATTTAGTTCGTTGTGCCATTTTTTTTCTTTTAATTATCAGAGCGCCTTTGAGTTGTGTTTGACGCCTGCACCCTGCGTTTACACCCTTAGAGACACACTGAGGATTTTCATTTTATCTAGAATTATTCATAGTATGTTTGGTTTGTTTTAAGATTATTTTAAGCATCTGATGCTATTCAAGACAAAACGCATGATTGTGTTGTGTGATATTTTCTTTATATTCATGTTGTATATTCGAATGTTCATATGAGTGAGATTTGTCTAACATTTTTTTACTAACATGGGAGGGTCAATTCGAAGCTGCGTTGGTGCGAGCTCGTAAACCGGAGTTAAAAACAAGCGCGCGCGCACGGTGGATTATAGCGCAGGCGCTAGACAAGATGGCGGAGGCAAAGCGTGATAACAGCATCCTGTCACAAGCTATAGCAGCCTATCTTGAGCTGCTCAAAATGAACGAAAAATTGCCTGACAAGAAACTTCTACAAGTTACGGAAAGGACACTGAATAGAATGCAGTTCAGAGGTAATTTACTTTGTCTTCTTTCATACAAATACATAAGTAAATATGTATCTAGTATCATGGTAGATTATAAGATGATTTCTCTCCTTTCAGGAGCATACATAAGCACCGAACCAGTGTACAAAATGCTAATACGTAGATTTCCGAACGAAATAGCTTACAGGAATAACATGACTATTTCTCTTCTTATGGCCAATAGGTATAACATTTATGACATTTATATCGTTGTGTAACTTAAACACGGCATAACAAATATTTTTAATTCACAGAGCTGATTTAGCCGAAACAGTTTTAAAAGAAACATTACAGAAGTGGCCCAAAGATAAAGTAGCATTAGCTCACTATGGATTCGTATTAAAAACGAACCATAAAAAGAACGAAGAGGCTGTTGAAGCATTTAAATATGCCCTTGAAGGAGATACGGGGCCTGCTTGTGAACCGCGGTTTTATTATCACTATGGCGATGCCTTACTGCTGTTAGGCCGTTTCGCGGAAGCTCATGAAGTTCACAAAAAAGGAGCAGCACTTGGGCACTTCTTATCACCAGAGCAACGTTCTCTCTACAACGTGCTGAGATTGAAAAGTCGCCCTTGGTGGAACATAGAACAAACGCCTTACGCGAAGCTGGCGCGATCACTAGAGAAGTCTTGGAAAGCTATTCTGAGGGAAGGACAAGCGGCGCGGGCGCTTTATGAAGAAGAAAAGGAAGGTTTAAGAGAGCGCGGAGAGTGGTCGCAACTGGATTTGTTTGTCCGAGGACAGGAAATTTCTAAAAGATGTGAGCGAGCGCCTGTTACTTGTTCTATCGTTCGGAGCGAGCCGGCGGCCGCGGGCTGCCGTCGGGGACAGATCAAGTTCAGCTTGATGGAAGCCGGCACGCATGTCAGACCCCACGTTGGTCCCACTAACTGCCGGTTAAGAATGCATCTAGGTCTCAGTAATACCAAAGACACATTTATTCGCGTGGATAAGGAAACAAGGTATGCTTTTGTTGTTTCTTTTAAAATTAGGACTTGAAAGTTAAAAATATGCAATATTTTTTGATGTGTCAAACGTAAAGATACAATGAAGTAGCCATATAATCCCCCAATTTTACTGTATGACCACCAAAATTATATCTTTGTTGACACTGTGGATCTAAAGGACATCTGGCTTTTTTTATAAATATCACAACCTATGAATATCACTGTTCATAAAAACTGAAACAAAGCCAATTAACACATTCAGTTCCACTGTGATTTTGATCATGACTAAAGCGATGCCGCCTGAAAATGTGGTGACCGCGCTAGGCGCGTTGTCGGCACTGCTAGAGGAAATAAATGAACGCGCCGTGCGCGGTCGGTGGCATTACTTCAAGGTAAAAAGTTTGATTCATATTTTTTGAATCATAAACAGTTTTTGAGTGCTTGTAATATACAAGGTGCGATTTTTTTAATATTCAGTGATATTTTAAACTCAAAATCTTGTCAAACAACTCATTTCCACAAAGAAAAAACATGAAAACTGAGTTTGTTTCGTAATTTATGCAGAGATTCTCAATCTTTTTAAATAAAGATTAAAGTATACATAAGGTTTTGTACGTTAACTTTTCCAATAGTGATTCCAGCCGGCACAATTAATGTTTATTACCGATTATAGTTACGATATTAACAAATAAATAATTTTGCACCTTATTACCATATAAAATTAAATACATAAATTAACCATAGCCTAGGCTAGGTCCAAATAAATTCTTTGTAAATTACAGCACCTTCACGCGTTCCCTTGAAAAAAGGTCCTTGTCAGATAGGCTGACAACAAAGTGATCCTATAAGGGTTCCGTTTTCCTTTCATATTTTGTAAGTATTTTATAACGTGAAAGCGGTACCTACTGCAGCGCGTTGCCAGCATCCTAAAGTATATATAGGAAAACGCGCCACGCCCATTGCCGGCGTTGAACGTGTTAATCCAAACAAGACATTGTCTATTTTATTTTGTTACAGACAATGGCAGGAAGGCAAAGTTTTTCTCTTCGACGACAGTTTTGAGCATGAAGTTTGGCATAATGGCACTGGTTCTAGATTGGTGCTAATTGTGGATGTCTGGCACCCTGATCTCACACAAGCTGAAAGAAGACAGCTGCCTGCCATATAAACGTTTCATTATTGGCCACAACCAGTATTTATTAGTTAAACATTATTAAAAACCTTCTACTTATATTCTTGTTGTCATTGATAATGTACAGAGTAAGTAATGTAAGATCGTTAAGATGGATGTAAATTATATTGACGACACATAGCTTTTATCTTAACATAAAAGAAAATATTATACCTAATAAGATTACTGATTTTTGTCATAATTAAGGTTAGTGCGATATATAAGTTAGAAATGTTTTAAAATTGATTTAAAAAAATATTGTGTTACCAAAAGTAAAATGTAAGTTGTAGATCAGTATTTTGTTTCCCATGTTAGGCATAATGTATACCTAAGGTAATTTTGAATGAATTGTAAATAATAATACATTTAAGTGTAAAATAGAAACATTTAGGAACAAAAACTTATTTGAGCTGCTTATATAAGTGCATTTTATAACGAAATTGTAATATACACAAATCATTTAGTTATATATATAAATATATTTACAATGCTCGATTAAAGGTTGTTTTATTAAATAAAACCCAATGTTTGTAAGAAAATGTATATTTGGTATAAAATATTGAAACAATAGACTAAACAATAATAACCAGAACCAAGTTTGTAATGATATAAAATAAACCAATTATAACTTTTTTTAATCAATTCAAAATGTATTTTATAAGTTTTGGATATCTGGTAAGGTCCCTTATATTAAACAAATAGCTTATTTCTAATAAAGCTCATTTTTACTACATAACTATTTTACCTATTTATGTTGGTCCATATAATTTACAAAGTAAAGTACTAAGAAAAATATTTTTAATACATATATCCAATAGGAAAAGATAACTTCAAGACACAATCGATTTTGTGATTGAATCTATAGAAAAGTGTATAGAGCTTTAAAACTGATAGAGATTCTTTGATTTTTTTAATACAGTAAAATTACGAAATATGTATAAAATTCTACCTAATACTTTTAAAATTTAATTCATTGTTCGGACGGATTGTACATTTCTTGTCATGGCAAGTTTTATAGTAACATTAGTAGGTACATTAATATAACTAAAGTGCTTCAAAATGCAAGTGTATGGTGACTGCTTTTAGTCAATCCTCTTAGTAATACTTTTAGTGGCAATTAAGCATATTTATTGGTGGCAAAATATCCTAGGTGCATTTGCATTGAAGCACTACTATAAAACTTCTCGTTGGGTCAATAACAATGTATAAGTAATAAAAAGTTGTTAACTAACCTATAACATAGTATGGAATGATCAGCTTCACAAACACTCATACCCTGTAGACTTTTATGATGTAATAATCTAAACTAACTATAATATAGAACATCAACCTCCATTCAATTCATCAAAATCAATAATTTACTTACAACTGAGTCTACCTACCTACACTAAAATTGAACATAAAAGAATGTATTTCATACAGAAGACCTGTCATTGTATAATAATAAGTATACGTTTTAAGTGGGCTAAAAAAGAGTATCACTAAAATGAAGGCACAATGAGTACTAAGGTACCATGTTGTAGTTGTCTCCATGTAGCTGGTAGGCGGGAGGCCCTGGGGCTTGTGGCGTAGCGCGCGCGCAGTACGGTGGCGCAGGCGGCGGAGGCGTCTCCCACGCGTGCTCCGTGCCAGGATACCCTCCACTTGCTCCGTAACCTGCCGCTCCATACCCTGGAGACTCACAGGGACTCACCGTGTCGGCCCTGGCATCGTAACCAATGCCCCCTTCATACCCTTGATTCATATTATCGTACGTCGCGTTACTATTACCATAGCTTCTGCTCGGTTCATTATATGGCCCAGCTACGTCATACCCTTTCGTACTGCGGATCGTGTCATATCTGTTAGTCCTGATCGCGACTGATTCCGTCGGCGGAGGAGGTTCGTACACTTCTTGTGAGCGAGATAAAGTGTCTCCCCTCTCCCCTGCATGGTATGATGCTGGCCTCGCTGGGTGAAAGTTAGAGTAGGAAGAATGAGCTGAAGTCGGCCTGGAGGGTCTCGAGTCGCGCGGCAAAGACGCCATTGAAGAATTATATCCGGCGTTTCTGTAGGAGCGGCGTGAGCGCCGCACCGACGACCCCGCTCCTCTTGTCCCTGAGCGCCGCTTCACTCGCCGAGGAGTCATCGGCTTTAAGGAGCTCTCGCTTAGATTTGTCTCGGCAGAGCTAAGTTCCACAGTGTATACTGGTCGTCGTGGTAGGGTTCCTTTATCTGGAAAGAGAAAACATATTTGAAACTGTATTTATTTATATTTGTTGGCGACTTGCTTTAAAGTTTTCTTTATTAATTCGTGCTTCTTAATCTTTAAATTATGTTATGAAAATTATTTTACCAGTACTGTTACCAGAACTTCCAATACAAGATACCAGTCCTTCATATACATTAAGTTTAAAATAAAACTTAAACTCATGGTTACATTACATATTATCTAAAACCAGGCTTTATGAGAAAAGATACACCATATAGCATTCTATTTTCGCATTCGTTTGATGGGGGAAGTAAAATTTATGATAAAATGATAAAGAGGTTCTTAAATCGGAATGTTTTTACAACTTACCAGACATACCAGATTTATTTCTTTTCAAAGATTTGATTGTCACCATTATTGCCAATGGTAATGCAATCGCTGCTAGAACTGCAGCTATAGCCGACTGAGCAAGTTCAACTATATGCCAATGCAGGAAGCAGCCATCTACTTTCACAGGTCTCCATGTGCCAGGACCATCAGCCTCCCCCCAAATAGGTTGGCATCCCCAGCCATTTGTTTCCCACCAACTCACACTGCCAGTTCCAAGAGACAGCAAACCACTCTCCTGAAATAAATTAATTTCAGGCAGAAGTCAGAATTTGGATTTTTTGTTGCATATGATTAATGTTGGCAATTTAGGATTTCTTGTCTTGCATGTAGTTGCCCTCACACATTCCTCAGGAACAATTTATTTATTTATTTAACAATGTTTATTTTACACTCCTTACAGCATATATGCAAAATTTCATGATGATGTTTGATGATGGTGGCATATTTCAGTTGTGAAAGCATAAAAAACAAACACACTTTCAAATAATATCAGCTATGATTTTATACATGATGTGTATGTTAAATGTGATCTGGTTAAAACAATTCACATTTGAATAAAAATATATGGATAAGAATACAGGCATTGCAATGAAATACAATTGAATTACCACAAACTAATTTTGAACTCACACAATTAGTAACTTACCCGATTTAAGGTGCCAAGATTTAAATAATAGCAAATTAGGAAGATATTCCATGCTAGCCACATAAAACTCCATATTGCATACTGAAAAAACAGAAAAAGAAATATTTTTCAGATTCCAAATTATATTGATCAAAGTAAATATTATTGTTAAGACATAAGGATTGGCTCCTTTTATCTGATGCTTTTTATATTTTGAGTATGCTATGTTTGATATGACCTTACATCCTATTTTGAACAGTGGCCCCGTTTCCTTTGTTAATAATTGAAATCAAATGAAATAATATATTTTCATTTTATTAGTATAGTTTATATAATTTAACCCAGTTACGGATTTCAGTTCTTAAGATTATGTTGGTAACTAAAGTAAACCCACAATAAAATGTGGCAAGATTTATTTTATAATGTAAAATCATGGGCATTACATTAGGTAGAGATATATTTAATAGCACTCTAAATTTGATGAAAAAAACTATAAAATTGTATGTATATCAGCTAAATTACCAATACATCTTTATGTTAATATTATCACTTTAGTCCAAATGAAATAAATTTACAAAATAAATATGCACTACCTATGTAATAATAATATTCTGTACACCATATTTATAATACCTACAACATTTTTTATATTATCATCAAAATAATGGTTTGCATTTTAACTCAACATGATTATAACTCTTACAACAATATCAAATGAATAGTTCCTGACCCTGAATGCACATATATCAGTTTGACAACTGTCAAAAAGAGATGCCAAGATCATCCTCCCTTAGGTGCAATAAACCCAGAATTATCAAGCTAAAAATATACCACTATGCCAAAAGAGAAAGAGACCTTCCTTTTTTAATTTTAAACTGAATGATTAAATTGTATAAAGATAATAACAAATTTAAAAACAGTTACAATAATTAAATTATTGGGTTTTAATTATAACCCAAAAATCTATGTTTGCAATAAAAATACATAGGACTTACTATGTCTACTATATTTACTACAAACACATCACATACATATATGTCGCACATATAGAAGATAGCCAGCCACACAGATGGATTTGGTAAACTATGTTTTGATATTCATATAATGGCATAGAAATGCCTTTATCATTTTGTATTTATTCATCAAAAGTTATAAAATTGCATTTTTCAGTGCAAAGCTATTTTGAAGTGAGGACTATTATTTTAAAAGTTATTATTATGACACATATTTTTAAGCTCAGGATATTCCAAACGGAAATCATTATTTTGAATGTTCATTCCATTATCTGAAAGCTTAAAATGATATTATGTGACCCACTGTTTCCGAATTTACTACACACACATTTTGAAGTGTTATCCATTATTTTAAAAGTTCATTTATAGTCCTTAAGTAAAGTGGATCTGTTCTGACACATATAAATCAAAATGAAATATTTTTTGCTAAGTATGTTTAATTTTTAATAATATCAAACTATTTCTAATCAAAGAATATTTAAAAAAGTTGCTTTTTTATTGAGAACCTACTAGTTGACGGAAATAAACCAATATCCCATATTGAGTTAAAAAATAAATGGTCATGTTAGGTATGTTCTGTATTATACTTCTCATATTCCTTTAGAATAGCTCTACAAATGTCCAGATTCTAGAACCCTTGACTTGACACAATCAGAATTAAAATCATGTAAAATCAATTATAATCATGAAGTAATTTATGTATCATGATTTATTCACTAAATGTAATAATAATAAATACTATTCTGTAGATTAAATGACCTGGGCTTATTAAGATTTAGAAAACAATGCTTATACCAAAGTAGCTTTTCTATAACATGTAGCCTATTTTATTTTATAATATAGTGTCTTAAGGGTAAAATAGTTATTGACATTAGTTCAGTCATTCCATAATTTACCCATAATAATCAAAAAAATGTTTATAATTTTATTATTAGTTTATAAATTCCCATCTCTTATAGATCCATTGAAAACAACAGCTAGCTGCAATTAACCTGCAAACATGTTAAGCTGCAAATTAATTTACAGCCACAAAGGTATGCCTATGCCATTCAATAATATACAAACCATATAAAGAAGCTCACACCCTCAATTTTTAAAGTTCTCTTAGATCACTGTGAATTTAAGATTGTTTACATTTACCCAAAAACATCTTTGAAAGAGGTCTAAAAATTATCTATTGATTATGAATATTATGATGAAAATGAATTTTCATCATTCTTACCGCCAAGATATACTTTGTGACATATTGTACAGCTCCGAAAGATCCAAAAATAATAAGTAGGATATTGACGAAGTTTGTAACAATGGGTAACCACATATACCCTAGAAAATCAAAGACTTGGCGTTGAATGGTAATTATCTGAAACAATTACAAACAGTTAATTATTTCTGATAATTAGTGAATAGTACGTGCGAATCTTTATTTCAGAAAACGACGAAAATTCAACATACCAGTTCCAATACACACACTATCAATAATAGAGTTCTTAGCCCACAAATAGCCATCTTCAGGTAATAAAATTATATTGCTACAAAACATTAGTGTCTAGCATAGGTTTAAACCTCTAATATGTAAAAAAGTATAAATTATTAATAACAGAAACTATTTCAACAAGTAAATAAGTAAACGAAACGTATTGGACTGGGAAAGACTGAATGATAGATAACTAATGGTGCGTTCCGTTTGCAGCTTACAGCGCTAATTAATAGTGCTCAAAACCGTTCCGATTCGTTTTAGCGCGCTAAAAGTGATATTAGTGCTATTTCAATCGGAACGGTAAATATTGCGCTAACATTCTTTTTGCTCGTCGCTTTAGTCTAAAGTAATAATTTCATTAAGATCTTTGACCCTGAATGAAGCAGGAGCCATTTTTTAACATTATTATATATGAAAATTAATAAGCAAGCTTTTAAATGAAAGATTAATAAAAACACAACAAAGTAACGTCATGTGTCAGTTTTGACAGGCTGCTCAGAGCGACCATGCTCCGTAGCTTGAGCACTGTGAGCGGGAAGATGGCGGCGTTTATGACGTTATTGATGACGTATCGATATCGCTGTGAGCGCGCTCACAGGCAATCAGAACGGGTATATGAGCGATGTAATCCGCAATCGGAACGCAGCAGAAGTTAAAGAATGAACGATGACTGACATTAATGACATATGATGAGAAAAGACACACATGGTATGGAACCACAGCGAGTCGTTAAAAAGTACAAAATTGAATTGATTGACTTGTATCCATTGCCGTAAATAAATTAAAACAAAAAATTACAAGGTTATTATTGTTTTGTTTTGGTATTTGGATGGATGGATGGTTGTTCAATAGATTATCAGTTATAATTGTATTTGTTTTTTTAAACCAACTGAGTAGTTCTGTAAGTAATATAAAATTTTACTCGTTTCATTCCACACAAGTTTATTGTATAAATCAGTTATGATTGCAGTTCAAAAAATTGGATTGGACACCCCCCACAAAAATTTGTTTTCTTAGATATATTAATTTCATATATGTATTTTTTGCAGATTTTTTCAAAAGTATGGATGATGAGTTCTTTGATATTTCTACCAGCCTAGGTCTACAATTGGGCTATGGCATTGGACATGTATTGAACGATGTGTGTGCAAGTTTATGGTTCACGTACCTTTTAGTATATTTTCATTTAGTTTTGGAATTCAGTGCTTCTCAAGCTGGAACCCTTATGCTCATTGGACAAATAGTAGATGGCTTATCAACACCCTTTGTTGGTTACTGCTCAGACAATTCTTCAAACACTAGATATGGTAGAAGAAAAGTATGGCATTTATTTGGTAAGCTCTTTATGTTTTTATAAAACTTAATATTAATGGCACCTTTATGCTATTACCATTCTTTTATTAAAATGTTTCGCCATAGTTACTGTATGGTCACCAACCGCACCATAGGTCACTGGTTAAAATCCGACTCCTTTAATTTAAATGTTGTACACACTTTAGGTTAGTTGTATGCACACAAATCTTAAGGTTAGGAAATAAAACATTCGACATAAAACAGTATAATACATAGTATACTTACATGTGAATGTTTTGATAATACAAAATAAACTGCTAATACTGTAAATGTTTCAGTGACTACAATTACAGATTAGGTACATGTATGGGGCTGTGCGTGTGTGTGCAGTTCCCACAACTGCATTCCAACCAAGAGCACATCCTCATTTTATTTTGAAGGACTCTGTCTTTGCTTAACAACTTGACTGTCATTTTAACAAGATTGCTCAAAATTTAGTTCACATTTTATACTACTTCGTACAATAGCCACTTAGAATGGTTAATGACTGGCAAAAGAACATACCATATGATTTATTCATAGTAACTTTGTGTATACTACCATTATTAAGGACTTAAGCAACATAAAAAAACTACTTAGTTATAGTTCTACATTTTCATTAGAAAAATTGTGTCTTTGATCATTCAAAATAACAAAGCAGTATTTAAACTTGGGTGCTATATTAGCATTTATAGTTTTTGGCCAAAATCTTCCATCCCGCAAAGGTTCCCGCAAGGCAAAGGTTCATAGCCTGGGCTATTGTTTCTTTAAGTTCATAAGATCATTTGGTGGGCTTATTCATTATTTTAATAAATTCTGTCAATACCAAACCATAAGTTTCTAGCTTTTTAATACTTGCAGCTATGTTTTTTATACTAGAATCTTTATTATATAATGCTTCCTTAGACTGACAAACTGCCATTCAACTATATCAAAGTATAGACCACACTTTTGATAGCCTGAAAACATTCATTATAAAACAGCTTTAATCCACACTAACAGAGTAACTAATGGTTCAGGAGGTACAGGAACATTTGGTAGTTCCTCTTTATATGCCTTAAATTTTTGTAACAGTTTTGTTTCACATTTCTTAATTGGGTACCGAAAAATAATGTAAATATAGGGAAAATATGCATCATGATTAGATGTTGGATAAAATATACAATGACCACTAAGAATTAATATGAAGGTTGAAATATGCAATCTCTTATGCAAATGCATATAATACAGTATGTAATCATTATATTATATGTAGACAGACATATTAAGAGAATAGTAATTGAATGACGTTATATAAAAAAAAATTTTTACTGTGACTTAAAGACAACCATTTATTTGTTTACAAAGTAGACTTTGCTTCTCTGCTTTTAAGAAACACACAAAATTAATTATACTTATATGATAATAACATGATCATTTGAAAGCCCAAAGCAAAGTAAGTAGGCAGTACATTTAACACATCATACATATGCTGTTATATTTACTAATCAATACATATTTGGAGTTATGATAACAGACATGGGCCTACTTTACGTTATCTCTTTGGTTATATTAAACTGTTATTACAATGATATATAAATATTTATTATTTTGAATCCAATTGTTTGGAAAGTAATACATTTTTCTAGTTCTACAATAAAATTTAAAAACCAGTTGCAAACCCATTGGTTTGTCATTCTATGGAACTTCATTTAATATGTACCATTGCTATCTATGCACTTTTGATATCTCATAGGTAGTTCATTGATCCCTTTATTAAGAAAACCAATTGGACGGAAATCAATAAAATCTTTGAAGGCCTTCCCTTGCAAAAAGTTATTCAAATCTCAAAAAAAATGGTAATCTGTTGGAGCAAGGTCCAGGGAGTATAGTGGATGTGTTGGACATTCCATTGGTAGCTGTCTGTTGTGCAGTGTGGTCTAGCGTTATCCTGAAGCATTGGCCTAGAGCGATTGACCAGCTTCTGTTGTTTAGCAGCTAGCTTTTTCATCATGGTTTGCAGTTGCTGACAATAGACATCTGCCGTAATCTTCTAGCTAGATTTAAGAAAGCTGTATTGAACGACACAGGCGCTAGTCCACCAAACACTCACAAGTAACTTTTTTGAGTGACTCAAATGCTTACAAAATCTAGACGTGAATAAGGCCAGTGGTCCGGATGGCATTCCTGCAGTGGTTTTAAAGCACTGTGCAGCCAGGAATGTCAAAACAGGAGACAACTCGACTCTCTCTAAGGACTGGAAAAGTTCCAAAATCATGGAAGTTTGCAAACATACAGCCCATACCAAAAAAGGTCAGTCGAGCCGACCCAATCAACTATAGACCTATTGCAATCACTTCCATAATTTGCAAAATTATGGAACGTGTATTGAACCATCGTCTCCTGACGTACCTAGAGACCAATGAGCTCCTCAGTGACAACCAATATGGTTTCCGCGGAGGACGCTCAACAGGAGACCTTCTAGTGTACGTCACGCATCTATGGAGCATGGCCTTGGAAGGGCATGGAGAGGCAATAGCCGTATCCTTGGATATCTCCAAGGCCTTTGACCGGGTATGGTACGAAGCCCTTTTGAGCAAGCTTCCTGCGTATGGCATACCATCTGGACTCTGCGACTGGATTTCTGATTTCCTGAGGGAACGGTCAATTCGAGTTGTCGTCGATGGCTTCTCATCGGACCTAATGGCGATCAACGCCGGCGTACCTCAGGGATCTGTTCTCTCTGCAACATTATTCCTGCTGCACATTAATGACCTTCTTTTATCGGAAGGCATTATTGGTTACGCCGATGACAGCACTGTTGTAGAGAGATATGTGTCCAATGCGCGAGCGAGTCCAAACCAGATCCAATTTCAGAGAGAGTCGATGATCGAACGGGTTGATTTGACACTATGTAGGGTTTCCGATTGGGGTGAAGCCAACCTTGTCGAGTTCAACCCTTCCAAAACCCAGGCGTGTCTCTTCTCCGGTAAAAAGAGCACATTCAACTTGACGCCCACTTTCCAAAATGTATCTGTCACAAACCAACTAGGGCTTCTAGGCATGACCATCACGTCGAAACTTAATTTCGGTCAACAGATTGAAACCATGGCACAGTCAGCTTCCAAAAAATTGGGAGTCATCGCAAAGGTCCGGCGGTACTTCAACTCCGAACAGCTGCTCAACCTGTACACAGCCCAGGTTCGATCTTGTATGGAGTACTGCAGCCATCTTCGGCATGATTCCGCAAAATACCATCTTGAAGCGTTGGATTCTGTTGACCGAAGGGCCCGTAGACTCATAAGTGACGACAAACTTACTTCTTCGAGACTGCAAAGTCTCGAGCATCGTCGAAGAGTTGCTAGTCTATCGGTTTTTTACAGATAGCACTTTGGAGAGTGTGCTAATGCTCTTTCTCAGTTGATCGAACCTTCCCCCTTTCTCCACCGGTCAACCAGACGCAGACAGAAGTTTCACCCGTTTGTGGTTAGCGTGCCGATGAGCCGAACTAAACGGTTCGATAGCTCATTTTTGGTTCGTGTTGTCAAAGAGTGGAACGATTTGCCTGCGTCTGTTTTTCCAGACAAATATAACCCTGGAGCTTTCAAGTGTAGAGTGAATAGGTACCTCTTAGACAGGCGTGTATGATCCTCGTCTTCATCGTCACTTTCCATCAGGTGAGATGGAAGACAAAGGCCTGCTAATTATTAATAAAAAAAAAAGTCAATTTTCGCTTGGGTCAAAATTTGGCTGGATCGCCAAAGTTCAACCATTGCGATGAGCGTTTCCGATTGTCGTACAGAATACACTTTTGATTACAGTTAATGATTGTATTTAAAATCTTTCATTATTGTCGGTGGAGTAATTTAACGCAGCAGTCGACGCGCGTTTTTCGGTTTGCTGCACTCAATTCATGAGGTACCCACCTCGCAAGGTTTTTCACCTTCCCAATTTGCTTTGCTTGGATTAAAACAGTTTTGTCACTAAGACCGCAGCCTACAGCTAACTCGGACATGGTTTGCGATGGATCCGCTTCCACAGTAGCCTTCAATTCTTCATTATCAACTTTGGTCTCCGTCCGTCCACGGGGCTTGTTCTTTTGCGACACCGCCGCCATGCACACCATTAATACTTCGAGCCGTCTCTGTAGCACTGGTGCCACGGTGGAACTCGTACTCGTAAGTAACGCGATATTTCAAGTTTTCCATTTTGTAAACTAAGTGACGCAAAGAAAAAACCAAAAGAGGAAAAAACAAATGAATTACGGTTTTCGAAACACAAATGCTTAAGTAAATAGCTGTATATTGTATAAATTTGAAATTGGAATTCTTAACCAAAGAGGAGATAATACAGATCATAGTGGCCAGTACGACATAACGCCAATTTCATATGTAAGGACTTAATATATATAATTATACAACTGTTTTTTCCTCCTTATAGTATTACCTAATAGTAAATTTTGCTACTTATTTTTTGCAGGTACTGTATGCGTGATCTGTTCGTTTCCTTTCATCTTCTCTGAATGCATTGGATGTTCTACGAGTCATAAGTGGGCACAGATGTTTTACTTTTCTGCATTCATTGTCATATTCCAAATTGGTTGGGCAGCTGTGCAAATATCTCATTTAAGTCTTATTCCTGAGTTATCAGAAGATAACCATACTAGGAAGCAGTTAACTGCTATAAGGTAAGATAATGTTAGTATTAATAATGAGGTTTAATAACTATTTTACATCTTCATGAATATGAAGCCAATCCAAAATTGTACACTTTAAAAATTTTGGTACATTATTAAAATTAAAATATATTTGCCTAGAGAAACTATTCAGTTAATAATCAGAAAAGACAATTCACATTTGCTTCCCAAAAAGTACAAGTAAAGGTATCATAATGTGCAAAAAGCAGGTTCTAAGACGGAAAAAGAGTGTATCAGTACTCCCTTACTGCTTTTACTTTGTAATTTGCCTAGGTCTCCAAATGTAATGTAATGGTGATATGTTGCAGATAATACCGATAACTTTCTATATCCTAATAGTATCTAGAAATACATATTTTTAAAATATATTAATGCTGTTAAAACACAACGAATTTAAAATTTAAAAATATATACAACAAATGTGAATCCTTATATTCTTACCTTACTTCAGACTGCAAATAGGAAATAGATCTGGCTAGGTTTCAAGACTTTATCTTCTGATATTAGCCTGTGGGTAAAAATTATAAAAACCAAATGGGTAGTCTATACAGAACTAAGAGTAGTGTAATAGAGTTTCTTTGTTAAGATCTCGTCTTGGGTGGTACAACCAGTCTTTTTCTATTTTGACCGCCATAACAATCACGATTACGTGGTTGGTTCCGGTGAAAGGGAAAGAACAGCCAGTGCAATTCTGGAACAAAGGCAATGTCACCTGAAGCCTAGGGCCGGCAACGCATCAGTAATGGAGAATTCATAACAATCACTATTAATAAATAAAACCCCTACGTGCGGATGCCATTTACTATCTAGGTGGGTCGTGGGTTGGTTTGCTGGCTATGAACACAGTAAAAAAAATGGTTAAGATTTGTGAGAAATCATTAACGTAATCGTAACGTTAACCCAAATTCGAAGTAGAATGAAGGGCTCAATAAAATTGATTTCCAATATACAATTTAGTTGCATCTTCGCCTCTACTTATCTTTATAGGTTTAAACAATTAGGCCAGCATATAAACAGGGTGTCCAGAAGGTTGACGTTGACGTTGAAGGACGTTGACTCTTTGGACACCCTGTATACACGTCTTACTTATCGGATAAACATGCATTTGATTTTCTTTCGAGTGCTAGATTTCAGTAAATGTGACAGTTTACATAACAGTAGGTTTCTGTTTAATAACTTTAAAATTAATTGCATTGCGAAATGGTATCTTTTTATTTTCGTTTAATTTTAACATTAAAAAACAGATAGAACGCACGCTATACTACGTTTCCTATTAACCTGTCCTAAGCCTTGTCACGGATCCGTGCGTGACTCCGTCGGGTGCCTTGTCACGGATCCTTGCTCAAAGTACTTTGATCACTTTTAGGCGATATTATTATTTTTTGAGTTAGTAATAAGGTTTAAAATCATTTGAATATTGGTAAGAATGAACTAATCTACTATAAACAAAGTTCACTCATTTCAACAGCACAATTATTCAGTCATTTGAAAGCATTCAAATTCACTACCCACTTTGCCTATTTCAAAGGCAGTTTTATAATTAGAATTTCTTAGTTAATTTGTTCTTGGAATACTAGTTTTTTTGGTATTATTATCCATCTATCTTCGAAAATAAAAACAGCCGGCATTTATGCGAAAAATTTATTGAAACCTCATTTATTTTGATAGAAGAATTTTCATATCAAATGCCGATATTATGGCGCTTAAAAAATTAAATATTATCTTAATCAGCTATAAAATTTAGCATAAAACATTCAGTAGTTATCTGACTTTCAAAAACAATTGCAAGTTAATTAGATATCAAAGAGATTATGGGTTTTTTTAAAGAAAAATTAGAGCCCTCCGCAACCTTTCTCTACTCACGTCAAATCTCCGCATACGACCAGCACAAATTTACGACTACTTCCGGCTTTCGAAAGGTTAAAACACATATGAAACTACACGGGTACTGTAGAAAATATCGCAATAATATTGAAATTAAATTTAAATAATTGATTTCAGGTATGGTTTTACCGTGTTTTCTAACTTATTCGTGTATGTAATAACATGGATTGTTTTGCATGTGACTGGCAATTGTGATAAGGTATACTTTGACCCAATATTTATTTATAAACATAAAGATACATTTGAATTCTATTAGTCATCTATGTGACATAAAGTCATGATTCATAATTTAGCTAAACAATTACTCTTATGTAATCACTCTGTTTATATTACAGCAAGTTGGACCACAAGATGCTTGGAAATTCAAAAATATTGTATACATAGTTGTGGGCGTCGGTATTTTGGCATCTGTTGTGTTTCATATTACTGTTAGTGAAAAGTCGAATCCAAGAGGACAGATAATAAATGAGCAGAATGAATCCAACAGTTCAACCCACTGTGAATTTTTACGTAGTCCACAAATGTATCAGGTACCTATAATAAATTTTTTTACTTCGTATAGTTTGCATGTGGCCATGCGGTCTATCTGATGTTAAGTGGAATTCATGCCTGTGGAAATTATTAAACCTATTGATTAATATTTACTGTAACATTGGAAGATTGCTTAAGGGTGCATTTCGGACAATAGGTTTTAGGCGTTTGAGATTTCATATAAATTTATTGTGCTGGTTTAAATTGGATGGAGTTTATTTCCGTCCTGTACAAGATCTAAACAAACGAAACCCTAGAAAGAATATATGTTGCTTAATGAACCTTCTAAATCAAAACAAGGTGACCTTTCTTGCTGTGTAACGATATAGACGCCCCTTAACGAGCTGATGTTTCGTCGAGTAATTGACATAAAATTTACATGTCGTACACATAGAGAAAATTACCTTTTCGTTGCTTAAACATATCTTCTACTGATTATATATATTTCATAATCTTATTGAGCGTCTTCTTTCAGGTTGCAGTACTATACATGAGCACGAGACTTGTAGTAAACGTGTCTCAAGTTTTGATTCCTCTTTACCTCCATAAAACCCTGGGGTTAGCATCGAGGTCCTTAGCAGTAGTGCCGTTAGCGATGTTCTTAGGCAGTTTAACTGCTGCCGGAGTTCAAAGAATAACGCCTAGATCTTTTACGAGAAAACTTAATTACTTATTGGGAGCTAGCTGTGCATTGGCTGGCTTTATTTGGATCTATTTTGGACGTGATATGAATTATAAAGTTTATTATATTTATGTTGTTGCTGTTTTGATTGGTGAGTGTTTTTTGAATATACTCTAGTTCTCTAGTTGCTTTACGTGCCGATTAGGATATGACAGGAGCGATCAGTGTCGTCGCTTTAAAGTGTGCTTGGCTTTGTCTTAGATAAATGGTCAAATGAAAAGAGATTTTAATTATAGGTATTACGTGACAATGAAAATGTCAGTAAGAAATATCGACAAGATTGGCGACACATGTTTTAAGAATATGTATATGTAATTAATACGTGCTATAAGAGTATCTGGCCGCGTCTGTCGGTTTGTATGTCTGAACGCGATAAACTTAAAAACTACCGAACGGATTTTCATACGGGTTTCACCAATAAATGAAGTATATCAAGAGGAAGGTCTGTTTGTGTAATTATTTACCGCTTTTTGTAAATAGATTTAAATGTGATGTTAATTGTGGAAGATGTCGGAAAAAACTTGCCGACTTGGAGCTTTGATCGAAAACTCTGTGTTGTGCGAAATGTGCCTCTTTTATACAGAAAAGGGTCTAAAAAAAGTCCGCGATGGCATATGTCTATCTTTTACGAGTAGCTTACTATGCTCACATTAATAATTTTTAAAAAAAGGCCACATATAATATTGTTACAGGAGAGCTATTTAAACGATTACGATATTAATCCGTATCCAATTAAATATGTTAGTTACCTTATAAACTGATCTAAATTGCCCTTTGAACCATACACTTTAAATTCATATCTTAGGAGTTATTACAAAAATAAAACTATCGTGCAACATAAAAAAAAGCCCACTGTTACTATGTAAGCCAAACCTGTTACCTGCCACCAGTTTGAGTGTAACCTATTGTGAGTGCTGCTTAATTAGGTAGTTATCTTCGATCATGTATATAAACGTGATGCGTGATCGAAGACTGAGGTAGCCAAAGATTTCAAATTTGAAAGTATTTATATGGTGTTTTTATGGAAGGTTGCAGATGGTTTAGTTTTGTTTTTTTTAATGATTCACTTTGAAGTTCTTAGGTGGAATTTAGTGTGTTGTCTTAAATAAGTAAGTAAATTTTCTAAATTAAAATAGTTAGTTGTGAATATACCTTTGATGAGTAAATTTCATCAAAATCAATTACATAACTAAATAACATTTTTTGTTTTTATATTATGTAGCGATTCTTTCAGTTTTCAAATACTTGCAGGGTGGTAATAATTAATTTGAAAATACTCCAAGTAGAATAAATAAACGTTACATTTGAATATAATCTACATGCTTAATGCAACGACTCAGCGCCTAGTGGGTAGTACCGTAGTAGCCCTACCTAATATGCCGAAGGTAATAGGTCTTTACCTATGAAACTGCCGTTTTGCCGTACTGGCCATTTCAAATGAAAATATTTTTTTTTGACTGATAATTCTAATTTCAAATTAATTTTATTTGACAAACATGGAATTCTTTTTCTAAAATCGTCATTTGTTTAATAGTTTTTGTTTCCAACGCATTCGAATATTTTTCGTCATCATGGATAAGTTAAAAATTCGAGTAATTATGGAGTATGAGTACCGTCGTGGCAGCAAAGCGGCACAAGCGGCACGCAACATCAACGACGTTTACGGAGCGAACACTACAAACGAACGCACCACCCGTTATTGGTTTACCCGCTTCCGTTCTGGAAATTTTGACCTGAAAAATGAACCCCGTGGTCGTCCGAAAACTTTGGTCGACAATGACGAATTAAAGGCAATTGTGGAAGCTGATGAAATTCAATCCACGGCTGAATTAGCAGCAGCTTTCGACGTTAGCATCAAAACAATATTGGTCCATTTGCGTCAAATTGGCAAGGTAAAAAAGCTTGACAAATGGGTACCCCACGAACTCAATGACCGCCAGCGCGAAGTACGCGTGGAGACGTGCCTTGCACTGCTCAGCAGGCATACAAATGAAGGAATTCTGAACCGCATTGTTACTTGTGACGAGAAATGGATCCTGTTTGACAATCGTAAGCGCTCAGCAAGTTGGATGGACCCTGGTTCAGCAACCAAACAATGCCCTAAACGAAAACTTACCCCTAGAAAAGTGATGGTCACTGTTTGGTGGTCTAACGCGGGTGTAATTCATCACAGCTTCTTGCCAAACGGGACAAGCATTACTGCAGATGTGTACTGTGAAGAACTGAACACAAAGATGGAGAAGCTCGCACGTCTCCAACCAGCTTTGGTCAATCGTTCGGCTCCACTGCTCCTGCACGACAACGCGCGACCTCAGACTGCACAGCAGACGGTCTCCAAGCTACAAGAGTTGGGGTTGGAAGTTCTCCGTCATCCGCCGTACTCACCAGACCTTGCGCCTACAGACTTCTACTTTTTCCAGAATTTGGATAACTTCTTGGCGGGAAAAAAATTCAATACCCGAGAGGCAGTACAAAATGCCTTTGAAGAATTTGTTGCCTCCCGTCCAGCTGATTTCTTCAAGAAAGGCATCAATAAGCTACCAATGCGTTGGCAAAGATGCATTGATTGCATGGGTGATTATTTTGATTAATAGAAATAAAAAATATATAAAAAAATTACGCTTCATTTATTTCATGAAAAACGGCAATTTCATAGGTAAAGACCTAATATTAATTTATGTGATGAACAAAGTCGCTTTTTATTTGACCATTTAGCTGAGATAAGCCTTAGTACGCTTTACGGATTTCAGCAGCAGTTATTTCCGTTGGTTTCGTCAAACACGCAAAACTAACGTTAATTAAAACTGCAGAGAATTATTTTCGTATTTTATGTGGGAACAATGTCGGTAGCTTAGTGGTTAAAGCGCTGGCTTCCTAATCCAGCGTCTCAGGTTCGAACCCGGCGACTGCAAGAAGTACCAATGAGTTTTTACAACTCAAAGCCGACTGCTCTGATATTGAAGGAAAACATCCGTACCTAAATTATTTCAATGTGGGTCTGCCAACTCTGCCAACCTGCAGTAGTCGATCGTGGTGGAATAATAAATTCCCCTGCTGGGAGATAATTAAGGCTGTTGCGGCTTATGGACAGGGATTATCTGAATAATTTTGGTCTCTTGTAGCGATAGCGGCACATACATCTATATTCAGTTCTTTTTACAAATAATTTATTTTGGCTTCAGGTTTTGGAGGGGCAATCATGCTAGTGACAAGTCTAGCGTTGACAGCCGATCTCGTGGGTGACAGAACAGAGGCCTCTGCTTTTGTCTATGGTCTAATGAGCTTTACTGACAAACTGGCCTGTGGAATAGCAATTGCTCTTATACAGCAGTAGTAAGTAGTTCTTTGAAATAAACATTAATATTGGAACGGGTATTCGTGACAACATATGTGTAAAGCTGAACCTCTTTAAATTTAAGGACTGGATGCGTTATGCGATCTGCGATCCGGTCAAATCGAGCACAGCCCGCACACTATGTGCATTTTATGTATCACATAGGTCAGGGTTCCTTAACATCTATTTTGTTAGTTCCCATTTGCAGCCCTACTTTGAAAGGTGTGGATATAATCACAATAATAAATGCTGTCGACTTTATCCGTAACAGGTAACCAGGGCGAGCGGCATCTTTGACACCAAAATTTCCGGATTCAAAACGCGCCGCATTGCTTGAACACCCTTTGTGCTGTTCTTACTGACATTTAACAACACACAGTAACACATTTTTTTCGCAGCTTGTGTTTTCTTCGCGTCCCCTTTTTGCTCATTTTATGTAACAGTAAAACAATTTAAAAGTGACTGGATAAAGTTATTTTTTTTTATTTCTGTTTATGTAAATATCACCTTTTTCATTGTTTCAAAATCAACCACAAACAAACAATAAAACCAAAGACATCAAGTAAATAGTTTTCCCCCACCTATTTTTATAACTTCATGGTTCTTCTGCTAAAATTCACATCGAACATGCAATGTTACCTAAAGATAATATATAAAGTTCCAACTAAATTATACATACAAGATGATCAGTTTTACATGTCGTATAGTAGCAAAATTATCATAAATTGTATTGTGTTTCAGTGCCGATGTTGAGGGCGACTTATATTATCGCGATGTGCTTGCGTGGGTGTGCGGCTTCGCAACTATATTCGGCCTTATTTTGACTTTATCGTTGCGTAGCTTCCAACGACGAGAAGGAGGAGGAATTACGTATGGTAAGCTATTGTAACTATTCTAACTGTTAATTAAATGAGAACAACAAGTACATTTATAGGGAAGAAGCATTTTTCTTGAAGAACTTGATATACTTACGACTGGCATAATTTTTTACAGTTTAAATTGAAATATTAATGCCATAGAAAGGAATATGTAATTAACATTCAGTTATTTATGATAATTGTTTGGCCCTTTTTAAATTGAGGCGTTCGAGACATTTTTTATGGCGGCCCCCAAGTCCAGGGAAGTTTTTTTGTAACTATGTAATAGCCGGCAACTGAGCAATATTTTCCAAATTTGTCAAAAACATTAATACAAACACATGAGGATATTAAAAATACCAACATTTACTTGATAAATGGTTTTATACAGCGTGGAAGTACAAACTTGCAAGGAAAGTACTCTAAATACTGAAGAAAACGAAATTTACTCGTAAAAAAACATTCCTTTAAAAAAAACGAAAATGAAAATGCGCGTGCCACAACCGGGAATCGAACCAGCTGAAATCCGGGAGAATAACACTTTATTTTTATGGTATCGATGATAGGATAGTTTCTTACGATTGAATTTTGGTCAAATCTCGCTAACACACAGGTTAATTTAAATAGAAAATAAACCATGAATCCTTACTTTGTAAGTTCAAACAAAGGCAAAATGATGCCCTCAATGCATTGGATTACTGTATTACTAATTAAAAGTTATTTTAAGACATTTAGGTAGTTGACAAAAATGCTATGACACATGTTTTTAAGGCAGACTTCATATTAGATGCGACATAACTACATGAGACATGAGTCATATAAATATGAAATGTCACATTTGATAGATGATGGTGAGAACAGCAGAATCTCCACAGAACATTTCAATACCTGAATTAGTATAAAGGGCGCAATCAAATATATTGCGAATTCAACAGACCTCGTTCCTTTTATTATGAACATATGTAATTAAACAAATTTAACAAAAACCCTGTGCAACTGTTAACGAGTTAAGAGTTAATACAATTGAGTATTCATCACAACCAGCTATTAAAAGTTATTCGAAATAAATTATTTAAAATAATAAATGAGAATGGCAGACTGGGTACCCTGTAATATTTATAAATTGTCATCATATCAAAACCGGGCTGTATTGAGTTTACAGGTCAATATTAGACACGTATTTACCAAGCTCAAATATTGAGATAGTTGTTGCTTAGAAATATAATTAAATCCAATTATTCCCGTAACAACGCCATTTATTTTTTCATCGACATAAAATTATATATACTGTCAATTTGTCAAACCTCAAAGAATTGAGCCGCCATTTCAATGAGCCCTTATGTCAATTGTCTTGTCACGGTTTGCTGTGTTATGAACAATAATTGAAATTAGAGTGTTTTTTTTTTTCAATAGCTTCATCTGATCATCCTATGAACGTATTAACCCTCTAACCGTATTCGTCCTATTGAATAAACAACGTTTTCACGTCTTTTTCACGTGCTTTTTGAAGTTAGAATATAATTTCGACTTTATATTTCCAACTTCTATATAAATCTTATAATTGCATTTCGATTATCCATAATTCAAACAGTCAAACCTACATATTCAATTAGAGATACGTGAATGCTCTGCGGAAATAAAAGCGGTACTGACACTGTATGTGAGTTTGCCAATATTCTTTGTGATGCAACGAAATGGAGCTCATTTCGGTCAACAAGTAATTAGTAAATTTATTCATTTCTAATTATTATTTTATTTATTTCACATTTATTTTATAATAAAGAGAGGTTACATGGTTAGATTTTTTATTAAACAAAAATATTGTTAATTCAGGTTTGTCCCTTTTACTTAATTAATCACGTTTGTTAAAGAGATTTGATATTTATGATTGACCCTATCTATCGATACCTACTTGATACCTCCATTATTTAGAGTACAGATAAAGTTACAAAACTCCAGTGGAATTGTTCCACCCTTTATTGAGTACACGCCAAATATTTTTAGTTTTTACTAATGTTGTGCGTGGTCTCACAAAGTTGTCATAGTACAGTTCCGTACCATTTTCTTTGAAGCCTTCTGCGGGCATTTGGTTTCCTTACTAATCAATGTACCCTATAAACTATTGACTGTAGACTTATAATACAACAATATTACTAGTTAACAACGAATGTATTTACATGATTTTTTTTGTATTAATCATATTTAATTTTCTTTCCAGACACAGCATCCATAAACACTTTAGAAGACAACTCGACATTAATTCCTACAGAAAATATATGAACATGTGATGTTTGTGTGTCTTTAGCCAATTTAGTAAATTAAGCTAATGTGATATCGGTGCTTTATACTCGTATGTTAAGCTTCTAATTAGTATGAACTAACTAGGTATAACCACTGAAACGTCCAAACCGCGCCACTGACACTCGCCTCACCTGTCCATGCACTAAATGTCATTTTGTTTATACGACCGCGCGAGAGTCTCGTAACAAAAACGATTACTGCTAAATAACTACTACAGTTACATACAAATAAAAAACAGTCCCGGAATTCTCAAAGAATCTTTAATTTAAAGTAGGAATAAGATAAGTGATGAAATTGATATTAAGAGATGAGAACAAAGCTTTAAATTGGCGATATTGAAAGGAATAACTTTTTAGATTTTTATTTCGAGTTTTGTAAGAAAAGTATAATAGTTACTGGGAACAATTATTTTATTGTATTACAGATCGTAATATATACTTTAAAATGACACCAATATCATAATATAAATATTTAGTTTTATGACAAAAAAAAATAAACAAAGTCAGGTACTTCTCAAAATAACGAGTGAATAACGAGTTGCATTTTAAGAATTTCTAGACAAATCTCAACATATTTCGTTTGTGAATCGCTATTAACGTGATAACAGTAATGCATTTTATTATTATAAGCATTTATTTGTAACACAAATAGGTAATAATATATTTAAAATTACATATAAATCATCAAACTATGCCTGCGTAACAATGAGACAACTTTTCCATCGAAATTATTCTATGTAAAAGTTTGAGAATTGTCATACTAATAAAAGTTTCATAAAGGAAATATCTTCACAATTAATTTAATGTACAATATCATTATCAATAACAAATAAATACTAATATTTCCGTATCGGCGCCAAACACTTAACAAACACACAAGCAAAAACGGCGAACTGTCAAATTCAAATTTTTTTCTGAACATTTTTTCCTTCTGACTCAGATTCAAAATCACTCTCACAGATGTAAAATTTAATAAAGCACCATCTAGTAATTTTCTTTAGAACTATTTAGACCTGAATTAAACGCTGTACATGTTTAAACAGAACGATGTAGCTAAGTGACTATAGTCACCATGGACAGTTAAAGCAAGAATTTTTATGGGGACCGTAGTCACCGTGGCCGGTTCAGTGGATAAACATTTTTATTATAACTGAGAACTATAATCATCTGTAAGTTTTCACGATTCATTATATTAAATAAAACACTTGTTAATCGGATTTTATCGCGTTTCATTATTTATGTTTTGCATTTAACTTCACGTTTTGGTATTTTTATAGACATAGTGATCATAGAAAACTGAAAAACTGAAAATGCGAAAGTTAAAATGTAAAAATAAGAATATAATTAAACGCGATAAAATTCGTTTCAAAATGTTTTATTTAATATAATAATCTGAATAGGTACTTAATTTATTTGTGAATGTATATATGTTTCCACTAGCGTACTTGATATGTAGTTTCATGTAAAATGTACTGGTGTACCTACATCTAATAGTGACTTAGTTAAAATTCTTATATATTCTAAAACTCATTACTTATTTAAGATTTTATATTTTTTATATTGTTGAAGTTATTATGAAAAGCTATATAAAGCTTTCAAAAGCTGTATTTATATTTATGTTAGAATGTAAACGTTCATGATCTGGCAGGACCAGACTCAAAAATGGCTGATAACAGATAGTATATAAAACCTCTAAAAATTACTTTTCAAAGTTCTACAATATAAATCCTTATTTATAAAATTTTTATAAATATAAATTTTTATTTCTTGTCTTATTATCTGTTTGTACATCCTAAAATTCACTTTAATTTGAATTCGCAAGTCACTATGTTGTGAATAAACGATTCCCAAACAATGACATATTACATATAGACAAGTCATACCCAAACATTTACCTTACCGCACAAAAACCGCGTCAACTTAACTATAGATACCTACCCGATATATATACAGTAATATAATTTGTGGGAAAAGGAAAGAATAATACGGTTTACATGTTGTAAGAAAGAGATATCTATGCACTTCGTGACTTTGCTTCGCACTAATTGGTCGCGAGCCTATGTGACGTAGTACGTAAATTGTCACAGTATATAGCGTTGTCTCTTTTACTCCCACATAAAAAATCGTATTACATCTCACTCTTCGAGTTTGTTGAAATGTATAGCTATGTCAATTTTAAAACGTCATAAGTAGTTGTAAAATAAAATAATAAATGAGATAGTTATAAAAAAATAGTACTTCCGCATAAAAAGAAACGTTTATTCTTTCTATAACAATAAGAGTGTAATTAGTCCACTGTCTAAACACAGAGGAAGGCTTGTACGGTATTAAAAACACAGAATAGGGAATAATATTTGTTTGACGTTTAGCCGTGACACTGGGTTGCACAAGACTAACCCAAGTAGAGGGCAATTGCCTTGTATTTGCGTTAATATAATATATAATAATATGTCGTTGTTCCCAAAGCTGTATCATAAATCCATTTTCAAGTATATTTACTATATTCGTACTAATTAAAGATAATAGGTCTTTACCTATGAAACTGCCGTTTTGCCGTACTGGCCATTTCAAATGAAAATATTGTTTTTTTGACTGATAATTCTAATTTCAAGTTAATTTTATTTGACAAACATGGAATTCTTTTTCTAAAATCGTCATTTGTTTAATAGTTAGTGTTTTGTTTTCAACGCATTCGAACGTTTTTCGTCATCATGGATAAGTTAAAAATTCGAGTAATTATGGAGTATGAGTACCGTCGTGGCAGCAAAGCGGCATAAGCGGCACGCAACATCAACGACGTTTACGGAGCGAACACTACAAACGAACGCACCACCCGTTATTGGTTTACCCGCTTCCGTTCTGGAAATTTTGACCTGAAAAATGAACCCCGTGGTCGTCCGAAAACTGGTCGACAATGACGAATTAAAGGCAATTGTGGAAGCTGATGAAACTCAATCCACGGCTGAATTAGCAGCAGCTTTCGACGTTAGCATCAAAACAATATTGGTCCTTTTGAGTCAAATTGGCAAGGTAAAAAAGCTTGACAAATGGGTACCCCACGAACTCAATGACCGCCAGCGCGAAGTACGCGTGGAGACGTGCCTTGCACTGCTCAGCAGCCATACAAATGAAGGAATTCTGAACCGCATTGTTACTTGTGACGAGAAATGGATCCTGTTTGACAATCGTAAGCGCTCAGCAAGTTGGTTGGACCCTGGTTCAGCACCCAAACAATGCCCTAAACGAAAACTTACCCCTAGAAAAGTGATGGTCACTGTTTGGTGGTCTAACGCGGGTGTAATTCATCACAGCTTCTTGCCAAACGGGACAAGCATTACTGCAGATGTGTACTGTGAAGAACTGAACACAATGATGGAGAAGCTCGCACGTCTCCAACCAGCTTTGGTCAATCGTTCGGCTCCACTGCTCCTGCACGACAACGCGCGACCTCAGACTGCACAGCAACCGGTCTCCAAGCTACAAGAGTTGGGGTTGGAAGTTCTCCGTCATCCGCCGTACTCACCAGACCTTGCGCCTACAGACTTCTACTTTTTCCAGAATTTGGATAACTTCTTGGCGGGAAAAAAATTCAATACCCGAGAGGCAGTACAAAATGCCTTTGAAGAATTTGTTGCCTCCCGTCCAGCTGATTTCTTCAAGAAAGGCATCAATAAGCTACCAATGCGTTGGCAAAGATGCATTGATTGCATGGGTGATCATTTTGATAAATAGAAATAAAAAATATATAAAAAAATTACGCTTCATTTATTTCGTGAAAAACGGCAATTTCATAGGTAAAGACCTAATATGATTAGTATTTTATTTTAGTTTACTAAAAGGATGGTTGGAATTGAAATAAGTACGATGAAAAAATTAAGTGGCGTGATAAGATATTGCTAAAAAAGCTAATAACTTGGGCTCAACTTTTTCATACTCAATACAGTGAACAAAGCCAATATTTACTTCTATGAATTATTTTCTGATTGTTCTAGTATACTACAAGATATGTTTCGTACTCATTTTGTTTCTTGAGTTTAATAAATGTGTTATCATTCAATGTTTTTTGTATAAATAAGATTTTATTATATCATGACTATTTGTAAGTTGTAATGTAAATTTTATAACATACAGGGTGACTGGTTATTAGTGGCGGATATTACAAGGGGGTAGAGAAGAGGTAAATTCAAGTCGATTGCACTTTATATTGTACAGTCCAAAAGTGAATCGTTTCCAAGATATATCAAATCTTATATGTCTTTTTTAAATCATAAGGGTCAAATTAAAAAATTAATTGGTTTGAAACAATTTTTTACTAGTTTTGCAATAAAAAAATAAATCAATCCTATAAATACATAATATCAAGATCGATATAATAAACACACACTTAGGCACTGTGCACATTTGAAAATTCACATTTTCTTCTAAGTAATTTACACTAAAGAGTGATTTTAAAACAAAAACTCACATACAAAATTTTTGTGCAGATTGTTTAAAAACATCTATGTTTTACTAGCTTTCGAAAGACGAATTAATATCTCAAATCTGCAAAATAGTTACAAAGATAATTGCCAATTAGCGCAGGCGCAGGTACAGGCTTGAACAAAGAGTACCGTTACTAGGCAACTAACTCGGGATTGTTTCTCACACCGCGCCCATGTGTTTAGTCCACTCTTGCAATTTATTGCGTTCGGATGTGTTCACTTGTTCTTATTTAGTTTTTTTTTCATTACGACTTGGCTTGTTAATGGACTTTGGTGTATGATTACTCTTCTGACGACCCGGATTTAAAACTGTGTTCTGTGCAGTGCTTCGCGTGTTATTACTAGTTATGGCTGAAATACAGAGGAGACATTCGTTAACAAACCAAGAGTACGCTGATATTGTTTATTATTATTGGGCTGCCAGAAGGAGTGCCGATGAGGCCCGTCGTTTGTATGTGAATTTCTTTTTAAATAATTTGAGATTATTAAGATTTGAGAATTTAAGATGACCCTTAAAAAACCGACCGATTAAAAAAAAGACAAATAAGATTTGAAATATCTTGGAAACGATTCACTTTTGGACTGTACATTATGTAGTGAAATCGACTGGAATTTACCTCTTCTATGCCCTTGTAATATCCGCCACTAATAACCACCCTAAAAAAGTCAAAAACTCACCCTGTATTATTGAGAATTATGTTTGTCGTTGTTTTTTTTGAAAATCAACCACAATTACTTCGTTTGCCTTCGTGTTGAGGAAACTTATATGCCCTAAAGGTAATTGGAAATTCTACTAGATTCTACTTTCATTCTTTTTCAAGTGTTCCGGTTATATTAAAATAAAATAAAATAAATAACTGCTTTAATAAATGTTTTTCATTCAAAGCTATATTTTGATTTAATTTCTCCTGCTACCTGATGCTGCCTGCTCGTACTGTTAGGTACGTAGGTTCGTAGGGTAGGACTGTAATCAAGTGTATGTCAAGGTGTGTGATTCTTTCGCTCCCTGTCGATTTTTTGATCATATTGTGGTAGATAGGTATTTAGAACAATACGTTTAAGTACTGCTTGTAACTCGTGGAGACTTTCATACTGGTTCTTGTAAACTAAATTATTTAATACCTAATGTAAATTTTGTCATAGCCAAATGTTATTTATAAAATGAGCACGCTGAATGAACCACCTAATGGTAAGTGGCATCTGTGCCCATAGATCATTTATTGTTATTTATTGAGTATCGATGAATAAGGCGTTGTCGACCGTAGGCTTAATTTGGAATTGCCTTCGTTCCAGTAATTGGGTATTTGAAAAAAAAATTTTTATTTTTCCACTTTAAACGGTTTATCAAGAGTAAAGAAATACTACAGAAGAAACAGTATCTTTACAATTAATTACAATAGTTTTCTAGATACAGCGATATGTTAGGAGCGATAGGAGCTGCTGCGAGTTGCCGAAAAACGCTTCATACAAAACAGTACCGAGTTGTGACGTCACAACCTTTAAATCGTACTAAAAGTTGTATGGATAAAATGTATAATAGCTACGTTGATAATGCGTTTACATGCATACTGTCGTAATCAAAATTGTTATATTTAATGTCAGTAAGCTAATACTCGTAATAATAAAACTTTTAACATATTTTATATAAGTTTTCTGTTTCTAAAACTTTATTTTTCAAATTTTTGTGTCAACATGACTTATTTTCTAAATAAATAACAAAAACTTGCATTTTCATACGGTGTCAAATACCGAATTATATTAGGTGTCCCTTCTCTTTATCCGGAACGTAACCACGTAACCGTGATTATTATGGCATTTAAAATAGTAAGGATTGTAGTAAAAGGTGAAATTGTTTAGAAGATATGTTAAAACTCTGCCAACCCTCGACAGCCTAGGACCAAATAACGTAGTGTCGTGTTTAGTAGCCCTGCCTCCTACGCCTGAGGTCCCTGGTTCGAGTCCTGGCTACCTTTCATTAATGTGATGAACATAAATGTTTGTTCTCGAGTGATGGCGTGATATTTATATATAAATAAATAATAATAAATATTTCTAACAATCACACCACATTATCTAGCCCAAGTTAAGTATCATTAAGAACTTGTGTTATGGATACCAGATAACGGATAAATAAACTTAAGAAATATATTAACACACTTAGATATTTTTTTTTATATATAAATATTAGAAATAAACCTAAATACACATCCATGACTAGAAAGCAAATATAATAATATATCTGCCAGGATTCGAACCTGGGATCTCTGGCATGGAAGGCAAGGCTACTTACCTCCACACCAAACAGGCCGTTTATTCGGGGTTCCCCCCTAGTTCGCTGTATATCCATGTGACAACGTGTTTAGTTTGGGATCATACAGTTGGGTGTTTGTCTGGGGATTTATTATTATTATAAAATCCTTGTGGATGAGATGGGTGAGGCTGAAGTCACTGCAATCGGTTTATTAAGTCTGTTACGTGTAATGAAGTGTGGTGAAAGCTCACTGAGTCAGAGCGAAGCGAGTTTCATATCGCTTACACGAGTCGCCTAGCTCGTGCATAAATATAAGAAATGTATTAGGTTTGTGTAAAATCTGTACACCCGCAGCAGCCGGTGAGGCTGATACTGGTGAATAATTATCATTCGCGGTAGAGTGGGATGTAAGATTTCAATGACATTACGTATCTTCACGTTAGCTACGAAACAAGGCTTATCAAAACAGAACAGAGAAAGGCGTGCAATCTCTCACCTGTATCGGAGGTACCTACGATAGGTTGTAGTTATGGAATGTAAACCCACACACCACCAAGCGCAATGGTGCTCGTTTCCGGTTTTTCGAGGTAACAACTGCCAGTTTGTGTTTTAGTTATCTACTTAAACAAGAGTTAAATTAAAACAATTTTATACAGTAGGAAAGAATTTGATTTATTATGTATTTAATTCAATTATATACTATTTCTTTCAAACATACAATCAGCTTAAGAAACTAAAACTTACAAAAATATTTACAATTCCATTACTTATATACATAATATATTAAATAATGATTAGAAGGATTACATTAAGAAAAAAATTGAATTGTAACGCTCCATATGAAATGAAATGAAATTTTATAAGTTTTACAACAAATATCCATGATAGATACATAACCTTCCGACATAAAATGACGTAATGTTGATTACACGAACCTTAGAAAGGATACTTTTTGCCTGTATTCACTCGGTAGATACCATATCTGTAAATAAAACATTTTCAAAATAAATTTTTAAGCGTGGAAAAAAAATTAACCACATTTCATCATTGATTATTTTTAAAACAGTTTTCACAAAACTTCTAGAAAGTTTATTAGACAAAAAAAGCATCTATTGAGTTATCGGTTGTAGTTGATAGTTTGAACAACCTGAATTGCACTGGAACGACATCAAGATTTTCAAGTACATAGTAAGATACTGGATTATTATTACATTAAATAAAAATGAAGTAATTAGTAAATGAATTACCTCTTCTTATTTATATCACTGTTGCCCATTGGGTACAAATTACCAGTACATCTGTCCCGACTAGCATCTCTGTATGTGGCACATTCGTTGGCATAAAGATGGTCATACTTCACTGTCGACGCCATGTACTCCCATGCCTTGCCGTGGGAACAGGAGCTAAGCCAGCATCCAGGCATGCCTGTTCCTCCATTAGGATAGAAGTCAGCATCGCCGCAGGGATCAGTGTAGCCTAGAAGACCAGTGTTGGTATGAATCACTTCTACGTATTGAGCATCACTTGAGCCAACACGGTTTTTGTCTCTACTCCATAATGGACCGGCTGGATCCAAAGCTGAAAATATTATTATTCATAATTAGTTGGTATATTATCAAGTTTTTTATTACTTATCGATATTATTAAGAAGTTGAAGAAAAGGTACCTGTAATTCTTTGCACTCTATTTCCAGTTTCCCGACCAGCGTTACCAACTAGGTGACCACCCAGACTGAACCCAACTAAATGTGTCTTCCGGTAATCAAGTCCTAAGGTATTTAACCAAATAATGAACTGTCCCAATCCTCTGCCAACATCTGCGACTCCAGCTTTGGCTGTTGTGTAGCCTCTGTTAGCCAGGCGTCCCCAGTCCAGTACTATTACATTGACATCATCATTTTGTAGGAAAGCTGAAACATGTTAATATTTGATAGGTAGCCGAAAATTTGTTGTCTAAACTATATGTATGTTTGGTGTTGAGGTTTGCTGAAAATAGGATCGATATGTTAGAACTTCATCTTATCATGTGAGGGTGGGTTAACATCTAGTGCTACAGTAGCTCGGCCAGGACTCGAACCTGGGACCTCTGGCGTATGAGGCAGGGCTACTAACCACTACCCTACTCGGTTCTGACGTATCAGAACTTAATTATTTAAATTTAACTAACCTTCTGTGAGGACTAGATTCATTGAACTTCCACCAGCACTATTCCAGCCGTGGACAAGGAAAACGGTGATCTTAGAAGCATCAAAGTTTGAATTATGAACGCTACTAGCATCTTGCAGAACTAACATTTGAGGAACTAATGGGTTGGCTCTGGAATAAGAAACATTGTTTCATACAAAGCTTATTTAGTTATTAGATACAACACAATAGATTACTTAATGTAACAACAAATAAAAACCAGTAGTTTTATAATCCAAAAAACCTAATCCCTACTTAGTACCAGTGTTGGCTAATTCGGAATAATTAATATACCTGGTAAACAGCCAGTAAGCATTGTGAGCGGGGTTTCTTGCGTAATTAGCAAGGAACTGTGCGTCGATTGGTTCTTCAGCATCAACGATCTGCAGCTCGCCTTCGTCTCCGAATAAGAAGAACCGATCGCCATCCTCGTAACCTTCAGTGAGGTCTTTAATTACGCCCGCAGAACAAGCTGGTGAAAAATATAAATAATTCAGTAAGACTTCATCGCAGGGTAGACAAGACCGCATTAAGTATTGCTTAGATAACTGGAAGATGACCAGAAGGTGTGTTTAATAACACAATAACAACAGTAGAAGCTAAAATAAAAGTACCTGCTATGACGATGGATAGGATAAGTAACTTCATTATTGGATTATTAACGGCATACTGTGTTCTAGATAATTTCAGTGGCATTTATATCCCTTGAATGTTTTAATCTAATAATAATTATCGACAATGGTATTTATCAATTCTCAAACGTACCTACGTATGATTGATAATAAGTAGCCTTATCTTTTACTATTAATTATTCATTTAATATTGTCTAATCGCCAGGTAATTAACGAAATATTTAAAAAGAAACATAAACACATCGTCATAGAGATTTAAATTTTGCTTTCGTCATCAAGAACTATTTTATCTTTAAATACTGACACCATACAATTAATCCCTAACATAAATCAGCCACGACGTACTCTCTATAAATTTTATAATCAGAAAGTTTGTTTGTCACTGTTGCCTTTTCCACCAGAAACCAATAATTTGTCAAATTATGGATTACAACTGCGTTTCTGACCAATCGAGGAATAATTTGATCGTCTTTGAGAATTAAAATGTTTTGAAAAGGCTGGATGAAGTTAGTTTTCACAATACTTACAGAAAGAGATACACTTCTCGTCACAATGTTGACGCATGTGTGCGTCGTGGAGGTGATCAAATTCTTTAAACTCTACCCATCAACTTCAAGGCGAACATCGGGCCTATCAATCACCAGAGCATTTGTTTGCTTTGTGCGGAGGAAATCCCTTCGTTTCCTTTATTTTGAGATTGTGAGTGAACTATTATTCTCACAAACTTCGTTCTGTGCTTTAACGAATTAAAATTAAATGCAAAACTTTATTTTAAACGACCTATTTTCATAGCGATTTTGCCAATATTTTGCACCGGACAGGAGCAAAGTACAAAGTTTTCATTTTCCGGGAAAAATTTACCGTCTTTGAAGGACAATAGCTTGATCCCCCTTCACATTTATAGAGATGCGCTAAAATCTCAATTGTTTAAATTTAATTAACGTTATAAAAATATTTATAGTGTTCGTCGAAAAATCCTAACTTTATGGAGCAGAAAGTGAAAAAGGCCCAATGTGTGTCCAGTCCCATGGTGCGCAGCGAGCACAAGATTTTCGAAGCTAAAAATTTCGATTCACCCCACCCCAACTGGCCCATATAACATATTAAAAAAGCAGAGCTACATCAAGCTTTGCGCTTTTAATTTTGATTTGGACTGGCCTAGGTAGTTATTATAAAAGGAAATAATTGTTTGTTCCTTTTAATATAATCGGTAAAATTTGATACGGTACAGATTTCTAAATTTCTTTCACCATTAAAATTTATCGTCCCGAAATTCCCACAGGATCAACACAGTTTTATGAGTTCTTAGAGTTTCGGATATGGTAACATCTGTATAAGGTAACATACAGAGAGAGCTACCGTGGCGCAGTAGTGTAGGCGATGGCTTTTCCCTGGTGACATCCGAATGTGCCAATGAGTTTTCACAACTTATGCACATTAAGCCGACTGATCTAACGGTAAAGGGAAACATCGCGAGGAAAATAATTTCTAAGGTATGTAAGTGTGGCTTATGGTAAGTAATGTGTGTAAGCGCAGTTAGTAAGCGTGGTGGACTATAAACTGCCTGATACTGCTTAGAGTGTTACCACACCAATCGATCGACGTCGATCGATGGTAGAATGGAACAGTCGACGTTGATCGATGGCAAAATATAACTGTTGACGATCGATCGACGGACGATCGATTGGTGTGGTAATACCATTAGTTAGATGGTTCCGATGTCCAGCAGTGGGATTGATGAGGCAGTCGTCGATACAGACAGAAAGACAGGGAACAATATACCGTCATGAGCAATGAAATTTATATGTAGACATAAGAATTTCAAAAACAGGTAAAAAATTAAAAATTATTATTTTGTAATGGATTAAACAATATTAAATACGAATTACATTAGAATCTCCATTTGTGTACGTTCTTTTTATATGTAGGTATGGATGTAATATATTGTTTAATTATTTTGTTTATCTGTGATTTTTCTTTCTTTCCTATTCTCGTTTTTCTTTCTTATTACCTGTCTATGTAAGGTTATTGTAAAAAGGTATTGTTATTATAATCTTTTTATCTCTCTGTATCCTATATCTGAATACTTATAATCGGCCTTTTCCTTATATGTTGTAATGTTGTATTATTATTAGCTGTTAGTTTTCCGAAAATGTGAAAATGAAAATAAAATAAAATTCGTTACAAATTTGATGTGGTGAATAAACCTAATAAGTATAAGGTATACCTGTATCAGGTATTCACTGACCATTGCTACTAAGGTCCCAACTTGGGTTCAGTGATAACTTAAAATAAAACTTTGTGTCGTATACAAATTCAAGATACAATTTAACTCAACTGACAAAAGATAACTTTGTAAATAAGAAGACATACCCGTATGATACGAAGAAAAATACAACTAGAGATAAGGAATATTTGTTTGTGTATTTGGTTTGTGTGCACTGAGTGTGCTTGTGTTATAATCATTCATTTACTTGTTAACAAGGTTTCAATATATAAATAATCAGAGATATTAGCCAGGAAACAAGCCGCTTTTGCAATGATATATTGTCAACGGTTAAATGTTAAGATGATTATTTATTTTATTGTATATGCGGTTAGACTGCCAATTGTAGCAAAAGCTGTTTTCATTTTATATCGAGCAGCTTTATGCAAGTGGGTGTGCCATGAGAGGTGCTGGTCGATCGGTATGCCTAGGTATCTAGTTGCAGTGACACGTTCAATATTAAGGCAACCACATGTTGTATCTTGGGATGGTGCGCAGTTTTTAAACTTGACTTGTAAGTCGTTGCTCGGTTGTGTTCTGTTGTCAATAAAAAGCCAAATATAGTTCGCTTTCTTAATGTTAAGTAAGTTTGAAAAGAGTACCTCACTTAACTGCAAGAAAAAAAAGGTATGAAAATAAAATAGCACACAATATTTTAAAAATATGCTAAAAAATATAAGGGGACAGGACAAAGCACTGACAACTTGCGTTGATTTAAGTCGCTTAAATTCCATAGAAATATATGTATAATATAAATATAATAATTTATATTTATTTAATAATAATATAAATATAATAAATTCAAATAAACAAACGAATTTAGATCACTGTAAATTCACTGTGAAAAACGTGTAGGAATACATTTGAACTAAGTTTGAAGGCTATGTAATTGTGAATACAACATGAATTAATTGCCTGAATGAACATGAAAAAAGCCGTTTACACTAAAATTTAGGCGACTCTACTACCAATTTATTATATGTATAAATTTTTAAAAAGTCCCAAAGTTTCGCAGTTTATCGCGTGGAAATTTTATTTTACACTACCCTAAATGGTCTATATGGACACATTAAAAAAACCAGAACTACATCAAGTTATCAATTCTAATCTTTTTTTAGTGTCGATTCTAGGCCAGCAGAAATCGAACCAGCCGTTCGCTTGTCAACTCCAAATATCCCTCGGTACTCGAACTGTCGCGTCGAGAATATTCCGTGACGATGGCAAGCGGCCTAAACTCCTATGGAGAAAGGGTGGCTGCTGATGTGGAATGCAACCTGCGTAGACTCTCTTGCGGACTCCCATCTTCACATGACGAGTGTTCAAGCCGGCTCGGCTACCAACGACCCGGAAAGCATGAAGCATAGGAAATATTAACATTTAAGCAATAGTTATATTCTTGAGACTATAGGGTTCTGGGGTCAGGGTGCTCATAGACTCTTCAGAGAAATTTCAAAACGATTGGTGAGTGATTCTAAGGCTGGAACTTATTTTCCACAACGTAGCGACCCCACGCGACATTTCTGCCAGCCTCTAACTAGTTTTATTCTATCTTTAATTATTTTTTCCTTGTTTTATTCTTCACGTTGTAAATTTGTAGATATTATTGTTTGTAAATAAATGTTTTTAGAGACTTTAAAAATATTATAGATAACGCCAATTATTATTGCTGTGCTTAGATATCACGCACGTTGGTTAGAGTAGGTAGGTAACAAAAAATTTTTCTTTGTTTCATACGCAAAAGTTTTCCAAGGTTTTACAATCAATAACGAAGTATTGACAATATTTAATATTTTAATCCTCTTTCTATCTGTTATAGATAATTTGATAGTAATTATTTAGTTTTTATTTATTACCTGTTATTTAATTTTACTGATATGTTATCTTCTAATGGCGTGATTTTTAAAGAATAACCCAGTACCTATGTGACGCATGAAAAAATCACAGATTTAATTTTAGGTCCGTACCTACATATAATATTGGCGTTTTGTCGTACTACCACTTCAACCCGTAATCTCCTCTTTGGTTAAGAATTCCAATTTAAATTTATACAGCTATTTACTCACGCATTTGTGTTTCGAAAACCGTAATTCATTTGTTTTTTCCTCTTTTGGTTTTTTCTTTGCGTCACTTAGCTTACAAAATGGAAAACTTGAAACATCGCGTAGTTTAAGAGTACGTGGCACCAGTGCTGCAGAAACGGCTCGAAGTACCTATTAAAGCTGAGTATGGCGGCGGTGACGCAAAAGAAAACACAGTGCGATTTTGGTTCCATCGTTTTCATACTGCAAATTTCGACCTGCAGAACAAGCCCTGTGGACGGCCGGAGACCAAAGTTGATACCTAATGAAGAATTGAAGGCTATTGTAAAAGCGGATCCACCGCAAACCACGTCCGCGTTAGCTGCAGGCTGCGGTGTTAGTGACAAAACTGTTTTAATCCACTTGAAGCAAATTGGGAAGGTGAAAAAGCTTGAGAGGTGGGTACCTCATATATTGAACGCAGCAAACCGACAAACGCGCGTCGACTGCGGCGTTACATTACTCAACCGGTACAATAATGATTTTAAATCGAATCATCTCCTACATCAATCAGCCATCACCTTTGATGAAAAGTGGATTCTGTACAACAATCGGAAACGCTCATCGCAATGGTTGAACCCTGGCGAACCATGCAAATCATGCCCCAAACGAAAATTGACTAAAAAAGTTACTTGTGAGCGTTTGGTGGACTAGTGCCGGTGTCGTTTACTACGGCTTTCTTAAATCTGGCCAGACGATTACGGCAGATGTCTACTGTCAGCAACTGCAAACTATGATGGAAAAGCTAGCTGCTAAACAACCGAGGCTGGTCAATCGCTCTAGGCCACTGCTACTTCAGGACAACGTTAGACCACACACTGCACAACAGTCGACTATCAAATTAGAGCAACTTCAATTGGAATGTCTAAGACATCCACCGTACGCTACGGACCTTGCTCCAACAGATTACCATCTTTTTTAAAATTTGGATAACTTCTTGCAAGGGAAAAAATTCAACTCCAACGGGGCAGTAGCATAGCTAGGCATATATAGCAAGGCATAGCGCCTTCAAAGATTTTATTATATTAATCAAGATCAAGATATTAATCAAAATAATCACCCATGCAATCAATGCATCTTTGCCAACGCATTGGTAGCTTATTGATGCCTTTCTTGAAGAAATCAGCTGGACGGGAGGCAACAAATTCTTCAAAGGCATTTTGTACTGCCTCTTGGGTATTGAATTTTTTTCCCGCCAAGAAGTTATCCAAATTCTGGAAAAAGTAGAAGTCTGCAGGCGCAAGGTCTGGTGAGTACGGCGGATGACGGAGAACTTCCAACCCCAACTCTTGTAGCTTGGAGACCGTCTGCTGTGCAGTATGAGGTCGCGCGTTGTCGTGCAGGAGCAGTGGAGCCGAACGATTGACCAAAGCTGGTTGGAGACGTGCGAGCTTCTCCATCATTGTGTTCAGTTCTTCACAGTACACATCTGCAGTAATGCTTGTCCCGTTTGGCAAGAAGCTGTGATGAATTACACCCGCGTTAGACCACCAAACAGTGACCATCACTTTTCTAGGGGTAAGTTTTCGTTTAGGGTATTGTTTGGGTGCTGAACCAGGGTCCAACCAACTTGCTGAGCGCTTACGATTGTCAAACAAGATCCATTTCTCGTCACAAGTAACAATGCGGTTCAGAATTCCTTCATTTGTATGCCTGCTGAGCAGTGCAAGGCACGTCTCCACGCGTACTTCGCGCTGGCGGGCATTGAGTTCGTGGGGTACCCATTTGTCAAGCTTTTTTACCTTGCCAATTTGACGCAAATGGACCAATATTGTTTTGATGCTAACGTCGAAAGCTGCTGCTAATTCAGCCGTGGATTGAGTTTCATCAGCTTCCACAATTGCCTTTAATTCGTCATTGTCGACCAAAGTTTTCGGACGACCACGGGGTTCATTTTTCAGGTCAAAATTTCCAGAACGGAAGCGGGTAAACCAATAACGGGTGGTGCGTTCGTTTGTAGTGTTCGCTCCGTAAACGTCGTTGATGTTGCGTGCCGCTTGTGCCGCTTTGCTGCCACGACGGTACTCATACTCCATAATTACTCGAATTTTTAACTTATCCATGATGACGAAAAATGTTCGAATGCGTTGAAAACAAAACACTAACTATTAAACAAATGACGATTTTAGAAAAAGAATTCCATGTTTGTCAAATAAAATTAATTTGAAATTAGAATTATCAGTCAAAAAAAAAATATTTTCATTTGAAATGACCAGTACGGCAAAATGGCAGTTTCATAGGTAAAGACCTATTACATACTTTGTTTAAATAAATATATTATATTTAAAAAGAAATTACTTTATGTTCCTCCCTTACAAAACACCAATTTTATATGTATTGGGATGATTGTGATTTGAAATATCTTGCAAACGATTCACTTTTGGACTATATATATTATATAGGTAGTGAAATCGACTGGAATTTACCTCCCCTTTTAATATCCACCACTAATAACCAGTCACCCTGTATTACCTGATGGCAAACAGTATGTATGTCGACGTGTCTTATGTACACGGCATTTGATTCCGTAAAAAATTGGTTAAACTTACAAAAAGGGGTTAAACATGGCGGTGGAAAGCAAGCCCAAACCTTAAGGTTTGCTTCTATATGGACAAGTAGGTACCGTTGCAATTTAAATAACTATTTTAATTTTAAAATTAGAATTAACTACAATTAAAGCCAATGAAATGAATAATCCCATCAAGTCTTGTTTTAAATTGTTTGGCAAGCTTTCAATACATACGTTTAAGTATGTATTGTCGCGTCCCAGTTGTTAGACCGCAGTTCGCGTATACGAGATTTAACATCTCGCTGTAGGGCCCTCATACGGATGCGGTTTGCCTCGGTCGGAGCGTAATCGTACGCCCGGATAGCCGCGTTCTTTGCTCTCAACAAATCCCTCACATCCTCAGGCAGGAGCCAACGGTGATCATTCGCCACCGGAACCCGCCTGGAAGATGCACTGATAGCAGTTCAAAGTGCTTAGTGAAAGCACCGATCGCTGCATTGGTCTCCTCAATGGATGACAATGAATCGGGAATGGTGTTCAGGTCGGGGCTGTCGGTTGCCTTAAGAACTTCCGTTAGTTTGGCCCAATCAATGTGTGCCCTCGTTTGAGGAATGAGATACCTAGAGTAATCACTTGGGATACCTAGCTTCATGACTACCGGTCGGTGATCCGAAGTAAGTTGGTGGATGAATTCTATTGAGTGTACCGTTAAGTTAACACTTTGTAGGATTGCTATATCGAGAATATCGGGGCGATGATTTGTGTTGTAGCGATAGTTAGTCGGTTCCCGAGGACCCACTACATCATAGCTTAGCGAATCTAACATGTGATGAAGATGACGGCCATTTGGGTTGGTAACTACGGAGGACCAACCTGAATGTTTCGAGTAAAAGTCACCAGCTAGTATTACGGAGGGACTCATATCGAGTAGCGACTGGAGGTCGCTTTGAAGTATAGCTTTATCTGGTGGTTGGTAGATGGATGCCAGCGTGATTGGCTGATGGCCGCTCATCGCTATTCTACAACAGGAAACTTCGATATTCTCGAGCTGTGGGGGATCGACAGGTATACAGTGTAGTGACCTTTTGTAATAGATGACGGTGCCGCCTTTATCGGCGGTAAGCCTATCGTTACGAACGATGTAGTAGTTCGCTGTAGTTTTTCGGGTCCTTGTGCCTAGGTTTCGAAAAGGCTTCCTGCACAAGTAAGATGTCGATCTGGAATTCTCGAAGGAGTTCATGAATTTCACCACGCTGATGAACATCGGCGTTGAAGTAGCCGATAGTGAGGGACCGAGGTTTTAATCTAGAGGACGCCATTTAAAAGTTTAATTTATTGAATTTTTGGACGTTGGCGATAAGCGCCTGGTGTTCGATCGCGACGAAGCACGTCACCTGGAGGTCAGTCTTTGCGGCTCGTAGTTTGCGAGCCAAAGTAGTGATTTCTCCCAAGTTGAAACTTGAGGCCAATTCGCTTACAAGCGCGAAGTCTGAAAGTAGCTCTCCATGGGACCTGGCCGTGAGAGGAGAAGGCATGCAAGCATGTGCTAACCTGACCTGCTGTACCTGAGAAAACGGGAGGGTGAGGGCTGCCATGGGTTTCCTCACCATGGTAGGTGGGGTCACCTATGCGTTCTTGGGAGGCGGTGGAAGGCCGTGAGGGTCACATAGCGGAGGCTGCGCTTTACTGGGTGGGCCGGGCTTTGCAGCAGGAGCAGAGGGTGGACACCTTTGCTTTGCCTTCTGTGCCTTTTTGGGGTTGGGCTTTGGGGCCCTGGGGCATCCTAGGTAATGGTAACAGTGTGGCCAACCGACTTACATAAGACGCATGCAGGAGGTTCGACAGATTGCGGGGCTCGCGCGCAATCCACAGTGCCATGATCACCCAGGCACTTGACGCACCTGGGCTTGGCGTGGCAATTTCTGGCCGTATGGCCATAGACTTGGCATCTATGGCATTGGCTGGGTATACCACGTTTGAAAGGGATCTCAACGGTGATCCCCGAAAGTCGTGCTATAGTTTTAAGGTTGCAAATCCCCTTGCCCTCAAAGGTGTGATCTAGTGTTACCAACACTAGGTTGTATGGCATACGATCTTTGCCATACATACGGTGGACGGAAATGAGTAAGTGTGGTACTCAATGGATTTCTCATTCAAGCACTTGGTGAGGGCGAGGTGATCGGCAGGTGCAACGGTTGCTAAGCGGATGCCGATCGCGGTATTTTTCGCGTCTGTATACGCGATTTTTAAATTTGACATATGTGTGGACACAGATATCCACGCCGCTTTATCGCGGATGAAAATAGAAGGCGGTTGCCGACCGGTTGCCTTGAATATGACGCGGGCATGGACTGCGGCGCTCGCTTTTTCGGAGTTTTGGACTCATCGCCGCCGGATGAGTCCGAGGGCTTGGCCCTTTTTTGTCGTTTTGCGATGACGGTGAATCCCTCGTTAGATTCGACGGCTTGGGCGGGAGCCGGGGTATCGCAATCCATCGATGATGAACTACGAGTGGATGAAGCCACGGACGAGCGCGAGCTAGAACAATCGCGTGAGGGGTTGATGGATGTGGATCGACGCGCCCGTCTCTCCTTTATTGTCGGAGTTTTGGTTGTGGGTTTGAACCCACTTTCGAACTGTGTCCAGATGTCTGGACACTGTGAGCGAACGAAGGCCATGAAGGCCTTCGATATATCTGCCTTCGATATATTTCAGGCCGCGGTAGCTATGGCTACCGCGGCCTGAAAATAACTTAAAAACTAACCGTAGTTCGCCGAAGTCCGCTACCTGGAATCCTAGAAAGGGTACTCAGGTAGAGTCGACCGCGTTAGGGCCGACCTTTACCGACAAAAGAGCTCGAATTGTACACGAAAACAAAAGACACAAATATGATAAAGATAAATATGAAAATAGAAGAGTAAATAAATAAATAGTAGAAATAAATAATATATTAAATAAAGGACTGGATCAGTACAAATTGGTTGTCACCGTAAGGTATCCTCTGTACTAAAACAAGAATACTTTACGCTGGGCACACACAGCACTCAGCACAAGCACAACACAGCACTCTAAAAACTAAGAAACGTAGTCGCAAAGAAAAAATCACTTTGAGAGCGCTCGGAGGGAGTAAAATTCCCAGAAAAACCGTATCACGGAGCCAACACGCTAGTCTGTGACGTCAGTAAACTGAGCGCCACTGAATATCGGGAAGGGACCGATCAATCGGAGTGGTCTTAGAACGTCCATACCGGGCGGCGGTCGCAGCGAGAATGATTAGTGTAAACCTAACATTATACCTTACCAGAAAAATGGAACCCCTCAAAACTGAGTAGCAAAATTTTATTATATTTGTTATATTTGTGATTGTAGATGACAACAAACAGGATAGGTACATAATAATGGTCAAGGGAGTCTAGACTTGGACGCAGCAACAGAACTCCTCAATGACAGAAAGCACGTTCAAATAAACTATGCCTTCACCAGAATAATTTTGTTCGAATTGCGCTCATGCGATTTAATTTGATGAGTCTAATACTACGTTTGTGAAGGTCTGATGATGAAGCCATGAGATAAACCTGGAGCTCTTGAATGGATACTAGTAAACCAATCGTGTTTGGGCTTATTTGGTTTGTCTTAGCAAGTGCAACACTTAACTGCGAGCTTCTGATGAGCAAGTCTAGAGGTGGAAGTGAAACTCTTTAAGGCCTTTTAGTAAAATTCTTGCATCTGAATTTGTATGCTTATTTTGACAAATACATGAAAATCTTAAATTACAATTCTAGAAGCCTTTTTACTAGGTGTACATCATTAGCTGTGAAAGAAAATCATTTTATAAAAAAGTATTTAAGTATTTTTTTATAAAATGATTAACATTTAATACAAAAACATAAGTACCCACATAATTTAACGAAAATGGGAAAAATAAGAACTTTCCATATGAAAGGAGTCCATATCAGTAGCATACAGGACAAATATGTTTTATTTGTGTCACTACCAGCACCAGCTTTACTAGAAAAGAACACAGAATAAAATAGAAAGAGACAGACATATATTTGAAGATATGTACAGTCGGGGTACTCAACACACGTTCAGGCTAAGGCGAGAATCACTTGTGCATTATTCGATCTTTTGTAGGCACTCTGCATACTAAGGGGCGACAACACTGGCAGGGGATTCCGGTACGAATCTGAGCCAGCACGAAGTTCCCTGACTGTACCTACTTAGACCCTTTTCATATGAAATTCTTTTATTTTTCTCGTTTTAGTAAACGTATGTTTTGAAATCGATTTTATGAAATTATTTTTTAGATGTATTGAGAGTGTAAGGAAAAACTCCAAATAAAACACCTGTGATACTCAGTTAAAGATATTTCTATTTTAATTACTTTAAGAATACTGCCACCAGTTCGGAAAATACCCTCGTGGAGAAGAACTGGCAAGAAACTCCACGGGTGTATTATTATTCTTAAGAAAATTATTGAGAACAAATACAATGTTTGATTAAATCATTAGCTAACAAAATATCAGTAGGTACCGCTAAACGCAAATATATTTCAGATCTACTTACATTCTTAAGATGTCCAATGAATACACTCACAAATATTACTATTTTCCATATTTTCCATGAACGACTAGTTCGAACAGAAGCCAAAACTAGACTGCCTCATTGCCCCGAATTCAAATTAGCTGACACTTTTTCGCCACGCCCAGTGTTCCCAAGTTTGAAGTCCTCAAAATGACCAATAACTTGTAAAATACTTCAAAACTCAATTTAAAAAGAACCCTACACTCGACCATCCTGACGTCGTGCATGTGCCCCCCATGCACGAGCCAGGATCAGTCAACCCTACACTCGGCTAATGAATGACCGCAATGCCTCTGTGAAAGCACGCCATCCCCAAATAATGTTTATTACAGACATCGTAGAAAAACTGTTCTATTAAGATAAATAGAATTTAGGTTTGTATCGTTAAATTTAAGGTTATACATTTTCTTATTATTATTTTTTTGTTTTTCTTTTGTACACATATAATTTAAAAATTTAAAATAGTTAAATTACAACATTTCTTATCTTATACTAAGGCTGTTAACCATTCCTTCTTACAGCCAGGAGCTCTAACTCTATGAAACCATGCATCTCATAGACAAAATTACATTACATCTAGTAAAAGAAATGTCCCAAAATGCAAAGAGTCTGGGCCAGGTCTTTGTACATTTTATCAAAAAATAGTTTAAGATGCTTAAAACACTTTTCGATTGTTAAATTGTTATTAAAACACTTTATTTATTGGTAGGAAATGAAATTGTGCATTATTAGTGTGCAACACAAACAAAAAACATCATGGCGGAAAAATGTCATTTTGACAGTTAAGGTTTATTTACATCTTTTTTGTGTTTCGAGTAGTATCGATGGCTGGTTGCCATTACGTCCACAGAATTTAATTGAATTGTTTTGTGTATTTTTTAGCTTATTTAACAGTTGTAAAGTTAGAAAGAAACCGAAAGAAAGAAATCAAGCGCAACGAACAATCAAACACACAGACAGATAACTATCAATGTGATGTGAGTGAAATGTGCTGTGAGTGAGGTGGCTGTACCCTCTGCTTAGTGAACTAACTTCACTTGACAACTTCCGCCATAGAAAAGACTCATTGTCAATGTTGCCCGCTAAAACGAACACAAATAATGTTGACTTTCTTATTTTCTTACCATCTAACTACTGATTAAATCAAATTATTTGTATTTTTCCTATAATTACCATTATTTTGTCTATTTTTTTAGATGGTGTACAAAGACCTAGCCCAGGTTGTGACATTTCTTCTTATCTTATACTAAGGCTGTAAACTGTTGTGAGAATGGTGATGAGCCCACAAACCCTTCTGTCTTGTAGGCGTGTCACACATTGCACAACAAAATACTTCTTTTCTCAACCGTGATCAGTCCACAAACCCTTCATTCTTGTGGGCCACTCAGATATTCCATAAAATATCAATATGTCCTTCTGTTACGATTATTCTAAATCATATCAAATATCAGATAGCTTTATCTTTTAAATAAATGTGGTTTAAAATCTGTAAATCATAAAAACATTTAAAGGTAGATTTGTATGATCAATCACAAATATATTTATCAAAAAAAAATATATATAAAGAAGAATGGCAAACATCTATGTATCGCTGGTATCGTCTTTTATACACTAAGGACGAAGTGTAGGATCATGAAAGTATTATCAATTTATTTGTCATAAATTATTTATAAAATATTAAATATATCACATTTCTACAACTTTTCAGTAAAAAGATATATGTGTTTGAAGTTAGTATGGAGCAAGGGGTAAAGAGATTACTAAACGCAAAAATGGAGGATAACAAAACGTAAGGAACGTCGATTGTCATTTTTGATTGTTGTCATTTTTGATTGACATACCTAACCTCACTCACTCACAGTCAGCGAATGTCATTGTCACGTCACGAATTGCATTTGTTTTTCTTATGTAATAACAAAGAGAAGAATCATAGCAGGTAGTCTTCATACAAAAAAGCTAGGAATTATGTCTATGGTTAGAACTTTTTTTAATGCTGACAGCTCCGTTGCTACTTTTCGAGCGAACAATAATAATTATCACATGTCACTTAAATGTGAATGTTGAATGATAACGCAATGTTCAATCAATGATGTACGGTTTTCGGTTATCTTTCAATGTTTTAATTATGTTCAAACTACTTTTATTATATTAATACTTGAAATTGGCAGAAATGGTAATTGTGTAGTAACTACAGCTAATTGCCATAAAACGCAAAATTTAATTTAATTTTCAATCAATCAGCTCGATCTGCCATTACATTGTTTGTTTTAAGCTACAGCAGCACTAAACAGTACTGCCTGTTGCGTTTGGTTTCTGCAAATCAGTTACTTATGCGTTTTGTTATCAGTATTTCACGGGAAATGAAATATTGATATTTCTTTACTCATAAAAGTTGTAGAAAATTATACATATGTAGAAAAGATGTAGCTAAGTATTAAGCACAAAATATAAAAAAGTCAACATTCTACATGTCCCACTTTAATGGATACCACGTTTGCCTATATTCTTTGTAAAATATAAATACAGATACAATAAATACAATATAAATAAAATTTATTAGCTCATGGCATGGTTTTGTTTTGCTTTCATTTTAGGCCTCGTTAAAGTATTCTCACTACGAAGAACTACTATTTAAAAAACTTACTAAAGGTATTCATTAAATAAACTGTAATATAATATTACCCAATATATCTATTTCCCACAGCCTGGTACCAAATTTGCAACCAGTCAATATATTTACATAGAATCACTTTTAAGCACCGCTCAACTGGCGCGCGCCGCGGACATCGAGAAAGGTTCTATTTAAATCTATTCATTGCAATGCGCCGCTCCCCACGCCGCCGCCGCCGTCGCACCGCGCCTGCAGACTTCGAGACCGAGGCCTTAGGAATAACACACAATAACTATTTTTTATCGTTTACTTTTTACGAGAAATAATGGCTTATTTACGAAGCGATTTTAAGCAATACAGCATTAATCCTTATCCAATTAAGTACCTTAAATACACTGACCACGCTGGAAGAGAGGCTTTTAAGTTTTCCGTGACTCAAGGCCTCTCACAGCTTGTGCACGAGCCCACGCGCATCCCCGATGTTGCCAGCCACACTGCATATTGCTTAGACCTTCTGCTGACAACTGATCCTGACAGGTGCTCGGTGTCCGGAACTGCACCTTTAGGGACATCCGACCACTGCGTGGTGAAATCTGTGTCGCAGTACTCGCCACCTGACACCAGCTCAAAAGGCGCTAGGCGAGTATGGCGATACAAGTCAGCAGATTGGGATGAGATGCGGCATTTTTTCGCGTCTTATCCTTGGCGGCAGACTTGTTTTACATCAACCGATCCATCGTGCTGCGCTGATGCTGTATCAAGTGTGATAGGCCAAGCAATGGAGTATTTCATCCCTTACGCTGACCTATCCCTTGAAACCATATATAGATAGCGTCAGATCCTTCAGGAAGCAAAGCTTTCTGGTCTTTGGCCAAGTCGGTTGAGTCGAACTTCTGTCGCCCATCGCTGCCACCTCTGAGGAAACCTGACGGTTCACTGGCCCACACTGCAAAAGAGAGAGCAGACCTCTTCGCTAATCTTTTTGCAGACTATTCACGTCTAAATAATCAAGGTAAAGTCCCACCCCAGTTACCTCAGTTCGGACCCAAAATGGGTACCGTTCATATTCGCCAAAAGGAGGTTCTTAAATGCTTGCAGAATTTAGACGTGAACAAGGCCAGCGGCCCCTATGGCATACCTGCAGTTGTCTCCCATACTAACGCGCCTGTATCGACTCTCTTTGGAATCTGGAAAGGTCCCTAAATCCTGGAAGCTGGCTAACGTACAACCAGTACCAAAGAAGGGAAGCCGTGCAGATTCCATCAACTATCGACCTATCGCAATCACCTCCATACTTTGCTAAGTTATGGAGCGTGTATTGAACAATCGTCTCCTGGCATACCTCGAGTCCAACGAGCTCCTTAGTGATAACCAATATGGTTTTCGCAGTGGACGCTCGACTGGAGATCTTCTTGTGTATGCCACTCACTTATGGAGCGAAGCTTTGGAAGGTCACGGTGAAGCTATAGCTGTATCCTTAGACATTTCCAAGGCTTTTGATAGGGTCTGGCATGATGGTCTCTTGGGTAAGCTTTCAGCATACGGAATACCTAAAGGGATCTGCGACTGGATATCTGATTTTCTGAGAGAACGGTCAATTCGAGTAGTCATAGACGGCTGCTCTTCTGACCTAATGGCAATTAATGCCGGGGTACCTCAGGGATCTGTTCTCTCTGCAACGTTATTCTTGCTGCACATTAATGACCTGCTAACCCCAGACATTGATACAAATATAAACATTTAATTGAGTTCTTGTCGGTCGATTTTCGAGTTCAATATACCAAAATCTTTGTTTTAGCGTCGCCCGCATTGTTTTAAGGCTCGGGTGGAAATATCTCTTTTGGAACTCGTGGAAATCCCGGAAAACTCATTTTATTCAAAATTTTTATAGACAAATCACCGTTCTGACCGTTTTGCAATAGGACCAGTTTTTATAAGTATTTGTATTTATCTATCAAAGGTTTTTACCGATTCGAAGGCATCAAATAACACCTTCAGGAACATCTTCGTTGACGGAAAACTCAAGTTTTCATTGTTTTTCCCTATTAAATTGTTGACTTTATACAAAATTTTTATTTCAAAGTTCTATAAAACACTCTGTTTTGCAAATATTCTTTGAATTTCGTACACCATCATCTGCGCCGTGTTCTTGCGCGTCTTTTAAGGCACCAAGAGCCCCTCCGCGCGAAAACGGTGTTGGAAAATTTGCAAGAACAAAGTGAAATTTCGGCATTTTTCGACTAAAATTACTGTTTTTCTTCGTTATTTTCAAAATTTTCCACTACATTTTTGTATTTTTTAGTTTCAATAGCCTCCGTTTTTCCGTCCGCGTCGATTGAGACATCAACCGCCCCGATCGGACCACACATTTTCCCGGAGCTTAGGGAGAGAGGAATAATTTCCAAAAGCGTATGTGCGCTTTTATATACTGGTAGCGCCATCTAGTTGCAAAGTTTTTGGAAAATTTTTAAAAGTTGGGCTTTCTTCTTTTATCTGTGATATTGACTGTTTTGATATAATTTTAAGTTAGTTTTAAGTAAGTTTTCTTTGTTGTGACGTCTTATTTATTGTTTGGGGACCTCTACACCCCAAACATGTGAATAATATTTAAATAACATTTAGTTAATCTGTGTTTCAATTTTAATTTTACTGTATTGTGACGCCTTATCTATTGACTGGGACTCTTTACATCCCAACCAAACAAACTTAAATTGACTGAGTGCCCATATACAGCACTTCCGATACACAGCTATTGTATTGTTTAAATTTTAATTCTTCGACTTTGCAAATTTGCAAATTTTATTTTGATTTAACTGACGCGTACCTCAGAGCAAAATGATGCGCACACCGGCAAAGATGGTGGGAGGCGAAGGAGAGGGCAAAAAATCCCCACTGAAACCTGTGACAAATGCCTCAAAAGTGAGGAGGAGTATTGGAGAATGGGAAGCGGCGGCCAGTCTTGAGACACAAATACATACTTCACCAAACAGAAGGACATCAACAGACTCGGCCAAAGTATATACTGACAAAACCTCCGAGACAAGAATGTGCATGAGCAAGGCGAAGAAATACCTTAATGCGTCAAGAAACATACGCACAGACATTAAAACCAGTGTCTCAGAGCTGATTGGCAGGCTCTATGAAATGGTAAAAGAGTTGGAGAGCCAATTAACCTGCAAAAAATTAGATAGCGATATTGCACATGCACATTCTTCGCCTGCGGATATCACACCCAACAGTAAAAATTTGAATGTGAGCGCAGAACTCCTCAATCAGTTACGGGAGACCAACAAAAATCTGTTGGAAAATAATCAGCAAATGCTTGAACTACGAGAAGAGCTGGGAAAAAACTGCAATAAGGTCACAGACTCAAACATCACATACGCAAATGTCGCAGCAAAACATGCAGAGCTTGCACCACCCCCAAAGACTGCACTGCACAGTATCGCTGTCACATCCGAGGACGTAACCGACACTGGGGAAAGTGTCCTCGAACAAATTAGAGAGGTATTGAATGCGAAGGAAGGGTGGGTGAAAGTGGAAAGGGTCAGGAAGGCAAAGGACAGGAAGGTCATAATGAGTTGTAGGACAGAAGAGGAAAATAACACAATCAAGCACAAAATCCTCAACGCTAAGAAAAAACTGGCGTGTGAGGACTTACTTAACCGCGATCCTCTTCTTGTCCTCAGAGATGTCCTGTCCTGCCACACGGACGAAGAAGTACTGCTGGCCCTCAAAAAACAAAATAAAGAGCTCTACGACGGAGTTGGCCCTGGGGAGGAACGTCTTGCGGTAAAATACAGGATGAAGGCACGGAATCCGCTAATGGGTCACATTGTGCTAACAACATCACCGATCATCTGGAAAAGGGCGACTGAAGCAGGAAAGGCACACATTGACCTGCAGCGTGTCAGAGTGGAGGATCAGTCGCCCTTAGCACAATGTACCCGTTGCTTGGAGTACGGCCACAGTAAAAAGTACTGCAAGACGTCCAAAGATCGGTGTAGCCACTGTGGCGGTCACCACCTCAGGGCCAGTTGTGAGAAATGGTTGGCAGGAACGACCCCGACCTGCTGCAATTGCGAGACCGCAAAGCATGACCAACGTGAGCATAACGCATTTAGCCAGCTATGCCCGGTGCGAAAGCGATGGGACGCGCTGGCTAGATCCTCCGTTGCGTACTGCTGAGGTCTCCGTTGCAAATACAAATGCCCGCAACCCTAGGACAGCATGCATCAAGAACGAGGTTAAAATGATGCTCAAACCGGCAAACCAGGCGCTGAAAATGAAAGATATCTGGATTAGCGGAGGATTCAACGCCCCGCTATCTTGCAAAGATATCGGAATTGCAATCTTATCTGCTAATCCAAATACAAAAACTAAATACCGTTTGCCGGAAGTACACGGGAAGCACAAACCTGATGCTGTTAGAAGTAGTGCAGCGCAGAACCAGATCTGCATTGAATTAAAAATAAGAATGATGGATGGATTTTTACAGTAGGTGGAAAAATATTTTCTTGGGATATTTTGAGAAATATCCCAATGTAATATATATTTGGTACGAAAGTGAAAAGCAAGGAATGATGCAGAATAAATGGGAAACAGATGCAAGTGCTAGCATATTGTACAATGATTATTAATGATATATGTTATTTAGTATTAATTGAATGTAATTGATATACCTCAAAGTATAACTAATTTATATGTGTGTTTTGTGGTGTAATTCGAAAATTTCAGCCGCATATGCTATCTGATACAAAAATTTTATATAAACCAAATTGATATAAGATGTGTTTTTATTGTGGAATAATTGGAAAATTGATAGTATTAATCGTATATGTAACATACTCTAAAAAGACTAAAATATGATGTGAATATATATAAAAGTGTGGAAAATTTGATATAATTATTCGTATATGTAAAGTGCTCTAAAAATTGTAAAATGTAAGGTATTCTATATATAAAAATTCGCTTAAAGTGATAATGCAATAAAATTAAAGTGATAAATAATGAACAAACAAAGATTTTCAACCCAAATATTTAAAGCTATTTAGCTAAGCATTTAACACAATGATAGTAATAAATTCAAAAGTCAAAACAGTCTGTGGCCCACATGCCAGAGGTACGAGAAAAAAAAAAAAAAAAAAAACCCCAGGCATTATTGGTTACGCTGATGACAGCACCGTTGTAGATAGATACATGTCCAATGTGCGAGCGAGTCCTCAAGAAATCCGGGCTTTGAAAGAAAGTGTCCGATTGGTCAAATTTAACCCGTCGAAAACATAGGCGTGTTTATTCTCCGCGAAAAAGAGCAGTTTCGACCTAACGCCCACTTTCCAAAATGTTTCTGTTCCCTTAACCGACCACCTAGGGCTTCTGGGCGTAACTATATCGTCCCAACTAAACTTTGGGCAACAATTTGTGTCCATGGCTCAAACTGCTTCAAAGAAGTTGGGAATCATCTCGAAGGTCCGACGGTACTTCAGCCCTGAACAGCTACTTAATTTGTATACAGCTCAAGTTCGATCTTGTATGGAGTACTGTAGCCACCGTTGGGATGGTTCTGCAAAGCACCAACTAGAAACGATGAATGCAGTTGACCGAAGAGCCCGAAAAATTATTAACAACTTTGACCTCACCACCAAAAAACTGCAAAACCTCGACCATCGTCGGAAAGTTGCCAGTTTAGCAGTCTTCTACAGATTACATTTTGGAGAGTGCGCGAATGCTCTTTTTGATCAGGTTGAACCCACACCCTTCTTGCATCGGACTACTAGACGCAGACAGACCTTCCATCCTGTCATGGTAGATATCCCAAGAAGTCGAACCAAACGCTTCGATAGTTCCTTTTTGGTGCGGGTCGCCAAGGTGTGGAATGAACTGCCTGCGTCTGTTTTTCCATAAAACTATAGTCCTGGTTCTTTCAAGCGTCGAGTGAATAGGTATCTCGTGGATAGACGTGTAACACCTTCGTCTTCATCGTCACTTTCCATCAGGTGAGGTAGAAGACAAACGTCTTATCCTTTTTCAATAAAAAAAAACATCATATTTTTATAAAATAATGCATCCTTTCTCGCACAAGGTTACACAGGAGCTGTCATCGAGAAAATAAAGAAATGGAAATAGGATAGTCCACTGTTCTGTTATTATTAAATTACTGTTATTATTATTTCTTTCCCGCGCCGCGCCGCTCCAATAAGTGTAATATGAATGAAAATTTAAATTGTACTGTAAAAAATACATTAACGACAGGCGTCAAAAAAGTTTGTTTGTTTAAAAAAAACTCTTAAAAATCGAGAGTTCACCCAAGCGGCATCTTAAGTGCCTTTCACAGAATAATTAGAATATTAAAAAAAAAAGAATTAAAAAAATCAATAGCAAATTCATGTGTCTTGTTCTTAATTTTGTCATACCTTTTCAAAAATGGCGGTGTTTTCGTCAAATGTGTACAGAGTATGTGTTGGAAAAATATCAAACCTAACGAACGACAGTTTTTAATTTCATATTTCCCGCCTAAAAAGTGTGTTTTAGGTGTGCCTTAAGGCCGGTTTACACGAGTTAAGTGGTTAAGTTGTTAACTAAATTTTAACTAAATTTTAAGTTAAAAGTTGCGTGTAAACAGTCAGTTAAGTGACAAGTGGTAACTTAAAATTTAGTACGCAAGTGATTAAGTAGATTAGGATTCGTTCTATTTTTCGTATAAGTGGGTAGGCGGGGCTTCTCAGTTAACACGTTTGGACGTGATTTTTTAGTTAAGTGCATAAGTTGACAAAGCTGGTGGCGGCAAGAGCTCGTATTTATTTCGCATTTACTCTTTTTTTTTTAAATGTTGGAGTGGAGTTTAGTTTCGACTTTAAAATTTGTTGAAGAATATATAAAATAGATATGCTTGTAGAATAAACATTTAGAAAAAAACATATTCTTGTAAAGATTTTATTTTCCGAATAAAATTCTTCTCTGAATTTGTCCAAAATCACATTTACTATATATCTAAGTACAGAATTGACGAATTCCTTGAGATTCATCACTGCTCATCTTCATTGAACTTATGAACTTAACTACTTAATCCGTTTGGACACACAAGTGACATGCAGTAACTTAAAATTTAGTTAAAATTTAGTTACCAACTTAACTACTTAAATGTAAACCGCGCATTAGATGAAGTGGTACTAGATTTTTGTCCTTACTTAAAATGTATGAAATGAAGTTGAAATTCCTCTCGGCTAGCAGTAATAATTGTTCTGTATAACATGGTTCATCAAAGAAAGGAATCATAAATGGCGGCTCGTACTTTCATTGACAGATAGTACAGTTAGCATACAAAATTTCAAAAGATTTTTATCTATTAAAAAAATAATAAAAACAAGACTGGGTTTTCAAACTAGCTTCTGACATCGGCTTCGTCGGCGTGAAAGTTGAAAGACACGTGGCGCCAACCATTATCATTACAACGTTATTGTTGTTTTCATCGGAAACAGTGCGTTTTTCGGGATGAAAAGACCCTATGTCCGTTTCTGTACACGTGGCAATTTAAATAACAAAACTTCAGGAGAATCCTTATTATGATGTTGGTTCAAATAAAACACGAATATTATTTAAATCAAGACTAATATTTTTTTACTTACCGTACGCGCGAGACAGTATTGACGGCACTAGTGTGCGAGCGAGAGAACATGATAAGCACCGCCATTTTCAATTCCTTTCTTTACTAAACCATGTTATACATAATATACACAATTGGCGCGTTCCGAATGCCTGTGAGCGTGTTCACGATGGATATCAATACGTCATAAACAAGGTCTTCTTCCCGTTTACAGAGCCCAAGCTACGGAGCATGGTCGCTTTGAACGTCAAAACTGACTCATGACGTTTCTTTGTTGATGTTTTGGTGATTAAAGATTGCAGAAGCATAAGCTTATTGATTTTCTTTTGTAGTAATATTAAAAGTGTTACAATCAGGACTTTAGATCTTAATGAAGATAAAACTTTAGGTTTAAGAGAGGTTAAACTAGAATTTTAGCTCACTATTCACCGTTCCGATTGAATTAGCAGAAAATATCACTATTAGCGTGCTAAAACTAATCGGAACGGTTATGAGTAGTTTTAGCTCTATGAGTGGCATTCGGAACGTACCTATTCAAAATGTTTGTTTACAATTTGTTTTACGGTTAATATTAATTGAAGTATATTTTTAAAAGTAACATTTACAGATGTTTTGGCTTTACCAAAATTTGTTTGATGGCGATTGTTTAACTTAAGGTTTAATATGTGAAATTATTGTCTCGTACATAGTTTACGTCTTTTTTTCTCTAAGAAGGCAACTCTCGAAAAGATATCAGTTTATCTTGAATGTGCTAGTTTAGTGCTGTTGTGCTAAAGTCCAATCAGAAGCTTACGTTATATTTTGCGTTTTATTGCGTTTTATTTTGAAATACAGAATACTATACCATGACATCTCGTAAAAGGGTTTTCGACCTGTTGAGAACGGTCAATATTGCATCGTAAGTTCATTGGCTGACATATTATATATATATATATATATATGTGTATATACTATATATATATATATATATATATATATATATATATATATATAATCACTATAATGATAAAATAATTATTAAATTACAGATGTCAATGTCCAGCTCATGGAAACAGAGGCAACTTCCAAGTGTCAAATACTACTCCCAATAAAGACTATGCTTTTGAGGTAAGGAATTTTTTTATGGTAAACATATTTAATAACTTAAAAGTTACTTTCTCTTAAATTATATTTTTTACTTAATGGTAAAATATAATGTAGAGGAAGTTCAGATAGTAAGACGCCTGCATACAATTAAACAATTTAATTGTTGAAAAACAAAATTTTTATTTTATCTATGATTTATATGAAATACAATATGTTCTCCTGCTTTCCAGATAAAATGTTCAACAGTTCGGTATGGAGTTGGTGTTACAAGGGAAGTTGGTCAAGATCTTGTTAATTTTGGGTCTAAAAATGTGTGTGTCATGACTGATCCTAATGTGGTTTCACTAAGTCCTATGACAGCTGTGTTGGATTCACTGGCAAGAAATGGTGTCAATTATAAAGTTTATGATAAAGTCAGGGTTGAACCTACAGATTCCAGGTATTGGTTACAAAAATTGTTCTTTTTAATGCACAGTTGTTATGTCTAGTATTTTCCTTATTTTATTTTTATTACTGAAATGTTTAAAGATACTCCAATATTTTGTCGATCTATTGCAAGTATTTTTGGATATTAAATAACTATTTGAAATGTCATTTGGCCATATACATAGGTCTAATCATATACAGGGTGTCCCAAAGGTCGACGTCAAGCTGAAACTGGGTGATAGGCTAGGTCATAACAGTTATCAGAAAAATATGAAAAGAAATTTCAGTCATGTGTTTTTCAAATTATAGTGCTTTTTTGTTTTTAAAAAAAATGTACACCCTGTGTCAGTCTTTTAACTGCTGTTGCTACAAATATTGATTATTTACCAAAGTTTCTTTTTAACAAGTTTCTGAATAGTGTTTCTGCAATCTGTAATATTAAATTTTAAACCAACTGCTCCAGGTCTGCTTTAAGGTCGCTTGGAATCATTTTTAGTAAGTTAAGAGAAATAGCTAGATACTGAGTTTTTTTGAAAAAACATTTTTCTTGCCAAGTCTAAGAAATAATGTAGTAATGTACCATTTCAGAATTGTTATTAAATGCGCCACTTTTTTAAGTTACTTGCCAAAATAGCATAGTACATTTTTTTTTCAGTACAGGCAGTTAAAGTAGGTCGACAAATTAATTTTGAATACTTGGTTTGGCATAAAATGACAACCTCTTTCAAGCTGGAGCAATTGGTTTAAAATTTAATATTACAGATTGCAGAAACACTATTCAGAAACTTGTTAAAATGAAACTTTGGTAAAAAATCAATATTTGTAGCAACAGCAGTTAAAAGACTGACATAGGGTGTACATTTTTTTAAATAAACAAAAAAGCACTATAATTTGAAAAATACATGACTGAAATTTTTTTTCATATTTTTCTGATAACTGTTATTACCTAGCCTATCACCCGATTTCGGCTTGACGTCGACCTTTGGGACACCCTGTATAACATATAATAAGAATAATACTTAAGGGTTAGTAAATGTATAGTACATTTACTGACCCTTAGTTAGAATGTACTGTAAAAGAATTGGAGTTGTTGGGGCTGGTTAATGCTACACTTTTATGTTATGTTTGTGTTATGTTTGTGGTTACGTTACACCCTGTATATGTATGGACTACACATTATTATATTCCATTTAATCATTAAATTGAGTAAATACAAAATTCCCACAATATAATGTTAAAAGCTTTAAAGCAGCAAATAGGTTTATAAACATGCTTCTGCAAGGGAACTAATCCAACCAATAGATGTTCTTGATTCTTATGTGTTAATTCTCCGATTATTTAAATTTTTAGCCTTACAGTACTGTGTGCTCTTATTGGAATATAACACTAAAATGTTTAAATTTCAGTTTCAAAGATGCTATTAAATTTGTTAAAGAAAATGAATTTGATAGTTATCTCGCTGTTGGTGGAGGGTCTGTAATGGATACTTGTAAGGCGGCCAATCTTTATTCCTGTGACCCAGATGCAGACTTCCTGGACTATGTGAATGCACCAATTGGTAGAGGAAAACCTGTGACTGCAAAACTTAAGCCAATGATTGCAAGTATGTTAGCTGTAAAAATATGCACTGTAAAAATGGTATAGCAGTTCAAACTGCAGGTTATCTGAGATTCCTTTGTTACTTCTAGACTGCTATATTTCTTATTGTGAAAGACTTCGTAAATAAGTTTCAGAATTGATCAGTTACAAATAAAAAACAATAATAAAAAGTTTACGTTATGTTTGCATCTAAGGCTCAGAACTCACTCAGTTTTATTTCACAGCTAACGAGAAACCGATTTTGCCGAACCGTAACAGTTTTGGTTCAGCATCCACGCGGTTCTTTACATATATACATGTATATACCGGCGTTCATGACAACCAAGTCCTGCCTAATACACCAAAGGTCCCAGGTTCGAGTCCTAGTCGGAGCACTAATTTGTGTGATGAATACTGATGTTTGTTCTCGGTTCATAGTTGTTTGTATTTATATATTTATGTTTATCTGGGTTCCCCCAACTACGCTATAAGGTCATCCATAACACAAGCTGTGCTTACTTTTGGGCCATACAAATGTCGTGTTTGTCTGAGGACTTATTATTCATAGAAACCGCGGGGCACGCGGGGAATACTGTTCCTTGAGTTCGGGGCATTGACTTTCACGCAAGTGGACTTGGGTCTGCGTGTCATAGCATCTGAGCAAAAATGGAATAAAAATGCAAAAAGGGTATGAATATCATACCAGTCTTACAGGTCCAAAATGACATATTTTTTAGTGAAAATCGTTCAGAATTTGAACTCTTGAAGCTCTAGGCGAAGCTGCAGGTCAATGCTTGATGTGGACATTGACGTAGCTACACAAGCTAAAAATTTGTGGCAAGCAATAATCAGCTGTGATACACGATTTAATTTTCAAGTGATTTAATTTATTCAAAGTTCTGTGCATTACAATTTTTAAATCGTTATCGATAAATATTCTATTTAACTTGCAGTCCCCACAACCAGCGGCACTGGCAGCGAAACAACAGGCATGAGCGTCTTCGACTTGGAAGAAATCAAAGCTAAAACTGGAATATCGCACAGTGCTTTGCGGCCTATCTTAGCCATAATCGACCCCCTACACACGCGGTCAATACCGCAGCAAGTGGCCAATTACGCTGGATTCGATATATTCTGCCATGCGTTGGAAAGTTTCACAGCTATTCCATATACAGAAAGAGGACCAGTCCCAGAAAATCCGGCTTTACGCCCGGTGTATCAAGGCAGTAATCCCATATCTGATGTCTGGGCTCGGTTTTGCCTACAGGTAACATACATGTAAATAATTAAAGGTAGTTTACTTTGAGTTAGTCCTGAAGATTTTTTATATTCTTTTTAAATCTCAGTGTTCCTGTGAGCCTGGTAAATTAATCCATAAATAATTACTTGGAAATAGGTAGCTGTAAACATAAATTCAGCAATTTATACAATATATGTATGACAAAGGAAATTGGCTGATATACACTTGTTGTGTGCGATAATGTTTCAAAAATTTGTGAAGGGATACCTTTTAAGGAATACCTTGTCATATGCGTGGGTGTTGTGGGCAAAATGTTTTTGTTATATTGTTAATCTCTACGCTCTTACTTTACCTATTTTTCAAGTACATCAAAAGGATATTTGTAGATGTAGTTGTATTCACTATTAGTGGTAACTAGTAACTGCTAAATAATTAATTACTTCTTCTTATTTCCGGCGTACAATGGTATATTACTGCATTTTTATTTAACAAAACAAATCAAATAAAAATATACACACTATATAAATGATAATTTGTCTTCAAAACGGTTTCAGGGTCTTCAAAAGTACTTCTCGCGTTCGGTGTACAACGCCGATGACTTCGAAGCGAGGTCCACCATGCATTTGGCGGCGACAATGGCTGGCGTGGGTATCGGCAATGCGGGCGTCCATCTTTGTCACGGGTTGGCTTACCCGATCGCTGGTAATGTAAAGAGATATACACCGAAAGATTATGGGTTAGTATGTTTATCATGGTGTTTGAGTGAGAGTTGTAAGGTTGTTAAGAGTACGATGTCGTGGGGTGAATGGTAGTAGCTCTGCCTCACAGATCACCTCCAATTGATTCTCCAGTTGAATATTTTGTTTCAAACCAAAGTCACTATAACAAGAGGTATACGCGGGCGGCTAGAAAGCAAAATGTGCAACATTTTGTTGTTTCAAGTCACGATGCAAATGGCACGGGCCTCGCGCAATAGGGCTGGTGCTAAACATTTAATCTGCACTAGCGTTTTGTGAAAGTGAGACAACAATGGAAAATTACTAAGGAGTAAAGGAGACTTTTCAAAAAGATATCAACGTGCAGTGATTAATGTCCATACTGATCTGTGATTAATTGGTCGAATTAGAATTTGTAACTTTGATAAAATACCGTTTTTAGTGCTTGAAGTCCTCGATGAGTTTTCACACAATTTCACAGAACAATAACTCATGCTTAGTAAGAATTTCAAATACTTTGTATTCTCTTAAAAGGAAGTTAGCAAGAAAAAACGCGGCACGTATGGTTAATATTGAATTGGTTCGGTCGACCGAGGGTAGCCTGTGCGAATACGCAGGGTTGATCTGTGCCCTTCCTCTATAATATCAATCTTACGTTCGAAATCCTTGATGTTTTGCATTTATGTCTGAAATTACAAAATTTATTATTGTGTACTTTGAATTCTTTGCTTTACATAGGTAATAATGGTTTAAATTAAAACTTTTAAACCATTTAAATCGTTGTATGCATGTTGTAAAGGTTATTGTTCGTTTATAATTTCACTAAATTAGGTGGGTCCCTAATATATGTTAATTTAAATTGCTCAGTTATAAAAAAATATTCTCAAATACAAGTATTAGATAATCCAAACTTCAAAGTAACATACTCTCTTGCTATATTCCAGTAAAGACCCAATAATACCTCACGGCTTAGCAGTAGTGATGACCGCTCCCTCCGTATTCCGCTTCACCGCTGCCTCCGACCCCGACAAGCACTTAGAAGCAGCAAACCTATTGGGCACTGACACGTTAAATGTCAAACAAGCTGACGCGGGAAAGGTACTAGCGGACACGATACTGAAATATATGGATAGGATGAAGATTGACAACGGCTTGAAGGCTCTCGGTTATGGCAGTGAAGATATCCCTGATTTGGTTAAAGGGGCTTTACCTCAAGTAAGTGTTCCCTACTTGATACTTTTAGATGATATGCTACAGAAAATGTCCATTTCTTAGTAATTGTTTGGAGATGCCTAAGGTGTACTCCTTCCTAATTTATTTATTTATTTGCATATTCAGTGTTTTACAGAGGTCTTATTGTAACAGTATAGAGCTTACAACTTAATCACCCATGCATTGGGTATTGCAAATGTTAGAGGGCATTACAAATAGTATAGAATGATATATTCAATTAGTTCTTAACATAAAGGTGACATTTTTATTGCATATATTTAATTTAATTTAATTGCAGATGTGATATTAATGTTCGACCTTCCTAATTTCAATATTATTTATTACTATATTTAGATCTACCATACCACTGTATAATAATAATAATAATTATTTTAATTTTTTTAAATTTTTTATCTTTATAAATTTGTTAACTTTTATTTAATATACATACTTTAAGACTATATTTTAATAGGTTTACTTAAATATTCATTTACTGAGTAGAAACAATTTTCAATATGGAATATTTTTTAATTTGTACTAAATATTGATAGTTTATTTTCTTGTATTTCGAGGTAATTTATTGAATATTTTTACAGCCATATGATATGGGCTATTTGACAGCATATTAATACTTGCAGTAGGCATATATAGTCTATTTTTATGACGAGTATTAATTTTATGGGTTTGATGAACTTTTACAAATGTTCCAATATTTTTAAAGACAAAAATACACAGGTCGAATATATAAATACAGGGACACTTCCAAGCAGTTTATATTTTTTGAATAATGGTTTACAACTTTGTGAATTGTCTACGCTGGCAAGTATCCTAACAAGCTTTTTTTGCATGATGAATAAGTCTTGGGAGTCTACACTATTTCTCCAGAGCGTAACTCCATATCATAGCCAGGCGTAAGCGTATGCATAGTATGTAGATAAAGCGGTTTCCATGTTTGTACAATTCCTAATTTCAAAAAGAGCGTAACTAAATTTAGCTAATTTAGATTTTATATTTTGAATATGGATTTTCCAATTTATATTTGAGTCTATGTTTAAGCCTAATAAGTTGAATGTGGTTACAGTTTCTAAGTTTATGCAAGAACATTATATGGTCGGAAGTGGATTCACTTTGTTTTCTTTATGTTTATGTGTAAATTATGTTCTTCGGGCCAAGCTGCAATTGATTTTAAGGTATTTTGTATTAGGGATTTTGGGTCTATGTCCTTCTCTACTTTAAATAATATTGAAAGGTCGTCCGCAAAGAGTACTGGCGAGGCTTCAGTCCTGTTTAGTGTTTTGGGAAGATCCTTTATATAAATGAGAAACAGGACACATCCCACAACACTGCCTTGTGGGATTGATCTAGTTAGGGATATTACTTTAGATGTAATTGTCTCAATGGTCTTTTTATCTTCATCATAATGGTCAATTTGTACTATTTGTTTTCTATTTTCTAAGTTGGATTGGAACCAGCGATAGGCTGGACCACGAATACCTGAACCATATAATTTGGAAAGTAAGATTTTATACGATACTTTTTCATATGCTTTTGTCATGTCGAGCATCCAGCCTAAAACATGATACTTATCATTTATGTGCTGGAGCGCTTTTTGAACGTATAGGTATACCTACTGCCAGAGTAGTTGATTTTGATTTCCGGAAACCATTTTGACTAAAACCGGAAACCATGTAACCGCCGTAATGAGTGTTTGTCAATAGTTGGGTTTGGATACCGTAAAGATAGAGACAGGGAAAATTCAGTATGGGAAAACTGTTTCAACTTAAGTTACGGATTTGCTTACTTATTAATTAAACTGAATATAAGTTGACTAAAGGTGGTTTCGCAGGTATGTGAAAGTCTCCCAACCTGCAGTAGGGGGGGGGGAGAAAGCTATTGCCTGACATCACGGCCTTATTTTGGTGCGACTGATTTATCTGCAATGAGTTAAATAAGCTGTTGGATGAAAATAAATTGAAGCAAGCTCTTTTTGTCCATTGAGTTTGTAAACAATAGTTTTAATATAAAGTATGTAATGGTAGGTTACGATAATTTATATATGAACAATATTCGATAAAGCAATTGAAGCGGTCATTTTCCAAATCAAATGAAATGGCGAATAAATTAATGATTTGAAAATATTGCGATAAGAAATTAAAATTAAAGAAAGTTCGAGCGAGCAGTTACTGAATCTTGGCTCTTTGTGCCCATGTTTGTGGATCTGTCAAATCCGACGGGTGCTGTCTGAGGGTGTTCGTCGTCTGGATAGTTTGTGGGGTGTATTGCAATTAATATTTGAATTTACATATGAAATTATTACTTCGTTTAATCCCTGCGATTATTAGCATATGGCTTACCAACAATAGCTATTTATGTTGTAGGCTTTTGCCTGCTGCACTCTAATATTTAAGACAATTACTTGTTACTTGTCTACTGATATGTCATAAAACCCTTTTTTTTATAAAAAAAAACATTAGTGCGGTAACCTAAGACGTAGTGGTAAAATTCTGTCCGACAAGGTACCGGTCATTTTTCTAGATTTCTCATTAGTCATATTATTTATTTTTCAGCACCGGTTATTGAAAATAGCTCCAGTGAAGCAATCTGAAGAAGATATTTATAAGTTACTAGAAGACTCTTTAACTATTTATTGATAGTATGCCGTTCAAAGGTTGTTTAGTTTTAAGGCAACGTTATATTTTTGTAGATATAATTTATAATCACGTTTCAATAAAATTTTGTTACTATTGAATATTTGTTTTTATTTTAATTTTAAATATGAATTTTATTAATAATATAATAAAAATGTCAGTGCGCAGATATTTATACATATTCGAATTGTCATTCATAAATGATAAAATAAGAATATTATTAAAAAATCGATTTAAAACAAATAAGATATGTCACAAGGTCAAAATAATATGTTAAACAATTGCTGCGTTCCGTTTGCCGATTACAGCGCTCACAGCGCTCATATACCCGTTCCGATTGCCCGTGAGCGCGCTCACAGCGATATCGATACGTCATCAATGACGTCATAAACGCCGCCATCTTCCCGCTCACAGTGCCAACGCTACGGAGCATGGTCGCTGTGAACGGCCTGTCAAAACTGACACATGACGTTACTTTGTTGATGTTTTTATTAGTCGATTAAAGATTTTAAGATCTTGTTTATTAATTTTCTTTTGTAATAATAAAAAAAAATGGCTCCTGCTTCATTCAGTGTCAAAGATCTTAACGATATTGTAACTTTAGACTTAAGCGACGAACAATCAGAATGTTAGCGCGATATTTACCGTTCCGATTGCAATAGCAATAAAAACACTTTTAGCGCGCTCAAACGAATCGGAACGGTTTTGAGCACTTTTAGCGCTGTAATCGGCAAACGGTACGCAGCAAATAATTTGAATAAGAGTGTCAAAGTAACAAATATGCTGCGTTAGCCATTTTTTTTATATTATTACAAAAGAAAATTAATAAACAAGCTTTTAAAATCTTTAATCGCTAATAAAAACATCAACAAAGTAACGTGAGCGGGAAGATGGCGGCGTTTATGACGTCATTGATGACGTATCGATATCGCTGTGAGCGCGCTCACGGGCAATACGGGTATATGAGCGCTGTGAGCGCTAAAAGTGCTCAAAACCGTTCCGATTCGTTTGAGCGCGCTAAAAGTGTTATTAGTGCTATTGCAATCGGAACGGTAAATATCGCGCTAACATTCTGATTGTTCGTTGCTTAAGTCTAAAGTTATAATATCATTAAGATCCTTGACACTGAATGAAGCAGGAGCCATTTTTTAATATTATTACAAAAGAAAATAAACAAGCTTTTAAAATCTTTAATCGACTAATAAAAACATCAACAAAGTAACGTCATGTGTCAGTTTTGACAGGCCGTTCACAGCGACCATGCTCCGTAGCGTTGGCACTGTGAGCGGGAAGATGGCGGCGTTTATGACGTCATTGATGACGTATCGATATCGCTGTGAGCGCGCTCACGGGCAATCGGAACGGGTATATGAGCGCTGTGAGCGCTGTAATCGGCAAACGGAACGCAGCAATACATTCCACTTGTCAAAGAATCAAAATGTCAAAATACGAGTATGATATATTAATTATTTTATCGAATTTTATTAATACTTTTATTATACTAATACTTGAAATTGGCAGAAATAATTATTGTGTAGGTAGTTATTTTATGGCTAATAGCCATAAAACGCAAAATTTAATTGAAGCGAATTATTTTATGAAGTCCTACTGTAAAATTAGAGTACACAAATAATTTAAAACTAGTAAATAAATTACATTTTAAATAATATGCAACTAATAATATGTATATCTTTCAAACACCTATTATTTAGTGTGACTTTCGTATGTATTATAATGATTTGTTATTCACTTATGGATATACATTATAAAACATTTTTTTCTAACAGTAAGTTGAATAATGTAGTCTTGAATTTACTTACAGGTAGGTTATTATTTTTTGTTGCAAGCTTATTATATGTATATTCTTACCGCCATGCAATAAACATTGTTAAATATGGCTAGTTTTTGCGCAGTTACATATAATTTTTCTTTATCCCTTCCAGGCCGTCCAATCACTTCACTGCTACAGTGGACAAAACAGCCTATTTCATAAATGTAGAGCGGAGAAAGTTGCAATATTTTTATTAAAATCTTTGTTGCAGACTGTTCTAGTACATTAAAAAAAATTATAAATGCCTTATCAGCGTCAACCGAGTTATCTTATAAAATCAGGCCATATTTTATATTTGATGAAACATAGCCATGGTACGAAAATTTGCGGCTTCTCTCTCTGCAGATATGGTTGGATTTCACAAAATTACAATCAAAGTCTAGTGACAAAGACTCGCTGTAGTTTGGACCGTAAAACTTTAGGTAGGGCCTTTCTAATAACCTAGTTTTGACATAGGGAATTTAACACAACTGATGTTGGTATACACAAGCTTTGAGATACCGAGATGTTACCTACAATTGGGTACATGACAAATTTTTTTTTATTTCATATATAAATAGTTTATCAACAGTAAATAAATATTGCAAAAGTAACAGTATGTTTACAATCAATAGTTTTCTAGATACAGCGATGTGTTCGAGGAGCCGCTGCGAGTCGCCGAAAAACGCTCCATACAAAACGGTACTGAGCTGTGACGTCACGACTTGTGAATCATACTAAAATTGTATGGGCGTTTGGATAAAATATATAATAGCTACGTAGATAATGCGTTTACATGCATACTGTCATAGTAAAAATTGTTATATTTAATGTCAGTAAGCTAATGATATTTAAAAATTTAACATATACAGTAATAAGGTTTTGCTTCTTTTTTTAAGTTTTCAAATCTATATAATTTCGATATTAAATTCAAAACTATATTTTTCAAAACAACTAATATTTTATAAATAAATTATAAAACTTGCATTTTTAAATTGTGTCATCTACCCAATTGTAGTTTTAGGAACAGGTCTACCCGATACGAAGTCTGAGTTGCGTGTTCTTCAAGCCATAACCCTCACCAACCTGTAGCTATAACGCGGAAACTACACTCGGGGTCACAAAAATCGCACCTTTCGAAAAAGCAACTTTAAAATACTTTTACTCAAACTTGGTCCATAGTAAGGGTATGATTGTAGGATATCATTGGAAAGGTTATTTAATTGCCTATTAGAAATTACAAACATGTGTATATGTTTTAAAGCTTTTAATAAAAAAATCTTTAAAAGGATGAAAGTTACAAAAACTAAATTTAAAAAAACATAAAAAAATCTCAAATCAGTCCTTAAAATCTAGTGTTTCCTCCCCTCGCTTTGATGACAGCTTCCATCCGATCCTTCATGGACCTCACGAGGGTCACCACTCTCTCTTGGGGTATGTTCTCCCATTCTTCCTTCACGGCATCCTGAAGCTCTTGGAGAGTGGTGGGAGCAGGATCACGTGCTCGTACGTGTCTCTTTACATCGTCCCAGAGATGCTCGATCGGGTTTAGGTCTGGGCTTCGTGCTGGCCACTGCATAACAGGAATCTCAACCTCTTCCAAGTAGTCCCGCACAGAAAACGCAGTATGGCAACGGGCGTTATCGTGCATTAACATGAAACCATCGCAAAAAAACCGGCATACGGGACTACATGGTCTTGTAAGATTTCTGTTATGTACCTCCCAGCATTCAGCGACCCTTGCCCGCGACCACCGCCAGTCCGAGAGACGCACTCAAGTTCCGTTTTCCCTTCAACGGATATGCCACCCCAGAACATACAGGCACCACCTCCGTATTCGACGGATTCCTCTATACACGCTTGGGTAAAACGTTCCCCTCTTCTTCGGTATACCATTCTGCGTCTATCGTTGCAGAAACGACATACTCGTGTCTCATCGGTAAGGAGAACGGCCCTCCACTGGTCAAGCGTCCAGTTGACATGCCCCTGAGCAAATTGTAACCGCTCTCTCCGATGTCGCACGGTCAATTTTGGGCCTCTAGCAGGTCTGTGAGCTCTTAATTCCTTTTCTTTCAATCTTCTTCTAATCGTAGAGACACTCACAGACGTTCTACGAGCTGACCGGAGCTCTTGTTGCACCTCAACAGCATTGCTGAAGCGGTGGCGCAACGACATAGACACAATGAAATGGTCGTCTCTTTCTGATGTACAACGTTTTCTTCCGGATCCACATCTTCGGGTATAGCCACTAGTCTCACGGAACCGTTGGTATACTCGTCGTACTGCAAATCGGCTAAGATTCAACTGTCGAGCAACGTCAACCTGTCGCAGTCCTGTTTGCAATAGAGCAACGATTTGAGCGGCTTCTTCAGGGGTTGTATCCATCTTCAGGTACAGTTCTTTTGCGTATGTTGTTCCAGTGTGTTCACTCTAAAGTCTGAGTAGCGACCGACCCATTTCTTACCTGGACATAACATTTTATACCCTTTTAAGGTAGCCCAACTAGCGCTCCTTAAGTGAGCATTTTTTCCAATATCTTATTGATTGGTCCCTGGTTAGAAATGGTAATTGATTTTTTAATGATACAGGTATTGAATGTAAAGGTATTGAAGTGCACTTTACAATGATATTTCTTTTTCACGCGTGGTATTTATGGGCCAGATTCTAGGAGCAATTTAATGAAAAAAACATAAAGGTGCGATTTTTGTGACGCCGAGTGTATAACAAGACTATTTTTTTACATTCATGAATGACTATTTATCGTTCGTTGTCACTAGTACCATTAACAGTTCCATCACTATTTCATGACTAACTTTTAGCGATCAAAAAAATTTGTTTTCATTGAGATTTCAAATGTGAGGATTACCGCTTGAAGAACACGATCGTTGGACTATGTGTAGACAAAAGTGTAATATCACCCCATATTTAAATGTCTATAAATTCTTATTTGTTTCAGTCCGAATGCGGTAAATAAAATAGTGTTCATAGCAATGTAGATACTTAATGTTTTTTTTAAGAGGCAGGTTTATTTACTACCGACCCCTAAACAAATAGTGGACTTTTTTTGCAAAAGATAACTTGTTCTCGGTCGAAAGGAACCATGAATCGAAGTGCCATATTTCACGTGTTTTTTGTGGGCCAGTTGTATCAATCAAAATAACTAGGAAACGTTCATACAGCGGTCCGTGCCGTTTTCATTCGGCGATGGCGTACCTATGTATTTGTATGTGTGAACATTACATCCAGTAGCTACGGATTAGTTAAAAACGATCCTGTTCAAGCGGACTTTCTCTGTGAACGTACCCTAAATCCCATAGCTTGATCTCTCCACAATTTAAATTAACTCTTAGGGTGTTACCACACCAATCGATCGACATCGCACCGTCGACGTCGATCGACAGACGATCGATTGGTGTGGTAACACCCTTACACTTAAAGGAACTTCCAATCAAAACATTGTATACACCGAGTATAGCGTAGTGGTCAATAGCCCTGCTTCATACGCCGGAGGTACCCAGGTTCGAGTCTTGGTTTATTATTATTACTAAGAAGCTGCTCGTAAATAAAGTACGGAAGTAATACGGAAATAAAGTTAAGGATGCGGTTTCAACACGATAATTTTATATGATTTTGGTATATTAACATAGTGACACGTCACTGTTAGTTACAGCCTTTTTATATACTTAGTAGATATTTAACTTTATTTTGGTTTCGATTTTGTGACCCAAATATGATGAAGAGCATAGTTCTATCGCGTGATGCTTAGTAACCGTAATGTGCAGGAATACTTACAGGAATAAGGACTTGTCTCTAAACAACGATTAGGTATTACAATATCTCTAAAGCTTTAAAGATTACCGTATGTAGATGTAGGAAAATGTTAAGAACTCTTTCGCAATATAGACTAATATTATAAAGAATAAAGATTTGATTTTTGTATGTTTTTTGTAACGGATAAATTCCAAAACTGATTTTAAAAATTCCTTCACATGTAAGCTCTTATATTATTAATCATAATTACATAAAAATATATTTTAAAAATTTTGTTGCCTGCGCTACAATAACCACAAATGATCTATTTATCCAAATAAAGTACTAATTTAGAATACTCATCTTGCTATCTGCCCGTACGGAGCCGGTGCGGGCGTTAGTGTAGGATTATATAAACTTATCTCGACCTCGGGTTAACGGTTGCATACACGTCACATTGCGAACTCTACTATATTTTACAAAGCCGGTTAAAATAATTAAAAACTAATTCTTAGCGATTAATTTTTATTAAATTTTAAGTACATAAAATAAAACCTAGAAACTAATTTGTATAATATATAATATGTATATCTTAAATTAATTTGTTGTAATTTGACTTCATTTTGTTACTTTTATATCTTAATTACTAAGCGCTAGATGTTTTTTTATTAAAAAGTTACAAATTGTTCGCTTGTGTAAGGCACTGCTCGGCTTTGTGGAATGTGACTAGCGCTTGGATCTACCACCTATGTAAGAAGCGCAATGTTAAGTTATACTTCTAAAATTGAAATTTGTACCAACAAGTTCACACTGCTTCGGGCACGATGTTACTGTGATGGAACGGGCTGCTTTCGTACGACATGTTCGACGCCTTAACAGTGATGCTATGCAGAGGTGCGTAGCGGTTCAGTTTGGGAGTCTTCGGCCCAGTCAGGTCCTCTGATAATTGTTGGTAAACAAGCCCGCAGTCTTTCTTCGTGCGACTAGTCTGGCTCATAGCGGCAATTATGGCACTGTTGTACCTGACTTGCTTGTTCTTTTTAGAGCACGTCATCATCACAACCTTGGCGATGATCATCAGTAACATGAGAGCTCCAATAATTGCGATCAACACCGGCCACAAATAGTCATAGCGGCCGTGGTCTTCATCATTCGTTGAGGCATCCACGTAAACATCAGGTTCTAAATCGTCATAAAGGTTATCGTTGTCTAGCAATTTAATATCAAGATCGATCTTCTCCTTTTGTGATTGAGTTGTTGGTAGTGGCTGTGTAAGCGCTAGTTTGGGCTTGCCTGCTTTCTCAATGAGCTTCACTTTGACGTCGACGTTGTCGTCAGTTTCGTCGTCATCATAGTCCTCAGCAGCATCATCGTCATCTTCATCACCGTCCTCGTCATCTTCGTCGTCACCTTCATCGTCTGCGTCATTTTCATCATTCTTACCATCGTCTTTCACAACGTCAAGTTTATTATTTTCATAAAGCTTATCATCCGCAATCTTACCATCATCCAGAGTATCTTTCAAGTCTAAGTTACCTGCCACATCAGCAGCCATCCTTTCCCATATTTCTTCATCGGATACCGGCAATGGCTCAACTGGGTGAGGCAGAGCGGTCCCGCAAGTTTTCTTAGCTAAAAGTTCCCAGCTGTATGTTTCTTCCTCATCTTTGCCGTCTCTTGCTAAGTTAGCGATACTAACAGTGTTTGAGTTAGGCGAAATTTTACGTTTGCTCAACCATGACATAAGATTTTCAAAATCGCGGCTGCAAGCCAGCTGATTGTTGCTTATGTCTAAGGTGCGCAGTTTATTCAAATTGTCAAGCTCTGTCAATTTAATTTCAATAATACGGTTGTTAGAGACGTTTAAGAAACTAAGGTTACTAAGCAGGGAAGCAGGGTGGTTCTTCTCCAATTGCCACAGTGAAGTTAAATGGGCGTGACTTAAATCTAGAAAACTGAGCGCAGGTGTGTGCACAAAGGCATCCGCAGAGAGTACCTTTATAGGATTCCCTCGTAGATTTAGTTTTGTTAGTTCCTTATTCTTTTCAAAAAGTTTCACGTCAATGGTATTCAAAAGATTGTATGAGAGGTCAAGTTTAACTAATTTAGAGCAGTATGCCAATACTGCGGGGCTTAGTGATGTAAGTTTATTGCCGGAGAGATTGATTTCGGATAGCGCAGTGAAGGTGCTTAGTGAATCATTGTAAATTTCTTCAAGGCCGCAATTGGAAGCATCGAACAGGTAAATGTTAAATGTCCCGACCGAGCAATTGAAACCTTCAACAGGTAAATGTCTTATTTTCGGATTGTTTGATATTTTGAATATATCTAACTCTACATTGTTATATATAAGGATGCTAGACATCATATCGAGGTCGTTGTATGAGAGGTCCAGGTAGTTGAGTTCCACTAGCTTGTGGAATGCTTGATTGTGAATCTTTTCAATGCTGTTACCACTGAGGTTCAAATTAGCAATGTAGGTCATTCCATTCAGCATAGAGGGCCCAATAAACTTAATATTCGTCTGTCCAGCGTTCAATGTCAGTAAGTCAGGTACTTTCAAACCATATACAGTGTTGATCGGATTTCTCTGTATGTGCAATGTAGCAAGCTCGGTATTTTCTGAAAATATATCGTCAGGGAATGACGACAAGTTGTTATCGCTAAGATCCAGTTCTTCTAAGTCTGGTAGCGATTTGAACGTGTTGGGGTCCATATCGGCTAGGTTGTTTCCAGCAATATTCAGATACATTAGACTGGGCATTAGTTTGAAGGTATTTCCAGTAACATATTGCATGTTGCAGTATGAAATATCAAGTTCTTGAACAAACGAGGCATTAAGGAAGTAATTATCAGAAGAAGGCGCAGGGAACTTAAGAGGATTATTTGAGAGTGTCAACAGCAGCAGCTTCTTATTGGTGGCAAACGTTTCAGGGTGGATACTTCTTAGTTTATTGTTTGAAAAAGTCACGCCATACAGCTCATGTAGACCGTGGAAGGCTTTTTCTCCAATGTATGAAATTGGACTATTGACAATTTTGACGGTAGCAATTTGATGAAGACCGAGTTTTTTGAAGATGAAGTCATCAAGTGCAATTGGGAATTTAGGGTCGGCATTTTCTATGACAAGGTCTGTGATGTCATCGCCGAACTTCTGAGCGCCGATTTCGAGTCGGTTGCACTTTGCTATTTTGTATCCTTGAGAAACGGCGCACGTGCAGTCCCGAGGGCATGGTCTGTCTTCGTTGAAGAGCACTTCGTCTTCGGGCACATGGTCGTCGGTATCGTAGTCGTCGAGGGGGAAGGCGTCGGAGCTGGTAGCTTCCTTCTTGGCAGTCTTATTGAGGGGGTCGCTTAGTGCGAGTGCGCACACTGCCAGGAGCAGGAGAAACTCCCGGGACTTCGTTCCCATGACGTAGTGAACTCTGGAATGGAGAGATAATAGAATTTTATTATGTGAAATACCATAGGGAAATCATTTAAACTAATGATGCAGATGAAACTGCTCTTGGAAAAGCTATTATATTTACTATACAAGTTAAATGAAAATTATAATTATCTTAATGTATTTCAATCTTGTCATTATAAAGGTAAATAAATTATGCCTGCCTAACTTTGCCTCGGGTGAGAAACATAAAATGAAATAACAGATAGCTGCAGCAGTTTTTGGATCCAGAACAGCGAATTCGGAACTTTTGGTGTCCAACACAGCCTAAACCCACGTATTCAAGTGTTTATATACTTACTACCTATACTATACTACTACCCATAGCACAAAGACATTAAATAATGGGACCTTGAAATCATAAAGAATCATCGCCAACAAAATCAACAACAGGTCGATTACGGACATTTTGCGATTATGTCAATTATGAAATATCTCGGAACACGACTTTGGTCACGTTACCCATATCTGGAAAAATAAGCACGGAACAATAGGCTTCGTCTTTTTCCTTTTTAATGTTGATTTCTGTGACGTAACAATGGCCCATATTGTTGTCATTCATGTTTTCATTTAACTTCAACAAATTGATAAGGTGATAAGAGCACGAAACTTGAAAATGTTATGGCTATATGCCTTTGGTAAGTTTGACGCCGGATTGTGATATATGTGGAAAATTCTATAGTGTAGTGTTCCCAAAATATGTCTCGGAAGAGTGAACTATTACACAAAGTAGGCACATAGTTGATCAATGTTGTCAGTGTTGCATTACCCAAATGTGTTGAGTTAGGATTTAGTAATTGTTTAAGTTCATGACAATAATTATAGGACAGTACATATTGGTGACATTTTCAGCATTGGACAAAACCTCTTACCTAAAAAGATAAAAAAGTACCTATATAGGTAAATTTACAATTTGAACGTTCAGTAGAAACGACCACATCACTTGTTTCTGCATAAGCTTATCAAAATTTTGCTTTAATTTTAATCGTTTTTTAAATACCATTAATAACACATCACACACGCACATCTATCGTATCGTATCTAATGTAATGCAAAATGGAGCTTTTTGTTTCCTTTTTATTTACTTCACTTATGACTAAATGTAGAACATACGTGCAAACACTTATTTTCCATATAACTTTTTTTTTATAATAAAATAATCCAATAACTTTATAGTAAAAAAAAATTATAATCCGTATTGGACGGTAGATTTAATTAATAAATACGAAAATGATAACGTCTTCTATAAACCTAACCTAATGGAATATGATGACAAAGACGGGGACCGGACGCCTAAACTAAAGGTAGGTCAGTACCCACCCCACAACCTACGTATTAAATTAACTCTTTATCTTTAGCATTCCAAGACTTTATTTTCGAGAATAACCGAAGTGCATTATACGCTACGTATTAGTTGATTTAAATGAGAATAAAATAGCCTACTTGTTGTAACTAAGAATATATGCGCATGCGACAACTGCATGTTCATATCTATTTTATGTAAAAAGTTTCCAAGAAACGCGGGAATCGTTGAAAAACTGATTTACTTCTTTTTTAAATAAGTAGTACACAAAATCCAGTGCATAAAAGCGATTTTAATTCATTTACCCTATAATTGTATGGTTCTGGCATTGTTCTAGTGAAATCTTATCTTCTATTGTACATCTGTCTGAGTGTCATGCGATATCAGATGGTTCTCCGCTGTCATGTAACTGTGGTTTTATTGTGATTTACTTTGTTTTTATATACCTTTGTGTAAAATATTTGGATTTTTTACGTTTAAACCAATGATTTAAATTTTTTAATTTTAGTATTGTGTTAGTAATATATTATTATTGCCATTTAACTTGAAGAAATAGACTGAGATATGACTAGAACAAAAATTTCGCCTAATAAGAGACCCAATGCAAAAGAGTCCAGTCATATATTGCAAATTTATATTGCCTGTTTTCAACTTAACTACATTTTCATAAAACAGGCCTCTGAAAAAAAAATGGTTTAGGGTAAAATTCTCAATTTTATTGTTGTTAATCAGGCACTTTTAAAGAAAACTTCTTTTACTAAAATATGTATTTATGGGCACTTTAATTTGCTGCGACTAACTCAAAGTCGTTTGTTTAGTTCTTAATCGATGCAAAAGAGTTCATCCATGTCTCAATTCTATCTGTTTTCATTGAAAAATGAGTAAAATTCGATCTGAAAATAGAAATAATCTGTCGCATGATGCGTGACTGTTATTTGCAAACATATAAAAACCATAATTTAAAGCAATTTTATCATTACTTTCAATCAAAATGGCTTGCGGGAAACTTATCGCCGACAAAGTACGAAAAATAATTATTCGTAGCCAACCAAACGTACCAAATAGTCAAAGACGTATCCCTACCAAGATCGACAGGTCAGACCATCATAGAACATCACAGGAAAAATGGCACGGTTAAATATTTGAAGAATCTGATCGGCCGTGAATCACAAGCGAAGCTGAAATTCGAGTTTAAGGTAAAACATCAAAAAGAATCGTCGCGCTCGCGCAGGAGAACTTAGCTCGAAGTAGAGAGAGATGATTCACAAAGATGTATCTGTTGATACGTACAAGAGGGTCGTAAAACGATGGGGCTATGGATTTTATACTAGTAAAGAGAAACCTTTACTCACGCCTCTCCAAAAAAAGAAAAGGCTGAAATTCGTTAAAGATCATGAAATAATGGCGATCATGGCGTGAAATAATATTGAGTGATGAATCTAAATTTGTGGTGACGATCGGTGATGTTCGGAAAAAAGTTATCAGAAATAAAGATGAAGCATTCCATAGCGATTGTATCAAAAGAATAGTGAAGTTTCCTGGCTCGGTAATGATGTGGTGCTGCATGTCAGCACAAGGTCTGGGTCGTCTACATTTTGCAAAAGGAACTGTTAATGCAGTAGAGTAATTACTATTTTGCGCGGTTGAATGCGATGGACGAAGTTTATTGCGTGGATGGTTCCCCAAGAATTTATTATATTTTATTTTAATATTACCCATATTTTATTACTTTTTTAAATTGAAAATAAACTTCATTATGTGTTCAAAACCACTGTATTTATTGAACTAATAAAGTTAAATTTATTTATCTAAAATTTACTAATATTAGACCCTTGTAATATTTGGCACCGATCACCTCTTAAATGGAAGTATATTCAAATTATAGCAATCGTTAAATAGGTAGGTATACCTAGATAATTGAACCTGGTGAAGAAATTTAAAAAATCAAATGTATCTTGTTGTAGACGGATTCATTGTAGAACCATATAAAACTATTAAGTGATCATTAACGGTCAGTAAATATTTTGTTTTTTTCTTCTTCTATATGTATCAATATACTTAATATCATACCTATAGGTCGCCAGTATTAAAAAAAAGTTTTACTCAGAATCAAATAATTTTTTTTCACTATCATTAGCTATAACATGAATTTATATGAGTATTTTTAAATAACCGGACTAAAATAAAATTACTTTTGCGCATTGTATCTCCAATTTATGCTTAAAACTAAATGCGTTGAAAACATAACAACTTTGCATACAATTATATTACAAATATCCGACGTCGCAACAACCCAACAATTTTATTGAAAAAAAAAAAACTCAATACGCCATCTTTATGACGTGGATGAGACTTGCCCACACCAGGAGACCTTAAGCAAAGAAACTAACGATTTGTCCATATATATTTTACAATCGATGATTTTCTATAGAACGATCTTTATTTACATGATAATTGCTAGATTGTAGTGTACGTGTCAAAGTTATTTACTAATATAGTGATACGAAAACCTAGCAATACATATGGTCATTGTGATATATTTCAAAGTAGGAAACGACAAGTTCCCTCCCTAAAATATTTTATAAATAATTTAATTTATTGCAATTATTTAAATGTATTTAGGCACTAGACGGAGCCATGGAAAATTCATAAGAATTGTTTATTTTATCATAATAGCTATAGATAGATATACCTACCATTTTATTTTCATTTGAATATTATCTTATCTGTCTGATAAATGTATTTACTATTGAACCGTGCTTATTCACAAATGTGTAAGTTGGGTTATTATTTCGCAATAAAATTAATGATATATTTCAAACTTGCATAAAAGGCAATTTAAAAAAAAATCCTATTATTTTTCATTTGTTTTGAATTAAAACTATAAATACTACATTATCCTGCACGCTGTAGCGTGGATAGCACAGGGAATAAAGGTCGTTACGACAGTAACACACGCTAATTTGGTCACCTTTATGTTACAAGGCAAACAGTCGTATGTGCACAAGACAGATTTATCGAGATGACGCAGACTTTGTTTTGTAATCAAAATGGCGTCAAAACTATGTTTATGGTTGTTTTAACCTCTTAAATGTCACCCACGTACATATCTAGATATTTTTACGTGAAAATCTGCATGTAGGTAGTACTTATTGAAAGAAGATTCTATAAAATGAGATAGAATTCACTTTTCAGTAAGTTATGAGCAGACATGTAAGAAAATAGCTACACTAGTGTCTAGGCAGTGAGGTGTTAAGTGTACTTAGAAGTCTGTTTAAATATTTAATTTACGTAATTATTTTGTATGTCAGTTAATTTACCTTGAATCCAGAACTTCTAGCGGGTTCAATATAATGTTTTGGCGTTAAAAAACACAAGTTTTTTTCGCTGTACAGCAGTTCCATCTAAAAGTCTATAGGAAGTATAATTGACCAAAGATGTAATAATGACAATGTTCAAGAACTCATAAATATTTAAGTGTTAAATTATGCACACCTGCCTTCTAGATCATGTTTTGCATTTGCTTATCAAACATCTGACAGATCCGATACCTGCTTATAAGTCTGTATACGTGCAAGTGTTAATGTTTTCGTTTTTTACCAGGCCACTCAAAAAATTTTGCGAAAATAGTTTTTTATGTATGGAACGTCGGCGAGTTATAATTCAATTGTTTAAAAGTAAAAATATATGTGTATTCCAAATTTAAATCTCCCTCTAATTTTGTTTACCAGCATTATTAAACTATTGGGTGTCATCTCAAATGTCATGTTTGGATCTGCGTCGGGATTTTTTAGATTTTAATTTCAACTTGAATCCTGATGAATCGGTTAATGGACTTCAATTAGCCTTTATGAACAAGGCGCCTTCTAAAACAACTGTGTACCGCTGGTATAACGAGTTTAAGTGCGGTCACTTAAATTTGAAGGATGAAGAAAGAAGTGGTCGTCCCTTAACTGCTGTTACGGAAGAAAACGTGCTGCAAGTGAAAACAAAACCGGCGAATCTCATACGCGGAGATTTAGCACAATCTGCGAATTGGATCCGGAAGAATTCATGATATTCTACACAACCACCTTTGCGTAAAAAGGGTTGTTTGTTGTACAACCTCACCGATGCTCAGAAGCAGGCGTGCAAAGAATTGTGCTACGATGTGATTGATAAATTCGAAGCAGGTTCTTCCCGCCGTTTTCACGACATCATGACAGGTGACGAATCTTGGATTTATCAATATGATCCAGAAAGTCCCAAGCCAGCGCCAGTCAACAGTATGGCTGTTTCAAACGAACCGACGCCTACGAATGTGAAACGATGGAGAAGCGCTAAAAAATTTTTTATCGCTAGGTTAGTTCCTTAACGGGGCATTATGTATCAATTCTCTTAAGAAACCAAAGTAGCATCAATGCAGAGTGGTACACTACCAAATGCTTGCCAAAAGTTTTATCGCCAGAAGACGCGCTCACTGCGTTTGAGAAGGCCGTTGAGGAAATACCTATTGCAGACTGGGAAATGTTCTTTGCAAATTGGTTCAGAAGCTTGAAACTTTGTAAAGACGTTATTTGAAAACATGCATCTAAAAAATATAACACATAGAAAATTTTTATTTTTTCTCTCAAAACTTTATAAATGTCCCACGTATTTATATTTTTCAACGGTTTATAATTTTGATGTATTAGAGCTAACCCTTGAATTGTTTAAGTCTTCGCTTCTACAATATTAAGCTTTAACAAATTATGTCATATCTTTAAGGTCAGTGTGTAATGGTAAAACAAAATGAACAGCTCTTATACTCAAAATAATCAAGTTTAACTAAGTAACTAAGTTATTAGTACCTACTATGGAGACTATATTTTTGATGTCATTTTGATTTTTGATTATTTTGTCGGGTTTTATAAAACTCGTTAGAGAATTCAACCATAAACGCATAAACACAGTCCTGATGATACCTAGTAAGTCTTGAATAAAAAACCAATCTGTTAACAGTATTAGATATCTATACATTATGTTTATAGTATGTACATCATTAAAAAAATTCCGAGAATCATTTTACAAAATCTCAAGACTGCAAAACACCTCAAGAGTCTCGCTTATTTGCTGTAGTAGTCAGTATTTGTAATGGGAAGATCAAAAGAATGAACTGGGTATACGTAAATAGTTTATATACCTGGAGTCTTTGAAAAATAGATGCACCCAAGAGGAAGGACGCCCAAGCACAATGACATTATACCTACTGTCTATAGCGACTGTATTGTATACAAATGATTTGTATTAAATAAAAAAATACACAATTACTCGGTCAGGGGCCAGTTCTTTAAATAGTAGGTCTTATACGACAAATAGGTCTTCAATTGATATTGGTTTTAGAATCTCGGATACCACCGCAATTCGAGGCCATCATTGTATTTGTAACGTTAGCCAATAAACACTGGTAAACTTAGGCTTTCGTTCAAATGTAAAAGGTGTATCGTGAAATCAGCCTGAACTTGGAACCCTCTAATCTTTATTGTCACTTTGCTTTTTCATTTGTCACTTTTTTTAACTATCGTCGTTTTCAATGACCGCTGAAACCGTTTAACTGTGACCGTCGGACACAATGACGCACTGTAATAGACATAATAACCAAAGTACACAATTTCTTTAAATTCAAACCAAAATCCTTTAAAAAAATTTGTGGTCTGAATCACAGATACATTTATTTGAGTTACGTCGTTGTTCTTTGAAAGATTTTGTTATCGCATCACGAGGGTACTTTAGTGATAAGATTAGATGAAACGAGTACATTGTAGCTTATACTGAGTGTTTTGTAGTTATTATGGAAGAAACAGAAAAATATGAGTTTGTTTGGGTATTCAGGCACGTAAAGTCAAACTTGAGAACTGTTTTTTAAGATAAGAGATCATTGACATGGGATTCTCCTCAATATACATGAGTTCACGAGAGATTCTTAGCACTTGTATTGAAAAACTGGTGAATAGCTTTTACTTTGTCCATGAATTCAGTTAAATAACTGCAGTAAAAAAAACATTAACGTGAGAAAGTGCAGAATTTATCAAATTAAGTCTAAACATTAGAATTAAATTTAAAAAAATGTTAATTGCGCTGAATTAAAGTCGGTATGATATTTTGGATAATTTTTGTTATAGGAACAGGATTATTTATAGGATAAATTGCGTCCTCAGAAATCTTGTCCTTGTTTATTCACCTCATCCTTTAATTTACATAAAACCTCGTAACTGACTAATGTTTCAGTAATAACAAGAAATTTGTTTAGCTATATGTATGGAAATTCTAGTAAATATTAGAAATCCCCTGGATAAATGACAGTACATTTTAGTATTGTTACTTTAGAACCTAATTTAAAGTTGCAAATAAATAATTTTTTTTCACCGTCTTAGATAAACATAACAACACCTAAGTTTAAAGAGTCCCCGAAAGACATTTTACAAGGATTTTATAGAATTCACAGCGTTTTTTTTAATTATTTTCATAGCCGGCAAACGACCACCAGACTCATTTGATGGTTAGTGCCATCCAAACCCGTGGACCTCAAGTCATATTTTATTTCTCAATATTGAATGTGATTATATTTTTATAATTTCGCATATTTATAATAAATTTTTATCAGATTAGAATTTCATTTTGAACAATAATAATTTCTATTTGCTGCTGCATAATAATTGAGATATTTATTACCTCAAATTTTTCCAAAAAGAGTACATTACGAGGGCGTCAGAACTGCAATCAATGAAATAAGCCGACCGTATAATCAGACAAAAAAGGCCGAGCTTTATGTATATCATAAAACCTACACTGGCCGCGTTTAGCATACAATTGAAATGCATAGAGTATGCTGACGACATAGTCCGTGCAAAAATGTTGGATTAAAAATCAGTTAGCGGCCCGGAACGATCCTTATATCGATTATACTTCTTGAAATGGGTTACTAAAATCAGAGACTAGTAAATAACTATAGACTAACCATGTCGAACAAAATTTTGTGACTTGAAAAATAGTTGTTTTTAAGATAGAAAGATGGCGTTAGTTGTATTAGTTTTAAAGTTATTTAAATTTAGTCAAAAAAAAATGCGTAAAAAAACTTAAGATGGAGCTGTTTACAAAATCATTTGATATTTCATTGCAAGTACTATCCGTAGGTATGAGGCGAAAACAGACGTTGCTAGCTAGTGCATTATATTGTTTGATGCTATGTTGCCGCTCTTATGATTCAGTAACAGAAAACTTTACACCACCCCGGATATTATTTGTAGTGTTACTGGGTTACTGCATTGCCAGTATATAATTTTTGCCACAAAAATAAAGCATTCATCTCCACAGTTTGTTCTTATCTGCCTTAACATAATAAAACGAATTTCAGTGCATTTAATTAATAGGTATATAATATTTTACTTTTTTTCTTGATATCGATAAAAATGCATAATGCATGCATAATTTTTATTTGTAATGCATATAACTCATAACTATTTTGCAGTAGTTAAATAAATATTTTCTTGCTGGATTATTATTTAAAAAAATGTTCTTTATCCATCAACTTTTTTTGTTCTTTTTATGACAATATTTGATTTGTTTGACAATTTGAATTCTTTGTCGTTTATTGTTGTTGCTATGGGTGTGTGTTTGTTTTGGAACTTTTCCCTGCATTTCTTTGAATTCACAATATTTCTGCTCGCCTACTGTGACTCGTGCAAATTTTATAGACCTTGATTAAGTTTACGTTTTGGCTGCTACATATGTTATATATGTATAACATGTGCGTTTATCACAACTGTGATAATAAAAGCTTTTAAAAATAGGTTATTATGGCAATTAAAATAAGAAGGATGGTAGTGCCCAGGCGTCTCTGAACAAAATAAACTTATACCAGTATGTTTATGGTCTTTTGTAGTTGTTATTATATCATCTATAAAGTAAGAATAAATTACTATCTACCTATTCTTATTGAGTAAAATTATCAAAATCAATGATATAAAATGATGACGTTTTCCAATTTCAAGAAAGGAATAAATCCTACTTGATAAGGTTTCGGGTTATTTTACAACGCCATCTAGCAGTTTTAGTCCGTACAAATATTTTGCATTACGTTTCTTGTCAATAATTCATGTAAAAATTAAAGACGACAAGGTTGGTCCAAGCTATTTGAGAGCGACATCTAGTAATAGCTTGGATTTTGAGCTTTTTCCGAGTCACGAATTTTTGTATGGAGATGGTCAGTCTATAGTTATTTACTAGTCTCTGCTAGAATATATGTTTAGTATATTAGCACGTAGGGGGGGTCTTTATATGCTACCCAAGCTATAAACATACGTTTTTGTTCAAAACGATTATTGAGTGATTCTCTCCCATTTACATTTTTTTTAGATTTTTATATAGATATGTGCGAATAGAGCTCAATGAAAACATATTTCTGGCTTGTTTCTTTTTTTTTATTTTCGAGGAGGAGGAGTTATGACCTGCTGTGTAAGGTAAAAATAAAATAAATAATAAGAAACGTTGGGGTTGAAAAAGTACCAATTACTTACGTACCTATTTATTTGTTCAGCCAATCAGGTTCGTCTGATATGAAATCTGAAACAAAAAAAAAAGATTTAATTTCAATTTGCCATAAATATAAACTGTAGAACGATTAAGGTTCTAGAACGTTCGTTGTAGTTTTACTCCGGAGCATGGTTTAGAGGAGCGACGAGGAGGTATGTTGACTGTCGCCTGTATGGCTAAAATCTATGAAGCAAGCTCGAACTTATCTCAGGAATTTGTAAGCTGGCCAAATAAAAAGCAGCTTTGTTTCTAACTATGTAGTAGTGAAATTTCAGTAATCAATAATGGCTCCCGTTTTGAAACGGTTGTGCCACATTTTTTCAGAATATGTATTCTATTTGATATACATAAAAGAAAGTCGTTTTTATTTTTCAATAAGATCCTCAATAAGGTGATACATTAGTCTAAGCGAGTTGTATGCCTAGCCCAGCCTATGTGTCGCTGCAGATATTTATCATACTTTAATATGTAGATAATAGAAGGAAGTTAAGGAAATGGTTACATTTGTGAAACTTTTGGCGTGGAAACTGACTGTAATTCTGTCAGCTTTTTGGCAACTTTGCTTTGTATAAAATTTAATTTAAGCGTTGTATTTAGAAAGTTATTATATTTCTACCGTTGTTTTAATTGTTAATTTGTAAAGAATCTTTGATAGTAAATAAATCACAAAAAATTATTTCTATGTGATTTTGCCACACAGAATGCACTACTCATGCACCCTTGCCATCTTATTTATTTTATCTTGTCTGCCAATAACAAATAACACACCGTATTGTGTCATTTGAAATGTTTTATCCTAAAAATATTTATCCTTTTTATGAGAAATAAAGTTCATAAGAAATTTTTTTTAACAATTTACTACCAACTCGCACGTTCCTACATATCTGTCGCTTTCTCTCTTCGGTCAACGCAAGACCTCGTAGTTTAATATTACTATTGGAAGTATTTACCTACGCAATAATATACATAATTATATAAATTTTGCGATGAGCCATAATTCTAAATGAGTTTTTTGACTTACGTGAAGGTACAGATTTATATGCTCAGAACAGCCTAATGTAGAAATGACTGAAGTTGGGAAGTAATTTAGAGGATATGTGCAAATTGTGTTAAACCATGGAGTCTATCCAATTCTAAACAACAGGTACTTTATCTCATTATTGGAATATATAAATAGCACATGCGTTTGTCTTCCATCTTAGTTTGGTACATTTTATTTAATTTTCTTGCCAATGTGAAATTTTCTCGCTCTATTCTTTACTGTAACCTATAATAACATGTCTAGGCGTTTGTTTTCATATATAGAAATTGAGAAACTAATAGTTTATTTAAAGTGACCTATAAAAAGCCTAATATCAATTTAACATAAGAAAAATTTACGTATAACCATGTCGACAAAATTTGTTTTACAAAAGTAATTTATAATATATAATTTCGGTTTTAAAGTACTACTTCTAGATTTTACTGCTCGGCCTTCAGTTACTGTAAAATGCGACTATCTAATAACAAAATGGTTCCATTGTTAGTCTGTTTGTATGTGGACTGATTACGACTGCCATGGGTCAGTGAACAAGTCATCGATGATTGAATCGATTGATTTTGCATACCGATCCAACGTGAATACCGGCTGTTTTTGAATCTGTGTTAATGCGTTTTACAGATAAACCGTGGTTAACAAAATTACCGTATTTACATCTAAGGCAGGTTAAATATTTACGATTTTGGAATTGCGCGTTATTTGTGAAGGCTACGTTAAGGTTTTTGATAAGAAAAAGCGTTATGATTTGATTTACGAGTTAATATTCGAAGTACTTAATGAGTTTTGGCACAACAATTTTAAATCAAATAGAAGACAAAGAACAATTAATAAAATTTAATCTATGTGAATAGAATATAATAAACACGTGTAACAGTGTGCCTGGAAACCGATTTTTTAAAATATATTTCGATTAATACAGAATGCCTAAAGCCGGAATTAAAATTGCATCTGCAAATAGTGTCCACTCTACTGACTCTTCAACAGTATTTAACTTTCACGTGGTCTTTAAAAGTGCAATCATTATATGACAAAATGAGTACACTTTAAGTACAGGTAATAAAAACAACGATAATAAATGCCCAAGACGAGCAATGCTATTCTAAGTGCAAATGGGCGTGGCTAAGCAAGTTGTCTTGTCTCAAGTGAGTACTCGCTAGAGACTGGTTTGAATCTAGCTCACAGTACTATGGAGTAGGAAGGAATATTACTGCATAGCTTGGCAACATTTCAGCAAAATATGGAGAATTTTACATCTTATAAGGAAACATTGAGGCGGGGTCTTATTTAAGGATATTGTTTAGGTACTTATTGGGATTTTAAGCGGAAGTAATGTACCAAGTTCTTAAATGGAAATATTTTTTATGTGGTTTCTCATGTTATAAAGAAATAAATAACTACTACGTAATACATTATGGTTTATGGTAAACGATATCAAAAGGGCTTATTAAAATTTTCATTAAAATCCTTGAATTTGAAAGTTATGCAATCGAGTATAAATAATTAAATTTAACAAACGGTTCTATTTCTCGGGACACTTTTGGTAAGATGTAACATATCACCCACATTATTGTTTTTAACCGTAAAAGTACATATTAAGTTCTGTTTATGTTATTAAATAGTACTCAATTAAAAAAAAAAACAAAAAGCAAAGTAAAAGTTATAAATTTTGATTTAAAGTTTCTTTATAAAACTTACAAAGCTACAAAGAGCAAATACAAAGATTTGATTTTCCTTGAGTGCGATGATCCAAAAATTGTTTTTATTTTAGAACGGTTTTTCCATAACAGGAGCAATGAGTTTAACCTGCCTGCCTACGTGTTGATATGAAATAACTATGGATTAGATTACAGTATTAGAATTGTGAACCATTCATTCACTCACAACACCATTCATTCCTTCACAGATTTCACTAACAAGCATGGCTATAAAATTTCGTATTGATATACATGCACATTGAAATCGAACGTGCAATTAAACACCTTTATATAAGATTGCTTTTTGTGTAACTATGACAGGTTTGATATGATTTCGATTGTACAGTGAATCATAGATTTTTGATTTGGTGTCAGCGCATGACCCGAATGCCTAATATATTTTTTATTAGCTTACTGTTCACAAGCATGCGAGCGACCTATTTTTTCGTCCAAATATTTCTGGCAATATTATCATAGAATGATATAAAGTAAAGCTTCTTTTGGGTAATTTGCTTGCAGCTATATTTAGCATCACTATAATGGCTGCTTTGCTCACAAATAAAAACAGATTGTCTTAATAACGTATGTGATTTAATTTACTAACAATGATTATGTACTTAATTATCAATGTGTCGCTCTTTTTTGTTACATTTTTTATTGTCATGTTGAGCCAAATAAAGACTAGGTACTTATTATTTATTAGAATAGGAGAGTATGAAATAAGAGTCGGGACATACAGTACTTTTTTTTCTGTAAGTAAGGACCTTACTAATATTCAAAGAGCTAGTTTTTTAATTCTTGGTTTTATTTATTTAACAACATATTTAGGTACTTTATTCTACTCTAAGTAGAAATACCTTGATTTTATCAAAATATCTTCTGTAACTTTGAGTGTATCAGCAGGAAATAGAATTTTTAATCCACGTTGTCAGGTACTAAATGCGCATATAAGTAGTTAAGAACCTGGAACGCTCTTTTTCACACTCAAAAATAACCACACGTTTTACGAACAACGCACTTATGCTGAAATGAATTCTTCTGAGTTTCACTTAAAAACTTGTCCTCGAGATCAACATCTATTAAAAATGTCAACTGAACAAATGGTAACTTTTGACACGTAAAATAATGTCTTTTAACCTTGAAATAGCAGCTGAGTTGACAACCAATTTAAACCTTTGATGAACACATTTAGGCTGCTGGCTACTGTCACATACAAATTGTACACTCTTGTACACTCGGTTCAAAAGTTCCACCTTAAGGGCGAAAATCGTCTGCGCGTTATTTTGTCTCTTGTAGGCCCGCGTACTGAGCGACGACACTACGAGGAATTCGAATTTGAATCGCACCAATTCACCCGACATTACCTTATACTTTTTTCGGTGTCCGGTTATATTTTTTAGTACATATGGCAGCCGTAATTCTATCTCGAAGTTTTCGGCACTATCGAATTTCACGCAAACACCCGACCACCTGGTAGTTTCGACTAATATTACTAATAATATATGTAAATTTTATGTCGGCTCTGTTCGCTCATATGTAGCGTCTGGTTTGTGGCAAATTTTGTTTTTCAATAACAAAGACCTTGCGAAACTTGCGGTTTACTTCAGGAATCGTCACGTCATCTTATTTTTTTACACTGTGGGAATGTTCATTCATTCATTCACTTGGTTAAGTAGTGGTTATTTAAGTATTTTAAATAAAATTTACAAAAAAAAAAACAGTATAGAAAGCCTGATAAACTTGGATCCCTAAAAAAAATTAAGTCAAAATGTAAAAGAAAATATAGAAACTTAGTAAATTCAGTCGACTTTAATGCGACGTTAACAGCAGGAAGTGAAGGCAAAGGAGAGCGCGAAAGTAGGTACCTAAACGGTTTATTTTATTATTTTTGATATCAAAGTAAATTGTTTTATATATTAACAAATGTGATGATATGTATACAATTTACCAGCAGATATTTCGAACATAAAGTTAGGTAACGTCAATACCTAATTAGGGTCATAATAATAATCTGTTAAACACGCTTTGGTAATGTTTAGGGGACACCAAGAATAAAAAATAGAATAAATATATTTAAATACAATATTACGAGTATCTATTTATATGGCAGCTATGTCTTATCAATATATTTACAGATCGTTAAACATCATAACATAAATTATAATTCAGCTTACACCTTCGTCTACATACGTAAGATAACATGATCCAACATTTACATTAGTACAGTGTAATCTAATGACCTACTTGTTAAGTCCTTGTACCGAACATGTGCTAACGAGCACAGCAAAATACTGCCAAAAAAAATCGAAACAGCAGCCTACACCAGGTGTTGCGACGCCTGCGCATTCGAAGACGAACATCTGTAAGAACAACTTGTCCGAAGATCACCTAATAAATTGAATTTGATACTTATTACAAAACGAATAAAGGTTATTATGCAAGATGGTGTGGTTTTGTACCAGAAAAACCAGTTGTCAAGTACATACTTTAACACAAAAGCAGCGACCCCGGCGCAGCCATCGTAATGAGAGAAACGTTCGGCTGCATACAGACAACAAAGCGAATAAATAAACGATCGATTAAGTTTTATCAATTTGTTGAAGATAGTCAAAAATTTTAAGTACTGTGAGCTAAAAGCAGAACTTTAAAAGTAATGCTATCTTTGTCACCTGATGGAAAGTGACGATGAAGACGAAGGTGTTACACGTCTATCCACGAGATACCTATTCACTCGACGCTTGGAAGAACTAGGACAATAGTTTTCTGGAAAAACAGACGCAGGCAGTTCATTCCACATCTTGGCGACCCGCACCAAAAAGGAACTATCGAAGCGTTTGGTTCGACTTCTTGGGATATCTACCATGAAAGGATGGAAGGTCTGCCTGCGTCTAGTAGTCCAATGCAAGAAGGGTGTGGGTTCAACCTGATCAAAAAGAGCATTCGCGCACTCTCCAAAATGTAATCTGTAGAAGACTGCTAAACTGGCAACTTTCCGACGATGGTCGAGGTTTTGCAGTTTTTTGGTGGTGAGGTCAAAGTTGTTAATAATTTTTCGGGCTCTTCGGTCAACTGCATCCATCGCTTCTAGTTGGTGCTTTGCAGAACCATCCCAAAGGTGGCTACAGTACTCCATACAAGATCGAACTTGAGCTGTGTACAAATTAAGTAGCCGTTCAGGGCTGAAGTACCGTCGAACCTTCGAGATGATTCCCAACTTCTTTGAAGCAGTTTGAGCCATGGACACAATTTGTTGCCCGAAGTTTAGTTGGGACGATATAGTTACGCCCAGAAGCCCTAGGTGGTCGGTTAAGGGTACAGAAACATTTTGGAAAGTGGGCGTTAGGTCGAAACTGCTCTTTTTCGCGGAGAATAAACACGCCTTTGTTTTCGACGGATTAAAAGAAATGTCACAACCTGGGCTAGGTCTTTGTACACCATCTAAAAAAATAGACAAATTAATGGTAATTTAAAGGAAAATACAAATAATTTGATTTAATCAGTAGTTAGATGGTAAGAAAAGAAAAAAGGTCAACATTATTGGTGTTCGTTTTAGCGGGCAACATTGACAATGAGTCTTTTCTATGGCGGAAGTTATCAAGTGAAGTTAGTTCACTAAGCAGAGGGTACAACCACCTCACTCACGGCACACTTCACTCACATCACATTGATAGTTGTCTGTCTGTGTGTTTGATTGTTCGTTGCGCTTGAGTTCTTTCTTTCGGTTTCTTTTTAACTTTACAACGGTTAAATAAGCTAAAAATACACAAAACAATTCAATTCAATTCTTTGGACTTAATGGCAACCAGCCATCGATACTACTCGATACACAAAAAAGATGTAAGTAAACCTTAGCTGTCAAAATGACATTTTTTCCGCCATGATGTTTTTTGTTTGTGTTGCACAATAATAATGCACAATTTAATTTCCTACCAATAAATAAAGTGTTTTAATAACAATTTAACAATCGAAAAGTGTTTTAAGCATCTTAAACAATTTTTTAATAAAGTGTACAAAGACCTGGCCCAGACTCCTTGCATTTTGGGACATTTCTTTTGACCAAGTTGGACTTGCCCCAATCGGACACATTCTTTCAAAGCCCGGATTTCTTGAGGACTCGCTCGCGCATTGGACATGTATCTCTCTACAACGGTGCTGTCATCAGCGTAACCAATAATGCCTGGGGTTAGCAGGTCATTAATGTGCAGCAAGAATAACGTTGCAGAAAGAACAGATCCCTGAGGCACCCTGGCATTAATTACCATTAGGTCAGAAGACGTCTAAGACTACTCGAATTGACCGTTTCCTCAGAAAATCAGATATCCAGTCGCAGAGCCCTTTAGGTATTCCGTATGCTGAAAGCTTACTCAAGAGACTATCATGCCAGACCCAATCAAAAGCCTTGGAAATGTCTAAGGATACAGCTATAGCTTTACCGTGACCTTCCAAGGCTTCGCTCCATAAGTGAGTGGCATACACAAGAAGATCTCCATTCGAGCGTCCCCTGCGAAAACCATATTGGTTATCACTAAGGAGCTCGTTGGACTCGAGGTATGCCAGGAGACGATTGTTCAATACACGCTCCATAACTTTGTAAAGTATGGAGGTGATTGCAATAGGTCGATAGTTGATGGGATCTGCACGGCTTCCCTTCTTTGGTACTGGTTGTACGTTAGCCAGCTTCCAGGATTTAGGGACCTTTCCAGATTCCAAAGAGAGTCGATACAGGCGCGTTAGTATGGGAGACAACTCGGCTGCGCAGTGTTTTAACACAACTGCAGGTATGCCATAGGGGCCGCTGGCCTTATTCACGTCTGAATTCTGTAAGCATTTAAGGTCTAAAAAGGAGGTTCTCCTTTTTAGACCTTCCTTTTGGCGAATATGAACGCTACCCATTTTGGGTCCGAACTGAGGTAACTGGGGTGGGACTTTACCTTGACTATTTAGACAAGTCAGTCTGCGAAAAGATTAGCAAAGAGGTCTGCTTTCTCTTTTGCAGTGTGGGCCAGTGAACCGTCAGGCTTCCTCAGAGGTGGCAGCGATGGGCGACAGAAGTTCGACTCAACCGATTTGGCCAAAGACCAGAAAGCTTTGCTTCCTGAAGGATATGACGCTATCTTGTCTCCGATGTGGCCAATGTGGTCAAAGCGAGCTTTTCTGATCACCTTTTTGCAAGACTTGGCGGCAGCATTGTATTTTTTCTTCAGTTCATGCGAATCCACGGCTTTGCTTCTGCGAGCGTCAGCCCAGGCTTTGTACGCTTCTTGCTTAAGCTTTACAGCTTAAGAGGCAAGCAGCATTAAACCATGGGCGACCTTTGTTTTCAAGGGATAGAACAGCGTAAGGGATGAAATACTCCATTGCTTGGCCTGTCACACTTGATACAGCATCAGCGCAGCAGGATGGTTCGGTTGATGTAAAACAAGTCTGCCGCCAAGGATAAGACGCGAAAAAATGCCGCATCTCATCCCAATCTGCTGACTTGTATCGCCTTACTCGCCTAGCGCCTTTTGGGCTGGTGTCAGGCGGCGAGTACTGCGACACAGATTTCACCACGCAGTGGTCGGATGTCCCTAAAGGTGCAGTTACGGACACCGAGCACCTGTCAGGATCAGTTGTCAGCAGAAGGTCTAAGCAATATGCAGTGTGGCCGGCAACATCGGGGATGCGCGTGGGCTCGTGCACAACCTGTGAGAGGCCTTGAGTCACGGAAAACTTAAAAGCCTCTCTTCCAGCGTGGTCAGTGTATTTGAGGTACTTAATTGGATAATGATTAATGCTTTATTGTTTAAAATCTCTTCGTAAATAAGCCATTATTTCTCGTAAAAAGTAAAGGATAAAAAATAGTTATTGTGTGTTATTCCTAAGGCCTCGGTCTCGAAGTCTGCGGGCGCGGTGCGCCGGCGGCGGCGGCGGCGGCGCGGGGTGCGGCCCATTGACAGACAGACAGACAGCGGGAAGCGACTTTGTTTTATACTATGTAGTGATGTGTAATGCGTAAATTGTAAATAGTTTGCGCATGTTACCATTATTTTGCAGGTTATAACTTCGCCAGGTAAGCTATAAACGAAAGGTCTTCACAATCATACTGTGATTATGATAACCTATAATTCATATAATGCTATTAACAATGGAAGGCTTTAATCTCTTAGCCAATCTGTGAAACAAGCGGATTATACCTGCTAGAAAAGATGGGTATTTGCCACGAAAACACAATTCCCTAAGAAACAGCTGAGCTTATAAACTTTGAAACCCCACCAGTACATCGAAGAATACTTTCTATATAAATACTTCCAAGCTATTCAGTCAATGCTAACAAAATCCTCGTTGATTCATGTGGAAATACAACATCTTGGATACTTTAAACTTATTTAAACTTTATTCTTTTACAGGTAAAGTTGAGAATTGTGTCTTTTTGAGATTGAATGTATTAAAGTTCAAAGTAGGCTGTCTGCTACTAACTATGTGAAGCAGATGTGTGAAGTGCCTGATAACCACGGGTCAAACACGACTGCAACGTTACTGCGTCGTAGGTTAAAAAGTTTAGTTAATATTTTTACCGTCGTGTATTTATTTTTAAGATGGGTGTGGGTAGGCGCGCCCCACTACTATGTATAGACCCAAAAAGTAGAGGGGCACGTTGTGGATGGCGCTCACTATTTGTAGTGACTATTGTCTATCAATGTCCCTTATCAACTCCGCCATCAGTGATAATGAAAAGGTGGCTAAGCAAGGCAAACCCACGCTTTCCTTGGCCGTTAGCAATCTTATAAAAGCTAAGAACGCGGCTCTCCAGAGAGCCAAGCTCTATCCCACGCCCGCCTATAGACTAGCTGCGAATCTGCTACAACGCAAAGTTAAGTCTTGCCTCGCGGATCTCAGAGACGCTCAAATGAGCGATCTGATGGAGAATATCTCCCTGTCCCACGTAGCGTACTATATAATGGCCCGAGCCTTATGCGTAGACGCCGCCACTCACACTTCTCCTCTCACTCGTCCCGACGTCACTACCGCCTTCGAAGACGGAGAGAAAGCCGAATGCTACGCTGTCAGCATAGCCTCACAATGCTCGCCCAGCACTCAACCCGCGGATCCCTCCCGCATCCAGGCGGTGGAGGACGAAGAAGAAGGGACTCTCTCCCTGTCACCGCCGACCCCATCACAGTGTCTAATGATGAAATCTAGCTTCTCATTAGAAGTCAAAAGTCCAAAAAGGCTCCGGGTGCGGATGGAATTGCTTACCTTGCTAGCTATCATCTTCAATGCCTGCTTCGAACTTAGCTACTTTCCAAAAGCTTGGAAAGAAGCTACAGTCATAGGCATTCCCAAGCCAAGTAAACCTCTGAATATCCCGGCTAATCACATACCCATCAGCCTCCTCAAGGCCATGGCTAAACTTCTCGAAAGAGTCATACTCTCTCAAATGCGGAATCATCTGTTTCCAACGGATGGCGATCCCCGCATCATTCGCCATCAGTTCGGCTTTCGCGCTAAGCACTCCTGCCCTCAGCAAGTCCATCGTATCGTCGAGAACATGCTCGACGGCTTCCATTCGCGGCGTTATAAAATGGTCTCGTTTATAAACGTTATAAAATAGGCTTACTGGGTCCGCCTAGTCAGGATAATTGCATACCGAATATTTCGTTTTAGGCACGATGGCGTACGCTCTCCGCACCCCGTCCCATAAAGGCTGGAGTCCCTCAGGGCTCAGTCCTCGCCCCTTTGTTATACATGGTTTACTTTAACGACATTCCCGTCCCACCGAAAGGCGTCGAACTCGCCCTCTTTGCCGATGACACCAAAGGCCACATTGTCCCGTGTCTCATCACCAAACTCCAAAAGGCCGTAAATGCCCTCGGTGAATGGTTCCAAAAATGGCGTTTCGATGTGAATCCGGACAAAAGTTCTGCGATTCGCTTCAATCACAAAGGCCCCCGTCCCAACCACCCTCACGTTTGAATGTTAGGTATTCCCATTCCCTGGAAGCGCAATACTAAATAATTAGGCGTCACCTTAGACCCGACGCGAGTCCCCGCTTGCGCAGCCTTTTTCTCCAATTGGTCTTCGTTTCAGATGAAGGCTGTGAGGCAAACGATCGCCAGAGTCATTCAGGGGGTTTTTAGTGGATAGATGCTCTGGTAGGGTCGGAGCGAGTCCAACACAACCTGGTATCGCGCACGGATATATGCGTAAGTAGGAGCGTTTTTTAGATCCTCCTGCCCTACCCGCGGAGGGGAAATAAAACCAATGTCCCTTAGTACATTCAATTCAGTTGTGGTTTACTTCGTGGTTTTAGGATAGTACAAAGTTTATTTAAGACATTTCGAAGAGCTGGTTTTCTCTAACGTATACATTTAAGAGTCCCTTATATTATTTCAGTGTCAACAATTGTTTTTGTTCTTAACTCTGCTAGTTCGAGTTTCAATAATTATTATCACTTAGCAGCACGTAAACAAAATGAGAGTGAAATATACCTTATAATTTATATGTATTGCTTCTAAATTACCTTCTACTATTATATTTTACCGGCAATATTCATATGGCGCCATTATTTAGTGAACTTTGGTAAGTATTTATTTGATATTTACGATGCGACGCTTTGGTCTATAAACCATTGTAGACTTAAATGCCATGGAGACAAGCCATATACCGTGTCGGGTTCATGCACACTATACAACAAATATATTGCTTTTAATTTTAGTACCACCAACTTTCTTCAGTAAAATCCACTTGTTTCTTCAAAACCCTTATAGTAATTTAATCTTTTTTAAAGACATTTCAGACTATTCTTTATTTATTTTATACAGTAGCCTAACATGCGCTTGCATTAGCGGCGTTAGGAATGATAACCATACAGCGACACAAGGAAAACCCAGGCCTGACTTGTATTAAAATACACATTAGACGGCCAGAACTGTTTAACAAACTTGTTAAAAAAAAATAGTAACATTATTTGTTTGCCTCTACCAGGATCTGGATAGATTCGAATAAATTGGCAGGCGGTGGTTTTCTATCTCACCTGATGGAAAGTGATGATGAAGACGAAGGTCGTACACTCCTGTCCAAGAGGTACCTATTAACTAAACGCTCTAAAGTTCTAGGGTTAAATTTCTCTGGAAAAACAGACGAAGGCAGACCATCCCACCGTAAGTGGCGACAATTAAACGCCAATAGGCTACGAGGTCGAAGTTCGTAATCAGTTGACCAATTGCCGCCAGAAGTCTGCTACTACATTATATAAAAAATATACTTTTAATTGACCAGAGAAACTACGAAATTTCCTACAAATTTGTATAGCAACCTCTTAGGTAGATAGGTGCTAAGAAGAATTAATCACAAACCGTCTTCAAAGCACAATTTAAAGTGAAGTTATCATGAACTGAATTTTTCAATGAATTAAAGTAATTTTGTAATGCGAGGGAACATTAATAAAATCACAAAAGGTCCTAACAATAGTTGTAGCTCGTACCGGCTCATATAATTTTATATACCTAGTAGGAAGTTTTGTATACGAGTAGTGTCAAATGAACGGGACACTCGCCCGTTTTGGATAGAATTTCAATGTTACACTTTTGGAAAGTTGTTTATTTAGTCACGGCTTAAATTGAAAGCATAACTCAGTTATGAGAATCTCGAAAGACGTGATCTACATTGTGGGTTTCTAGTTACGGGTTCGGTTTGTATCGAAAACTAATGAAAATCGAAAAGCGCATAAATAATGTTTTGAATAGTTAATAAAAAAAGTTGAAAGCAAGTTAAGATCTTTAACTGAAAAAAATATAGATCAAAAGCGTCTAGATGCTGTGCCGCTTATTATAATAATTATCGAAGTAACTGATTCCCAATGAAAACATCCTACGAATTACAAGTAATTTAAATTCGCTCACTATAATGGAATCCAAGGCCAACTCATCATAAAGTAAAGCCCAGTAGTCTCAGTTACGTTTACAATTCTTAAACGAAGATATCCGGTGCTTTATCTTTTCTTTTGAGCCAATTATTCGGTCTGGCCGTTTGCTTGGCTGTGCAGGCAAAAATTGTAAATTGATCCATTGATCGGACATTTCAAGGAATTCATTTACAATAGCTCGGTTCGCTGAATACTATAAAAAAGTGCCCGCAGCCTTCATGACAGCAATTGTAGTTCTTTTATGTCGTTAGGTAAGAATATAAGTTAGTTGAATGTATTTCCCAAATTAAATGAAGCGGAGTTGTTTAGGGATGTGTATCGAGTGTTAAATAGACAGAATTGGAGAATATAATTGTGTTTAGTTTTTTTTTAGGTGGTTTAGCTTTATTTGTTTTTTTTTTTCTATATTTTAGATTCATGCAGAGTGTTTAAGAACAGAGGAGTCGAGCGAACAATAGAAACTGTTAAGATAATATGTTTCAAATCGAATTGAAAACTTTTTCTGTTCGCGTCCTGAAACGAATCCCAAAAATTTGGCACTTTAAAAGTAAACGTATTATTGAAGTACATCGTAAAAATGTAAATAATACAAAAATAGCTGCAGTCCGGGAACTTGGTCCAGGCTCAGATTCGCATTTGAATCCCCTGCAGTGTTGTCGGCCCTTAGTATGCGGAGCGCATACGAAAGAGCGAACAACGCGCAAGCGATTCTCGCCTTAGGGTGTTACCACACCAATCGATCGACGCCACGATCGACGTCGATCGATGGGTGTGATAACACCCTTAAACTGAACTTGCGCCGACTTCTCCGAGTGTACATATTGATCATTTCAACAATTTCCTTACGATGTTCTTTATTCAAATTTAGGTAAGTACTAACTTCTAGTTTTCTTGGGAGGGAACAAAGGTGCTTCTTTATGAACTTTAGTGATAGTATCGTGAATTTGCACAAGTAAAGAGCTAGCTGAAATAATGGCTTCGGGAATGCAATAAGGAATTGTATGATACAACAACAGCAGCGTGATTGTTAATGTTCGGAAACAATTTCAAATGAATTATTACTATCATTGTTAAATATTGACTGGAAATAAGGTACTTTTAATATTCATAGTTATTTAGATGGCCTTGTTAAAAAAACTTGTCTCAAGGATATGAAATCTTGAACAGTAGTCAACTGCAAAATTAAACATTACGATACAGCAAATTATAAGTACCACAGGCTCTATGACTAAAAACCACGTTTAGTCGATGACGTGGTTATATTCGTGGCTGGTCTCTTACTACGGATGTACCTGGGTAAGTAAGCGCAGTGACAAAACCCAGAGTCAAGGTTAATATGCATTTCGCTACCAAATACGGACAATTTTATATGGCATTAAAATGGGAATAACTTCAAAGCTTTAAGAAACGCGGTATTACCTTTAAAACTGAACTAATTCAATAAAATGTAAACAAATGCGATCGATAAAAATGTCAAAATAAAAGTTGATCCAATAAATGGTTATTTTTATGCGCAAATACAATACAATACAAATTGTACGCCTCATTTTATAACCCTTTCGATTTTTGGTGAGAAAAAAGAATACAAAGATTGTATTAGGAAACTCACAATTCTTGTTGTATGAACCTGGACAAGAGGTCATACATATACAGAGAGGTCATATATATACAGGAGAAAAAATACTTTATTTCAAATCATGAAATAAAGTATTTACGATACCTTCCCAGGTTTATTTGTAACGGTTAGGTAGATAACATTGATTCTCATGCAACCATTGGCTAGCTGGCTGACATGATGATTAGTTTATAAGTTTAAGGTTACCAATGAAAATAAAGAAAAATAAACCAAAGTGACGTCATAATAATGTACGATTGACCAAGAAAATGCTTTAACTGTTTCAAAGACATCTCGCAAAAAAAGGTTTTTTCAATAAGGTTTTTAAAAGGCCAGAATTTACTAAACGCACCACCATTAAAATTGTGTAATGTACGGACTCAGTTTCGTTAGCTACACTTTTATTAAGTAATGTTTAGTATAGATTTATTTTATGCATTGCCATCACCAGAGATTTCTTTACTAATTTAAAAATATACGTTATTATTTTACGAGTATGATGTGCAAAACTATCAAATACTTTCAACCTTAGGGCGGTAAATCAACTTATTGGTCGAAGATACATGGCAAAAATAGTCAAGTTCAGGTATGGAAAAACACACCGACAATCTACCCAAAGAAATTAAATATTTAAAAACAATACATTGCAATAAATTACAACCTGACTCTTTTTAGATCGGTGTGTAAAATGCCTTAGGTTCTAGCCGACGTCAAAAATCTGCCAATCAACATCTAAGGATTTTTTGACTTTTAAAGATGGTAAGCAAACTCAGATTTAAATATTTATTTCTTAACATTGAAAATTACTTATTCTTATTGACGTCAAATAAAGCATGACTCTACCACCAGTTCGGAAAAGCCTTTTAATAATCATTTTCCTTTTTCTTTAGTAAAATTTTAAAACATAAATATTCTCACGTATAAAATACATACAATCATAATTCAGATACAAAGTTAATCGTATATTCAGATCACATCGCCAATGATTTAGAGCTTAGACCATGAAACCGAATAATTTAAGCAATTTTGGTATCAATTGAATCAAGGCGCCATGGTGCCTTTTAAAAATTATTTTGACCAGAAACTTGATTGATTTATCATTGTGCTTTTTACTGGCGCATAGCATTACAATGGGGACAACATTGATTGTTATTCGAATATGCAAAATAGGGAGTATCGTGTTACGTACAACTCAAACAATCCAGGGGATTACCTCCAAACTACAGCAAAACAAGTTGCGGAAGAAACTTTCTCTTGTCCGTTTTTAGTTTTTCATACCTGGCAAAGAAGCATGCGTTCCACCTGATGGTAAGTGGCATCAGTGCCCGAGGTCATAATTAATCATAGAGTTTATTTAATTAGTATTGATTTCATATTGAAATACTCTGCTGGAATTGGCACTGTTCAGTTTTCGCAGCTATAGTGGCGGTTAAAATAGCAGTGGTACAATTTTTTATGAGATTAGAATAAAAGAAGCTCTGCTACAATTTGCTCTTAATGAAAGTTCTATTAAACTTCTAGGGATAATGATTTTTTTTATTGAGCAATGAAAGCATTGTGTATTGTACTTTGCAAATGTTTTTCTTTCTTATGTAGAGTTATCCTTGCGGATCCTCCTGAAACTATCAAAGCAGAATTATGGATTATTACCGAGTGTCCAAGAAAATATACTCTTAACAAACAACAGTATCAGCGTTAGCCTAATACACGGCTCCTAAACCTCCTTTGTTTGCGTAGTGAATTCCATAGATAACGCTTAGCAGTACATTTCTCTTGAGCACATACGTACGGCGAGATCCAACGATAGCTTGCGATGTTACAAGAAGATATTTAATTGCAGTTATTTTGATCATAAGTTCATTTCAATTACAGATCTCAAGTGGTTACTATCCGTCTATCGTGTATAGAAGAACTATTTAGCTTTGATATTATTGAGTAATAATATTTAGTTCGATTGCGTAAACGAATGTATCTGTAAATAGTGTGTTCATTTTCAGTATGAAGCACTTTCAGATTTTTGGATTCTCTAGAAAATAGTTGTTAGTTATGCTATGCATTTTTCTCATCTGCCGCCATTGCAGTGTTACCTATTGATGTGATAAGTGGTTAGTATTTTTTTAAACATATTATTTCCATTACTACCTCCAGTGTGATGACTGTTACTTTAAGAATTCTGCGCAATTCGATCTGTAAAATCATAAAATGCGTGACTTTTGCGATAAGAGTTCGCTATATTGTTTTACGTAGCTACGTGTTGAACAAATTTTGTTTTAAATAAATCTGTGGTCATTGGATACGGTCTTTCTTTAGTCGTTCATTCGAGTTTTTAGATGAATCTCCTACTATAGTTAGTTTTGTATTTTTAGGAATGAATTAAAAATACAAACCTTATGTAGGTTCATCACAATCAGGCAAAGATATTTACATTTCAAATATTGTGACAACAGAAGATTTGTGAGCTTTCTAAAAAAATAAGATTCTTATCAAATGGTTATCAATGAAGGTTATCTACATCGTTTGTAAGTAGGTATGTCTAACCATAAACGTTTTGGAGAGTTGCATTCAGTAACCAACTCATTTAGAACGCAACGCGAGGCTTCCTTTGTGTTTCTTTGTGACTGAATATTCGCGAACTGTCATTGTTACATTTGCATATATAGTTACCGTATGAAATGCATATTTTAAAAGCGAATAAAGGCGGGTGTATGAAGGTGGCAAGTAAAAAACGGAGTCAATTTATTAGGTATTTCTATTTTACTACTATCAAGTTGAATCGTATTTATCATATTTACTCAGATATCTATATCTAGATATAGATATCTTGTTTGTTTCCTGTTCAGGTTACTTTTTCTTCTTCTTCTTCTGACTTAAGACGTCTACCTTCCCCAAGGATCTATTTATTATAAGCACAAACAAAGGATTTTGTTTTGACTGGAAATTTGTATGAAATATGTAGCCCTTTTGAAATGAGCTTATAAAGCAGATAAATTTGAACGTGTTAACGTTAATATGTTGTTGGAAATCACCACCACCCGGTGATGTTTGCGGTGACACCTCCGACGCATGGTTTACCACGACATGTTTTGACTTCGTATACACTGCATAAGATACCGGATATCCTTTTTGTTAAATGTATTAATATAAAACATTGTTTATTGTGAATTTCGTAGGCGTTTCACCTGATGGAAGGAACAATCTCCTGTTAAAAGCTCCTTGGGTAGGAGATATACTCTTGAAAATCAAACCAAAGGCTGATTTTACAAGGCCCAGATAAATTTTATCCATAGAATACATTTCAGAATTTGACATAATTTTTTATGGAAAGTAAATAATAATAATACTAAATAAATCCCCAGACAACCACACCAACTGTATGGCCCCAAAGTAAGCAGAGCTTGTGTTATGGTTGGCCATACAGCGAACTGGGGGGGAACCCAGAGTAAACTATCATATATAAATTTAAACAACCATGACCCGAGGACAAACATCTTTATTCATCACACAAATGAATGCCCCTAACTCGAAGGACTCGAACCTAGGACCTCCGGCGTATGACACAGAGCTTTTATCTACTACGTTACTCGCGCGGCCCTCGGCTAGTGTCAAAGTTATTGTCTGATAACTATTAACTGATAATTAAGATAACTATTGTTATCTTTCGATTAAAAACTATCCCCTAGGCAAATTCATTCCTCAGCAAGCGAGATCATGATCGAAATCATAATTGGTTTAAGAGACTTCAATGAGCAGCATGTGACTGTGTATGTGAGTACCAAAAGGTAAAACATTTTTTATACGTAAATTTAATGACAAAACTTGAGTTTTGAAAAAGAAATTGAGTTTGCAAGGTTTTCTAAGAAAATAAACATGCAAATATTTAGGTAGTATTTTGAACATCAATAATTCCAATAAATGCAAACGCGGCAAAGGAATGGCTTACCCTAATCGGAAAGAAAATACTTTATTTAATTAAGGTCATGGTACCTATTGTACTGAAATAAATGATTTGAAAAGCCATAACGTAAAAGCATTTAGGTGGTTACGATCCTGAATAACTATTTTTAATAATACTGTAAAGATGTTTGTATAAGTAGTTAAGTAAAATCCGCAACACTACGTCAGCTTCTAAGAAAGTTGAGTCTTCTATTTTTAAAAAATCGACGTGCAATGCGCAACGTTTGTTTTTACAACTATTTAGCACAAATTGTAGGAGTGAGCCACCGCAAAATTCTTTCTAAAAATTAGGAAGTAATTATAAAAACGGAACCTAATTAAGAGTCTAGAGCCAAGTCTCTAGTCTTTGTTTTACGTTTCGTTCTGAAGTTGTTAAACAGTTATTGTTTATGCGCTTTCTGAATAGGGTGCATGGGTAAAAATAGCTTTGTTTTAATCGCTCTGAAAAATAAGCAATTCCAAGTAGTGACTAAGCATGTAGCGTTTAGTGAATTGGTACTTTGTTACAACTGTGCGTACTTGAAAGTGTCCTCAGTTTTAAGGAAAGGCCAATCTTTGAATCAGATGTTGCGCATCTTTTTAAAAAGAAATAGAAAATTAGTAAAGATATGGCAAATTATATGTTTCAGTGCAATTTACTTACAGCGAATGTAAACATGTTTTTGCAATTGGGCATATGACAAATTTTTTTAAATTTCATATTTAAATAGTTTATAACAGTAAATAAATATTGCAAAAGTAACAGTATGTTTACAATCAATAGTTTTCTAGATACAGCGATGTGTTCGAGGAGCCGCTGCGAGTCGCCGAAAAACGCTCCATACAAAACGGTACTGTGCTGTGACGTCACGACTTGTGAATCATACTAAAATTGTATGGGCGTTTGGATAAAATATATAATAGCTACGTAGATAATGCGTTTACATGCATACTGTCATAGTAAAAATTGTTATATTTAAAAATTTAACATATACTATAATAAGTTTTTGCTTCTTTTTTTAAGTTTTCAAATCTATATAATTTCGATATTAAATTCAAAACTATATTTTTCAAAACATTGTACCTGTCAAAATAAATATTTTATAAATAAATTATAAAAACTTGCATTTTTAAATGGTGTCATCTACCCAATTGTTATGTAGATGTAGGTACATAATGGAATATTTTATTTATGAGTAATTGTTCGATGTAATATATTCGATGCCATAATGATATACGAGTCGAAGTGTTAAATGCAGTTGAGTCACAAATTGAAACTTTTTCTCTGGGATTAAGGTTATAACTAATTGGATTCATTTAAGTTATCGTCCAACATTTCAACCGGATATTGCGTCACAATTACTGTGCAGAATAATGATCTCTATTCCATATTAGATCAAGAAGTATACCCTGACATCTCAATCAGATATTTGACAGGGAGAAAGCCTTTATGTTGAATCTAAAATTGTTGTGAGACATTTTGTAACGCCATCTGCAGAGAAAGTACTCTAAATACTGGAGATAGCAAGTTTCAATCTAAGGAAACATTCCATTATTTTTAAAAAGAAGCAAAACTTATTTCTTAGATATTTTAAAACAAGCTTTCCATGCCCTGGAGTCTAACTAGCTAAAACCCAAAAAAATAACACCCTGTATTTGTAGAATCAGTAGATAGGGTCAATCATAACGACTTTCCAGGTAGCGGTACAAAATCTACCCTGTATATGTAGTCCCAAAGTGTATTTAAGATCGCTCAATGTTGAGTTCCGTGAAACTGTGACTAGTCGTGACGTCATGACAAATATTCCTCTATCAATGGAAACGTTATATATACTCTTTCAAATCTAACTGTCGTAATTATTACCATTAAGTTATTAATTACTCTTATTAATTTCCTGTTTGATATGAGGAAGTAAACACCGCGTCGCGTCTCGTCGTCGGAACTTGACACGTCTTGGAGTAGCAAAGGTGGGAGCTAAAATTATTTAACTTATTTTAATTTCCTTAATTCGTTCGTAGTAGAGACTATTTAACACAATATTATTGTTAATGTAATGAATAATATTGTGTTAAATATTCTCTGTAATATTGAAACAATATCGAAAGTTAATGAATAGTAGGATCCATCAAAACAACAGTCGCGTTTTTATTTAACTACGCATAAGGCTAGGTCGATTTGGAAAAACGAATCTTACCAACAACTACAACTCAAAGGCAACCAGTCTTATACCAAAACTACCGGACTTCCTGAACATAGATATAACGCGACTGAATTGAAATGACAACGCCGCCGGCTAATATATACTTAAATCATTTAGTAAAATAACACAACAAACTAAACGATACACACAAGGGTTTGATGTGTGAGCGAGGTGTCTATTCACTTCAGCATTATAAAATTATATACTTAACAATACTTATGATACGTAATAAAACTATAATACAATTATATTATATCGTTCCATAGTACTTAACTGCCCAGATATTCTACTACTTAAGTACAGTAAATTAATTTTTCTCGACTCTTCTGTTGCCCAAACTGTTGTGAACACATAATACAATTGATAACTCCGATTGACGTGCTTTATATTAAGAACAAAATCAATCAAGAACGTGTTACAACTTCATAAAGAACGCAATTTTGTTATCTAAATATGGCTTACAATTAAATTATACACTTTTGTCAGTTAAGTTCTAAACGCACGTTCTTTAACTAAAGCTTGTATATTCATGAAAATAGAAAGAAAATTATTGAATATTGTCAGATAATTTGTTTTCGAATATTTAGGCCTTTAGCATTCCATAATTGGTTGATCATTCTTAAAGAATACGTCGAAACCTTGGGAAAAGGCTAGCAGCGGCCAAATGGCTCGAATTTTGATTGTCCATTTGGAAATTAATGATATGACCAGAAGCATACAGTTTCTTATATTATTGGTTTGATAGTACCAGTAAATATCCAAATATTTAAACACTGCATTTAATTCTAAGAACGATTAACAGTACCATTAACGATCAAACATTTTATCAATTCACAAAAATCTCTTGCAAAAAAAAAGAAAATATTGTAAGGCAATGACCACAATTGAGTCATCTTATACACTTTATGTTACGAAATAAGTGACAAACAAAATTATCGCAACGAAGCATTTAGTTTTCGTACTTTTGGTTTTCGAGGTGGCTGTATAGGCAACAGCGCGACCACATAACCTTACACACTGAAATGGTCTCGCGATGGTGTGTTGTACGGATTAGCGTTTAAATTGTTCGGGTAGTGTTAAGCTTGATGTGGCTTTGGCTGTACAAGACTGTCTCATTTGAGCATTACGTCATTCTTCACCATGTGATCAAGTCTGTGTCGGTGTGTGCCAAAGCAAATTAAGGGTACAACATACATATAGACCGTATGATCACATCGTCCACATATGTGTTATCAAGTAGAGTTCTTTTTTCATTGTTAACCAAGTGAACAACAAAAAATTGGTTTAGGTGATTCAAATTAATCAGGACATAAATCAAATTATTTGAATTCTATAATACTTTAGTTATACTTTGTTATAAATTATATTATTTTGGTGTTTCAAACAATTAATAAAACAAAAAAAAAATAAGAATATATTTTATCACGAGTTTTATTTTATCTTCCTTAAGTATGGATATTACTGTACACTTCTATTAATGTTAACAAAGAAAAAAAGGAATTTACTTAACAATTATTTCTAACGTTAATCGATAAACATGCGGGCAAAAAGCCATGGTAAGGATCTTCCAAATGACTTCCTTCAAATGCAAATAAAACACGAAGGAGCAAGCGGCGTTTCATAAAGAAACGGCTTTCTTGGTGCATTTAGTAAATGCCTGGAATGCATCAGGGATTTCCAAGAACAAGGCTTGGCTATTCCTGCGAGAATATGCGTCTGCGCCGAGTTTTGCACGAACGCTTTTTCTGAACCCTTTATTAATGCTATTTTCTGCTTTTTGCTTTATGGATTTTCTACATACTTTAGAAATTAAGGTACGTGAAATGATTTATCAATGCTAGTTTCTTTGTTCTTTATCAAATGTCTTTTCAATACAAACGTGAATTGTTGAGGCAATAAACTCTATGTAGAGAAGTGATATTTTGAAGTTTTTGTGAAGGTTTAAGAAATGCGTATCAAATTTTGCGTTTGAGGATATACTGTCGTGGCAAAACTTTTTTTAGCTTTTTTTTAAAGTTCGTGTTATTTAATGATTTAGTATTAAATACAGTAGTATTATTCATATTTATATATATATTATAGTATTAATGATAGTAGTTAGTATTAAATATAGTAAAAATACTTTGACAGTTAAGTAATGGACTCAGTCAGGACACGCTTATTCTTAATTTTTGATTGCTCCGATAAATCCCCCGTATAAAACAATAAATCCCCAGACAAACACACAAATGTTTGGCCCCAAAGCAAGCAGAGCATGTGTTATGGATGACCCCAAAAATGTATATTAATTTAAAATTGGAAAATTTTCTTGCTTACTTACTTGAAGTTTCTTGTTGTTTGAAAGTGTTTTTGACTATTTATAGAATTCTAGTGTTGTATTGTTATAACAGTCACGTAGCCAACTACTTTATGTTTTGGCTACAAGTTGTTTTTGAATACTTTCATATGTACGTAGTGGCAAATATTTTGTTGAGTAATTCGTCAATGACGTGAGGGTTAAAAAATTAAACTAGTTTCAATTTTGGGCATTTTAGAAATGTCTAAAATTTTGCCACAATAAATATGATTAGATTGCAAGATAATACAATTATTACTCTCATTTTTGAATGATTTTTATATTATTATTACGATTTTGGCTGACATGTTTTGTAGTCCGTAATTTAACTATATTTTGATGATCATTTAGCTATTAATCTAACCATGTACCTTTTTTCACATTTTATACAGGACAATTTTTATGAAGTGCAAGTTCTAAAAAACTGTTTTTATTAAAACTGAGGTAATTATTACTTGCGTATAAGGATAAGTATGAGGACACAGCAAGTAGAGAACAAGTATATGGATGACGTAATCGGATGCTTAAAGAACTTTTCGGTCGAATAAGATGTCAATTGAGAGAGATTAGACCAGACATTGCAAAAAACGTCAACTAGATTTCTTATAAATATCACGTTAATAAAATTAATGTCATATCTTTCAACATTGATAGTAGAGTGTAATTAGAGGAGTTTGATTATTACATCATTTCAACGTTTAAATATTATTTAAGTCAAGAAGATTTTATGTATTACATAGATGTTTGATTTCTATGTCAGGAAGTACGGTTGGAGAACGCGTTGTTCGGTCTTTTGTGGGCGCTTCGCATTCAAGGGGAGCAGGACACTACAGGGTACTCGAATGCAAATCTGGGCCTGTACCAAGTTCTCCGAGTGTACCTAATTCGACGTTCCAGAAGTATCAGTCACATAGTAGGTACGTTCTAGAAGTTTCATTTTTATTTACAATGCTTATTAAGAAAGTTAAATCTAAACATAGAACATGTTTAGATTTAAGGAATAAAATGAAGGAGTTTTTTTTTTGTTTTATTGCACAGAAAAGGTTAACAGGCAGGCTTATGTTCTGCTATTAGTTACTGTTTACAATTGACTCAATAAGCTTGACTTTTATTTTACTTCCAAAGCAGGTAGACACGATTTGTTTAGTCTGTGGGTAGTTAGTTACATAAGGCTACTAATATTATTGTGACTTTCGTCACATTTTAGCATGTCCTCAAACGGTGAACATTTTAAATGAATATAGCTAGGTACGTAGGTACATGGCTATTTACAGTTCTTATATTGTGACCATGAGATCTAATTGCTGGTGGTCTGATGAGGTCAGTGGGAAGAACTAGCGATTTATCGATATAGCAATCAATAATGTCCCAGTTATTTAAGACTAGTTGATCTTATAGCGTCTGACCAGCAATTATACGCAATTTGCATTCTAAGAATTTTGTATTGCCACACATTTTTCCCAAGCGACGTAGGTAAGACATAAATACTGTTTATACCTGTTAACCTAATTCTAACTATCGTTTAATAATTATCATGAATACTATTGGACGTTATATCGCACGTCACTCAGGTAGATAGTCCTTTTGTGTACAATACGTAGTTAAGAGATAAGGCACTCAAAATGCTTTCTAGGAGTGCCTTTATCAGGATTTATAAAATACAACAAAATGAGGAACACCAACAAAGACTGAATGTCACACAAAGAAATTGTAACCTTGTTAGTCGCTAAAACCAACGTCGGAGCACAAAGCGAGCGTCTTGTGGCATTAACAAAGAGCACAGTCACGGAAACACATCTCACAGAACGAAATCTTGAGCGGAATATATTGAAATTGTCACATAAAGTCACATTAGAGAGGAGTCGGTGCGCGGGCGACGGCTGCTGGCCGCCGCGCCTGCGTTCGAGCCTCCGCTACCTACCTACGTATATGCACACACCGCCCTCGGTAAATACTTGCATAAATATACTAGAAAGCTTCCCTACCGCACAAAATCCGAGTTTTCTTTCACAATCACTTCACAGAAACTTGTTCACACGTTACGGGGTAACTTTAAAATAAAATCTTACCTTGCAATGCGCAGTAAAGATGTATTTATTCGATCGATGTCAGAAAAACAGGCGAAAAGGCAGTCACAGTCACGTCTGTGTGGGCACGTTTCGAGCAATGGCGGCCGGTGTGTTCGCGCCGCGCGAGTGTTGCTCGCTCACAGACTCGGAAGGCTAAGCTGTGTTTAAACAGTGACGCCGGACTCGCCTGCGCCGTCTCGCTCCCACTTAATTCCTTCGCACTATGCCCAATGAGACAACAATAATTCACTAAGCTCGCGCCTCATACCTGTTGAACAGCAACCTACTTCACCGGTGCGCGACGACAATGTCAATTCTTATGTTAGCTATTCATTAAAAATACTGCAAAATGTTTACAGTCCGAATCCTTTATATAACACATCATCGTTGGATACTAAATGTGTGACAGGCCTTGTTTACAGTTTTGGTGGCAAATTCCCGAATTTCACATATTCCGAACTCTACATTGCATTTACTTTGTTCGATCAAACGGCATTTGTTGTAGGTTGTTCTTACTTAAAACTTTAAACCATTCAGCAAGAACCAATGTACATTATAAAACGTCACTTAACTTTGATTTAAAATAATAATTAGTGTCGTTATTAGTTAGGTCTCTTTTATGAACAGTAGATAACTTAGTACCTCTAACTACTAGTAGGCTCTACCAAAGTAAAATCATCTATTTTTATAATTTCTTAATTTCAAAAGACATTTATGCCGTTTAAAGTGGATTAAAAATACAACTAAATAAAAACTTAAAATCCACACAATAATTTTAATTATCATCTGTTAATTATCCACCTTCCAATAGTAAAAAAATGGAACAACAAATGTGTTAAAGCGCCATCTTTGTTTTCTGTCAGGAAACTCGTTACAAGTCAAAACTTCAAATCTGTATCGCGTTGTTGAGTGACTGTACATCGAAAATTTTCGTGCCTTATAAAGCAGATGTCGTTTTGATAACTTCAATAAAATATACTTATATTCTTTTGCAGGTGTACCTACCTAGATAGAGGTCCAGAACAGCTGTTTACTCCAGTCTCCAGTGACTGGAGGATAAAAGCGAGTGAATAATTGTGACGTCCTCTTATTTCTGTTTGTGTATGAGGTTTAAGTTGAACTATCTTAAGCGGAACTGTTCCCTAGAAACATATTACATATATGGTTATTAGAAAAGGCAGGACCGAAGATACCACTAAGGTCCACTTGCGCAGCTCTGAACTAGCTATCCCTAGGATTAATATTGCTTTATGTCTCTATCAGTTCTATAGTAATAGAAAGTGACGGAGGGACATTTTAATTACTAACCGGCTAGCTCAGAGCTGTGGAATTCGAAATTCCCGGAGTTGGCTTATTTTCTGGCAGCTTTTCTTGTTTTTGCTTTTGCATGTTCATCATTACAAAAAGGATTGTAAGTTCATAAAAATTCGAGTCGTAAGTACGTACTTTTGCCGCAAGCACTACATTCGGTACCTACATTCCTCATCACCTTTTTCTTTTCGACGCAATTTTGACAGTACAATTCCGCAGTGTTACATACATGTCAAATTTGGCTATTTATGTAAATGGATATCAGAAAATAGTCTACATTGTTTTTATAATTTAGTTAGTTGCACTGGTGCCAAAATCTTATGAGCTACGTATACCTGTAACGAGCATATAAGCCACCAAAAAGAATTTCAATTTACATGTTAATCAACAAATGATCATACCATAACTAATGTAAACCTTACCAAACATTCATTATCAAATTCAAGTAAACCACAGATTACAGAAATAACAGAGAAAGCACATTTTCATGAAGATTACAATTCCTAAAGGCGAACCTTCACAACATGGCCATCCCGCGCACAAGGGCATATGCAGGAATACGGCGGTCTAAGCCCTACAAATATAAAATAAAACATATCAATAAATCCAGAATGGGGCGAACAGGATGAACGTGAAAAGAAGAAAAGCTGCCTGTGTCCTATGTCATTTCTGTAGACAGCGGGAAACTATATATTCCAGGGTTGGCATTAGAAATTTGGATCTCGAATTGAGGGATATAGTTATGATGTACTTTTTAACAGGGATATCCTTTCAAACGACGCCCTTCTTAAAAACGAGGAATTTTAGAGATATATTTGAAAATTGTACCCTGGGGTTATGTCTAGAATTTTTTTCTAAAGTTCATAGTTTTACTGAGGCAACTGGACCTTTCAGTTTTATTTTGTATTGTAATATCATCCACTTTTTAGGCTTGCATTCGCTAGATTAGACCAAAATAAAAAAAATTGTTGATATTTATTCTTTTTAAGTGTCAAAGTTTTTGAAATACTTTGGGCGGATCGTTCAATGCTCAGATAACTTTTATCAGAAGAGTAATTTTTAGAAAGTTTGAGCATTGAACAATAAGACCTTAATCATATTTGATTTCAATCATGGAATATAAACGATAATATTTTTATTATTTTCTTTAACAATGTATATATGCTCTGAAAATCAGCAGGATCCGGAGGGCACAGCCCCCTGCCAAAATTTGGGTTCCCAATATGGGTTCCCAAAATAGCATTCTCAGATACCGTCACATACTCACTTTATCTTCGCGATTTTTCTGATTATGCAACTAAGCCAATCTTTTCGTTACAAAGCTGATAAAAGTAAATGTGTTTTCAACTGGTACCAGAAAAACAATGATATTTGAGAAAACTTGCATTTGCGATAGAATTATTTTTTCAAAATTTTGTTTTTATTTTAGCTGTTGAACTCCTGTTTCGAAATGCATAAGGATTTTTACAATGTATAAATATATGGTATGATATGGTACAAGTGATATGTTATATTAATCACGATCATCTCGAAAATGGTTGATATTTGTATAAGTAACACAATATGGAGTCAAAATTGCTGCATACGACCTTCTCTTTCACCGTTTAATCGGGAATTACTTTACCATAATTAGTTTCTGGTAGCTCCTACACCTTTAAACCAGAATAAATAAATAATAAATAGAATAAACTATGTACTTATTGTCAATTCCCACGCTCTAAAACTAAGAAACAGCAAGTAAAATTACAGAATCAAAGGTAATTTCAACCCAGGCTACGGTTGAAATGGTTTTATTAATCAATACTCAACAACGTGATAACATTCAACTATTTATCTCCATCTCTATTGATCTTTAATAAAACAATATAATGTTAAAATAATACAAATAAAACACACGGAACTAATAAAATTGAATCAGTTCATTTTTAAACATTAACTCAAACCACCAAGCGCAAAAAAAGGAGCGGCAGTAAAAGTTTGTACTTACATAATTTGCCAATTACCTCATTCGCCTATCGCCAGTTCAAAATCATTTTGACATTTCATCTTTCAATCATTTATCACTGTACAAATCAGACGCATGTTTTAATCATCAGCTGCTAATGTTGGTACTGTCGAATAGTAGCACGGTCACTTCAAAAATACTAATAGTCTTAGCATTACTCTAGGCTGACGTACACTTTCGCGGTTTGTATTTGCTATGATAAATAGTTATTTGCAAAAATTGAGGACTTAAATAAGTAGCTGCTAATGTTGTACTTTCATTTCAGAGAAATAAGCTAAATTTGGATGATCATTCGGTACAGATTGATGAGTAGAAGTTGTTTCATTTGAATTAAGTTTGGCAATTAGCCTTCGATTACGGTTGAGGATTAATGCTACTATTGAATTGGAATTTTAATCCAACCCTGTAATTTTAGTGTCTTTATTTTACATGCTTTTTCTACATTAACTTCTCAACCATCATCATGTGGCAAACACACAAAACATCTTTTTAAACTAAACATCATTAATGATAACAGTTTTATAAAGAGGAAAGATTTGTTTATTCACTTAATGTAATCGATAAATTCTTAAACTACTAAACCAATTTTGAAAAATTCTTTCACTGTTAGAAAGCTGCAGTACCTGGAAATAACAAGGGCTGTATTAAGCATCTCCTTTCATTTAATATTTTAGTATCCTGGAACAATCATAGTCGATTAATACGCTTTTGAGCGACTATTCATCATTACATTTCGAAGATATTTGGATATTGAAAGCTTCCTAGAATACCATATTTTAGTCCAACATAGTTGGTGTTTTTTAAATATATTTAAGATGTGAATGATTTTGGAATAATACATACATATTGTGAAATATTCATTAAAATTGTATCTTCGTTGTCGTTGTAATATAACAGGCAGAATGCTATAAGGCAGCCAGCTAGAGTAAGTAATCACAAAAGGGCAAGTCAAGAATTACCTTTTAATTAGTTAGATACTATTATTATTTCATGAAATTATGTAGGTATACATATGTTTGTAACATTCATTTTAGCTTTTTGATCACGAAAATTTAAGGATTGAAAGAAGGTTGTAGTAGGTATATTAAATTATAATATAAGTACAGTGCTACGACCAGATATAATTTATAAATATACCAGAGATTTGTTGACGAATCAATAATTGTGAATGTGTATGTCGCAGTGATATCAAAAAAACAGAGTTGATCAAATCAATGAAGATAGAGTATGCAGTCGCGTAATTATAAAGTTGTGTTGTTATTTTAACATCTGTCCAGATTTTATAGATATTTTATACCTACAAAATCTATAAAAAGATAAATTAACCCACGAATTTGGAATTAAAATATAGGATACCTACTTAACGAAAACCAAAACTATTTGGGTATCATAAGTACACAATGTTATGCTAGATAATAAATCCGCAATAATAACTTTTTACGATCATTATAAAACAAACAACTAAATCAAGAATACCGCTTTTCTATACCAAACAAAATGAGCTACATTAATTACATTTGCGAATTAAAAAGCCTTCTCTTCAAACATTTTCAATCTGAAAGGAGCGGCGAAGATGAAAGCTCAAGTGAAAGCTGATCGCTCCTTCTCTGGGACGCTAGTCTCTAGGAAACCTAATATTTTACTATCGGAATCCATAAACCATTCGTGATATATTATATCGTTAGATTTCTATCAATTTATTGCCACCTAAACTTAACAAATAATATTGTACAGCTAAGGAAAGTAGATAAAACAAGATTTAAATTGAATCTGTTCAAATATAAATGATTTATATATTTTAGATGGGAATGAAAATTGAATTATAATAATTTGAGATGTTGGACGGTTTGTTAACAAAATCTTCCCATTTTCTGTGCGCCGTGTTTCGATAAAAATTTATAATTTTCTTCAAAACTATAGAGTTCAAGTTTAATACTTACTTTTAAAGCTCCACAAATTCGTGTATAGACTACAAAAGCTCCACATTTTTTTCTTCTCTAGTTTTTAAGTTTTGTACTTGTGTACTAGAAATTAAGTTATTAAGATATAAATTTATTTCTTTGGGTAACGATTTTGAAGTACGAGAGAGACGAGTATTTAATCAAAAGTATGTGAAGCTCAGCCAGCTTAACATCACAATCTTAACATTCATAATAAGGATTAGTTAGAAGAATCAATCGATAACCAATATCGCGCGTTTACCCGTGAGATCATTGCATACATACTTATTCAAGTGACTATTAAGCATATTTTAGATAATTATTACCGCAAAATACAGTATAATAAACAAGAGCATCTAACTTTTAAACCTTAGTTGGTTTTCTGTTTGAATAAATTAATCATATGGGAAAAACTGAAAACAAATCTTATGACCCTTTGCGAGTATTGACGTAGACGCCAGTTATTGTTTGTGCATTGTAAATATAAATATGGAGTTAAGATACAGCAAAAACTAACTTACTGAAGAGGCGTATCATTAAGGATCCATATTTAAGTTGATAAACAAGCGAGTTGAATAAAAAATGTAGTAAAGCAAATGAACAAAAAGATTGTAAACGAGGAGGATATATCGCGCAAGATGAATTAGATAATTATAATACATTTAACCTATAAACTCCAACGGAATCCGAAAACCGTGCGCGGGTGAGTGAAATGTAATATTTCGTACAATGTGTTTGTTATCACGCTGCTATCACTGGTACATAACCAATTTTTTTGACAATTAGCGATTGCCGGGTAAATATATCGTTCGATTATTGCCATCGCAAGTCGCGTAATAAAGCTATCGGATTTCTATTCTCGTATTTGTAAACAAGTAATAACTTTTTTTTCTTTCTTTTTTTTAGTAATAACTTGAACACAAGTGACTACTTAAGCAAAGATTTTTATTTTATAGTTGAGAAATTGGCAGAAGTAAGAACTGCCAAATGGTACAATTCTCAAGCCAAAATTTACACTCGACGGTGAAATAATTACTTATACATGTTACTGTTTAAAGTTGTACAAAAAATAACTTAATAAACATTTTTACACAATCAATATATTTTTGCTTTATTTTTATTTGTCAACCCTCCAGCACTTTGTTTATTATTAACGATTTTTAAAAACACGCAAATGAATAGGGCATACTGTCTGCTATTCGGATGAATGGGGAAAACATCGTAAGTATTTCAATATTTATCCAAATTCTTCCGGATGAGTGGGTAGTAAACCGATTTTATCATATATACAACTTTAGAATAGTTTTCATTTCCTCATGCATATTGTTAAATTTATAATAACTTTAATAATTTTGCATAATTAGTTTGTTCGTTACTGTTTAATTACGAAACTGTGAACCTATAATTGGCAGTGTGTATATTTAAATTTATTATCATTGTAAAATTTTGTTAAGTGCTGTTGGTTCTGTGAAAATAAATAAATTAGAGAATTATAACCCTAAGTCATTATTGGTGAATACTTGTTTCTGAATACGGGTGTGAGTTTGAAATAAAGCTTGAAGATAATGTTATAGTAGCAAATCCAATGATATTATGTACATATATTGACGAAATCTATTTAACTTTGAGAACCACTAATAATACGAACTTCAGTGTATGTGTGAAGTCCGGAACCCGTTACAAAAAACACGTATATCAAGATAATATTTGGAGCTGACAAATTTCTGTTATTACAGGCCGTTAGCCATAAGTTAATAACCATTAGACTGGATTTGCGCATTTATTAAAGACGTCCAATTTAATGCATATTCTCAATTTACCTAAATTTACATACCGATTATCTACCGTTATGGCTGCACGCGAAATATTTCGCTAAATTGCTTTCCTATCTTGATGAGACTATTATTCTATATTATACGAGATTTTAGAAAAAGTCCGATTTGGTTTTTGACAGTTTACTTGTTTTATGCATAGTTTTGTTTTATGTATGTTATATTAGTGTCAAAAGTAGAAAATTCTTTATTTAAGTAAATAAATTACTCATTTCATCTTAATTGTTGCGTAATGCATTATCCGAAAAACAATATAAAAAGAAATCTGACGTAGAAGTGAAAAAAATGTTATCTAAAAGTTTAAGTTTTTAAAATATCTAGACTACGTGTTGTGCTAAAAGTAAAAGATAGGAGCAAAGTTTTCCAATATTATGATGATTTACTTTCTTGAAGAGTTATTTATCTGGTTCGCGTATAAAACGCGACACATAGTTTAAATTAATGCTATTTATCATATCATACTGATTTCATTTTATATTCTTAACTTAAAATAATTTGTTACAGAACTAAATATGAACTGACTATCTTGGACTATATTGAGAAGAGTTCATTTACTAAACGTCAAATACGTACTTTAACGACACTAGCTGAATTGTGTCATATAGAAAAGTCCTAAACGTCGATATTTAAATACTATCTGATCTGAACCGCCTGCCTACAGGAAATCAAACCTGACACTTGTATTCCGTGGTTATTGTTAAGATTTTACCGTTTGAAACTGCAGCAATAAAATTTTATAGCTACATTTAAAATTACGTAGGCACAGCTCAAGTTATACATTAAAATCCTTTCCTATTACTTCACATTACGAGCCAATGATATTCTGTATTTTATGAATAATTAAACTTAATTTCGGCTTTGCTACAGGAAATCATTTTTATAAGTAGCCATCGACGAGACCCATGTTAATGTAGGTTTTTGCGTCTTTATATTATCCATTCGCCTTTAATAATAAAATAAGTTATTAGTAACACAAATCAAATATACCCCGGCAGAGATGACAAAGCCTGCGTAAGTTTTGAATGGCTGGACTAATATTTTTCGAACGTGACTGAGATCACTCTCGTTAAAACAAAAACGCAACTTTTTGCGTCAGTGGTTAAAATGACAAATGTTAAACGCGTATTTTTACTTCAACATGAACTTGACAATACTTCTACACAAATTGCTATTTTTAAATAATATCTCATATCTTTGAACTGGTCGTTTCTGTTTATTTTCGGATTAATACGTATACTTTAAAAACTAATCAGTTCAATAATAAAAGTTGGATGCTTCACATTGTAAACAGTATTATTAGATCAGTTTCTCTTAACAAAATAAACAGACTAAAATAATAAATATAGTCTGAACCCTTAACACCATCATCACGTAGCAAACTCGCGCCCATCCTGTGTTTGGTAAACTCGCGTGAACCCGCGACCCCGGCGGCGGCGGCGGCGTGTGCGCTGCTCTGCCGGTGCTACACGTGGCGAATACTCTGGTGGGTATTCTTGCTGTAAGTGCTGTTTTATTTTTAGTTAGGCTATGTTGCTTATTTGTTATGAGGTTGGGCTTTTGTTTTTTCGAATCTAATTTTATCTAGATTCGTAAGATGTCTCGAGGCATACTTGCTCTGTAAAAAGTGAACTGCGGTGGTATAAATGCAGACCGGATCTGCGTCCGGCCCCGTTCGGACGTGTTGACGGTCGCTCCCGGCTGCCAAGTCGCGATTGTTGTCTCACGACTTCCCTCGTATCAATACTCAAACGCTACTCTCAGATCCGTTCTGATACTGAATACTCATACGCTGAGATTCGTACAATATCTCGCTTCGTCCTCGACGACTTGATATAAGCCTCTGTAGGACTTACGCTGCGGCCGGTTTCGACCGGCTCTAACTAAGTCAGTCTCGCAGCAACAGAGTTGAGCTTACTACGGTCGATTAAATTCGATAGTAGTTCGCAAGGCTCGGGCTGATTTTCTGGCTACGTACTTGACGCTGGGCGCTTGTTACGTTAGTTAGAGACTCGCTTTGCGGCCGGCTTCGGCCGGTCGTGACGTAGTCAATCCCGCACTCTGTGCATGCCTCGAATTAATACCTCACCTCGGTGGGAGCAGCAACAACAGAGTTGAGCTTACTACGGTCGATTAAATTCGATAGTAGTTCGCAAGGCTCGGGCTGATTTTCTGGCTACGTACTTGACGCTGGGCGATTGTTACGTTAGCTTGGGCCGGTCGTAACGTAGTCAATTCCGCACTCTCAGTGCAACCCAACCTCGTCAGGTCTACGGCCGGTTTTTGTGTTGTGTTGTCGTGTTGCGGAGTGTGTTGTCAATTTATTGACTCGTGTTCCCGGCCCCTCAGGCCCCAACCCCGGCCCCTCAGGTCACCCACACCCAGACCCCTCAGATCTACAGCTCTCCCGCATCCCTCGTTCCTTCCGAGATGGACGCGATGGACACGTAGCGCCGTAAGCGTACCGCTCCCGGGAGCGACTCGGAATCCGCGTCTGATGCGTCATTGGACGTTGCCACCTTAACCGGCTCTCCTGAGCCCCCTTTTCAGTTAGTCGCCAAACGCTCTAAAAAGCGTTCGAAGAAAGCCGCGGGGTCTTCAACACCCGAGCCCACCCCGGTTTCTTTAACACCCGCCCCCGCACCGTTAATAGCACTGCAAGTGACCGCGACTACGTCGGCTCCGTCCAAGCCAGCAACGCGCTGCGCTCCCGTCTAAGTCCCCACCTAAGCCTCAATTCCCTCCGCCCGTCTTCCTCCGCGAAAAAGTGCGCTGGACCGCGGTTTCAAACTTGTGCAAAGAGCACAAAATTAATTATGTTAAAGCGGCAAACGCAGGCGAAACCATCAAAATCCAAATCGCGACTATCGACGACTTCCGCGCGTTCATTAGGCTCTTATCAGTCAGAAAAATCGCGTAACACACTTACGCCCTCCCGGAGGAGCGTAAGATCCGCGCGGTATTACGGCGCGTCCCGTTTGAGCTCGCGTACGACGATATCCTGGAGGATCTTAAGTCGCAGGGCTTCCCGGCTGAAGCAGTGCACATGACGCACTCTAACCGCGCTAGATGTTTTCCACTCGCATTAGTTATCCTATCTAACAATCCCCAATCGAGGGAGATTTTCAGAGCGGGTCGCACAATCTGCGGACTCTCGAACATCTCCGTCAAGCGTCCCAACCCTCGCGGGCCCCTAAGAGATAGGCCCAAGTCCAACGATTTCGGCGGCACAGCTATCTACTACAAAAGAGGTATCAATTGCGCTCCTCTCCCTACCCCCCTCTCCTCAACATGGAAAACACTGCGTGCAGATTGGCTATAATTATATATATAATAATTGGCCCTCGGCCATTCAGTCATTATGTTCGGAGACTTCAACTCCAAACATACTGACTGGACGTGCCTATCGACCAACACCAGTGGCATCGCTCTCCTTGGCATCACTGAGTCACTTGACTTAGATGTCATCTCTCCTGTCACTCCCACTCACTATCCCGACAACACGAACCACTCTCCCGACATCCTCGACTTTGCGGTAGTAAAGAATGTCAACCTTGATCTCAGGTCTATCGAACCGCTCGATGACCTAGGCTCTGATCACCGCCCCGTCTCTCTCGTGCTAGGTGCGCCCAACGATAACGTCACCTCTCCAAAGAGCTTTACTAACTGGAAAGGCTTTAAAAATACTTTAGTTTCAGCCTTAGAGCCCGAACTCTCCACTCGTGATCTCGCCTGCATCTCTAGATAGCCCGGACCCCTCGGATTCCCTCACTGATGCTATCAACTCAGCCATCAGTGTTTACGAAAAGGTTGCTAAGCAAGGCAAACCCACACTTCCCTTAGCCGTTCGCAATCTTATTAAAGCTAAGAACACGGCTCTCCGGAGAGCCAAGCTCTATCCCACGCCCGCCTTTAGATTAGCCGCGAATCAGCTACAACGTAAAGTTAGGTCTTGCCTCGTGGAACTCCGAGACGCTCAGACGAACGATCTCATGGAGAATATCTGCCCGTCCCACCAAGCGTATTATAGTATGGCCCGAACCTTACGCGTAGACGCCGCCTCTCACGTTCCTCTTCTCACTTGTCCCGATGGCACTACTGCCTTCGAAGTCGAAGAGAAAGCCGAATGCTTCGCTGACAGCGTTGCCTCACAATGCTCGCCCAGCACGCAACCCGCGGATCCCTCCCACACCCAGGCGGTAGAGGACGAAGTCTTCAAAAGAAGCGACAGTCATAGGTATTCCCAAGCCGGGTAAACCTCTCAATATCATACGAAAGAGTCATACTCTCTCGAATGCGGAACCATATGTTTCCAACGGATGGTGATCCCATCAGTTTGGCTTTCGCTCTAAGCACTCCTGCCCTCAGAAAGTCCATCGAATCGTCAAGTACATACTCAACGGCTTCTATCCGCGGCGTAATAAAACGGTCGCAGTTTTCTTTGACGTAGCCAAAGCTTTCGATAAAGTCTGGCACAGCGGCCTCGTTTATAAACTTTATAGAATAGGCTTACCGGATCGCCTGGTTAGGATAATCGCGTCGTTTCTCAAAGATCGCACGTTTCGTTTCAAACATGAAGGCACGCTTTCCACGCCTCGTCCCATAAAGGCTGGAGTCCCACAAAGCTCAGTCCTCGGCCCTTTGTTGTACACCAAAACAAACGAACGCTTTTACAGGTCTGCGTTAGACCCGTCATGACATATGCCTCGCCAATCTTTGCCCATGCCCAACCCTCCGTCCTGCACAAACTGCAGGTAGGTCAAAATCTTATCTGCCGCAGGGCCACAAACGCACCTTGGTACGTGCGTAACACGGACCTGCAATGAGATCTTGAACTACTTACAGTTCAACAGCACTTCAAAACACCCTCAGAATCGTTCTTCAAACGTTCCGAAACCCACCCCAATCCCTTAGTTCGAGATTCAGTCTCGTATACTACCCTGTCATAGATTCGAAGTTCAAAGTCGCTAGACCGAGAAACGCGCACACGAGCGAACCCACGCAACTAACACTAGATCTCGAAGCCGTTCAGGCCGCAACTTGTAATTCTAATGTAGATTCGAATTAATTCAATTTTTATTTTCATTTTGAGCACCTTCAGTGCTATGGACTCACCTTTAGTGCTTTGAGCACCTTCAGTGCTATGTAATTCCCAGCGGGTGACCCCTTCTGGGCCTCGCTAGCGCGGCTTCTTTTTCCTATTGGTCGTCGCTCAGATGAAGGCTGTGTGGCGAAAAATTGCACGAGTCATTCAGTGGTTTTTTAGTGGGTAGTTGCTCTGGTAGGCTCGGAGCGAGTCCCACATAAACCCGATCGCGAGCGCGGGGTATGCATTTTTTTTCTCCTGCCCTATCCGTGGAGGGGAACAAAAAAAAAAGATATTAATGTGTTTATCGAAAGCACAGCAAACTTAACAAATACAGATGGCATTTAACTTCTTTCTTATAAAGTTACAAAATGTACCGTTAACTAAGATAAGTATAATCTCTAGCTGCGGCAACTGCGCGCATTTATAGCGTATAATTAATTGTATATTAAAACGAAGTTATTAGGAAAAGCTTGATGACATAGGTCGCTATATTTTGACAGCAAATTGAAAAAGCGTCAAATTGTTTTTGAAAATTTCTACAAAAGATTTTTTTCCCAGCCTTGTTTTATCGGTCTACCTATAATACGTTTAAAAACCAATGTACAAGTTGTATATTTTGACATTCACTTAAGCTTAAGTACCAAAAAAATGACTAAGTACCAATGATGAAATAAAATACCTATACCATGTGAATTCGCGGCTAAATAAATACAAAACCTCTTAAATATATTATTGATTCTTAAATACCAACTCTCAGAGTACCTCGAATTTAAATGAAACTCGAAACCATTCAAAACTATCAAGCATTGTCAGTAGCTAGCTAACAACAACAAACGTCAAAAGGAATAACAAACCATAAAGATTATTTAAGTTTCTTTTTGAATATTTGTTAATCAGATTAACGGAGCAATCATAAAAGGGTGTCACTTCTGCGCCCGAGCAAGGTAATGGGCGACCACCGGCGAGCTAAGATAAGTAGTATTGTTCGAAATTTGAAATTCTAACTTCGTATTTTGGTGGAACTCTTTGTAAGTACATGAAAGAATTGTGTATTTTTACCCAATTATCAGAAGGATAATTGAATGGGTAATTTCGAGTGCACAGAAACAGGAATTACACGGAAAAATAAATTTAGCAGTAGGTTTTTTTAATTGGTTTTAACATAACTTTTATCTATACCAGACATTATTATAAAGGGCAAAGGTTTGCAGATTTGGTGCTTGATTATTTGATAAAATCGGGTAAGAGTCTATTCTTAAGAATGTATAATGATCATGCCTCAATAACAGACATATAGTAGGCCTAGAAATAAACCCACAGAATTAGTGACCGAACCCGACACCGATCGGGTACAAATGGGTTATAAGAAAGTGTAGATAATGCGGGTAAATGTGAAGCACGCCACGTCCTCAATAGCAGGCTATTGGAAACTGACGTATTGAATTACACAGCTTTTTGCATTTGTGTAGTCTGCCACGATTTACTCGTAATACTGTTTCACGGACAACTTGATGCACAATTTTATATAACAGGTTAGAGAAACATCTGGTGTACCAGAAAATCAATTACAATAATGTTTTATACCCAAGATATGTTTATCCTGAAACTATTTGTTGGAGTTTATCTTGTATAGTAATGTTTTAAAATATACTAGAAAGCGAATTTATTATCTAGTCGTTTTCACCTCTTCAGAAAATGTATTTAAAAAATCCTTTTTAGTGCTCCCCTACATTACATAACCAGGGTATAGTCAGTAATAGTTTCAGTGTCTTGTTTCTGGGGTCGTCAGCGTTAGCGTTTTTTAAAGTACATATTTTAATTTAGACTTTCACCAATTCAAATCTCTTAGGTGCCACTATACAGGGTGTAAAAAAGTGTTGACTGAACAACTTTTCCAATAACTTCCATAGGTCGAATTGGATTTTTCATTTACATCTCTGGCTTATTTAGTATCCAAAACTGAAATCGTCTGAAGAAACATTGCAATTAAAATGAATAAAGAAAGTAGAACAATTTTCAAATTAGCCGCAGCGTTAATGCTCTGACTGACTGATATGAAGAGCATCATTACTTATCGACTAATTAACCGGCCGTAGGTTTCAGGCTCTGTTCCAGTGATTGCACTGGCTGTGCCCTCCCTTTGATCGGAACACAACCACGTAAAAGTGATTATTATAACGGTCAAAACAGGCGGAACTAAAGAGTACTTGTGTAAGGTCTCGAAGTAAAATATCCATTTAATATAGTTTCTCCATACAAACTTTACACCTCCGTTTCACACCTTTAAGGGTTGAATTTTGAAAAATTATTTCTCAGTGCTTGCTGAAGGCACCTAACCAATATTTCCTCTAAATTTCAGGTTTCTAATTGTTATGGTGTAGGCTGTGTGCTGTCTGTCAGTCTGTCACGGTGCTGTTTTGTATAGATGATGAAGAAAAGAGCGTTGAGTAGAAACGTGGCGTCGTAAATTATTTATGATTTATTTTATACGGTAAGAATCTCTACGATCCGTATAACTTTTTGTCAACTACTGCTTTTTTTCTCTATTTTTTATTGCTCCTAAGCTGTTACTGATTCTCGATGATAGGAAAGCATAATTCTAGAAATTACAAGGCATGTCAATAATAAAAAACTTCTTCACTCAGTGGCAGCCATGGCACAATCTTATTCTACTATATCACGTAAATTTTATTTCATAATAAAAATACTTTATTCATGCCAAAATTCATACAAACAATATTTAGATTTTGGCTTATTTCATTGTAGCCTAAGTTTTTAACGTTGTAATGTAATACACGCCAAACAGCCCTAGACCTGTATTTAGGGCCGCAGTGCCATGCCCTTAAGTCTTAGTTATCTAATTATCAATATTTAAGCATGAACAATGAGTAATGACAAAGATATAAATCACAAAGTACTTAATATAGATAAACAATCGGAATTTATTGATTTTGACTGCATTTATTATACATATAATAAGGTCATTGAACGGTTGTATTTGAATATTTGAAACTAACAATAATAAAACATGGTTGATGTACCTAATTACTTTTGCAGTGTCATCGTGAGATTTTCCTGTGAGCCAGGAAATAGCAACTGTTTTGTATTGCGAATAGGGTGCATTTTAATTTCTTTGTTTACCTACGGTGTTTTTGGTCCTGATAGTAATGATAGTGTTTGGTAATTTCAAGGTTGGGCGAAGGCGTAAAACAAACTTTATATTATCTTCACTTAGGGCTGATTGTTTAATGTGCAAATACTTTAAATCTATAGAATTAATTTCACACTTGACAAGACTTTCCATAGAAATTATGTCAAACTCTCAAGACTATTTTACTGATAAAGGTTATGGCAAGGGGGTATTCTGAGTCCATTGATAATAATGTGTTTAGAATATATAATAGGCGCACTTTAAAAACCACAAATTCTGTATAAAGTTGTTTGGTACACGGTACGCGGTTTAAATATGCTAATTTTTAATTGTTCTTTTTGGGCTTTACGGGGAATGTATTTGTTTTGTATACGCCTCCCCAAGAGGTAAAACAGGAGGAGATAATTCGATCAACTAATGTCTATATTACTCTGTACGTATCGTATTTATGTCAATAAATATAAACTGTAGTTTTACGATTGGAAATATTAAGATGGTGATAAAAAATGAATTCAAGATATTTGCTACGTGTTGTACTTTTTGTCGGGAAAGTGCTGTTACAAAAGGATGGTTTAGGTAGGTACTTGGTTGTGTTTAATTTCTAATAGAATAGGTAATGTATTACGTTTTGGAAGCGTGTAGAGTTAAATCCTGTGCAGCCCATATTGAGCTGTAGTTTGTATGTCTTCAGTTCCATGCTTGCTTTCAGCTGTGTTTCTTCAAGAATTTCTTTTTATTTTCTTTATGACAAACTTTCAGTTATTTTTGATAGATGTCTTATTTATAAGCTTTGAAAGAATTATAAGTGGCACGCCTGCCACGTAACTTAAGGTTGTACGCATGCTCAGCTACGAAAAAAATTGTAATAGTTCTTTTCGTATGGAACGTATCGCGCATTTCTCAAATGCAATCCAGTAACTTATCCAATCGTTTTTAATGCGTTATTGTAAATGTTTATTTTTGTATTGTTAATATGTCTTGTTATTTGTATTGTTAATTCTTGTAGTGTCAACAAACTAGTATATTTTAAAATAAGTTAAGATACGTACTTAACTTCGTTTAACGTTGAAAGGTGTTATTTCCGTTAGAGTTTTGTATTCTATTCGCGCGTTCTTTGTTTGTCTTTCACTTCCGGTAGTAAAGTAAATTTACGTGTGAACTATTAAATAAATTTAATTTTGTCTACCTCCATGTACATAACGCTTACGAATACAATACAATATTTTTACAGGAAACAAATAATTTCAAAAAATAAAATATAGGTAAATCTTCTTTTAAGTAGTATATTAGTTATATACACAAAATCGAGAGAAGTAACCTCCCGTGAGCCCTCACTTAGCCCAAGTTTAGTTTGATTAAAATCCTGTCCTGGAACTAGATAACATGTGTGTGCATTAGGTGACCCTTAGTTCCGAAACACATGCATAAATATTTCAATTAAACATACCTTTAACATCCATAACTTTGAATCTTGCCGGGCGGCTTCAGTGGCCCTGCCTCATACGCCGGAGGTCCCAGATTCGAGTCACGGTCGGGGTATTTGAATTTGTGTGATAAACACAGATGTTTTTTTCTCTTTTTTCCGCATTTTTTGCACCCTCTGGAACCTCCGGGAGGTTCAAGGAGGGAGGTTGTTAATGCATACCACGCAGCCGGCTGCAATGGTTATGTGGGCTCGTACCCACTAGAACACCTGTATAGCTCTGGCATTATTTACCTAACAGCTTTAATCGGATACGCCAGCCAGTAAAGGAAGAGCCTGCGCAATGTTTGTTCTTTTTTTTTTTTTTTTGCTGCCGAGGCACCCTCGCGGGAGGGAGGTGGAAGATGCGTCATGCATACCCGCCCGCAGGTAAATTCCTCTGCGGGGGGGTTATGTGGGACTCACCAGAATGGCACCTACCCACTAAAAACCACCTGTTGGCTGTAGTTATTACCGTTAGCCTTCATCGGAAGCGACACCCGTCGGGAAGTTGGGCGCGCTGGCAGAGACCCGCTAGCGGGTCTTCCGCCTGTAGTGAAAGTTGCACTGAAGGTGCTCAAAGGGACATGAGTTGGTGGCCGTTCTGGGCAGCCTCCGGTGAAGCCGGGGCTGGGCAGAGGTCGGCCGAAGCATGATTTAGGGATCAATTCATTTAAATGAACCTACAATGAATTGAGAAGGGAACTATGCTCCGCCAGAGCTAGCAAACGCTCTGTCGGAGTACGTGAAGCCCTAAGTTTATGGGCTAAGACTGCGATTTCACTAACATCGACATTTTTAATAGCGTCGCAGACGATACGCATATCGTCTGCTACGGAGGATTGAGGAGTGGGTTTGTATGGGCGAGGAGCCGGGAAGGGATTCGATGCGGGACGCTGCCTCCAGTTTTCTGGGGCAGGCCTGGACTGTGTTGGCTTAGCAGCCGGAGGAACCCGGCTACGCAGCGGCGGAAAGTTTTCTTGAGAAAGGCGCGGAGCCTGTTTGGGTGCCGCCCTCTTGGAATTGGAGCGCATACAGCGGGGTGCACGAGGGCAGCCCTTGTAATTTGCGGTGTGGCCGGACTGGCCACAAAGCACGCAATCGGGAGGAGAGGGAGTTTCAGGAGTGCGATTGCACTCCTTAGTGAAGTGCGGGACCAGGCACTTGACGCACCTGGGCGGTGCGCGGCAGTTGGCCGCCGCGTGCCCGTACAACTGGCACCGATGGCACTGGCCGGGATGACCGCGGCGATGAGGCGCCTCGATCGAGATCCCAGAGAGGCCGCATATAGTGCTAACCCCTTTGAGGATCTCCCGGGACTTGGGGACGTTGGCGAGAACCACCAAAGCGAGAGGGTGTTGCCTCCCGTACTTGCTGTGCATTTTATGCACCGCGAGTGCCGGGAAGCCTTGGGACTGCAGATCCTCCAGGATAGCCTCGTTCGATAATTCGAACGGGACTCCCCTGAGTACCGCTCTGATCTTACGCTCTTCTGACAGAGCATAAGTGTGATAAGCATATTGCTTATCGGTGAGGAGCTTTGTTAAAGCTCGAAAGTCGTCTATCGACGAGACTAAGATTTTAATAGATTCACCCGAGTTGGCTGCTCGGATGTAATGGATTTTGTGCTCATTGCACAATGTCGAGACCTTGGTCCATTTACCCTTTTCCCGAAGGAAAACGGGTGGTGGGACCTTGGCCTTGACAGAAGTTGGGGCCGGAGCGGGTGTTGAAGACACCGGGGCAGCTGGCGTTGAAGACGCCGCAGGAAGTATAGGGACGGGCGTCGAGGGCGCCGGGTCTTGTTTTGAACGCTTCTTAGAGCGCTTCTTAACAAGCGTAAAGGAGGGAGACTCAGGGCCAGTTGGGGTGGCGTCCGAGGATGACTCGGTCGCGGGTACGCGTTTGCGTCGCGGAGGGGCGTCTACTTCGCACTCCATGTCACTGGAGGAAGGAGACGCTGGAGAGCCTAAGACCAGAGGGGTCTGGGGGACTGGGGTGGCCTGAGGGGCCATTGGTGGAATTAACGCCATGATATGCGGCATAAGAGAATCAAGGAAACGGAACTTGTCAGCATTTATATGTATGCCTTCAGCACCGGTACTATCAACTAACTTCTTCCTAATCTCATCAGAGCTTAGGGAAGCCATTGCGGAGGGGTTGGGGAGGGACAATATATGAACCTAACAACGATGACTAACTCCCTAAAACCACCCTACACGCAGTAGGGCGGTTGAGAACGACGCGGATAACTTACTCGAACACAGCACTTGAAGTCCTGGAACAACGAATTCCCGTCGACGAAGCTCACGTTCCACGAAGTACGGTTAACAAGCCACTGTCCGCCGTGAAAACGGCGTTAGAACTTATTAGAAGTACGGTTAACGAGCCACTGTCCGCCGTGAAAACGGCGTTAGAAACTTAATACGGTAAACAACTATGAAATTTGGGTGCTCAATTAGCGCGGGGGCTAAAAGAGCGGGAAGGCGTCTGCGATCGACGTGCGCTCGAGAACGCACGCAGACCGAGACTGATGTTTGTTCTTTTTTTTTTTTTTTTTTTTTTGTTCCCCTCCGCGGGAAGGGCAGGAGGATAAAAATGCCCTGACGCATACTCTGGCGCGATTCCAAAGTTATGTGGGACTCGTCCCGACGCCTACCAGGACCATACCCACTAAAAACCCTCTGTCGGCTCGTGCATTTTTGCCACTCAGCCTTCATCGGAGCGACGGCCAATTGGAGAAAGAGGCCGCGCTAGCGGGGCCCAGAAGGGGTCACCCGCTGGGATTACATAGCACTGAAGGTGCTCAAAAATTAAAAGTAAATAAAAACATTAAAAATGAAAAGTAAATAATGAAAACATTAAAAATTGAAAAATTAAATATGCATTAATTCGGATTTACGTTAGAATTAGAATTTGCGGCCAGAAGGGCCTCGAGATCGCGTGACAGTCTGGTGGATGAGTACGTTTGCGCATTTCTAGGCCTAGCGACTTTGAACTTCGAGTCTAACACAGGAGCAGCATATGAGACAGAATCACGAACTAGAGGATTGGGATGGGTTTCGGAGCGTTTGAAGAACGCTTCAGAGAGTGTTTTGAGATATTGTTGTACTGTAGGCAGTTCAAGATCTCTATGCAAGTCCGCGTTACGCACGTACCACGGTGCGCCTGTGGCCCGGCGGCAAAAGAGGTTTTGAACTACCTGCAGTTTGTGCAGGAGGGAGGGTTTGGCGTGGGCAAAGATTGGCGAGGCATACGTCATGACGGGTCTAACGCAGACCTTGTAAAGTGTACGTTTGTTTCTGAAGGACATTTTACTTTTTCTACCTAACATGCTATTTAGGCGGACTAAATAGTGACGAGCGAGTTTCGAAACTCTTTCAACGTGTGGCTTGAAAGAAAGCGTCGGATCTAATGTGACGCCTAAGTATTTAGTACTGCGCTTCCAGGGGATGGGAATGCCTAACATTCGAACGTGGGGATCGCCATCGGGACGACGGCGTTTGTGGTCGAAGCGCATCGCAGAACTCTTTTCAGGGTTCACATCGATGCGCCATTCTTGAAACCATGCACCAAGGGCGTTTACGGCCTTTTGGAGTCTGGTTACAAGGCGCCGAACACCGTGGCCTTTGGTATAGAGTGCGGTGTCGTCAGCGAAGAGGGCGAGTTCGACGCCTTTCGGCGGGATGGGAATGTCGTTGGTGTACACGGTGTACAGCAGAGGGGCGAGGACTGAGCCTTGAGGGACTCCAGCCTTTATGGGACGAGGTGCAGAAAGCGTGCCTTCGTGTTTAAATCGAAACGTACGGTCTTTGAGAAACGACGCTATTATCCTGACTAGGCGATCCGGTAAGCCTATCTTGTAGAGTTTATAAACGAGACCGCTGTGCCAGACTTTATCGAAAGCCTTGGCTACGTCAAAGAAAACCGCGACTGATTTATAACGACGCGGATAGAAACCGTCAAGTATATACTCGACGATTCGGTGGACTTGTTGAGGGCAGGAGTGTTTAGCGCGAAAGCCGAACTGATGGGGAATAATGAGAGGATCGCCATCCGTTGGAAACAGATGGTTCCGCATTCGAGAGAGTATGACTCTCTCGAGAAGTTTAGACATTGCCTTGAGGAGGCTGATGGGTCTGTGATTAGCCGGGACGTTCAGAGGTTTGCCCGGCTTGGGAATGCCTATGACTGTCGCTTCTTTCCAAGCTTTTGGAAAGTAGCTATGGTCGAAGCAGGCATTGAAAATGATAGCTAATAAGGTAAGCATCTGTTGAGGTAGGTGCTTAAGTGCGTGGTTGGAAATTCCATCCGCACCCGGAGCCTTTTTGGACTTTTGATTTCTAATGAGAAGCAAGATTTCATCATTAGAGACTGTGACAGGGTCGGCGGTGATGGGAAGAGAGTCTCTGCGAAGGACTTCGTCCTCCACCGCCTGGATGTGTGAGGGATCAGCAGGTTGCGTGCTGGGCGAGCATTGTGCGGCAATGCTGTCGACGAAGCATTCGGCTTTCTCTTCGACTTCGAAGGCAGTAGTGCCGTCGGGACGAGTGAGAGGAGGAACGTGAGAAACGGTGTCTACGCGTAAGGCTCGGGCCATGCTATAGTACGCTTGGTGGGACGGAGAGATATTCGCCATGAGATCGTTCATCTGAGCGTCTCGGAGTTCCGCGAGGCAAGACCTAACTTTACGTTGAAGCTGATTCGCAGCTGTTCTATAGGCGGGCGTGGGATATTTCTTGGCTCTCCGGAGAGCCGCGTTTTTAGCTTTAATAAGATTGCTAACGGCTAAGGGAAGCGTGGGTTTGCCTTGCTTAGCAACCTTTTCGTTGTCACTGATGGCTGAGTTGATAGCATCAGTGAGAGAATTTACTAATGAATCGATTTTATCCGGGCTATCTAATTGCTCGGGAGAGATCGCGAGTGGAGAGTTCGGAGCCTCTAAGGCTGAAACTAACGTATTTTTAAAACCTTTCCAATTGGTAAAGGTCTTAGGAGATGAGACGTTATCGTTCGGCGGTCCTAGCACGAGGGAAACGGGGCGATGGTCGGAGCCTAGGTCATCGAGCGGTTCGATAGACCTTAGGTCAAGATTGATTCGCTTGATAATTGCAAAGTCGAGGATGTCAGGAGAGTAGGACGGGTTGTTGGGATAGTGAGTGGGAGTGACGGGGGATATGACATCTAGGTCAAGGGAGTTAGTGATGTCGAGGAGAGCGATACCGCTGGTGTTAGTTGATAGGCACGTCCAGTCAGTATGTTTGGAGTTAAAGTCGCCGAACATAATGACTGAATGGCCGAGGGCGAGAATGGCCTCAAAGTCGCTGCGGATTGGTCTGGTACCACTAGGTATGTAGATTGAAGCTATGATGATGGTCGGATGACCAGTCATAGCCAATCTACACACAGTGGCTTCCATGTTGAGGAGAGGAGGGGTAGGGAGAGGACAGCAGTGGAAGCCTCTTTTGTAATATATAGCGGTGCCGCCGAAACCGTCAGAGTTGGGCCTATCGTTACGAATAAACGCGTACTTAGGTATAGCGAATCCCCTGGAGCGGTTTGGAGTAAGCCATGTCTCCTGGAGAAGGAATAAGTCAGGTTCTTTGTTCTGAAGGAACAGTTTAATCTCGGGAAGGTTGGTATTAAGGCTACGAGCGTTAAACGATACTAGGGATAAGCCCTTGGGTTTAATACGACTGGACGCGGGATTCGCGGGTCTAGACATTATAATTTATTATTTACGAATTTATAAATTATAAAAGAATTTACAACGAACTTAGGAGCGAGTGATGCTCGGCTAAAGCAAATAAACGCTCTTGAGGAGAGCGGGCGGCTCGCAGTTTGCGTGCGAGCACGGAAATTTCGTTAATATCGACGTTTTGAATAACGTCGAATACGGTCTTCATGTCCTCAGCCAACGACGACTGAGGTGCGGAAGACGGAGAAGGACGCGGCCCTACGGGAGCTACGGGAGCTGGGATAGGTCGGGAAGGTGCAGGCGGAACGGCCGGACGCTGCCTCCAAGACAGAGCCGGAGTAGGTGTCGGCTGAACGGGCTTTGCTTCCGGGGGACCCCGGTTGCGCAGCGGCGGGAAGTTGGCAGGAGTGAGCGGCGGCGCCGGTTTAGGCGCGACCCTCTTGGTGGTGGAGCGCGGAGCGCGCGGGCAACCCCTGTAGTTAGCTGTGTGGCCGGACTGGCCGCACAGCACACAGGCAGGGGGGGAAGTGGATTCAGGAGTGCGAGTGCACTCCTTTGTGAAGTGTGGATCCAGGCACTTAACGCACCTGGGGGGAGCTGAGCAGTTAGCCGCTGCGTGGCCATATAGCTGGCAGCGGTGGCACTGCCCAGGGTGACCACGGGGGTTGGGACGCTCGACGGAGATATTTGAGAGTCCGCAAATTGTGCGAGCCTCCCTAAAGATCTCCCTCGAGTTGGGAGTATTCGACAGGATTACCAAAGCTAAGGGAAAACGCCTACCGCGGTTGGAGTGCATCTTGTGCACTGCTGTGACCGGGAAACCCTGGGACTTAAGGTCCTCGAGAATATCTTCGTTGCTGAGTTCGAACGGGACGCCCCGTAGTACTGCGCGGATCTTACGCTCCTCCGGGAGGGCGTAGGTGTGATACGCGATTTGGTTTAATCCGAGTAACCTGGTAAACGCGCGGAAGTCGTCGACGGTCGCTATTTGAATCTTGATTGTATCGCCAGCATTGGCGGCTTTTAAGTAATTAATTTTGTGCATTTTGCACAAGTTTGAAACCGCGGTCCAGCGCGCTTTTTCACGCAGGAAGACGGGCGGAGGGAGCTGAGGCTTCGGCGGGACGGGAGCGCAGCGCGTCGCTGGCTTCGATGTGACCGACGGAATCGCGGTCACTTCGAGTGACATGAGCGGCGCGGGGGCGGGTGTAGAAGACACCGGGGTTGGCTCGGGTGTTGAAGACACCGCGGCCTTTTTCGAACGCTTCTTAGAGCGTTTGGCAACTAATTGGAACTCGGGCTCTGGAGAGCCGGTTAGGGTGGCGGCGACCGACGAAGCTACGGACGCGGCGGAGTCTGAATCGCTCCCGGGAGCGGTACGCTTCCTACGAGATGAGCGCGAGGATGAGACCGACGCGCAGTCCATATCGGATGGAACGGGAGACGCGGGAGAGCTATAGACCTGAGGGGTCTGGATGTTGGAGGCCTGAGGGGCTGGGGTTGGGGCCTGAGGGGCCGGGGACGCGTTAAGCGCTAGTACAGCTTGCGTAAATATGTCGTCAGAAATTGAAATACCCGACGCGGCGAGTGCTTGGGCGAACGCCTTCGCAATGTTAATGACGATTTGCTTATCCATTTGGGAAGGGGTTGGGACAATAATATGTAAAATATAAGTATAATAAAAGATGCCTAGATCCTAAAAACCTAGCAACCCTAGCGGCAAACCTCCCTACCAGCGGTAGGGGGGCTGGGGAGAATAACTTAAAACTAACCGTAGTATGCGGAAGGCCACTACCTAGAAACCTAAAAAGGGTGCGCAGGTAAAGAGTTGACCGCGTTAGGGTCAACCTTTACCGACAGAAAGGACAAATACACACGAAAACACACAAATATGATAAAAATAAATAAGGAAATAGGAGAAAAATAAATAAAATAGAGAAGAGAAATAAATAAAAATAAAAAGGACTGGTTCAGTACAAATTCGTTGTCACCGTTAAGTATCCTTTGCACTGAAACCAGACTACTTACGCCGGGCACAACACTGCACTCAGCACAAGCACAACACAACTTAGCACAGCACTTTGAAGACTAAGAGGCTTAGTCGCAAAGAAAAATCGCACTTCGAAAGCACTCAGACGGAGTAGAAAGACTTAGGAAACCGTAGCACGGAGCCAACACGCTAGACTGTGACGTCAGTAAACTGAGCGCCGCGGAATGGCGGGAAGGGACCGATCAACGGAGAGCTGGGTCTTGCACGTCCGCACTGGGCGGCGATCGGAGCGAGAATGATGATGTTTGTTCTTTTTTTTTTTTTTTTTTTTTGCTGCCGAGGCACCCTCACGGGAGGGAGGTGGAAGATGCGTCATGCATACCCGCCCGCAGGTAAATTCCTCTGCGGGGGGGTTATGTGGGACTCACCAGAATGGCACCTACCCACTAAAAACCACCTGTTGGCTGTGGTAAGCGTATACCTTTAGCCTTCATCGGAAGCGACACCCGTCGGGAAGTTGGGCGCGCTGGCGGAGACCCGCTAGCGGGTCTTCCGCCTGTAGTGAAAGTTGCACTGAAGGTGCTCAAAGGGACATGAGTTGGTGGCCGTTCTGGGCAGCCTCCGGTGAAGCCGGGGCTGGGCAGAGGTCGGCCGAAGCATGATTTAGGGATCAATTCATTTAAATGAACCTACAATGAATTGAGAAGGGAACTATGCTCCGCCAGAGCTAGCAAACGCTCTGTCGGAGTACGTGAAGCCCTAAGTTTACGGGCTAAGACTGCGATTTCACTAACATCGACATTTTTAATAGCGTCGCAGACGATACGCATATCGTCTGCTACGGAGGATTGAGGAGTGGGTTTGTATGGGCGAGGAGCCGGGATGGGATTCGATGCGGGACGCTGCCTCCAGTTTTCTGGAGCAGGCTTGGGCTGAGTAGGCTTTGCAGCCGGAGGAACCCGGCTACGCAGCGGCGGAAAGTTTTCTTGAGAAAGGCGCGGGGCCTGTTTGGGAGCCGCCCTTTTGAGATTGGAGCGCATACAACGGGGTGCACGAGGGCAGCCCCTGTAGTTTGCGGTGTGGCCGGACTGGCCACAAAGCACGCAATCGGGAGGAGAGGGAGTTTCAGGAGTGCGATTGCACTCCTTAGTGAAGTGCGGGACCAGGCACTTGACGCACCTGGGCGGTGCGCGGCAGTTGGCTGCCGCGTGCCCGTACAACTGGCACCGATGGCACTGGCCGGGATGACCGCGGCGATGAGGCGCCTCGATCGAGATCCCAGAGAGGCCGCAAATAGAGCTAACCCCTTTCAGGATCTCTCTGGACTTGGGGACGTTGGCGAGAATCGCCAAAGCGAGAGGGTGTTGCCTCCCGTACTTGCTGTGCATTTTATGCACCGCGAGTGCCGGGAAGCCTTGGGACTGGAGATCCTCCAGGATGGCCTCGTTCGATAATTCGAACGGGATTCCCCTGAGTACCGCTCTGATCTTACGCTCTTCTGACAGAGCATAAGTGTGATAAGCATATTGCTTATCGGTGAGGAGCTTAGTCAAAGCTCGGAAATCGTCTATCGACGAGACTAAGATTTTAATAGATTCACCCGAGTTGGCTGCTCGGATGTAATGGATTTTGTGCTCATTGCACAATGTCGAGACCTCAGTCCATTTACCCTTTTCCCGAAGGAAAACGGGTGGTGGGACCTTGGCCTTGACAGAAGTCGGGGCCGGAGCGGGTGTTGAAGACACCGGGGCAGCTGGCGTTGAAGACGCCGCAGGGGGTGTAGGGACGGGCGCCGAGGGCGCCGGGTCTTGTTTCGAGCGCTTCTTAGAGCGCTTCTTAACAAGGGTGAAAGAGGGAGGCTCATCAGGGCCAGTTGGGGTGGCATCCGAGGATGACTCGGTCGCGGGTGCGCGCTTGCGGCGCGGAGGGGCGATTTCTTCGCACTCCATGTCACTGGAGGAAGGGGACGCGGGAGGGCCTAAGACCTGAGGGGTCTGGGGGACTGGGGTGGCCTGAGGGGCCATTGGTGGAGTTAACGCCATGATATGCGGGATAAGAGAATCAAGGAAACGGAACTTGTCAGCATTTATATATATGCCTTCAGCACCGATACTATCAGCTAACTTCTTCCTAATCTCATCATAGCTTAGGGAAGCCATTGCGGAGGGGTTGGGGAGGGACAATATATGAACCTAACAACGATGACTAACTTCCTAAAACCGCCCTACACGCAGTAGGGCGGTTGAGAACGACGCGGATAACTTACTCGAACACGGCACTTGAAGTCCTGGAACAACGAATTCCCGTCGACGAAGCTCACGTTCCACGAAGTACGGTTAACAAGCCAATGATCGCCGTGAAAACGGCGTTAGAAACTTAGAAGTACGGTTAAAGAGCCACTGTCCGCCGTGAAAACGGCGTTAGAAACTTAATACGGTAAACAATTATGAAATTTGGGTGCTCAATTAGCGCGGGGGCTAAAAGAGCGGGAAGGCGTCTGCGATCGACGTGCGCTCGAGAACGCACGCAGACCGAGACTCGATGTTTGTTCTGGGGCATGGTACTTTATATATGTATTTCTATTCTGGGTTCCCCCCTCCTCCCCAGTTCGCTGTATAGTCATAAATAACACAAGCTTGGCTTACTTTGGGGTTATACAGTTGGTTTGTTGGTCTGGGTATAAATAATTATTATTCACTTTTCATTAAGTTAGATATAAGACAAACGTCTACCAATTTAATAATAACTAGGGAATGAACGTCTATGTTCACAATACTAGTACTAGAACCTTGGACCTCAGGTGTACAAACCTAATATTACACCGCTTATATCAAAGTGAGCCCACAGTTTTATAATCTATTATTAGGCTTTTATTTGATAAAAAACGTGGAAGATAGGTGAGTTATTACATGAGACACTTGAGTTATAGATCTGGTACTCACACAAACTCAAGTAGAACACATTTATTGATTTACATGAATAAAGAAAGAGACAGAGTTATAAAATGATGTAGGTCGCGATCAAGCAGAATAGTTATTACTATTATTATTGTTTGTGTTGATGGTTTTGGGGGAGAAGCCCCGTTTCCTCACTGCGACTTGGAAGATCTTGGAAGTAATGTACCTTTTCTGTCTATAACTCCTGTTCCAAGTTCAGGTGAGCTATGGGTTTAGGATCTTAGACAAGCAAGTTCGGTTCGTCCGTAAGTCCCAGTTGCAATTTATGTTTGCTCAGTCTACAGTATTCTGTAAAATTATTTGTGATTAGACAAGCCTGTTTTCGAGTCAAAACATAATTTACTCGTGTTTTCGTATCGCTGTACTCTTTTCATGTAGTGACAGTCGCAATATGACTTATTAAATCAGGCGACGGGCACAAGAAACATAAAGTCTTTACGGCAGGGTCTTGTCAGCTATCTACCGCTATTTCATTTTAATCAAAGCCTATAGGTGACTGTAACATTTTGACTTTCTACCTTCGCGCCTAAAATTAATCAAAAAAAGATTTATTATTTAGGTCATATATTATTTTTAACGACCTCCCATGGTAAGTATCAGAATTGAAAATTAAAATGAGAAATTAAACTAAATATATTGGTCATATTGTAGGTATGACACGATAAATTGTTATGTCACAGGCAGAACTAACTAATAAATGTTTAAAAAAACTCGAAATTTATGAAGATTTATCATCAGAGTGTAACTAGTGTTTTGGAATGTTTAGTTTGGTTCTCATCGTTTAATGTTTGAACTATAGACGAGACGTAATAAATCGTTTCAAAAGCAATTTTTTATAATATTTCGTTTTTTTTAATTATTAGATAACACTTAAAGCTAAGATGATTTAAAAAAAATATATAAAATGTGATTCAATGTTTACAATCCATTGATAGGATTTTTTATGTATTAATTATGATTTCCGCCCTATTACAATATGCCGCAGTGCTGGCTAAGGTAACGAAGACTTAATAGTTCTATCAGCTATCTACATATCTATCTTTCTGTACTGTATAGGATCCAATTCAAAACCTGATGTTTTATCTAGATAGAAATATAGTGGTAGATTAAACAATCAGTAAACTAGAAATGACAATTAATTCTAACAATGAGAAAGAACTCATTAGATACATATAAGCAGTATCTTTATAAATATTTTTTTTCAAATTATAAAGTATCAGCAACACACTTCACCTGATCTACAAAACATTACGCTCTAAGCCTTACACTGTTAAATATATCCAACGCTAATGGTTCTAAGAAACCCTGTCACCGTCTAACTGGCTTTTTATTTCCAAAATGGAGTCAAATAAAATAAAAAAGTAAATCCTATTAGACAATCCGAGCATATTCACTGCCTCTTATGAATTACCATAGAGCGTCAATGGTGGCCAGATTCTTAAGTCACGTTCACAGGACAGACTGTATTATTAATATTTATAATCTACGGTGTCGAGGAAAAAGTAAACAAAAAACATTAAGATGCGCGTGAGCAAGTTCAAGGTAGGGTTCTTGTGATGTATGTGAATAATAGATATTAAGTTGTTGTCAGTGTTTTTTGCAAAATATATATATTTTGACATTGTATGTTTGTCTGGAAGTTTTGTTACCATCATTTTTGGTTGTATTTAAGTTCGAGGTAAACGCTGAAAATTGCTAGAGAAAAAGCCTAACATATTTGGTAAGGCTATAAACCATCACTACCTAATATTAATTTAAATTTACTTAATCATAAATTTTTTTTTCAGAAAATAAGCTTTATGTTCAAAAAAAATAGTAAATGCGGTAACTTTGGATTTGAAATAATATATCTATATATGTATATATATTTATGTGAACCTATTCGTAGTAGACTAGGTTAAATGTAATTTGGATACTTTATTGATATATATATATAATAGAAACCTGAAAATCTTTTTTCAACATCATAGCCCACATTATGATCCATTGAGAATTGAGTATAGCTCTTTTAAAATTTGATCTATTACGAAAGGATTTTATTGGCTTTGAATTTTTTCATCTTAGTTAGTCAACAGATCATAACTTTTTGCATACATGTACTTCATTCACGAACGATACGTGAGCGAGTCCATATATATTCGAAAATAAATATTAGAGGTACCAGGAATGCATGAGTAATATGGAGACAAGTTGTCTTCTCAAATCTGAAATTTACACTCACGACGAGCAATTTACGCGGATGCCTCAGTTTCTCTGTATTTGCCTAGATTGATCTAGAAACGTTTCTGAGAACCCGCCGCGCCGTGCCGTTATCTGGATCGTAATTATTTAATTACTTAATTAAGGTATCAGAGGTTGATTTATTTGAATCGATCTGTGTAATTTTATATGATATTAACTTATTAGTTATAGGAATGATCAGGAACTGGTTAGATATTGTTTGGAAAGCTAAACTGACTTTTATTAGTCATATTTCGAAGTATATACTCGTAGGATTTATCGAATACTGATCTAATAACTTTGAAGAATTTATTGAATGAGTTGTTTGTAAAAAAACAAGTAGTTTATTAATTTTCTAGATTAGTGTATGTGAATTACTCTTCTCGTTCACCATTAAGTTTTAACAGAAATTATTTTTTAGAACTAAGATTACATAGAGCATTCTCTGCGCAAAACCTAATCTGAATGTTACAGACATGTTCATCTTATCTAAATGTGATGTGAGGTATTGTACCTTTATTGTTAGTCTTAATTTTGTAGCTCTGAAGAAAAAATTACATTACAAACTCCTTAACGTGGAAAAATGTCGCAGAATATACAAAGGCATGCTTCCCCTGTACGCGGTTTAACTCTGGACGTCCATATGTCGCGTTTAGTTTTAGTACCGTGTCACGTAATAAAAGTTTATTTATTCTAAAAAATCTATCACGGACATGATTTATCGAACAGGTCGCCGCGAAGGCTTCCATGTTGAAGGCGCTCAGGCGCGTGCAGGACCAGCGGCAGACGCTCAGGCGCCGAATGGCGCTCTGGCGCGTGCAGGATCGGTGAGAGCCGCTCAGGCGGCGACTGGCGCTCTGGCGCATGCAGGACCAGCGGCAGACGCTCAGGTGCCGAACGGCGCTCTGGCGCGTGCAGGATCGGTGAGAGCCGGTCAGGCCGCGACTGGCGCTCAGGTGCGTTCAGGACCAGCGGCAGACGCTCAGGCGCCGAATAGCGCTCTGGCGCGTGCAGGATCGGTGAGAGTCGCTCAGGCACCTACTGCCGCTCTGGCGCATGCAGGATCAGTGGAGAGTCGCTCAGGCACCGACTGGCGCTTTGGCGCGTGCAGGATTATTGGAGAGTCGCTCTGGCGCGTGCAAGATCATCGCGAGGAACCGGTTGGATCAGCAGGCAGGGCGAGGCGGTATACAGGATCAGCAGGCACACAGGGTTGAGGTACCAAGTAGTGAAGATTTGTAGTAGTAATGTTTATATCTTCGAAGCTAGAGATCGACTCCCTTGCTTCGATCAGTATCGGCTTTTATAAGAAAATCAGGTTCTGTCAAAGCTATTGTTTGAAGTTTGAATCTGTCTTGCCGGCCAGGGATAATCGAACGAGTTCTTACTTGTGAGGGCGCTACTGCAGTCATGTTCATTGGTGAGAATTCGTCCGAGTGGGTATTATCGCCGCCTTGAGTTTCATTTTTCGTAAAGTATGCATGATGTGCGGTTGCCTTAAGGTATATAACAACCTCTTTGGTTTATTTTACGTCAATCAAAAATTAAAATTTTTCAACATCAACTAAATTGTCTAAGTGACATGACAAATATTTTTATTTACAATGAAAAAAAAACATTTAGAGCTAATTTACAAAAGAATTAGAGTATAATCAAAATAGAGAGGAATCTAAGAAAACAAGGAAAATTTTTAACGAAATATATACAGGACCGAGAACAGTAAGTTTCATAGTTTCATTATGTTACAACCGTCTGTATAAGTAAAATATATTTTCACATTTGACGGCATGAGAGTGTAACAGAGAAAGTTGTTCACTTGCCTTTTCATAAAACACCTTATCGAGTGATTACACGAGCATCTGCGACTTGCACTCGCGCATTGTTTTGTTACAGAAAGTGAGTTTGCAGTTCTATTCATTAGACTCGTTCGCTCGTAAAAATCTCTCTCTCAAGTCCAACTAGTTGAGCGCTGTGTTCCATAAACGTCGATTTCACGATGCATATCGTTGACCCAAGTCGAGGGAGATCTTTGGAGAGTCGCGGAGTTTCTGAATCAACCTCCCCCCCACTTGTACGCTCTGTGGTCGATCTGGCCCCACCACCAACTACAGAAAGAGGCACCGAGCAAAGTAGGCCGCGAGAAACCGGCGCTGCCACTTAAACCCTCTCCTGTCCCGCCAGGAAGCAGAGCCCATGCAGCCCAAGCTGACTCCAGGTAACGTCAGGAGCCAGCGTCCAGCCACACCGTCCTACTCAGCTCTAGTAGGCTCGTAGGCCACTTGCTCCCGCCGTCCTCAGCTCAGTCCTCACTGGCTGAGGATATGGACCGGACGCAATCCAAAACGTCAACATCAAAGACATCTCCATGCTCGCACGGAGACTGCGAGTCACTCACTATCCTCAAGAGCGTGTCTTAGCTCTGGCTAAACACCACTCCCTTTTCAGTTCATTATAAATTCCATAATGGACAGATCTCTCAACATCATGACTGGTTACAGTAAGGCAAACCTACGCTTCCCTAAGCCATTAGCAACCTTATCAAAGCAAAGAACGTGGATCTCCGTAGAGCCAAGCTCTACCTAATCCCAATTTAGGTCGTGCCTCTTAGATCTCAAAGATACTCAGATGAGTGATCTCACGGAAAATATTTCCCCGTCCCTGGTAGCGTACTATAGAATGGCGTGAGACGCTCTCACTCACACCCCTCTCTAACTTGTTCCGATGGCACTACCGTCCGAAGATGAGGAGAAAGCTAAATGCTTCGTGGATTACATTGCCTCACATTATTTACATTACATTGATTACATTACACTCCCCTAGCACCCAACCCACAGACCCTTCACGTGGTGGAGAATGAAGTCCTCGGCACGGACTCTCTACCCATCACCACTGACCCCGTCTCAGTGTCGAATGATGAAATCTCTCTTCTCATTAGAAGCCTGCCCCAGCAAGTGCCTAGCTTGCTAGCAATCACCTTCAATGCCTGCTTTAACTTTAGCTTTGAAAGAAGCAACATTCATGGGCATTTCCAAGCCGGGCAAACCTCTGAACATCCCAGGCTAATCACATACCTATCAGCGTCCTCAAAGTCATGGCTTAACTTCTCACCAGAGGAACCATCTGTTTCCAACGGGTAGACACCCCGCTCCATCATTCTCCATCAATTTGGTTTTCGTGCAAAGCACTCCTGCCTTCAGCAAGTCCATCGCATGGGTCCGTATTGGGACGCATAAATTTAATTGGCATATTATAAGGCCGCATAACGTTTTTTGGCATACTGTTTGTTTAGCATAACGTACACAATAAATCATAAGGCATACTTTATTTCCTCATAACTTCATTTATAATAATAGTAGATTAGCATAAAATGTTCATGCATAAATGGTTTTACAATAACGATTACAAATCATAACATTTGTTGGCATCTCACACTATGGCATAATATTTACAAGTCATACATATAGAATACCATAATTTGCCAAAAATAAATGGACTAAAAAATTAATAATGTGTGTTCACCCTGACGTAACAAAGCGGAGGCGCTCGTGCTCGCTATCGGCGACCAGCCTCAGCCGCTACGGCTCACACAGTGTCTAAGCTTCGTGACAGCAGGCACGGTCTTAAAGATCAGATATTTCATTTTAGACACGAAGGTACGCTCTCCACCCCACTCCATTAAGGCTGGTGTCCTCCAGGGCTCAGTCCTTGCCCCTTTTTATACACAATCTACACCAATGACATGCCCATCCCATCAAAAGGTATCGAACTCGCCCTCTTTGCCGATGACACCGCCCTTTACATCAAAGGTCCCCGTGTCCTGAATCTCATCACCAAACTCCAAAAGGCCGTCAACGCCCTTGGTGAATGGTTTCAAAAATGGCGTATGGATATGAATCCAGACAAGAGTTCTGCGATTTGCTTTGACTACAAACGCCGTCGTCCCAATGACCCCCATGTCCGAATGCTAGGTATACCCATCCCCTGGAAACGCACTACTAAATACTTAGGCGTCACCTTGGATCAAACGCTTACTTTCAAACCGCACATCCAAACAGTATCTCAACTCGCCAGTTTTTACCTGGGTCGCCTAAACATTATATTAAGTTAACACAGTAAAATATTTCCAAGGAATAAGCGAACGCTCTTTAAGGTCTGCGTTAGACCAGCCGTGACTTATTCTTCCCCAATCTTTGCCCACGCCAACCCTTGCTTATGTACAAGCAATAAGTAGTCCAGAATCTCTACTGTCGCAGGGCCATGGACGCACCCTGGTTTATGCGTAACGTGGTCCTGCACAGAGATCTTGAACTAACTACAGTTCAACAATACTTTGAAAATTTATCGGACGCGTTTTTCAAGAGCTCCGAAACGCATCCCAATCATTTAATTTGCGAGCCAGTCTCGTGTTTTGCCCCGTCTTTAAACACGAGGTACAAAGTCCCTAGCCTTAGAAACACTCTCTCGAATCCCCCTAATCAACTTTCGACCGATCTGGACAGCCTTCCGGCTACCTTGGCCGAGCGTAACTCTAACACTCCCCAAACACCTAAGTGCTATGATATTTCTTAGCGGATGACCCGATAGGAGGTCCCCACTTACGCAGCCTTTTCCCCAACTGGCTGTAGCATCCGATAAAGGCTGCGAGGCAAAGATTGCTGGAGCCGTACAGGTTTTTAGTGAGTAGTGTCTCTAGTACTTCGGAGTGAGGCCCACATACCCGCGCTTCCGGCTGCATTGAATGCATAAGGGTATCTTTACCCACCTCCCTCCCCAAGGAGGGCGCCTAAGAGCTTTGCTTGGACGCAAAACAAAAAAAAACTCATCTTATTTCATAGGAACTGCTTGACGTCGTTTTCACAAAGCACGTACAATCGCAGTTCGTCGTCGGTTAAAGAAACCGGCAGACCCGATCCCGCTGCACTGGGCTTTTTCCAGGGTGACGGTACAGTACTGCCCGAAGTAGGGGCACCACTCCGCACCATCCCCAGCATACCCGGTAGGTTTATTAGGTTAGGTCTAGTTTTCGTAGCCATACGTATCTATTTCATATATTGTTATTTGCCCCAACACGCCGTGAAGGCATTCGCCGATGGCCTCGTAGCACTCGGCATCCTTCTTAGCGACGAGGTCCTCAAGCAGACCTATACTTAGGAATGCATTTAATATTAAATTTGCGTGTCTGAGTGCAGCCGTAAGTTGCGTCTAGATTTAGGTAGATTAGCTCCTTAATTGTGAAGGAATTCGATTAGTAGTTTCAGAATTTACCATAAACAAAAAACCAAATAACAAAATAAATAAATTCTCTTTATAATAATATAAATTGGGTTAAACTGGCATTTGCTTTGAGTATTTTACTGAGCCACAGGTTGCATGAAAAGTATCTACTAGTTACATAAACAAAGCCCGCATCGTTCAATTACCGATCGTGTTATTTGTCCTTTTCGCTATTATAAAAGCAAGAAATTTTTAAAATTAATTCAGTTTCATAATTTTCTAGCATTCCTGACTCTGTCCTTACAACAATTCTTCCGTATACTTCTACAGATAACTACTCATCCACTTCAAAGCCAGGGCTGAGCACGGTTCAAGTTGAGTTAGTGAGGCGCCGATGCGTCGAAGCGGAGCGATCATCGATACGGTCCGCTGTTGTCGAGTCATGGGGTTACCGCGTGCCGTTGCAAACTGGACTGACGAATAAGAATTAAATGGTTAAAGGTTTAAATTGTAGGCGACATGTGGTCGAAATTGTGCAGTGTAAAAAACTAGAAAGATGATCGTTTAATTATTTTCAGAGTATCCTATAAAAATTTTATTCTAACGTTCTAATTGTTATTGACAAAATTTCAAGAGATAGTGTTATATACTATTAAAAACAAATTAAAACAAGTTATTAATCGACGATTACTACATAATCATTTATTGAAAAGGGATTAGTTTTTCAACACATATTATTGGACTAGTTTTCACAGATATTTGCACCATTCACCTAAAAAAAACACATGTACTTTTGTTTTAGCAAAAGTTGAAATCCAATATTTGTTGCTTAATTTTAATGCTCATTGATGGCAGAATAGACCAGTCGACGTCGATCGATGGTATCTACGTCGACGTCGCGTCGATCAGTCGACGTCGATCGACGGACGATCGATTGGTGTGGTAACACCCTAAGCCCTGCATGTTATTAAAAGCTAAAAAGATTTAGCTGCCCATATACATATATCGTCATAGTAAATTTTGTTATTTTAAATGACCCTGACGTCTTAGTATTCGTTGTTTTTTACTAATTTTGAAATTAATTTTTACCAGTATTTCTGTTTTTCTAAGCCATATTTATACATTTTTATTTTATTACTACTATTTATTTTTCAATCATTTTTGAGTGATGTGTTTTTAAAAATAAATATGAATATGTTACATATTCGAATGATGTGGTTTACTGAGTTGTACGAACGACGGACCTCCGCAAACAGCTCTCACTCTCTGGTACAGTGCGAGGCTAGCCATCGCAGCGTATGCCTCAGCCCACTGCTGAACGCCCGCCGTACTACAAGCAAGAAACTTACCAGAGAGAATACATCCTGAGGCCATAACGTTACCTTTTTAATCAACTTAATTAAAACAAGGTCCAGATTGCATTAATGTTTTCAATCAGTGTCAGGGACGTGTATAGGAAGAAACTTGATCTTGAAAATCAAGTATTTTGCCCATATACTGTAATGAATAAGCCTTTGGATAAGCTATTACTGATTTAATACAAAAATATCTACATAAATTATTTAATTACGTCATGAAATAAAATAAAAACAGTATTTTATTTTATTTATCTGAAAGAGTAAAAACTAAATGTTTCGTGATCAAGTAATCTTACTTTGGGAAATAAATAAATCGGATTGCAGTAAAAAAACAATGAGATAGGAGATAAATTATCATTAAGTTATTATTGTTACGTATAATTATATTATAACAAATATTATCGGTAAGTATTTTATATATATTCTCTTTGGGAATTAACAGTAGGTTGGAAAACAATTATTTTTTTATGATTATAATATTATCATTGTATTATACGTATTTGAGATAAAATAAACATACATTAAGAAGATAATTGTAACTGTAACTATAACAATTTCTGCCTTAATCCAAATCTAATAATCATGAAAGTAAATGGCTTGTTAATTTATCAAGAAATTATGTGATTTATACTTTTATGGAGCTCAGCACGACGACATACATTTTTAAAGAAATCGTGAAGCTGTCTTAAACTAATGCCTATTCAACATTTCACTTTTCTATTCGGTTATGTAATTTACATTTTATGATTCAGTAGTGGACTCGCGTTATTATTATCACTAGGTATTTTTCTATAGGAGTCATAATTTTCAAACATCTTAGCCATATTTTGTTCAACAGCTAACTTGATGTCTCAGCAACAATGAAATGCTGACATTACGTGTTACGTCGTACTATCCTTGACTTGATTTCTCCATTACGCCCTACTACAATTACTATCAATAAATACACAATGTATTCCTCTACTATTATTTTAAAACGGATCCTTTTGTTTTATCACACGTATCGATAAACTGGTTTATTAGTCATGCTTTATTTAACGTCAACAAGAACATACATTCTAAACATCAATGTTTAGAAATAAATATTTTTGAATTTGAATTTAAAAGTCATAAACTTTAAAACTGATTTTCAAACTAAATATAGACAAGTAGATTAGGGTACTTTTTATCTAGACAATGCCATGAAACCTCTAGTACTTATGCTATGCATCTTATTTTACTTCTTTACTAAAATTTAATACAGACTCTAGGTCTACTCTAGGACATTGGTACCTACCTAAATTTGAAGTTTTTTACAGGGTAATTGTTAGACCATTTCTACATTAAGTTCTTCCTCCAAATTAGAATTGCCCTAGGGCACTTAATGCGCCAGTTACTTATAAGGCGAGGTTCTCAGACGTGGTAACTTAACCGTGAAACCGTCTCCTAATATGACCAGACTGACATTACAAAGGAGATGTTAAGGTAGTTTTGAAAACGGCATCGCAAAGGTTAATATACCCAATCGCTTACTTTCTGCGTGAAAGTCCAGAGATACAGGAAATTTTGTAGTTACAGGGGTTGTGTTAATTTTTGGAAGAAAATGAGCTCTTTTGGGTGGCGAAACTAACCTTTGACTGAATTTAAGTATGTACGTACACCAATTTCTCTGGCTTAAACTCCATTCAATCCAATAATAACAATTAAATTATTTAGGTTATCATTTTCGCTTCAATTTTTGCCGTCAGAACAAAAAGCTTAGAAACTTCGATTACATTTGGGTTTCAAGACCTTACAACTTTACGAAAATCTCGTTGCTATTAACAATGTAACATGCCATATCCAGTATTTTATATCGTTAATCGTAGTTTCATGAACGGAACGATGTTGTCACGAATCAGTACTGCATGTATACGGCAACTGCTATGAAGTTTCTATTAGACCTAAGTGAAATTTCTATGATAAATGGCTACAGGTTTAGCCAGGTAAGTAGACCACCCACGCCGTGGAAATTGAAACAATCATTTGTCACTTGCATAGTGGCCATTCAATTAATGATTAGTGAAGCAATTTGTTCAAACGATTTGATATCTTGCGGCGCTTAGTTTAGAAACTATATTCAGGAATTGTATGGGGTAAATGATTGAATTGATCAAGTTATTTCGATGATTGCTTTATTGTTCTCGCAAATGGTTGTGGATTGTTTTTCATGTTACTGAACACAACATGTTTAGCAGAATATCGTTACTGTATAACATAGAATGAGTGATCAGAATAATTTTTTGTGGTAATTTTGTTTGAAACAAAATTTCTAATTGCAGCTTGACTTGAAAGAAAGAAAGAAAGAAAGAAAAATTATTTATTTACTCACAAAACATACACATGTGCAAACAGAGACAAATAACAATGAGTTGTATACATGGAAATCTAAATAACTATTGCAGTGAGTAAATAGGCTATATGGCTCAGCTTGATGTTGTTGCACGGATGTCAAACAACGCTGATGATTCTGCCAATGCCTGTGGTTACTTGAGGGCGTACACGCCCCGCTACCGTTTAAACTTATTTCACAATACGCAAAGTTAAGTCTTCGCCTATGTTATTTCTGATATAATCTATTCAATCATTTCTCTCTTTTTATTATAAGTAAATATTTTTAGTTAAATACTTAAATTAAGTAAAACTTAGATTAGTATTATTGATTCGAGGTTTTATATTTTTATATTCTAGGTTTTATAAGTAAAAGAACTTTTACAAAATTGGTTCCTGCTTCTTTTTTGAAGTCGGTAAAAAGAGCGGAGATTTTTTTTCGTATAGCCGTCGAAAAACGAGGTCCGGGATGGATTTAATAAATATTTGTAAATAAAGTTATTTTTTTATTAGCCAGTTGTTTTTAACAAGTTTTATTGCGACTCTCGGTGAGTTTTGACGCATGTAATGAAATAAAATATTAGAAAAAACTATTGCCATGACTTGTGGCCTTGTGTGTTTATAAATAAGTTGATGTTATGCGTATTTTGCAAGTTTTTAGAAGATCCGATGGAATTAACCAAACTTTTTAATTTATGGCCTCTACGTATCTCATGTCGTTATTATTACCTTAATTTTGTATTATTTTTTTTTATGTCGTCAAAGCCGGCAAACGATCCACCTGATGGTAAGTGGAGTTCGTGCCGATGGACTTACAAATCATAGATGTTCTTAATTAATTTAATTGACATTCATAATACATTGGCATTAATAATGCGCTACCAAGAGTAGTCATAAGTTGGGGTTGCCTTTGTTTCAGTTATTAGGTGCACCGGATGTTCTTTCCCTTTGTCCGGAACACAACCATGTGCCTAAACATGGTTATTATGGTGCTTTCTTTAGGAAGGACTGGTAGTACAGCCCTAGACGAGATCTATCATAAGAAACTATAATTTAATGAACTTACGGGATTCTTACTTGTGCTTGCAACAGCATCGAAATATCGGACGCGCGAAATAAAAATCGAAAATCGTGGTAAGAATCCCGTAAATTCATTAAATTATAGTGAAAATAACCGCGATATTTTAATTAAACAGTTATTATCATAAGAAATACCAATAAAATAAAATGTACATTAAAATTTACTTACAATTTTTCGATCAGAATTTTTATTTTGACCCTGCGTCACTTTTTAGCAACGTTGTTGGTGGTAATATTTCGACATGTTTAATACATAACATGCTGGAACAAATGTGCCATTAAGATCAAACTATAAGATAGCACATTTTAACTTAATATGACATAGTGACTTAACCGACGGAATGAAGTAATTAACTTGAAATGCACTTCTAAGGTGTTAATGTGTATACTTGTTATGTAGTAACTTAAAATGCTAAGTTTTGCTACGAAAACTATGTTAATATGAGTAATCTTGTTTATGTACTACTATAATATCGTTTTATGGCTTGTTTGATTAGATTCATTTATAAGGTTTATAAGGGATATAAAACTTACAACTTTGTATTGTAACATATTCTTGTAGAGTTGCTGAGATCAAATCCTGACAAAGTCAAATTTTGTATTGCCATGTTGTTTTCTATTTAATTTTGTGTGTATTCTGGATGGCAGTTTTAAATCACACAAGCTTTCCTTAATACGGCCATATATTTTGTGTATTTTTCTGGTTATATATTTGCAATGTAAAAAAAATCCTACTAAATACTAATATTGCTTATATTTAAGAAAATAATTTTAAATTATTCAAAAATAATACAAGTGTTGTTCTACCATAAGTCAACGCGTAGCATCTACGTAAGATCTTTACTATGTAATAATATGTAATATGTTATTTCATCAGACTCGAAATAAACGGTTCCAGGCCTAATTTAAATTTGGAATCAGCGAGATAAACGCGTGCGTGTAAAATTCCTACGTCTATACAGAGACTAATTAAAAAAAACTACATAATCATCACTCTCGCTTAATAAGTGGTCATTCACTTACAATAAGTGGGCACACAAGAGTCTTGTAAGGCTCTTTTAACAAATAACAACTGCAACCAGAAACTTACAACACGGCTGTTGACCTGAAACAAAGAAAATTTCATGTGTGAATAAAAAAGTTTCAATGACTAAGAATTCTTTGACATATTAGTCTTCTTTGACTTTTTGAAATGAAAAACGTTACAAAGTTTTAGCATTTTAGCCGTGTTTCATCCCCGTAACAGGCATTCATGTCACAAAAGATCATTATTAATTATAACTTAGATATTTAAGTGAAAAAACAAAGAAATAGTGAATCTAAATTCCTGAATACAAATTAATCAACGAGATAAAGCCAGCATGACTAAGCAAAATGATAAAGAACTCAATAAGAACTCAATAATGAACAATTTATTTGACCAACAAGAAAAAAATTATAAATTAATAATTAATTATGATGATTCCTTTGTAAGTTCCTTTGATCACGTTTAAAACTTGTGGATAAAAAATTCCAGGTTATATTATATATGCCGAAAATCAATCCAATGCGTTCAGCCATTTTTGCGTGATTGAGTAACAAACCTGTAAACACACAAACTTTTACATTAATAACGTTAGCAGGACAAGAGATCCCGCGCGGTAGCTCCCGAGTAGCTCATTATCTCGGTGCTTATTATAATAATATTTTAAGTAGGCTGTGTAGTCACATAGTTAACCGAAATCATAAAAAACAAACAAACAAACTTAGATACCTTTTTATATTAAAAGCAGACAACAATGGTTATTTATGCTCATATATGTCTATACCTACTCAACTTGAGGCACCACTGGTTTGAAAATACCATCCAAAAGATTTATGGTATTTACAATAAATACTTATTAATATTGTTAAAGCGATAATGAGTTTGTTTTATACGCTGTCATGTCTGAATTTTGCAATTGATAATTTTTTTGTTGTCAGGGGTCCACAAAAGAATACACCTTTCATTTAGAAAATATCTAGATTCAGAGGAAAGTGCTAGCGAAGTCGCGGACAAAATCTAGAAAACTATAGAACGATCAAAACGGTCAACGCTCCAGGACAACCACAGCCGTGACTAAACAATCAATTTTCAGCCGTAACCGGTTCAGCTAGAATTACCTCAGGTGTTACAAATACGTTTTTTGGGATTCCCATCTAGGTATAGATTTCCAGCTATCATAATATTTCTAGTTAAGAACAAATTTAACCATAGGAAATAATATTTGAGGTAAAAATTAATAATATTATTAGAGTTTAGTAAGTTACTAGCCAACTGTATATACATTCGTTTGATATGAAAACATTCAACTTATCAAAAGCGTTTTAATTTCTTTTATCTTTTTACCAGTAAAATATAATAGTAAAATAACTATGATTAAACCTAGCATTGCGACTAATTATATACCTATATTTAAAGGCGTATTTTTTTCACTATGGACGAGACATTCAAGCGCCTTCAAATAAAATGAAATGGAATGAAATATTTGACAATTACTTGTTCTTATTGATGTCAAATAAAACATGACTACCACCAGTTCGAAAAAACCTTCGTGAAGAAGAACTGGCAAGAAACTTTACGGGTACATTTAAAAAAAAAATTTACAGAATCTCTTTATGTCTATACAAAGTTATTCTTATCTGCAACCGTTAGCTCGGCAAGTCTCCCTCCCCCCAAGTATCCAAACGACGAACACCCTCAAACCTCGCCCTTAGTGTTGGGCTTGGTTACAAGGAAAATTCGGTAAAAACTTAACGAATTTCTACAAACGTACATTAAATTTGAGGACAAAACATATGATTTTAATCAATTTTAAAACTTAACTGCTACTCATTTAAAATGAACACACCAACTTTATAACCAGAAAGTAAAACAAAACTCATGAAAAGAAGTTTCGCGCCAGAATTCAAACCCGTCACTGCGGTATCTTGGGCTGAGCTAGGAGTTCAAATAGTTATGAAATTGCAATAGCTACACAATAGGTGACTATTGTAAAGTTCCTTTGCAGCTTCGATACAATCTTACAAAACGATAAAAAAAAATTAGTGTCCATTAAAAACCACCAAAAACGTTTATTGACCAATATACACCTAAATCAAACCTAATAATAAACGTCTAGTTGTCACTTTCAATTTAAATTACTCAAGTATATAAGGCCACGCACACACGATCAACTTTGAAACGAGAGCGCTCGCTTTTCCGTTGAGAAGCTATGACGCAAGTTTCGTCAGTGACTTATGCGTTGACGGAATGTGCCCCAGTAGAAGCTTAACTTCAACATTAATGTAATACACGTATAATGCTAGTGCACTTGGCATGGTGTAGCTACTGGCTTTTTGGTTATCATAACGGTTGGAAGCGCTCTACTTTTGAATTCAGAACCCTTGGAAAAATATGTGAACTTTTCTGCCAGTCACAATTACATTAGAAAAAATAAATTTATCTACATATTTGTAATAGTAATTTGAATTGATCTAACAGCGATAAATTACAACACTTCCAGTTAATATGTATGTGAAATACACGGATATGGATGTGCTTCAAATTAAGTTTAACTAAAGCTCTAGGACAAAAAGTATTTTCTTAACTTGTTTTGTGTAAACAAAAATATAATTGCAAATGTCACCCATAAATTCTCAAATTATAGTGCCTTTGGCACTGGTGTAGAATCCTTAGTTCAATAAATAGTTGCTCCATTTCACATGGCTGCTCGATAAAGTGATAAATGCTGGGTGCACGAGCGTTATATTTAACCAAGCTTTCATAACATATTTACCTACTCACTTATTAGATACTGATAAATTTTCATCACCTTTCCTTTTACGTGCTTAAACCTAACATTAAACTACCAACTTCTATTAACACATAACGGGAACTGTTCTTTCTAGATCATAAAATTGATCAGTCAATTTCAATCAAAACTTCAGTTTCTATCTGCCTCATTTAATGTAAAATAACTGTAATTTTATACAATATAAACAAAGTGTAACCCATTGATTAAAAGCGAATTATATTTTTTGGCGACCCAGATAAGCGTATCGTACGATTATAATTAAATACTCTTGCGCAGCTTGTTATGCGATTACTTTTTGTTGGTGAGTAAAAAGCTTATGTTCAGATCGACTATTGTGTCTGTTCTATTGTTATTGTTGTCTGTTTCGGTAACCATTACCATTTGATGTAGGAGTGTGTCTAGTGCATGGCAACCGGCGGCGGTAATGTACTAAGAAATGTTTTCTATTGCCGCCCGCGCACGGTGCCGCCGCCTCACGCCCGTCTGGCAGCAGTCTAGTCGAAGTCAATGACAGGCCTACTTTCGCAGACAAACTACGTTGTGTAATTTTTTTTGACATTAAATATAACTGGACAATGAGATTGTAAGAAACGGCGACTTCAATTACTTCCAGTGTTCTGCAATTATGATGGTAACTCGGTTGGTAGGTCGCATTGCAGTGAGACATTAATGAACATTTTAAATACAGAGTATTATTTTTAATATCGTATGAATCTTGATTCCTTTTTGCAAGATTGTTGAAGTATAATTGAATGACCTTTCTCTTTCTTATTTCGAATTAAAATAATAATAGGTAATACCAAAATATTCAAACCCAACTAATTATACTACGCAATTTAAACGTATTCCGTTCCGTAGATTACTATATAGGGAAATCCTGTATACGTGGAAAACATCCCTGACTTTTAAAAACATCCGTGATGATTACGCAAACACCGGAATTCGAACTCAGGATCTACAGCGGAAAATTTTTCTATTTTTAAGTGATAAAATTTATATATATATTATTCTAAAAATGTTTCTAAAATAATCAACAATATAGTGTTAAATCAATTCATAAAATAATTTTCTGCACTGGGCCAGCTTAGAATTAGTATTATATAGTTTTTCGATTGATTTACATTTTATTTAGATTAGGAGACTATTGAGGTTTTCCGTTACAAACCAGGCTGTTAGAATAAGATTATTTTCAGTGTTATTTTCTTGGATACTAATGAAATATTCATACCACAATCATTTTTTTTCGGTTGTTACTGTAAAATATACTTAAACTAAGTGGTACTAGAGTACAAGATTATAGTGAATGTACCAAACTATGGTGTAGTGGGGCGTAACTTCATGGATCAGACTCACTTTAAGTTAGTATTAAAACTAAAAGTATAATTGTTCCTAGTTATTTAAATTTATAGATAAGTATAGTCAGGTTTGTAGGTATTTTACAACAGATAAAAAGAATAACAAGGAAAACAATAGATACGCATGCAACAGATAAAAAAAACTACGCCTAAATCAGAATTTTTCGATAAACCGTTTTTAGGATCGCATCGCCACGAACATTGATATGCCATTATAAACAAGTTATTAATACTCATATAACTATAGAATTAGAATCATTTCTTTTGCTGTTTTTTTGCGTCTAAGCAAATCTTTTTTGGCACCCTCTGGAACCTCCGGGAGGTTCAAGGATGGAGGTGGTAATGCTCATGCACACCAAGTTCAAAAGGCAAATCATTGAGGATCTAACTGCGACTTAATTATTAAAAGTATAAAAAGATATGGATTACTGTTACAATTTGCACACATAGACACACACACGCACACACACCTCACAGACACAGACACTACACACCCACCCAAATCATAATACGTACACCTAAATATTTAATCTTTCAATATGTACACTTTGACTCATTAATTGCTCTCTATATGGATTTTTAAATATAATGTAAATCCGTTTTTGGATGTAGGATTTAATTTGTAAGTCTTACTGTTTGTATATAAATTAAGATCTGTGGATTTTGAGAATATTAAATAAATAAATAAGTGCCCAGGCTGCGGAAAAGAAGGAATAAAGTTTGTTCGTATTCGTGGCGTTTCATATCGCTTCGGTTCTTTTCGCTTAGTGGTAATGAGATTGCGGCTAAGTTAAATCAGGCGATAGGGACTAGACTTTGGGCTCACCGTACCTTAGCAGCTTTTCAGCTATCTTTCGCTACTTAACTACATTTTCATGAAAGTGTACTTATGCTAATCAGTAATGTATTAGGCGACGGTTTGTAACTAGATCTAGTTAAGGTTCAAGTTGTCAAGAGAAAGGTCGCTTTGGCCATTGGCTATTATTTCAGCAAAGTTTAATGGTGTAACAAAGTTATTTCGTTGCCATGAAAGCTAAAACGAAGTTAAAGAGCTGTTTTAAAAATTAAAAATGTTGTTAACCTGCAATCAAAATTATTAATCTTCAGTTTATTAAAAACTAAATCTACCCCAAAAAATATATTTTAATCCTTAAACTGTGATCGCATTGCGTATCGAATATATATTTTTTCTAGTTTCAACATGATATTTCAACAAATTCAAACTGATGTAACAAACTAAATATTCTCATAGAACCGTACACGTATCTCCACAAAATAGTCCAACAGTCAACAAACAAATGACAATAGCTTATCCTGCTCTATCTTATCTATGGATCAATAATGTCCTAGAAACTACGTCGTCGGTGAGAGTAAACATCACAAGCTTGTTTGGCCTCCACATAGAAAGTTGTCAAGGACGGTTAGTATCCTGAACGCCATAAAAAAATGAGGGTTTTCTAGGAAATACTGGGAAAACAAGGTAGCATAGACAGCGATAGATAGCGTTTTAAAAATTGAGCATGGATTGGTTAGCGTTGGACGAAAAATGTTGGTGACTGTAATAGAACGATCATGGGTTGTAAGGTGTATGTAGTCTAGAGGTATATAGTCTGTGATATAATAGGCGTCTGAAAAGAGACTTTGGCTTTGAAATTCCAAATTAAGTAAATTACAGAAAAATACAAAATAAAATAAACCAATTCAAAACCGTCGCCTCATTATTTCGTTCTAAAAATGACTTTAAAAAAATATTATTTGGTTTCATTTTCCTCTGCGGTTTGTTATTACTATTTCCGAAAAAATGAAACTGTTATCTTAACCAAATGAGGTCAACGTTCTAGACCTAAGTTTTAGTGATAATGAAAATTAATGAGCCTAATTAAAAATGGTTATAACAGAACTCTGGTTTAATTAGAGAATCTAGCTTATGGTTACATTACCGTAAAGAAGTTTGTCAGTTGACTCAACCCAGACAGTTAACTATTCATAACCATGATGGCCATAACCATTTTGCAGGGATTTTCGATCACATAAACACAAACAAACCTTGCTTTTATATGACAATAGCATATATAAAACAATAACTTTAGAAAAACTGCGTTTGTTTAAAAATTACAATAATCAGTTTAACGTATGTTTATCTTATATTTCCTAAGTTTTCACTATTCATTATATTAAATAAAACACTTTTTTAACTGTTTTGTCGCGTTTAATGATATTTTTACATTTTAACCTTACACAAGTTAAAATGTTAAAATATTACACAAATTGCAAGACCTCAAGCTCGAGAGACTGCCAGCACTTTCTGTGTTAATCCTGAACGCTACGTTTGCAGACTGAGAAACAGATGGAGATGATTGAATGTTTTCACCACTGCCAAGACGCCTGTCATCTAAGTCACTCTAATATATAGTATAAGTAAAATATAAAAATATAATTAACCTAAAATTAAAATGCCTAGTTGAATTACAAAATGAGTAACAAAACTTTGATATGTTACTGTTGTGGATAGTATTAGGCAACACCACGGCTAATAGAACAAAAACAGCGACATCAACATTTTTCGCTACATGAATACAATACCTACTTACTATGTACAAATAAACTATTCATCTAAGCCCTTTTAGCACATACAATGGTCCATAAAGTTATAATCTTTTTTGATAAGTTAATTACTACTATGTCAGCATCACATACAAATCTGTATACATACTTATCCTTTTTCAGTGTGCCTCATACCCATAAAAAAATATTGCCAAAATCTTTAACGCAAATGACAGTAATTTAAAAGTCACATGTGTCGTGAGCTCGTCACGACACGACACGACAAGCGACACTACGAGGATGCAAGCAAGGATCTCGACATTGGAGCTCCGTGTGTCTTCCTGCATCAGCTCGCCTGCGGAAGGCCGCTCATTGTGTCCTGTGCCCAAGGTCATGCCACTGAATGTTTGATTACACTTGCCGTAATGTTTTCTGGAGGTAGCGTTGGCAAAAAAGATTGTGAATAGATTGATTAGATTCAGTTTAGATTGTGAGTGGTGTTGTTCATAATTTTTGTTGCAAAGTCTATAGTGTGTCATTTGTATTTTGTGGAGTGTGTATTTTGTCATGCTTTTGGTACGTGACACCCAGATCCTTGAAAAGTTTACATGGAAGACGAAGAACGTAGTCACCTCGTAAAACAGAATTTTAAGTAAAAATTAACTGTGACTCTGTAAATTTACTAGTTTAGAGCCTACTTTTCGATTTGTAGGTTATTCCTAGTTCAGAGGCAATTCAACATAATTTACCGGGTTTTGTTCGATGACGTTATGCCATAACTACGAGATTAGTTACCTAGGGATACCCTAAGAGGGCGTTTACTTCGACTTGAGAAATTTTACGTTGTCTGCACTCTTTTTGATTTAAAACTATTATTAGAGAAGACTATGATTCAAATAACTTATAACGCAAATATGTTTCAAAAGGATGATACAACAGTTGTTGAATGACAAAATAAATATAATAATTTAGTCATGTCCTTTTAAAAAAATTGTATATCAAGTAGAAATTTGATACGGAAATGTACTATTGTTTTTGCTGTCGATACCCTGCACAGGGGGTCAGAAAGAATTAATTCTTTTGTGAATGAAGATGGATGCCGTCAACTGACTTTTATTTTTGTCTTGTTATTAATTAATTGAATAGTTAGGTAAGTTATTTATTCTGTTGCATGAAGTTTTTATTGTCGTTTTCCTTTGGTAGAAAGACAATACGCAAACATGGTTTAAATATTTATTTATTTGAAAATTATATCCGTTGATGATTTTAGGTAATAAGTCAAAATACTGCTTTTTACAAGTCAACTACAAATGTCTTGGTCAATTGACTATGGTCGTAGTCTATCTGTTTAGTAAATTTAAATTTAATCCGTTTTTTAGACTATCAAGCTTTCTGTTGTTGGCTGGATTTTAAAAAGGGTTATAGGTCAAATACAATCTCTCAATATCAAAATAACTCAGTATTTTATACTTGGAGTATTCCACTTTTACTGACCACACAGAAAAAATAAGTGTCATCAGATACGCTCAAGTAGGTTCTAATTACGTAATTAGTATTCAACGCCATGTCTTAAGTATTTATGTGTAAAAGTCGGCAGATTCAAAGGATGTGATAGTCTCTCAGAGAAAGAGAGAGTTGACCATTAAATTTAGTGAAGTATTTTACTGCATAAGTTTTCAAAGCGTATGCTTTCACGTAAAATAATGTTTGAATGCTGTATTTTGAAACCGTGCCATATTTTGCCATATTTGCCGCTGGACTTCGTGGTACTTATGTAAATTAATTGCGTATGATACTCTCTGATAAAAATATTTGAGGCATTCTATATACCTGACTAGGTTCTAATATGGTCATGAAGTAAAAAAATTACGATTACAGGCCCATATTTCCAGCGGATTCTCGTGGTTCACTTAACATACCGCTAGTTCGGATAAACACAAATTGTCTGGAATACAGTTTTATTTAAGAGAGAGAAGATTAAAGAGATTTTCTTTTGACAAAAACCTATAACAAAGGAGGAATCAATCAACATAACTAACTCGAAGAACTCAGCTGAGGACAAAAGCTGGACAGAGCAATTTTTTAAATATTCTTAATATTAACTTCTCACTTTGCTACTCTATAAATATTTTCTTTGTGTGACGAGAAATAGGATTTCAGTTTGGAACTTATGTATTTAGTTAATCATGCAAATATGAAATATGTATTATCGTTTTATTTTAGAATCTACAAGTGAGGAAAAATAATATCATTTACTTAAACCAACAAAAGGCATTTAAAACTCTTCTTCGATTTGTTTGATTCTACATAAAGCTTAGACTCTCAAACTACATAACCGGTATAAATAACGCTCACAAGTGACATAGTAGGTTTCATCAAAATTATACCACAGATTGTGAAACCACGTGAAACGAGTCAATAATATAGTTTCCAAGGAACGGAGTATCTCTTTGTACACTACAGACAGCTTTACGGAAATGGTAGTAAAATAGTGAAACAGGCAATCCTCAATAAATCTACGGATGTGTCGGCGACAACTGATACTAGGGCCCAGCGCTCGTAAAACGAGGTATTTGTAATTAAATAACACCCTTATTACAATAGAGATAAGACACAAAAGTATGGCCGGCAATGCTGTAGGCGGGACCTACGACGTCGCTGGAATAGAATAAGAAAATGATCGATCAGCGAGAATGTTTATCTCCTTGTTTTGAATTACGTTAAGCTGTTACATGACGCTTTCTTTAAAATATAGTTTGTGCTTCATTTGATGTTAGCATGTAAGTAAGTAGTTGATATTAGTTGGTAAGTATACACACTCAATCCTAAACTCCGTCCCCTCTTAATCAATTCTTGCCCTTGACAAATGTCACCTTGATAAAGATGCGTGACCTTTAAAGTTAAGCCAGAAAGCTCGACAGTGTGCTACGAAAAAGCCTACCAGTTAATAGGATCACTTTATTTTCCTAGCTTCGCTTAGCTCATCTCTGATGGAAAAAGGGCTTAAGGTTTTGTACCTACAAAATGACGTTATTGGAACACTGCGAGGGATGCTATTTTACATTGCTAAGGATGTGTTTGAAGGATGTGTGATAACTCTTATAGAGAAAACTTTGCAAGCTTAAACGACAAAAAAGTTCGCTAGACATCCTAGCGCAGGTCAAGAGGCACACAGTACCACGGCATTACTACGCATATGTCGAGCGGAACTAGCCTAAATTTTAAATTTTGTTTACCTTTATCCCATATGAGGTACAGTAAGAAGAAATCGTACTCTATATGCTTTCAGAAAATGTTTTCATAATTGACATATCCTTCAAGAATTACCATTCGAAGGCATCATATCGTTTAAGGAATGAAAGCTCAAGAATAAATCTTTTGGAATATAACCAGATCAAAATATATTGCTCACTGTCATCCGAAGAATAAACAACAGTATAAATTTAACGTCACCATTACCATTTTTGGATATAATCATTATGTTTTCCATTTGCATTGGTATCATGAATGTAAATCGTGACATTTCAATATTGCGTATCTTGGACATTAAGAGACAGCGTGGTACATGATATTATATTCGTTTTATATTAAAAGGTATTAAATAAATACGTGTAAGTAATCTGTAAATCAGTATATCAATATACCAAATCATATACCAATCATATACCAAATCAATATACTTAAATTGCATTTTATGCCTAGCTCGTGTATTTCGGGCCGCCTTGTAAATGTTAGAAGTACAGTCAGTTTAAATTATACAAGTATAATCATTGGTTTATTTTGAAATGTTGCCTAAAATTGGTACAAATACCTGGTATTTCTTAGTACCAATCATAAAGCTTATTAAAATCAATTGTTTATAGTTTATACCTCAAATTTGTATTGATTGAAACTACGACTATTTGATTATTAGAGCCAAAGTATTTAAAAATCAAATATTTCATGAAATATTTGACGAACGAGAAGCCTAGTGGTTAGTGGACCTGCGTCATATGCTGGAGGTCCCAGGATCGATTCCTCGCCGGGGCATTCACTTGTGTGATAAACATAGATGTTTGTTCACGGTTCATGGTTGTTGATATTTATATATGTATTCTGGGTTCCCCCAGTTCGCTGTATTTTCGTCCATAACCCAAGCTCTGCTTACTTTGGGGTCACGCAGTTGGTGTGTTTGTCTGGGGATTAAAAAAAAATTAAAACCCATAATTTAAAGTTTCAAACTAAGTACTCGTATTACTTCCTCATATAAGAGATATTATATTACTGAAGGATTTCTACAAATACTAAGAAAGTAAAGTGAGATTTTAACAGTTTACAAGCTTCAAAATGATATCAAGTCGGACATGATCGCTAATAATACTCGCAGTTAAATTTTAACGATTTTATAAATATCTTTAACCTAAGGTTAGGAATTTGACTCAAAGAGACTCAAACTGTAGATATTTTTTAGTTTGTGATTTTAAGCGTTTATTTTTCTAAGTTTACAATAGAAACTTAAAAGAATAATTAACCGCGGAGCGTACCTCTACTTAATAACGCACAAGCAAGTAACAATACGAGGTACAACAAATAAGAAAGTTGCAGCGAGTGACAAGTCACTCGTCACTTGTCAGATCACGTGTCGCACATAACCGAACTGACTTACCTAAACTTTCACGGAATATCAATAAAATCAATCCGAATAATTTAAATTTATCGATTGCTATATCAATTACATTTATGTATAATGCAATATATTTAAAAATAGTCGTTACGTTCGTCTCGTGTCAATTAAAGTTTTAACGTTGTGCTTTCTCTAAATGATCCTGACAAAACTAGAAAGGCACTCTTTATGTAGAGTAGCGGAATAATAACTTAGCAATTATATAAATTTAATATGAGGTTACACGTCACGACAAACTAGAATGGTATCTCTTTGAGGTTTTGACAGTGTATTCAGAATTAAGGCTTTATTGATGTAATTAATCATTAAAGAGCCACGTGGCGTACATATACAAATCAGTCAATAATAACACTATGATAAAGAAACATCATTTAATTGAACATTATTGCAAATTAAAATTGTTTATATGTACAAAATGATATTATACCAATCTATCAGTCAATACAGTATCTCTCATGTTATCATGTATCTGTCAAACATATTTCTTCTCAGATTTAATTATTTTATATTCTTTTTAAAGCGTTTCTTTAAATCATTAATTATTTGATTTACATTAAAAAGTTATAATTTAATAGTTTTATTACGCAGTAAGTTTAGGTATTAGTAATTATTTAACACACACTCAGAGCTCCCGATCTTCTTAGGTCTATGTGTTACGCCGCCCACTTACGTCCGTTTATCTAATTGTTCGGTGTTGATTGATACTGTTCAAATAACAAATTACGATACTTTCACATAGACACAGAGACATTCTTGATTATCCATTCAATTTGAAGCAGGCATTTGGTCCGAATGAAGATTTCATTCATTTAGCGCCGCCTTGAGATGTCTTTATCTGAAGGATTTCCATTTTATACGAGTGCTATGATAATATTTCAGTATTTAATGGGAGCTATTTTTATTCTTGTACATATTTTGTTTGTTTCTTTTTCATTTCGCGCGGTCTTTGCAGCTTTAGGGAGAAGGACATAACCGTCGTTCCGAACGAACCCTTACTGATTATTGTGATTGGGTTGAGAGTTGGTAATTAGAGGGTTATTGAATGACTTTTTGTGCTGTAATATGTGTAACACCAGTATAAATGAATTTTCTGAAACTTTTTAGTAGCGAAAATAACCAATAAATCTCTTTAATTACTTAACATAGTTTTCTGCCAGTGTGTGCAAGCTTTCTGGGTCTTAGTCAGTTCTCATTCATGCACTGTCACTCACTTTCTTGGGCACGGTACTCCATAGTTTGTCGATTTGTTTGAAGCCCAGTGTCAAATAATTCTTTGTTGCTGCAGCGTTGCTGAAAGAGCTCGTTTCAAAAAGAAACCTTCATGACATCTGGGAATGTGGCGCAATAAGCGAACGTATATTTTATGCAGTTCTGAGGGTTGCGTCCATATTTCAGCAGCGTAGGCAGTATAAATACCTGGAGTATAAAATAAAACTCTCACTTTAATGAACAAACACATTTAATTATTAATAATTTTTTTCTATTCTGCGCAGTTTAGATCGTGAGACTAATAATTAAACATGATGAAGACCCCGAGGCAAAATAAGCACAGTAGTTTATTTTTGCGAAATAAATTTCACTTGCTCATAAATTTCGCAGAACGTGTTATAGCGTTATTCCGTGTTATATAGCTTTTCAATTAAAATTTAAATTGGAGTTATATCATCTAAGACGATGTTATTTCGGCTAATTCTGAGATTTATTAAATTCTCAACATTTTACAACCTTAGAAAGCTGTAGTAGCCAAAGGCGTTAATTGTTTATAGGTCGTGTAAAGAGAAATTAACTTATGCTTATAGGTTTCACTTTGGTTTATTTACAGTATCGCTTAGGTTTCCAAAGTCTGTCTGAAAAACCTTTACTTACTTACTTACTTTCCTTTGCTCTTTTTTATGACCACTTAGATCAAGTATTAATCAAGAAATAAAAAATAAATACGTTAAAAAAGGAAAGCAGCAGGCGGCTCAATTCTGGCTGAATTCGATCGGAACTCAATTCTTAACTAATAAACAAAACAAACGCTTCAACAGAAGTGCCACTTAATAACTACTGTGATAATCTAGTCAGGTAGATACATATTGACACACCATACCTAAGTAAATAATAAAATCCGAAATAAATAAAACAACGTTCAAAAGCCGTTTGACAGTTGGCTTGGTCAACGAGTGAGTGCAGAGTACCTAGGATCTGCGTGGTACTCTGCAACCGGGTCCGTATTGGGATGCATAAATTTAATTGGCATATTATAAGGCTGCATAACGTTTTTTGGCATACTGTTTGTTTCGCATAACGTTCATACGGAATAAATCATAAGGCATACTTTATTCCCCTATAACTTCATTTATAATAATAATATATTAGCATAAAATGTTCATGCATAAATAGTTTTAAAATAACGATTACTAATCATAACTATGGCATAAAGTTTACAAGTCATACATATAGAATACCATAATTTGACAAAAATAAATGGACTATAAAGTTTTAGTTTGCAAGCAAGCATGCATGCAAGCATGCATGTAAGCAAGCAAGCAGGATGCATGCAAGCAAAACAGCATGCAAGTACTCCTGGGTACTGATAGACATGTGACGTACATTCGTTCGAAATTTCACTGTAGCGAAGTATGGAATTCCGATGATCGTGTCTTTTTATTGTTTTGAACCAAATTTCGCTTTTCTTGAAAAGCTGGAAATAGTACTTAATTTGGTCCCGGCTATTAGGATACTTAATTTGGATACAAACCTAACCTAACCCACTTGGAAGTCACTACAGTGAACTTTCGAATTATGTCCATACTTTTAAACTTACATTACGCATTTCAGTATTTATAAGTATAATGTGTCGAAATATACATTTATCGCAATTCCCGGATTCACAACTTAGTAATTCGAAGAAGGTATTTTCACAGTTCCGTGTCGTCGCAACACAGTATATCGCAGCATCGTTAACCTAACTTCCATGGCCGAGTGTAATATTATTTATTGTTACTTCCAAGACTCAACATATAGTAGGTACATATGATCTGTACTTGATAAATTAGGCACCAAAAGTTTTTTTATTACTTTACATTTATGACTTTAGAGGTTATGGATACTTCCATTATGCGTTTTGTATTTTATGATAATTTATCTTTACACGTATAACAGTTATGTCCTTTACATTTATGTTGTATAAAATTATGATAAAGAAAATTAGAGTAAGTGAAACTTATGGTTATGAAACCATTCTGCGTGTATAATATACGGCTTATATCAATTTATGCGAAAAAACTTTATGCTGAAACTGTTAGGCCAAACTACAGTATGATAAAAATTATGCGACCGAAAGGGCTCCCTCAGCACCCTACACTAGAGGCCTTGGAATGCAAGGCATTACCGGTCTTATAGCAGGGTTTAACATTATTTGTTTCGAAAAAACGGATCATCTGAATAGTAAACATACAGTCAACTAATCTCTATGTGGTCATCGGGCCTTTCAGTTCTGTTTTGTTATCTTTTGATATCTTTTTTGCAAAATGTAACTTTTTCGTCATTTAGCTAGAAGGATACATTTTCATATTTTAGTTTCGATTTAACAAAATATGTACTTATATAAAGTATAAACATGGCACGTGTGCATTTGGTAATAGATTCAATAAATTGATAATTTGTTTAGTTAGATTGTCACGCGTGTCACGGCTGAATGCTTTTGTAAAGAGGGGGACACATGATATTTGTTTCTATTAAAGTTATTTAGTATAAATTGATACAGAACTGACTCCAAATATTTACTTGGGGTTAGTGACCGATAAATGACTAAGTAAAATCTTAAGATATTACTTATCGCTACTACGAGTAGTATATTTGTACCTCCAATTTTAATCGCCATATTAGTTAATATGGAAACTAAGATAGTTACATGCAGGCAATGTTGCATTTTGTAAAAATGAGAAAATTTATTAATAAATAAAGAAATACATCATTATCGGATATTTTAAATCTAAGATAAAGAACCATAGGCCCATACGTCATTTACGATTTTTTTTAATCTCTTAGTAACAAGTTCAAATAAAAACACGTTACCCGCATGTGCAAAAAACTTAAAATTAAACAATAAAATTATAATTTCAACAAGCCATTACAGTGAAAACAATCTTAGGGGATTTTATTAATGTGTTTGGGGTACAGATTTTAGGGGTGTTCATGATAATGTTTATCATAAAAACATTTTACTAACCGACTTGGACCAACTGTCCTCGACTGTACAAGTCAGTTTATTAATTGGAAAATTACTATGTTTAGGGAGAAAATGAAATTTATTTATTGTGAAAAGGGTACATTAATGAATGTAACCAACGATCAAGTTAAGTATAGAACATGTGGTTAACCGCTGCGTTGGAGTTGACTTTAATTGGATAGTTTTATGGCTTTGTATCATTTCAACTTTCTAGAGTTCGTTTTAAATAGTTTCTGTTACTGATTAATGCTGATTAATTATCACATTACAGTATTATGTTTTATACTAACGCCCAGCCTCAAATTCTAGTACTAAATCACTTTAATTTAATTTAATTCTCTTAACCTTAGACGAAAACCTTCTTGCGGCCACCGCGGGCTTGCTGCGTTCTAGCCTAGTACTTGTGTTCATTCGTAGTAAATTTGAAGTCTATTGACTAGGTCACAACGTTCAATTTTGTTGCAACTACCTGATCGCGCTGTGGCAGCGCGGCAGCCCCGCGGTCGCTGCCCGTTGTCGGGGCGGTGGGTCGTCTCCAATATTTTCGATTTTGTGTTTTCAAAATTACCTTTTAATATAGTTGCTAAGGAGGTTATTTTACAATAGCAGACGATTCGTCAAAAAAGGTGTCTGGTCACCGAGCGGGGGTTACGCGGTTGGGACGCGCCAATCACATATTCGTCTAACATACCCGATTGCTACAAACACATTCTCGCTCCGATCGCCGCCCGGTACGGACCTGCAAGACCCCGTTCTCCGTTGATCGGTCCCTTCTCGATATTCCGTGGCGCTCAGTCTACTGACGTCACAGTTTAGCGTGTTGGTTCCGTGCTACGGTTTTCAAGGTTTTTCTACTCCCTCAGAGTGCTATCGAAGTGTGATTTTTCTTTGTGACTAAGCCCCTTAGTCTTCAAAGTGCTGTGCTAAGTTGTGTTGTGCTTGTGCTGAGTGCTGTGTAGTGCCCAGCGTAAGAAGTCTGGTTTCAGTACAAAGGATACTTAACGGTGACAACGAATTTGTACTGATCCAGTCCTTTTTATTTTATTTATTATTTCCTTCTACTATTTTATATTTTCATATTTATTTTTATCATATTTGTGTCTCTTCGTGTACATTTGTCCTTTTTTTTCGGTAAAGGTTGACCCTAACGCGGTCAACTCTTTACCTGAGCACCCTTTTTTAGGTTTCTAGGTAGCGGCCTTCGGCGAACAACGGTTAGTTTTAGGTTATTTTCCCCAGCCCCCCTACCGCTGGTAGGGAGGTTAGCCGCTAGTGTTCGTTAGGTTTATTTTAGGGAACTCTAGGCATATTTTATATACTTCTTTACTCATATAATTCCCTCCCTAATGGATTCGCAAAACATTATTAACTTTGCGAAAGCGTTCGCGCAGGCGCTCGCTGCGTCCGGCATCCCCATGCCAGACGAGGTCTTCACGCAGGCCTTATTAGCAATTAACGCGACCCCGGCCGCTCAGGCCTCAACCCTGGCCCCTCAGGCTAACAACTCCCAGACCCATCAGGTCTTTACCAGCTCTCCCGCGTCTCCCGTTCCATCCGATATGGACTGCGCGTAGGTCACGTCATCTCGCGCATCGTGGCGTAAGCGTACCGCTCCCGGGAGCGACTCCGATTCCGATTTTGCGTCCGAACCTTCGTCGGGAGATCACAAAAGAGTGCACTCGCACTCCCGAATCCACTTCCCCTCTGCCTGTGTGCTGTGCGGCCAGTCTGGCCACACAGCTAACTACAGGGGTTGCCCGCGCGCTCCGTGCTCTTCAGCTAAGAGGGCTGCGCCTAAACCGGCGCCGCCACTCACTCCCAATAACTTCCCACCGCTGCGCAACCGGGGTCCCCCGGAAGCAAAGCCCGTGCAGCCGACGCCTACTCCGGCTCTGTCTTGGAGACACCGTCCGGCCGCTCCACCTGCACCTTCCCATCCTATCCCAGCTCCCGTAGCTCCCGTAGGCCCGCGTCCCGCTCCGTCGTCTTCACCTCAGTCGTCGTTGGCTGAGGCCGTGTTCGACGTCATTCAAAACGTCGACATTAAGGAAATTTCCGTACTCGCACGCAAACTGCGAGCCGCCCGCTCTCCTCAAGAGCGTTTATTTGCGTTAGCCGAGCATCACTCGCTTCTAAGTTCATTATAAATTTTGTTTTTTGTATAAATTCGTAAATAAGCAATATAATGCCTAGACCCGCAAATCCCGCGTCCGGTCGTACCAAACCCAAGGGCCTATCCCTAGTTTCTTTTAACGTTCGTAGCCTTAATATGGTTAGTTCCTGAGCTCAAACTGTTCCTTTAGAACAACGAGCCAGACTTATTGCTTCTTCAAGAGACGTGGCTAACTCCAAACCGCTCCAGGGGATTTGCTATACCCAAGTACGCGTTTATTCGTAACGACAGGCCCAACTCCGACGGTTTCGGCGGCACTGCTATTTATTACAAATGAGGATTCCATTGCTGTCCTCTCCCTACCCCTCCTCTCCTCAACATGGAAGCCACTGTGTGTAGATTGGCTATGACTGGTCATCCGACCATCATCATAGCTTCAATCTACATACCTAGTGGCACCAGACCAATCCGTAGCGACTTTGAGGCCATTCTCGCCCTCGGCCATTCAGTCATTATGTTCGGAGACTTTAACTTCAAACATACTGACTGGACTAACAACCAACACCAGCGGTATCGCTCTCCTCGACATCATAAACTCACTTGATTTAGATGTCATCTCTCCCATCACTCCCACTCACTATCCCGACAACCCGAACCACTCTCCTGATATCCTCGATTTTGCAATAGTCAAGCGAATCAACCTCGACCTCAGGTCTATCGAACCGCTCGATGACCTAGGTTCTGACCACCGCCCCGTCTCCCTCGTGCTAGGACTGCCTAACGATAACGTCACCTCTCCTTAGACCTTTACCAATTGGAAAGGCTTTAAAAATACGTTAGTTTCAGCCTTAGAGGCCCCGAACTCTCCGCTCGCGATCTCGCCCGATCAAATAGATAGTCCGGATAAAATAGATTCATTAGTCAATTCTCTCACTGATGCTATCAACTCAGCCATCAGTGTTAACGAAAAGGTTGCTAAGCAAGGCATACCCACGCCTTCCTTAGCCGTTAGCAATCTTATTAAAGCCAAGAACGCGGCTCTCCGGAGAGCCAAGAAATATCCCACGCCCGTCTATAGATTAGCTGCGAATCAGCTACAACGTAAAATTAGGTCTTGCTTCGCAGAACTCCGAGACGCTCAGATGAACGATCTCATGGCGTACGTTTCGATTTAAACATGAAGGCACGCTTTCCGCGCCTCGTCCCATAAAGGCTGGAGTCCCTCAAGGCCCCTCTGTTGTACACCGTGTACACCAACGACATTCCCATCCCGCCGAAAGGCGTTGAACTCACCCTCTTTGCCGACGACACCGCACTCTATACCAAAGGCCACAGTGTTCCGCACCTTGTAACCAGACTCCAAAAGGCCGTAAACGCCCTTGGTGTATGGTTTCAAAAATGGCGCATCGATGTGAACCCTGAAAAGAGTTCTGCGATGCGCTTCGACCACAAACAGTCGTCCCGCTGGCGATCCCCACGTTCGAATGTTAGGCATTCCCATCCCCTGGAAGCGCAGTACTAATTACTTAGGCGTCACATTAGATCCGACGCTTTCTTTCAAGCCACACGTCGAAAGAGATTCGAAACTCGCCCGTCACTACTTAGGCCGCCTAAATAGCATGTTAGGTAGAAAAAGTAAAATGTCTTTCAGAAACAAACGTAAACTTTACAAGGTCTGCGTTAGACCCGTCATGACATATGCCTCGCCAATCTTTGCCCACGCCAAACCCTCCCTCCTGCACAAACTACAGGTAGTTCAAAACCTCTTTTGCCGCAGGGCCACAAACGCACCGTGGTACGTGCGTAACGCGGACTTGCATAGAGATCTTGAACTGCCTACAGTACAACAACACCTCAAAACACTCTCTGAAGCGTTCTTCAAACGCTCCGAAACCCATCCCAATCCTCTAATTCGTGATTCAGTCTCATATACTACTCCTGTCTTAGATTCGAAGTTCAAAGTCGCTAGGCCTAGGAATGCGCAAGCGTACTCTTCCACCAGACTGTCAGCGGATCTCGAAGCCCTCCTGGCCGCAAATTCTAATTCTAACGTAAATTCTAATTCTAACGTAAATCCTAATTCTAACGTAAATGCGAATTAATTCAATTTTATTTTGCAATTTTTAATTTTTTTTTTAAATTATTTACTTTTCATTTTGAGTTCAGTGCTTTGAGCACCTTCAGTGCTATGTAATCCCAGCGGGTGACCCCTTCTGGGCCCCGCTAGCGCGGCGTCTTTCTCCAATTGGCCGTCGCTCAGATGAAGGCTGAGTGGCAAAAAATTGCGAGAGCCGACAGGGGTTTTTTTAGCGGGTATTGCTCATTAGGGGCTAGTCCCGGATGCCTTGTAACGCGCGCAAGAGGCATGCGGAAATGCATTTTTTGCCTCCTGCCCAAACGGGGAACAAAAAAAAATTGCTACAAACACGCGAAAAATCTTTTTGATATTTTTACTCTTCCTAATTTAGATTCTTACTTTGTAATAACAAAAATATTTTTAAAATTTAAACATAAATATAGCAATACTAATTTACGTACTAATATACTAATATTTTATGGCACTGCCAGCTTCGTGGAAATAACAAAAGCTCCTATAGGATTAGTCCCGTTATTAAATCCTTTTTAGTTTCTTATCAAGTGCTGAGGTTTTTATTAAACGGTGATTTCTATTTATACATAGGTTTGCTTCACGTGGGGCCCTCCTGCTTCTGGGTTTGTTATGGTCCCTCTTTTCCACAAACAGCTGGGTTTAGTTAATGTAACTTCATACGTAACATTCATCATTGTAAGTTTATCATTTTCGTTATATTTATGTGCTAGTTTTATTTGTTGTACATTTTATCTCAAATTTTGTTATCGTTCAACGACACTTTCTATGTAGAAGCGAATGTATTCTAAATATGTACATCAATCAAGTACAAACAGTACAGCTATTTAATGTTAACGCGAATACTTGTACTTATTGTTATTTTGTTTTTACTTCAGTACTAAAAAACCTCAGTTGTCCCACTGAAGGGACTTCAGGTTTACCTAAACAAGGGGAACATTTTATAATTATATAATCCATGTTCGCTGCCATTCGCTGGTTTTATCTTCGAAATACCTTCGTTTACTCCATGTTATGTACTTAAGATCTAAAACTCATTGGCACACTAGGCAGTCGTAGAAGGTACATTCGGGATGATAGTCTAATTCAGTGTTTCTTAAAGGGGGTTAGCCATTCGAAGGTAGGGTTCGCGACAAGATTTACGTAATGGCGGCTTGATGATATCTTTGATAGATTTTTTGGGCTGCTAGACAGGAAGAGTATCCAAAACTCTCAAGCAAAGCGGTGAATTTCCTTTTACCCTTTGCTACAACATACTTATGTGAGAGTGGGTTTTCACCCCTGGCTCTGATATTAACGAAATATATAAATCGACGTGATACCGAGTCAGAAGTAAGGTTCAAATTGTCCAAAATTACTCCTAAAATAGACTCAATTTGCGACAGGAAACAAACCCACCCATCTATATTCTATTGAAATTAAAACCTTGTTTTCTTCAATAGTTATTTTATTATTTTCTTTTTGTCATCTGGAAACTTTAACAGGGGTTCGTGGAGCCAATAGTTTGAGAAACCCTGGTCTAATTGATTGATTGCGTTCCTAAAATACACAATACAATATCATTCGATTACTTATGAAAATATAAACAAACTAACAAAAACGAAACATATTGCGAAGTGACAATACTTGTGGCTCGATCACTCCAGGGCGCTCTCTTCTGGGTAACTTGTAGATGATATATGTTCTAAAATATACGATATGAACTTTTTCAATTCTGTAAAACAAACAAATAAAACATTAGTTAACGTCCCCAATATTAAAAATAAAACAACAAAACCCAGAATTAATATTAAGAATTTAATTTTTAACACTTTGATACAAACTTCGGATCAGTTTTTTGTATTAAAGTGTTAGGAATAAGTTTAATAGTGGCTTATACAGTAAATAATGAAAGAAATATAGCGCCTCACCTAGTGGTACACCAGCCTCAGTCGGACACCACATGGAAACAACGACCTTAACAGATCACTATGGGGTATTAGGGTGTTACCAAACCAATCGATCGTTCCATTCTACCATCGATCGATTGGTGTGGTAACACCCTTAAACTTATGGAGTACCAACTACGTTTCAGATGACGCAACTTCAAGATAGACCAATGATTCGGCAAGATAGACCAAATAACCATTGAAAACTATAAGAAAAAAACTAAGTAATTTTAATAAAACAAAGAGATTCCTGTCTTCTGAGTGGTTAATGTCATAGAATAATTATCACATTATACGTTGTCCAAACGTTATAGTTTCTTTGTAATTTTAACAAAGATGTTTTTATAAAGTTATCACCAACCGGAAGCTGAGTCACATTTTTTCTAACTTTCGCATACTTTAGCCTCGGGTCTCTGATAAGACTAGCTTTGAAGTATTATAATGTTGTTGAAAATTTTCATACTTTTAAACCAAAATTTTTAAATTCTACGTCGTGTTTTTCAATTTGAATGAACAATAGGTTATTATTGCATTATAAGTGTAAATACATGACCTATGGGGTTTAAGTTATTTTTGTTGACTATAAATACAGAGTCACCTTGAATTCAAGTTTTATTTTTTAAACTTGTATCTTACCTGTCAATAGTTTGAGATTGTTTTTGGCAATCTACCATACTCAAATTTTAAATAGATTTGCATTGAATTTAGTGCACATTTAGACTAGGATCAGAAGTCATACGTTTATCCCCAAATAACCACAAAAAACTGTCACTCCCACAAACAAAATCATACGTAAAAGTCCTTTCTACTCTAAAATCAAAATCACAAAAACGTTATTGAAAGTTCCACTTTAGTCCCAATCGGTCGGAATACACACCGTATCTTTTACGAAAAAGAATCGAAAACAGACATTATCATTAGCGGCTCTATAGTGACCGGATTCAACCAAAACGCATCTATTCGACAGCATTACCAATGATAAGAACTACTAACGGTGTCCTAAAAAGCGCACCATTAGTAAAAGACGCGTCCTTCTTAATTACCCAAACGGTTCTGTTAATGGTTTAAAAATAGCAACCACTAAGAATAATCGGTTTGAGGCTCGATGTATTTGCAATTAAGCTGTAAAATAGTTTTATGGCTGTTAAGATGCGTGTACACGAAGCTGGTTTACTAGCCTTTGTATAATGCGCATAAAATGTTGGGTTGATTTTTTTTCTTGATTAAGCATTAGACGTTTGTTTTCTATGTCACCTGATGGAAAGTGAAGATGAAGACGAAGGTCACGTCTATGCACGAGATACCTATTCACTCGACGCTTGAAAGATCTAGGACTATAGTTTTCTGGAAAAACAGACGCAGGCAGTTCATTCCACGCCTTGGCGACCCGCACCAAAAAGGAGCTATCGAAGCGTTTGGTTCGACTTTTTGGGATATCTACTATAAAGGGATCGAAGGCCTGTCTGCGGGAGAATTGTGGAGGTTTGGATTCAAATTATGAATGTCTGAAAAATACATGTTAAGCCGGTTTTACTATAAGTAGGTGGAAACAAGAGACACTATTAAAGTTGTCCTGGAATAAGAATGACTGAGGGTGTTAATTTGATGTTTAGTTTTCATAGGATTTATAATTTTTTTTTCTTAAACTGCTTATAGTTACATACATACGTATATATGGGTATAACCCGAACTTAAGTTGTGGTCAATGTACCTTTTATATTTGTACCTGAATAATAAATAAGATTGTGGATATCGCTCTATACTACCAAACACGGAAGAATAGCTTACTCCGTAATTACTCCACGTTTTATATTCTTCTATCGTTCGGTTTTTGAAAATGTATCGTACATTTTAGTTAGGAACGTACGTACTTGACAAAATCAGGTTATAGATGGTTGAACGCATGTGTGTGCGCGGATCGTGTGTAACTTGTGTGACAGCCATCATTTTGTAACTATTTTCTTGTCGCCTTAGTGTGCTCTTACAATCTGTGCATATTTGTGACGCACACAGTTGCAGTATACAAGTTTAACGCACACATATGGGCACGCGCATAAACGACTTGAACCATCTGTACTCTAGGGTTAGGCTGCAAATAGAATATAGGCTCGTTGTATACTTACATATTTACACTAGATTTGGATAAATCAACAGCGGATATTTGAAAAAGGAAACTATAATATCTATGCGTTCCAAAATCTTCAACTCAATTAATTTACTGGAATTTTCCTTTTCCTCAGCCTTATCTTCTTAATGTGCAAGCACCTTTATTAATTAATTCGTAAACAAGTACTAGAACATCCTTTTAATACATTATATAAATTAAATCAAGTTAATAAATTAGCAATGAAAGTAGAATATTTGCATACGTAAAGTTAATTTGAATAAATACATTTTTAGCGCCTATATTGCGTCGTTACATTTATTTAGCGATTCAGTGTAAATTCAGACTGACACTGTTCTATTTAAGTTGTGCATTAAACGTTACTTTTAATTCACACATCTATATTGGGAATCATCTCGAAGGTCCGACGGTCACACTTCAGCCCTGAACAGCTAGGAGTACTGTAGCCACCTTTGGGATGGTTCTGGGTCATTGTGGCGCGGTGGCGTATGTTCGGGGGATGGTTTACTCTAATTTAATTTTATCTTTTATAATATAATTAAAATTTTCTCAATTTAATCTAATATATTCTCTGATTATTAGTATTGTTTACGATGGCTGTATATGGTTTACTGGTGGTAGTTCCGTCTTCACGTGCCGGGTTCAATTCCTGGTAGTGATAGGGATTTCTGTGATGAAACCAGTTTACGAGTCATGAACGTTTTCTTTTTTTCGTTTTTCTTTTTATCGATTTAAGAAGATTTTTGTCGACTTCGTAGTGTGAGTGAAGTAAACTTAACCAAAGGTACTGTCGCGTGGCCTAACTTCTCTTGTAGTGGCGTCGTCCACAAGCAAGCGGAGCGGTAGACGAAAACACCGAACAATGCGCAAGCGATTGTTGCTCTAGGAGCTAGGTCTCCGTCGAGTGAGGCGATTGTACCAGGTGACAATTTTGCTCTTGATTGGTTGTACAAATAATAAATGTAGTTGGTCTGCTTGTCTGGGTACTTTTGTTATAATTCATTTGAAGGTCTTTAAGATTGCTTTAATAAATAGTTACGTAAATTTTATAATACCTTAAAAGAATCATGGCAAACTTTCATACATAAAATTAGTTGAGAATAAATGGCGGCGTCTATACTTCAAAAATATCTTAAAATGTTACGCGTGAGTCCCTGAGTAACTATATCGAAATAATTTATCTTGGGAGGGCTTCAAAAAAAAGATATTTTGATTTGAACTTTTTTAGGTTATAACTTATGTCACTTGGAAAAAATGCATCCTATGATTGTTAGCCACATTCTCAATATAATCAGCCTACGTAATTAAGCTTTTTTAGATTATTGATCGTTTATATATTTATAAAACATTCCTATGTTTTTTGGCAATTGTACCTACAGTCAGTCAACGTATATTGAGTATTGTTAGCCACATTCTCAACATAATATACCTACGTAATTAAGCTCCATAATCTAAAAAAATAAAGAAATACAAAAATAAGTACAATACTCACATTGCCAATAATTCTAGGTAGGTTAATGTTCACCAGTAACTTACCAGCTACTTGGTTGTAATAACATATTATAAAAAAAAAATAAACAGTGAATTTTGACTCTTTTCTTATATAGAATAAGATAAGTGAGAGTCGTGCAATGGTTTACTATGTTATAAGGTAGATAGGTGCTTAGTATGAGTGGGTATACCCAGCTACAGAGTAAACTAGTGACTCTTGGATCGACTGTCAGGGCAGGATAGCAGCGCAACGTGTTAACGCAAATGTTGCAATTAACACATAGGATTCGCTAATCTGCAACGATCTCCAATTGTCGTTCAAAACGCACTTCAACAATCCATAAAACAAGACACAGTCATGTAGGACAAGGTTCAGAATCCTTTAGGCACGCACAAGTATATACGAATATCAGTCCGTAGGCAGTCCTAGTCAAATAGAAATAAGCAAATAGCAAAAAAAAAAACAATGAAAACAACACAAACACACTCGACACGAATAGCGCAGAAGCATTAGTCACTGGACTGACCACTGACAGCGGCATGTCAGCTTCGTTGACAGTGACATTTCATTTGTAAGTGTTGTCATAGTAAGATGGAGGCATTGAGATACATATTATTACTATTATAGCATTGAACTACTATTACTAGCGTATAGAACGGACACCGCGAACCAGGTTTTTGTCCCAGTGTTTTGTTGCCGACCGGCAACAACTCATTTAGTCACTCGCTGGCGCTCTTAGGGACCGGGTGCCGACTTAATGTCAAAACAAATATATAAAAATGCCGTCTTGCGTGTTAAAATCTACTGTGAATAAAAAAGATAGTGGAGTGAGTTATTATCGGAAAGTAAACAAAGTATTTAGTTAACAACTATTTTTGTACATTATTTTCTATTAAGCCCGGCATTTTGTATGAAAATCATAGATCAACGGTCATAGATTAAGAAAAGTTAACTGCACAGAATGGACAGTTAGAACTAACGGTGGTGAACTATAATATAGGGATGACTTAGATGTTACTGATCATTACCCGACTGCTTCAGAAGGAGGGTTATGTAATTCGAGCGTTTGTATGTATGTATGTGAACCATAAAAACTAGTTTATGAGTAACAGTCATATAACTTACAACAATAGTATAGAAATAGCTTTGTTTCAATGCACTAGCAGTACCACTGACACCGCATTTATCCCCACTCCTTGCAAGTAATGCACACACGCAAATATCTAGAATTGTTCTCTACATCACCCCACCCGTACGTTTACAAGCTCATTTTATAACAAGAGATAATGAACAATATTACCGTGACATCGTAAGAACCGCCGGCCCAAAAATGCACTTATACTTATACCATATTAGTAGTACACAAAAGAAATAAAATTCTCATGTAGGTTAACGCTCGACAAAACAAACTTGATCCTACAAATTCATCCAGCCGATTCTCCAATACGAGGCAATAAAGAATATTAATTACATAGATAGGCATGAAAAACCCTCTTTGCAGTCGGGTAAAAATAGTACAAAGAGTAACGGAGGCCTGCTTTTATCTGAAAAATCTAATGTATGGACAAAAGCTAATTGTATATAATACCAATTTATGTATAATATAAATGAGGTAAATAAATTTAAAATTATATTTTTTATAAACTACGCCTAAGCTATCGCATATAAAGTGGACATATATCCACTTTAATGTTCATTTACCTATATAACAAAATATATACTCATTTTCTATGCAGTTAGGTAAAATTTAAATATTTTGTCCATTCTGTGCCACTCGTATAATCTATTGGTATGACAAATTGCAATTCGTTGATTGGTCGTGAGATATTACACATTTTTGTAGCAATCCAAGCGCTGCATGTTTGAATCGTTTGACTAGACAACTTAAAACTTTTGTAGCGCTGCATTTACTAATAAATGATTGAATAAGAAAAAATGGAATGTGACACAAAATTTGTTTTGAATAGCTTCTCTAGTACGTAGTACATAGTAGCTCAATGTATTATAGCCAATTGATTTTCTCAAAAATCTATGCATATAGGCTTTTACTAAAAGATATTTTTATTTGAAAAATCATAGAAAACCAAGTAACTGCTATTTATGTAAAAGACATTTCTAGACGCCAAAATTTTTGTCAACTATTCTGCTATGATTTTTTACTATTTTAATACACACAAAACCAGGAATGCGATATTACTAAATAATATTCTTAATAATCATGTATGGTATTCGAAGATTAGAAGCAACAGTGGTAAAAACTGTTATGTTTGTTATTATTTGTTTCTCATTAAAAACATCAAGGTTTGATAAAAATTAAAGTAACAGAAACTTATTCCAAAACTAAAATACAAAAACAGTAAAATAAATATATCACGCTTGAAGCGGAACAAAACCGCAGTGAATGGGAAAATTGCATTTTTTGTTACAACATATAAAAATAGAGTCCGTGGCTATCGTTCGCTGAACAATTATTATGTCGTTCAACTGCAAATTAATGCTCGAAAATTGCTATAAAGTGTACTGCCCGGCCAACTTAGCTGTTAGTCAAGGGTGGCGCTACGTTATATGAAGTTTGACATTAGTCGCTTTACAAATTTTTAGTTCCAGCGTATGCTACTGATCTGTTGGCCGGAATATCATAACTGGTTCTATCCACACGCTGACGAGTGTATAGGTGGCATGATGCTCGTACGATTCAGCGGCTTTTTTGTAATCTGCATAGCTTGCGTTGTTTGTCAATCATTAGCATTATTGTCAATCAAGCAGGTTCAATGTCGATTTGGCTTACTAAAGAAAAAATTATTTAATAAACATGTTATTTAGTTATAAATTTTGATTAGGTACATATATTTAATTTGTGTATTGATTTATTTATAGGTAACATTATAATAATTATGTTATTAAACGTAATAACGACCTTAGATGTTGTATAAAGGGTTTGTATCCGAGCCCCGTTCGGGAGGAGGAAACAAAAGTCTTTCTATAGATATTTTTTCCGGTCAGGATCATATAATTAGTGTAAATAAATTATACTTATTTAATGTAACTACTAGTTATAGCCCTTGAAGTATGTCGTTATGAATTCCATGACCCTTAAAAAAATCTGATTAAAAATGTTTCTATATGTCAAATTTTATTCAAATCGGTTCAAATGTTATTACCTGATCATGTAACACACGTTCAAACTTTCATATATGTAATATTAGTTGGATTTATGTTCAAACCAAAATACCAATTTGATACAGTTAGTTAAGTACGCATAAACCAGATTAATTTCAATTAATTACCTACCGCTCTCTAACCAACTGTTCGCTGAAAAATCGACCCATAACTTTAAGCCCCCACTTTTACCGCTAAATTACGTAGGTCATCAGAGCTATCAAAAACTTAGAACTTAAAAATTCTAAGGTGGTAGAAAACTAACAGATGATTTCATAATGGTCTAACAACGGTTCTGTTTTACGATAAATCCTATCACCAGAACAACATTCCCGAATTTAAAAAAACTCACAGGTCAACTTTTTTTTACAGGATTTAGTCCCCATCCCCACAATACAGTCCCATAACTAAACGCTTGCTTCCTATGCCCATTCGTAGCCTAGTAGATTTCAATACGCGGGTATCGGCTCGGTCGGTAGTAAGTATTGCCAGCCAGTTCGTTCCGAAACACCGAATAGTAACCACGTCACTTCGCTTACCAGCCAGCACTACGACCGTGGTGTGATAACTTAAAAAAAAAACGTGCAACTGAAGAAGTGACAGTGCAGTGAACACATGAAGTGATTCGGATTTTAAATTCCGACTCTTTATTTTTTAAATTATTTGATTGGAACACGACTCGACGATTGAGAATTTGATTTGAATTGCACAAAATCTACCGGTGAGTTTTTTTTGCATTCTTCTGACTGATGATATTAGATGGGTGTTGCATAGGTTAAACAAATTAAAAGCCGAATATTATAAAGAGAGAGAGGAAATTAAATAATTAAAAAATTATCTATTACCTACAAAATTCAAAAAGAACTTGATAAAGACTGCTTACTTAAAATTCAAAGTGATAAATAAGTTTAAAGTAGGTACCTATACAAATTAACTGCACGTTAACCTTCACATATGGTGACGTACAAAACTTGTATTTTAATTTACGTAATTTTTATATTCACGATTCTTATGGCGTGACATGACTGAAATATCATTTAACTATAGAATTATTCTAGAATTTGTTCTGATATTATCTTGGCGCTGCACTGTGGGTAGAATTCTATTTTACAATTTTTTTCGGAAAGGTAAGTGAAAGTTAGACTTGAAATATCGATAAATAAAGCAATCATTTGTTTTATAAAGTCGTTATTATTTTAGTTAAATAAAGCGTGGAAAATAAACTCGATACCACACAGTTAGTGAAATGTCTTCAACTCTCAATAAATGTCCGTAAAATTTTAACATAAAATAAAACAATGAGAATGTACCTTTTACCAGACGCGATTAAGAGCATTGTCCCTTTCCAAGGATAAAAAATACTATCCAGTATTGAATTAAGACACCTGCTCGCCAGCCTCCGAGGTCAACAGTTAATCCTGAAATTACTCAGTTATTGTTCAAACATACCTACCTATCTTGATAATAGGAAAGAATAAATGAACTGTAATGTTCGGCACTGCCGGGTAGCATAATTGAATGTGGGTAACGCCGTCCGGCTTATGCCGCTCGGCTTATGCCGCTCGGGTTTTGGCGCGACTAAGCGAACGTCACTTGCCGAATATGTGTGCCTCGGTCCTGCCTTCCTACGACAATAGTTTAAGGTTTATTCCGAAGTGCCATTTTTTTTAACAGCAGGATTAAGAATTAAAACGTGAATTCAGGCGTAACTGCGTAATGTATAATGTAATACCGTCCATAAGGTGAGGGGAAGGCAAAAGCCAGCAATTTAGGTGTAATAAAAAAAGACAGAAAAAACATATTTTATTAAGAAAGAGTTATTTTTTATATTAAAAAAGTCAACTAACTATATGATGTCAGCTACCAGGTTTTAATGTTTATGTATGTAAACTTACCTTTTCTAACGAAGTTTATGTTTTGCGTGATCAACCTCTGGGTCACTGTACTTTTACATTTTTTTTCTTATCAGATAATTTTAATATTTTTAAGTATTGCTCCTATCTTAGATACAAATAGGAATAATATTAATTAATAAAATGATTGTTTTTTTTATAATCTCTACAAGTAGCGCTCACAAAGCTAAGGTTAGTATTAGGGCTAGTGCTTGCATGTCATAATTCACCGCCTACCACCACCGAAGCAGGTTACTCCAGTGGTTCTTAAACTTAAGAGGCAATAAGCACATTCGATAAAACTATTTTACTTTAGCAGTTTATATTTTTATTTGAAAAAGTCTAGCCAATTTAATTAATTTTTTTTTGCTACAGAGGCAGTATGAGTATATTATTGTGTTTGCTAATACGGACAGACGAAACTATAGCGGAGGCTCAGTGATTGGGTCTCATTTCCGTCGTAATAATCGACGATCTGGTTAGATGTATTGTGTTATGGCACACTAGTGACTTTGTCACATACACCCAGGACTAAAGAGCACACTTTAAAAGTCGCTGGATGTTTCATTACCACAGTACAGATTCTCCAAGATAACTAATAATCTAGTAACCACACATTACGTCGTAATTGTAAGTCTATGGATAGTTTTCAATTAACCCCGGCGACCGGGTTTCGATCATCAAAACTTCCGTGTATAAAGAACACACACCAGTTATCGATTTTACAATTGATTCTGTATCCGTACGTTTGAAACTCTAATTTGTTTGATATTTACAGTAATTGTTTACATAATAGATTTTTTCTTATATAAGTAATGCTATTTTTATAATTATTCTGTAAATATAATGATGCGAACTATTATATTTCCTTTAAGACGTTGTGATAAAGAATGTGTTAGTATTGTCGTCCGTGAGTTTAGAGTTTTAAGTAGTTTGAACTTTTGTGTGCTAAATTGTAGCTTCATGACATATGACAGATTTGAACGGCTCGTGACGTTATTGGTTTAGGCCGGCTTTCAAGATTTAAAAAAAAAAATTGCCTTTTGGGGATGGCCCCTTTTTCTTTTATTATACATTACACATGATTTGTTATAATTTTGAGACATATGATTGGCGTGTTTATCTGGGGATTTATCTTACCTGTTTAAAGATTAAGTTTTTGGCAATTTTATTAATAACAGTAATATCAACTAGAATGTTACAAATCTGGATGCACCACATACGAATGAAATCTGACCACCACGTACCTGACTCTAAACCAATTCTTTTGTTGGCGCGCTTTTGAATAAAAAAATAATCTTTATAAATGGCCTCCGTTAAAGAAATGAAAAGAATGTAAAGCTCAAAATTAGACATATTGATGCGATAGATCGTATCGTAAACCTTCCGTCTTATGGAACATGATATAAACGACTTAAGAATAATTGATATTCACATTTAAAGTTTTAATCTCCTTTCAAAATACTTTTGTCTACGGTAGAGAAAGTCCATAATCTACTTTCACCCCTGTAGCGCGAATTTTTGTATACGAGAGTGTGCAAAGCAAATTGAACGAGAGAATAAAAAAACGGTGTCATTAGGTCTGAGCGCTGCATAATGGCCTGTTCATAACTGAGATTCAGAATACCCTATTCTTCCAAATCAAAAGGAAATAAGTCCATAAAGATGCAGTTTTTTTCTAATTGACGTTTCAATAGTTGCTGATTATGCTTATTGCCCGATGTCCTGATTAATAGAAATGTCGAAACGTGTATAGATTACTGCATATCAGAACTTGTTATTGTGGCTACTGACCTAGATTGTTAATTTTATCGATTATTTAGCGATTTGTATTGGAAAAATATATATATATAATTATTACTAGCGGATTTGTGTTGTTTTGAATGCTGAACTCTTGATATCCTGGAGATGCCATGCTAGTGTTGGCTTTTCGCATAATCTGGCTTTTTTTGCGACAACAGAATTTTAAATTAACTCCAGAATTTTCAGACTTCATTTATGATAATACGAATAGAAGATTAGATTAATATTTGAATTAATTTCGTCTATTTATTACATTATGCAAATGGGTCATATGGAACCAAAGGTGTGTCCAAATATATGTGGCAAAGGGCAACGTTCGAAACATTGGGCGGTAGTTCTATTGTCATTATTGTTTGTTTGGTCTTCTATTGTATTGTCAGTGCGTATGCCAATTATGTATTATAGATAATGGTAATAAATACAGCGCTTCTAAGCAGAAGAATACTTGTAGTCAAATAATAAATCGGTACTTGTAGTTGCATATCCGGTTATTTCACTAGATACTTCTATGTTTTCCTAAGAATAATCATTTTTTTTTATTAGTTACCAGAATAACGGAAGCTTTAGTTAATATGTTATGTCCAGTTACATTAAGAGTTGTCATCTTTTAATTTTTCACCCATTTTAACCAAACAATAAATTAATTAAAAATAATCAATTTAAAACACAATATGAGTGCTCAGACACTTTAAAATTTAAGTTCAAAGAACTCAATAGAATCAACTTAGAGCTTTTCACGTAAATGTTTTGACGTTTTGTCGAAATTTAAGTAATATAAGTAGAAAGTTATACGGGAAAAATGCTGATGAAAATAAATCCGCTTCGACTGAATTCTCAAAACTATTCTAAATCGATGACACTTTACTAGTTTATTGGTTTCGGAAATACTGCTGACGTAGATGTCTACGCATCAACATGGCATCAACAAATTAACACGTGTGACTATCGACATGTCATTAACACCGAAACCAAAAACAATTGAAATACGAACGTACGCAACGCGTCACTGTGTGCCGCACACACACCAGATATATCGCAGTTTCCACAATTAAAAGGTACTTTTACCGATGTCAAACAAAAGACATTTCTCTCAAAACATCATTATTTTCACAGATGTTAATTTACAACTTTCTCATGGGTAGGATAAAGCCGTCTTTGTCCGGCGTAGAAAAGGTCGGACCACAGACTAAAGTTTAAAAAGTTTTGAACAAGGAACTTTTATGTATTAAAAGCCAGATGCTGTTAGCTCTAATAGTGGCACTTATATAGTGACAGTAATGTTTTATTTTTATGATCAAATTTTGACATTTGACACGGTGTGTGGGTGTTACTTAAGTGGCAAGTTTGTGTGCATACGTCAAGATTGTTTTTTGACATTAAAAAAATAAGTTACTTTGAAAAAGCTTTACGTAAAATATCGTAGTCAACATAAAATGATTAACATTATTGTATTATTGTAATTTCCTGTGTGTACTTAAATATTCAATAAAATTAATACTTTATGAACTTTGCAACGGTCCTTATTTTTTTGTTCTTACATATTTTTTTGCCATTCACGAAGAGTGATGACAAAACCTTGTTATTTAACTTTAATCTTTTTATACTTCTCTATAGAATTGAAAAATAATAAGCAAAAACTACGAACAATGAAAGGGGTGTACATGTGTGTGGATGTTGTGTTATTCAAAATTCCAAGAAGGGATGAACGAGTCCTTAGGGATTCGATATCGGTCAAGGGCTTATTTATTCCCTGTATAATACTTCGATATCTCCGCGAGGGATTATTTATTTTACATTATTATATGATAAATAAGGCCTCGAGGTTTAAATTTTATTTTTATTATTTTATTTCTTTAGATATGGAAATATGGGGTTTTCGGCTCGAACATGTTAGACATGAAATATTTTAAAGCATTGTTTATTTTCTATTGGTATGCTTTAATTTTATTTTACTTTTCGTGAAATATTGGTATTGACCTATACGTCGTCTTTTTTTATCAAAGTTATTCACTTTCACTTAGCGTTTGGTCCAATTTGTGAACGTAATTAGACTCATAAATATATAGGCAATTGAGTTGTAAAGTTTAATAAACGTACATACTTATTTACATTTAAGATTGTACATATACATAGATACATATCTGTTTACATTCTGAGAACGCTCGTGCAGATTAATTTATAAATAAATAACAAAATAGTTTGTTATACGGGTATTTCCATTGAAATCCCCTCCGTTTCATCTCACTAAGTTTATTTTAAGCTTTGGTATAGTTAACAAAGAATTCTAGATGGCAGTAGAGAATGTGAGGACTTGAGGAACAAGTTTAGGACAATGTAACAGCAAGTTAACGGTCAACAGCACTTCAATAAATAACCGAAGTGGTTGCAAATTGTGAGAAATGATTTCCGCTTCGTTTCTCTAAATCTCTTGTTTGAGCGGGGGCTTTTACACTTGCGAGCCACGAAGCATCTATGTATTAGTTAGTTATTTAAATAATTTATTCATTACTTCAGTAGCTATAGTTTTATTAAAAATTTAGCAGTAGCAGATTAACAAAAATATTACACCACAAAGACATTTTGAAATTAAATTCAAAGTTACGAATTTTAGGTAGGTGCATATTAAAAAAAATATTAAATTAAAATTAAAAAAAATCACAATGAGATCAATAATATTTAGTTCAAAATAATAGTAAACATTTTTAGACATTGATTTGAGAAAGCCGGAATATTGTTACTGCAAACATTTCATATAAGCTATTGCTGTACATAACTTCATATGGTCAGCATGCACATAATATAAGATAATCATATTCTTAGTCAATACATTTATTTATGAGTAAGATACCCTATTGTTAACCAAACATACCTTTTGACTTGTAGATTTATCCCTCGGCTTAAACAATACCAAATTTAAAAAAATATTTATAAGGTCACGGTCCCGTCATATCATCAGTGCCGCAGAAAAATAAAGTTTACATAAAATGTCAAGCGTTATACTCGTATTTTCATATTAATACTATATTTCATTTGCGTAAAATCCTTTGATGATTTCGCAATAATACTTAGTCTGCTTGTTATTTATAAATAAATCCATTTTCAATTGTTTGAGCATGATATAACAAAGTACCAAACATAAAATTTTATTTTTAATATAATTTGAATATTTCTCAAAAGATTTGAGGTGTAAAGGGGAGTGCGAAAAACACCCACCTATGAATGCGTGGGAGCACTTACCACACTGGTAACTACCTAGGACTAGATCCAGAAATCTGGACTTAAAGTTCGTGGGCCGGCCTTAAATCTCTACTGGCATTAGTCTGCAGCTTGGAGCGCTTGGCAATAGCATGTAGGCAAGTGTTAACGAGCCCTTTTTAAGAGCCCTGTTTTTGATTGACCATGAATTTAAAAGCGTTAAATGCAAGTTGGTTAGTTTTAACAGCGCGGTTAGTAGCCTTGCTTACTATAAGATGGGTTCTAGGTTCAATTCTCGTGAATACACAGTTTTTGTGATAACATAGATGGATTTGTTCCAGTAGTATATATATTAACATGTATATGAGTATGTTTATTCAGGTAACTCTGAATTTGTTGTATCATCCATAACTTCCATAAGGAATGCAGCCACCTTTATCTGCGGGCCGCCGTTAATCGGCACTGCCGAACGGCAAATTCGAATATGTGGGTTTGAACGTTCGGGGAGGCCTTTGTCCTGCAATGGACGTTTTTCGGTTGAACGAATTATGTGGTAATTGCCACAGACTAGCATTGTCGTTTAACAAATACTACCTCTTACACAATATTTTCTCCAAAGCTTTACTTTGAGTAAATGTAACGTAGGTATATGGCTCCGAAGTAAGCAGAGCTTGTGTTATAGATGACCATTCAGTGAACTGGGTGAACCCAGAATGAACATACATATATAAATAACAAACAACCATGACCCGAGAACGGTTACACTACATAAATACGAAAAACTTAATTCCGATAGTCATAATCACGAATTTCAAACTCCGAATTTTATGACACCGACTGGTTCAAAATTCCGGTAATGAAAATTCCGTGTTTCATATTTCCTAATTTTTTTTCTTCGAAACTTCAAAATTCCGAACGTTTATAAATACGAAAAGCAATATGGCGAATTTGAAAATACCGAACCATAAAAAGTCTGAATTATTAATAATCCGCAATATCATAAATACGAATCCCGAATATCAAAATTCCGAATAATATTAGTTGCAATAACAAACCCCTTGTAAAACTGCATGAGCACATCAATTTATACGTTCGAGCATTCAAGTAGTCAGCTGGAAATGAGAAAGTTTATTTAGTTTTTTGTAACGAATTATTTCTTGAGTATATAGGTTATATACTGAAATGCAAATCCCTTTTTGGCGCTTCGCTCGCTCGGCTCGCGCTGCATTATCTACATACAGACTAACTGCTCCTCCTCGCTTCGCTCGTCGTCGCGCCTAATTTGTATAATTTCAAAATGTGCCTTATTCATTTTAATTTGTGTCACAAGAGATTTAGATAATAATTTTTAATATATACCCGTTTTAGATACAAAATCTGAACGTTAGCATTGAATTTTCGAAAAATTAAAATTCGGAGTACCATATTTCGGACTAGTAACACAGCGGGTTTTTAATTCTTCGTACTGATGAAAGTCGGAAAATTAAAATTTCGTATTTATGAATTTCGATAAAATAAGAATCGTGTTTTTTAATTAGTCGGAATTTAGACTCTTAGCCATTGTGAAATTCGTAATTTTAAAAATCTGAATATTCAAATTCCGAATTACATAATTCGAAATATTTGGGTGTTCCCCCGAGAACAAACATTCGTTCAACACACAAAATGAATGCCCCGACCAGTATTCGAACCTGGGACCTGGGCTTCTACGCCACTCGGCCAGTATGAGAAGCAATTCATAACTTTATGCCGTGTTCTTGAATTAATTGGCTCCAAGCATTTCTTTAAGTTTCTTCAAATTCTACCTACTCGTTTTAAAGTAAATAACATTATCGTAAATTGTCTATTGTGTTAAGTTTTTAGTTCTATCACAAAGTGAACCTAAATTCAGTTTGCGCCTACGTTGAAATACGGTAATCCTTAGGCCGTTCACAATAAACGAACTGCTTGTTAGACTCGTTAAACTGTTAATAAACTTTAAGTACATTTGGATTCACGTATGTTTGTGAAATACTAATGTATGGTAGCAACAAAGTAAATAAAGGTTAAGGATGAACATATAGCGAAATTAACATAGAATCAACTTACAAATGTTGAGGAATTTAAACAGTATTTGTATTGAAAAAGAAGGAACTACCACACCTACAATATGAAGTTATTATTACTTAAACGCAATGAAATTAAAACTTATCAACTTAATCCAATTAATCTTATAGGTAATGACTATCAAGTGCAAACTTTATCGGATATGAAAAATTCCAATGATTTCTTTCTGTTTTGAAAACTGTTGTTGTAGTTTATACATTTTTTAAAAGTTTTTGTAATTGAGGTTTTGGAAATTAACCTTATAACCCAGCAAATGCTATCAAGTTTAATCATAAAATCCTTAAGATACGGAATACAAAATAGTAGCCATGTATTAGATTCCCTACAGCTGAAATTTTATTTTAAAATTCTGGAAGTTTCGATACATAAAACAACAAAAAGCTACTATTAGTGGCAGTTAGAAAATCTTAAGATCTCGTCTGGGTCGGTACTAAAGTCCTTTCTATTTTAATTGCCATAATAACCACGTTTTCGCGGTTGTGTTCCGATAGAGGGAAGGAACAGCCTGTGTAATTACTGGAACAAAGGCAATTGCAACTTAAGCTTACGGTCGGCAACGCATCAATTATCCGTAATCCATAAATAACAAATAATTCAATCAATAACATAAACGATTAATGAGGTCCAATGGGTCCAAATGGCCTTATCATCAGGTGGGTCGCATGCTGGCTATGACGCAGTTAAAAAAAACTGTTAAAAAAGTTTGTGAACGAAGTGCTAACAATTTAGGTAATTGCCATGCAATATAATTGCCCCGATTGCCGTTAAGTGGCCAGCGATAAAACTGTCACTGTTTCCCCTATTTCGACGACTGTTAACTTTAAAATACTTCACTCGAAATATTTCTCCAGCGAGTGAATCACCAAAAAAAGAGAGAATTCGATGAATTCACATTCTAACTAATTAGGGAGACAAACACGCCGCCTGGCGTAGACCGATGGGCCCATTACCGTACCGACGAAAATGTCTTATTATCCTACCGAATTTCGACGGCCTATACTCGCAACCGTAACACATAGTTTTGATTGCATCATTTAACTGGCCGCATAAACTCCAGTGGGTATTCTTGCAGATGTTAATATAAGTGGTTTTTAATTTTAAACTAAATTAGTTCCAGGTTATATTTCAAGGATATCTATAAGTGGCATACTTGCGTGCCGAGTACGAATAGGATGTGTCCATTAAACAAATTGCAAGGATAACAATATAATTTCCGGATTCTAATATAGAATTAACCTGGCTAATTTGTTAAAACATTTGTTGAAAACTAAGAATTTCAGATTTCATTTTAATCGAAGCTATAAAAATACTGCATATTATGAATATTTGAATTATTAAGTCATGTCAATAAGTGTACGATTAAAAAGGATGACTTAAAGCGGGTAATATGCGTTGTTATATCAACATAGCGTCGTGTGTCGGATAAACTGTGCATTGTTTTGCACCGAGAATCGATTACTTCCACGATTTTCAAGCATTGCGTGCTGATACGTAAGGCGTCGGTGATTCGTTAGGTTTGACAGGAAAATTGGGTTTTTGAGTATTGAAGTTCGATCTGTTTCCGAATTAAAAATAAAAATGCTCAGTGGGAAAGTATTTGTCTGCAATATCATTCTTGGAGGGGCATTTATCTTTGTTTATATTTGAGTTACTTATCTTACTCGATTACACCAGGTTTTCTTATTTTGAAGCCTTACTGATAGCTATATTTAGAAACATTTTCTATGTACGATATATTGTGAAACAAAGAACAGCATATTGTTACTCATTGAAAGTTTGCATAACCGGCTCTTAACTCAAGTTTCATGTTAGTTGGAACTTTGTCGTTAGAAGGTTCGTAGCTTTGCATTAAAAGTAGATCCTTGAAGGCCTTTCTTTAAACGCCCTCGGTGTATGGTTTCAAAAATGGCGTATCGATGTGAATCCAGACAAGAGTTCTGCGATTCGATTCGACCACAAACGCCGTATTCGCGTCGACGATCCCCACGTTCGAATGTTTGGTATTCCCATCCCCTGGAAGCGCAGTACCAACTACCTAGGCAACTACTTAGGCGTTACCTTAGACCAGACGCTTTCTTTCAGACTTCACGTCGATAGAGTAACGAAACTCGCCCGTCTATACTTAGGCCGACTAAATAGTATGTTAGGTAGACATAGTAAAATGTCTTTTAGAAACAAACGTACGCTCTTTAAGATCTGCATACTCGTCATGACTTATGCCTCGCCAATATTTGCCCACGCCCAACCCTCCCTCCTGCACAAACTGCAGATGGTTCAAAATCCTTGCTACCGCAGACCCACAAACGCACCTTACACCTACAGCGCAACAGCGACTCAAACCACTCTCGGAAGCGTTCTTCAGTCGCTCTGAAACCCACCCCAATACTTTAGTTCAAGAGTCCGTCTCTTATACTACCCTGTCATAGATACGCAGATCAAAGTCGCTAGATCGAAAAGGCGCACACGAACGTAGCACGCTACTGTCACTAGATCTCAAAGCCCTTCTGGCCGCAAAACCTGTTTAAGGATTTAAGGGAGCGAAAGTTTAGAATTTATACCACACGTTCCCACCGATAGAAAAGGGTGAGCAGGCCGTTTTTTTTTTTTTTTTTTTTTTTTTTTGCTGCCGAGGCACCCTCACGGGAGGGAGGTGGAAGATGCGTCATGCATACCCGCCCGCAGGTAAATTCCTCTGCGGGGGGGTTATGTGGGACTCACCAGAATGGCACCTACCCACTAAAAACCACCTGTTGGCTGTGGTAAGCGTATACCTTTAGCCTTCATCGGAAGCGACACCCGTCGGGAAGTTGGGCGCGCTGGCGGAGACCCGCTAGCGGGTCTTCCGCCTGTAGTGAAAGTTGCACTGAAGGTGCTCAAAGGGACATGAGTTGGTGGCCGTTCTGGGCAGCCTCCGGTGAAGCCGGGGCTGGGCAGAGGTCGGCCGAAGCATGATTTAGGGATCAATTCATTTAAATGAACCTACAATGAATTGAGAAGGGAACTATGCTCCGCCAGAGCTAGCAAACGCTCTGTCGGAGTACGTGAAGCCCTAAGTTTACGGGCTAAGACTGCGAGTTCACTAACATCGACATTTTTAATAGCGTCGCAGACGATACGCATATCGTCTGCTACGGAGGATTGAGGAGTGGGTTTGTATGGGCGAGGAGCCGGGATGGGATTCGATGCGGGACGCTGCCTCCAGTTTTCTGGAGCAGGCTTGGGCTGAGTAGGCTTTGCAGCCGGAGGAACCCGGCTACGCAGCGGCGGAAAGTTTTCTTGAGAAAGGCGCGGGGCCTGTTTGGGAGCCGCCCTTTTGAAATTGGAGCGCATACAACGGGGTGCACGAGGGCAGCCCCTGTAGTTTGCGGTGTGGCCGGACTGGCCACAAAGCACGCAATCGGGAGGAGAGGGAGTTTCAGGAGTGCGATTGCACTCCTTAGTGAAGTGCGGGACCAGGCACTTGACGCACCTGGGCGGTGCGCGGCAGTTGGCTGCCGCGTGCCCGTACAATTGGCACCGATGGCACTGGCCGGGATGACCGCGGCGATGAGGCGCCTCGATTGAGATCCCAGAGAGGCCGCAAATAGAGCTAACCCCTTTAAGGATCTCTCTGGACTTGGGGACGTTGGCGAGAATCACCAAAGCGAGAGGGTGTTGCCTCCCGTACTTGCTGTGCATTTTATGCACCGCGAGTGCCGGGAAGCCTTGGGACTGCAGATCCTCCAGGATGGCCTCGTTCGATAATTCGAACGGGATTCCCCTGAGTACCGCTCTGATCTTACGCTCTTCTGACAGAGCATAAGTGTGATAAGCATATTGCTTATCGGTGAGGAGCTTTGTTAAAGCTCGAAAGTCGTCTATCGACGAGACTAAGATTTTAATAGATTCACCCGAGTTGGCTGCTCGGATGTAATGGATTTTGTGCTCATTGCACAATGTCGAGACCTCGGTCCATTTACCCTTTTCCCGAAGGAAAACGGGTGGTGGGACCTTGGCCTTGACAGAAGTCGGGGCCGGAGAGGGTGTTGAAGACACCGGGGCAGCTGGCGTTGAAGACGCCGCTGGGGGTGTAGGGACGGGCGCCGAGGGCGCCGGGTCTTGTTTCGAGCGCTTCTTAGAGCGCTTCTTAACAAGGGTGAAAGAGGGAGGCTCATCAGGGCCAGTTGGGGTGGCATCCGAGGATGACTCGGTCGCGGGTGCGCGCTTGCGGCGCGGAGGGGCGTTTTCTTCGCACTCCATGTCACTGGAGGAAGGGGACGCGGGAGGGCCTAAGACCTGAGGGGTCTGGGGGACTGGGGTGGCCTGAGGGGCCATTGGTGGAGTTAACGCCATGATATGCGGGATAAGAGAATCAAGGAAACGGAACTTGTCAGCATTTATATAAATGCCTTCAGCACCGATACTATCAGCTAACTTCTTCCTAATCTCATCAAAGCTTAGGGAAGCCATTGCGGAGGAGTTGGGGAGGGACATATATGAACCTAACAACGACGCCTAACTTCCTAAAACCACCCTACACGCAGTAGGGCGGTTGAGAACGACGCGGATAACTTACTCGAACACGGCACTTGAAGTCCTGGAACAACGAATTCCCGTCGACGAAGCTCACGTTCCACGAAGTACGGTTAACAAGCCAATGATCGCCGTGAAAACGGCGTTAGAAACTTAGAAGTACGGTTAACGAGCCACTGTCCGCCGTGAAAACGGCGTTAGAAACTTAGTACGGTAAACAACTATGAAATTTGGGTGCCCAATTAGCGCGGGGGCTAAAAGAGCGGGAAGGCGTCTGCGATCGACGTGCGCTCGAGAACGCACGCAGACCGAGACTGAGCAGGCCGCGGCCCACGTCGTATATATTCTAATCGCTTAAGTAAAGTTGATATTGCGATGTAGAACACGCGTTGTGATTGGTCGGTTGAGTAGCGCGTCACCGCAACAAACTAATTAAACTCTTTTTTATTTTGAGCACCTTCACTGCTATAAATTCACCTTCAGTGCTTTGAGCACCTTCAGTGCTATGTTATTCACAGCGGGTGACCCCTTAAGGGCCCCGCTTGCGCGGCCTTTTTCTCCAATTGGTCGTCGCTCAGATGAAGGCTGTGAGGCAAAAGATTGCCAGAGTCATTCAGGGGGTTTTCAGTAGGTAATGGCTCTGATAGGCTCGGAGCGAGTCCCTTATAAACTCGATCGCGCGCGGCGTGGTTTGCGCAAGAGAATTTTTTAGGTCCTCCTGCCCTCCCCTTGGAGGGGAACAAAAAAAAAAGCCTTTCTTTGCTGCTTTTACCTATTGTTAAATAATAATGTGGTTTTGCTTAACCAACACTATTTCTGTAGTGTACATAATACTTTTCAATAACTCTACTGTATTCGTTTATAATATTATGATTTAATTATAGCTAAGTCAATGAAAAGCGAGTCTTTAACTTACAAATGCAAATAAAGTCATAGAGCTCCACTGAATAAATAAGGAGTGACATCACAGTCTTCCATTGTTTGATAATACATTAATAACTTGTGTCAATATTTTAATTAACTTTTGTTTGTTCGAATTCTGGTATCTGCTGTTGGTCAATAGACCCGTGGGATAAAAGTTCCACTTAGACGCAGATGCGTATTATGGCCATCTTAACAACGAGCTAAATAAAGCCTGGAATACACAAAAACCAAGATGGAGGCTATCACGTATGCAGTTGATCTCGTCCTTATTTGTGCAAAGAGCGGCATCGAGATAGCAAAGTTTGTATTCCATAAGTAACTAAGATAATACGGAATAGTTTCATGCTATCCCGTGGATTCCTTACCTGAGCTCGACGCCCTGACGCCAGCGAGAAAAAAAAACTCGTTTCCTTTACATTCTGTTTACAAGACCTCCGACACTGGACCCTTTGTGCCGTGCCCTTCGTTCCCTGTGGCCTTCCGACGACCCTTTTTTTGTTTGCATGTTTGTAGACTATTTCGTGCGGTTTGCAAGTATGAGCCTCATTAGGTTACTTTGTCATGCGATTTTGAAAATTGAATTCTTAAGAAATATCCTTGTAAATTTAGAAAAAAATACCATCGTTTTGCTTACTTTTGGAGGAATACGATAACATTAAATTTATCTATAGAAGGTGTAACATGATTGCGTAATCGAAAAATATGCATGCTTTATATACACGATGAGGTCATTGCTGTGACACCACGCGTCTGAAGTTTAAAGAACTAACAAAATCATAAAGCAAACAGAATTTTTAAAATGTCACTGGGAGGATGTAGCGTGACGCCAAAATTAGTGGTAATGTAGGCGATAATACTTTTTTTTGTGGAAATTGTGAATCAGTACTTCCCACGATAAGGATGCACCGATAACCGGGCGCAGTTGCCAATGAAATCATGTTTCAAAGAATTTTTGTCACAGTATTTTTTTTTAGATCTTCTTTGTGGGTAGACATGGTTATATTCTATACTGTTTTCTTTGGGATGTTCGGGAAATGCTAGTATTTTATCTGAAGTGATAAAGTGAAGTGATAATTCTTCGGTCCATCCATAAAGTTGCGTTTGCGTCACCCTCCTAACCTTGACCGTTAGCAAACATGTTTATCTTCGTTCGTGCGAAGCGCACAAGAATTTCTCTATCGTATTATAAATTAAATATAAGATTTCTTGTGTAACCAACTTATGTGAAAGCTTATTTAAATAAAGTGAGTTAATTAAAAAGTTTTAAGTGAGACATTTTCATAATATTTAAATCTACAGCTTTTACTCACGCCTTATTGGGCGGAAAAGTCCGACTAGTTTCGGACCTTTCCGACAATAATGCGTGTGTAAATGCTGTAAAAATTTAATGTGAAATGTCTTTATTTGTTTTGCATTTCGTTTGCTTTTATTCATGCATAACTAATCTCTCACCATTACTGAATTTTTTATTACTTTGAGTCGTTGGTGGCACTATTTATTTATCCATATCTTTTTACGAATGTGATCTTGAATAATCCAGGACGTAATAATTAATGATACCAGGGATTGCATCAGTTATTAATTTGATTTAATACCTAATCTTAATCTTACTACTAATAATCTCCTACTTTTTTTAATACAACATATTAACAACACAAAAAACTTTTCTTCATTATTTGTATTAAAATAGTATTAATCTTAGTCTGATAAATAGAAAGGTATATTGCCACACTCAGGGAGTCAAACGGTTACTAAGGTCACTCTTATCTAAAGATTTTGCTTAGCGAATAAAGACTTGGCAAATTATTAATTTGCTAAACAAAATCTACATTTCGAAACACCTTAAATATATGTAAGTAGTATCTAAGTGCGGGCGTAAAACATTTTGTTACGTGCCTTATGTGACATCAATAAACCTTAATCATAATTTTTTAACAGTCATATAAAAACTAAAAAATCATGAATAGCTGCGTTACTCAACAGCTTTTGCGCTACATTATTCATTCAATCTTATCTTTTATAATTAGATTTTCATCATATGCGGTGAATGGACGATGGTAAAATCAAATATATTGACTGTCAGACATGTCACAAATGGATGCAACTAATTACTCACATGCAATTAGCCTATAGACAAATTAATATGCATACATCCGTCAAGAACGCTTTTGACATACAACACATATTAATTAATCATTTAATTAACATGATTAAATCATGCATTCAGAAGACGTGATTATTCTTAATCAACATGATGACAGTATAAAATAAATGGCTATCAGCGATTTAAATATAGTTTTGAAGGTAAGTTTTAACATCGAGGTAACTTTTATTATTCACAGATTTTATTACATGCTCTAAATCGAATTATAAATAAAAGGTAGGAGGTATTTGCACATTTACTTAATATATCTTGAATTTGTTTGAGTACTTTATGAACATTATTTGCATCGTTATTTTGAAATTTAAAATGTCAGAATACTTTGTTCGAAGCAACAAGGGTTAAACCTTCGCCAGAAACAATAAATAAGAGAGCTCGTTAACCTTGAGTGTTTCAGAAATGCTTAATTTTGTTTTAATGCCAGCTTCCGGTGTCCTTTAAATATCGTTAAGCTTGCTTTTAATTTCGGTAAATTTCTTAACGTTTCAATGATACAACAGCCAAATTTTAATGTTTCGTATTGAATATTCATTTTAATGATAAATGAATTAAGTTGATATACTTAATAAATGCTTTCATAATTATTAATTTGAAATTTTAAGAATAAAAGGTATTTAAATTTCGATGAACCAAAAATTAATTGTTTAATGAATTATTATATTTTATTCAGCTACCAATATGAACCGCAACCCTTTTGCAGACATGTACATTCTTGATGAACCTAGGACCTCTGTTGCCAAAGGCATCACTTACTCCATGGGGCTGCTAACTTTGCCAGATACTTGTAAATAACATAACTCCAACACTATTATTACTAACACCTTATTACCTACTACTGGTACTGATCAACAATATATTATTTTCTATTTTGGGCTTTGTTTTGGAAGTCTAACCTTGTGGTATTTCTACACATTCTGGAATATTGTTCTAAAAGCCTGCAACGTATGGCAGGTTAGTGTATTCCGGTGCGCGGGAGTGTTTGAAAGCAAATCGCCTTGATCTTGATAGGTTTAATCCCAATTTAGCCACAGTTGCCATTCCAAATTCAGACAAATTTGCAAACGGTACTTGCAGCGGTCTATTGTTACTGTTGTTTTGAATGTTTTGGTTTTGGCTGGCGATATTTAACATTCTGCTTAAGAACATTCTCAACCTGATGTTAAGAAGTCTTTTTATTTAGAACTTATAATTACCTCTTTTATAGTCTTTGCCTCTCTGTTCACTTCACTGCCGAGAGTTATCAAGGAATTTAAAAAGAAAGTAATGAAATATATTTTGTTAAGTACAATGAGATAACAAGTATCCTTGAATTAATTGTGTATGTATTATTATTTTAATAAATAAATAAAATAAAAATAAAATGTTTTAATATTGCGTTTCTTTCGGTTATACTAAAAACTAAAATTAACTATCTTAATCTCACGTAACTAATTGATTTTAAATCCTATCTAATTACGTGTATTGAGATAAAAGGCCAGTTTTAAGAAAATTATTATTTATTTAAGCGTGATCCTAAAATTGAACATATTCTTGTTAGTCTGTGACGGTGGATTTAAAATACATGTTCTTGACATAAAACATCACTTATGAAATAAATATACATTATTTTGTTTGACCTGGTAACATCATACAATATTTATTTAACTATTAATTTCTGTTTAATTTTCCAGCACGTCCGAATTATCAAGTAATTTTCATAAGATATTCAAAATTTTTTATAATAAAACCAAATGGTGACGCTGGCAATGCTTTGTTGATATAATGGTGTACTCAATTATATTGAACGAAACATAAAAACAAACAAAACTTAACTATTCCATGAAATCACTCAAGTAATGGTTGACATTTACAAGTACATTTAAGTTCGAAATATTAGGCTGGAAAAATGTAAAGTGGAACCTAATTACCTCAAAATTTGGATTCCCAGAAGGTTACAGTCACTCTAAACTCTGTTAACTAATTTTTAAGTCAAACATGGCGCTTCACGACCTTGTCAACTTCGGCAACTTATGGGCTGGTGGTGACGTCAAATTTGCATAAGCTATTTGCGTCATTTCAGATTCACGATTAGATGTAACCGCTAACCAGTTCTACGGTTATGACTTTCAAGAAGACGGGAAAAATAAAACGGAAAAATAAAAGGAATTATAAGCTGTATAAAAACGCACCTTGGCCTACTTTAGAAAAGACCTGTGATTCAGAAACTGAAGGTCCGCGAAAAGTGATTTACTTTTATTTATATTAATGCAATAAAGTGTCAGTTTATATTTAAATTAATCGCAACGATTTCAAGCTCTTTAGTCCTCCTTATTTGAAGTGCGTAATAAAGTTTCTGCAGTTAAATGATAAACTTATGAACCTAAATGTAGGTCTTTCTTTGATATGTCGCAAATTATCGCTTCTTGTTTTCCATTAGTTCGATAGACATCAATTGATGATGATTTGCGCATATGTGTGGTGATACATCAGCATTAATAGCTAGGACAATAAAGTCATGAATGATTTAAAACGTAAGCAAAATATGTAAGTGTTTTTACGGTGTTAAATTAAAACTCCCAACAAGTTCCACTATTGAAAACTATTGAAGAAGATTTTTAGATCGATAAATAATAACAACAATAATATGGATAATGTGTAAGGTTAGCGAGACAGCACGCATGCCTGCATGTGTGTTACAGCTGTGCTGCACTCACAATATGCAGTTTTAAGAATTTCTATTGTTGTCTTTGACGTACCGCGAGCAAGCCGACGCAACGAATATCCATTGTAAGGCCATAGCGTAGGGACGGTTGTGACGGGTTCTTTATAACTGCATGAGAATTTTTTTGACGCAAATACGTGGATGGAACAATTAAGCATCGATAAAAGATCGTTGTTGCTTATCAAATTTTAGGCAATTTCAAAATGGATGGACCCATTGAGCGATTACTTTTTATTGAGCTTTTAAAACATCTTTGTCATTACCTGACAATTTTTTTTCGATAAGCGTTATTCGACAGTACCTACTTTAAATATCTTGCAAAGGATGTGTAAAAATGATAGTTAAATAGTTAAAATTTTTAATTTTAATAATTCATTTTTTATTAATTTGCTGTTAATTTGTTTCAGGAGTGCAAGAGGGGGAATGTCGCATGGGCTGCTGCGTCAATTATTTTAAGGTGAGATAAATTTTATACAAACTTCTATAGTAGTTACCTACCTCATATTGTAAATAGGAAAAATAACACAATTCGTCTTTCCAGTTAATTAATAAAACGTTCTGTCTATTTCTTAATGACAAAATATTAAGGCATCTAATCATCGGCGATGCCTGCTATCATTAGGCATAGGCATCTAGAAATAACAAACACGTTTATCAAGTTTTACTTCAATGGTAGAAATAAGTTCCTATTTGTACATCGACATCTGGTCGAACGGGCCAGGATAGCATTATACCTCTAAGGATTGAATAAGATCACAAAGTATGGGATGAATTAAATGAAAGGACATTCATATTGAAGGTTCGGTTTGAAGTCTTATATGAGAGTGTGTGTAATGGACAATTGAATTTTGGGATGCTAGTTGATAAGTGCTGTAAACTGCCGAAAAGCGACATATGTGGATACTTCTAGCAGATCGTAAGCTCTTGCATTCAGCTTTACCGGTACCTGAAGTGATGTACTTTAGACTTTGCTCCATGAATCATTTGTTGCAGGCACAGAGGGCTAAAAAAATTATTAACGAAAAATAATGCTACCTGTAGTAATATAATACATACGTTAACAATTTTTAGGTGTGTTATTATTTACATAAGATATTGCACGTTTTCCAGCATAGTTAAATTCTAGACTCGAGTATTTTGTAAACATTAAACCTTCGTCCGTATCTTTAACATTCGTCAGTTCGTTTTTAAACAAGATAACGTATTGCAAATAACAGATTTAAAAAGTCAAGTTCAAATTGAGAAAGCGGGTGTAAACTTGACTTAGCGATAAAATTGATAAATAATGCGACAAATCCTATTTTTATCGAAATTTTAAACGAGTGATTGTCCTTAATTTTGTAATTGTCGACCTCAATCATTTAATTGCTTTGCAATACGTTCGACTTGATATTAGATCCAAGTAGATTAATGGAGAATAAATATAACTCAATTGTTTGCAGTATTTTAAAAGGTAAATATTCTTTTTTTTAAATTTAGGTATCTGGTATAAATACTTAATACAAGAAACAGTCCCCTTTGCTCCAAGAAGTATTTGTTGCGGGCATTGATACTATTGAACACGATAAAAAGTTTTAAGAAAATTTTGATTTTGCTACAAAAACTAGGATATTTATTTCATGAAAAGTACTCAATATTGTAATTCAGCAAAATGAAGTCATAGCGTGAAGATTACACTTATCGTGCCGATAACGAAATTAAAAATGAACGCAAATATTGAATGACAAATATACTAGAATATTTACAAAGATATTTCTAGCGATCGTTTTATTTAAAAAGGTGCATACTCGTATTGTGTCCTGGTTTGTTCAAGCATGGCTTGAGTTTCAATATTTTAAATTTTGTAATCATAAACTCATATTTATAAGTTAGTTCATGAAATGTTCATAACGGTGGTTTTTAACAGATTTATCCAAAATGTTCAATTAAAATGAAAAAAAAACCAATATTAAAAGTTGTTGGATCTTTTTGTATTAATTAGTTGCTTATCAGTTAAAAGTAATACATACTGAAATATAAAACACAATTTTAATTAATAATGTCGTGCTTCATATACGTGTAGGCCTTGAAACTTATTTTGCAAAAGCCATGATCACTCGTGTGCATTGTGTCGAAAAAAATATTGAAACCGCATACAGCATAAAAAACTTGTCGACCTAACTATAAAAATTGTACGATGTACAATAAAGTAGCTTATTATTTAGATAACTTGTCTTCATTGGGGGTTATTTCAGCGTGGTGAAGTATACGTTAGCTATGATACAGCGTCATAATGAGTAACCTCCTGTGACATTTACCTTGGACTTGTCAGATTAAACAATAAACTTAGCGTAAATGGAATAGTAGTAAACAACCATGACTTGGATAAATCGTGTAATATGCATGGACATATGTTATGATCACTGTTCAGCCATCTTGGAATTTTGAATTTTATTCGGCTTTAACGGCTTTAATTGGTAGTTTTGCTTTGCTGCGTATATTAAACATTTTTGAAGAAAATCTAAACAGTTAGCTTATTGTAACAAGTTATTGTTTATATTAGGTATAACGGCCAATATTTTGTTTGAAATTTTTTTTAGAAGCTTAAGATATTTCCTTATTTCGACTATATAGTTTTGGATTTTGTTAATTGTATAAATCTACAATAAAATTTTAAGTATTAATTAGGTTTTTGACATTGAATAAATCAAGTTTATATACAGACCCAGTGTGGTAGGTAAATACGTATTATTTTACAAAGTCACGTTGTTCTGTATTAATGAATATATCTACTAGACTAGGACATATAGACAAGGCCTTTACTATTATTAAATTATTAATTAATGTGAGAATGAATTTAAAAAGTGATAACAAACCATTAATAAAAACTAAGAAGAGTAACCATAAGTTTTTTTTAGAAGGATGTTTATATGTCACGTGGTCGTCTTCCATCACACCTTCCTATTAAGTGAGGGATCGAGAACACGAAGAAAATCCTAGCGAATATCAAATTCAAATGTAAGCACAGATTGTTCCTCATATAGAACAAAATAGGTAAAACAGAAATGCAGATAATTAATATAAGGAGACAATAAAAATTGTGGAGACATAAAATACGATTACCTCATAATTTAAATTAATCGCGCTTATCCAGATTAGTGACATTTCTTATCTACATACGAAAAATATTAATAATTTTAGATTTCGTAAATTATTTTCGGACAGAGAAAGTGAATATAGTTTGCAAGTTATTTATAAAATTCAACAATATTATTAATAATTTTGATTGACAAGTTATGCTCCATAATATATAATTCAAGTGTCCCATGAGCTAAGAAAGCTTTATCAACTTGTAAAGCTCTCGTTTGTGAATCCGCGGGATATACATTCAAATCTTGTTTTAAACTTGATACAAGTTAAAATGATAAATTCATGTATTAGTTTTAATCGTACTATCAAAAGTTTATCAGGCTAAAAAACCTGCCCGTTGAAGACATAATTCAGATCTATTTCCCTAGCTTGTCGAATAATTTATTCAAAATATTTGCGGAAATAATTAAAAAAACCGGCGTCACTTCAAAGAATGCTTATAACTGTCACATCTGCAAAAAATCTTCCCTTCAAAGTCGTGTAAACTACAAGTTGACCCATTTCCAAGTTGGATACCAGCTGACACCGTGACACTTGCTACCCTATATTGGAAAATGGAACATAAAGCCATCACATTTTCTCCATTTTATACGTATTCTTCGAAAAGAGGTTATCTTTTCAATTTAAACGATAAAAATTTTACGTAAGTACGATAACATAGTTTTATCTGAATTGATAAGTTTCGACCTTTGCCTAAATGAATCTAAAAAAGTGTTTTTTTATTTATTGCATAAAATAACTGAATCAAATTGTAATGTGATGGATTTTTTTAACCCATAGGTTAACTACGGAGCGCTCAAAATGAAGTCTTGCGATTTGCACGAAAAAGATTACGGATTTTTGGGATTAAACCTAATAAACTATTAATGAACTAATGCCTAAATACAATAATTCGTGTCACAGAGCTTTTCGGTTATGTTTTATTATTTAAATTAAATTGGAAAACAAACGGCGTCGCAGGAAAATTAACTTAAAATATATTTGGAGCTTATGTGACCAAAACAAGCAATTGTTAGTGATACATTTTTTACATAATTCTGTATTCTAAACTCCTATTGTTTAGTATGTTTAGAATCAAAGGACATATTAATTTGACATTTAATTTAAATATTATTATTACTGCTAATGAGTTGTTTACAAATACAATCTCAAAAATTAAGGCCCATTTGGGAGGTAAAGATACTCCGCAATTATAAATGGAAATTTCAAATAGTTTTAGTATTCTATGCAATTTGTATCAAATATTTACTTTCTAAAAGTTAAGAAACTACGAGGTTTACATTTTACAAATTACCTTTTATATTAATTACCATAATTAATTTATCACAATAACTTACAATCGTGACAATTTGCAATAACGCATGAATAGGTTAATGTCTGTGACTCTTCTATCCAAAAACTGGTAAATTAATCCAAATAAATTTTAGAAAAGATTCCCATATTCGTTCTTTACGCTGACGAAATCGCGGTATGTCTGATGCTGCTAATAAATTTACAATATTTTGATATCATCCGTGGATAACTTTCGTGGTAGTAGCTATTTTACTTCTATTCATTGTTACCATTTAGTGAACTCTCATTGCAAAGGTATTCTCTATTCTCGGTCACAGCCACCTGGTAAGTAGGCGTCAATATGTCTCAGTTTTTTATTATTTGGAATTATGCCCAATCAGCTGTTGACGCACCTAATTTAGCTCTTTGAAACAATTAGGTACACTAGCCTAACCAATATTTGAAGAATTTTCGGATTCCTTAACATTACTTGATATAACGGTGCTGGTTGGTATGAGGATTATGGTCACGGAGACTAGTAGAATCTTAAGAAGCTAGCTTGATTTTCCTTATTTACTCTTGGTCAAAATTATAAAAAAATTAATATTTGTTTAAAAGCTCAACATTTACTGCATTTTAGTAAATCACAGCTGAAAAAGAGATGATATAGATGAAGACATCACGCGCCCTTTTTAGAAGAACCTTACATAGCTAATAAACCTTTTCTTGTTCGTAAATCGTTATGAACAAAATCAAATACTTATTCATACGCAAGCCGTAATGAAAAGGAAGGTCATAAGTGAAATAAATATTACGGTTATAAATAAGATAGTGATTTGTTGAATAAATTGGCTGCTCCTTGTGACCTCAGATTAAAGTCCGAGATAATATGAATACAACGGTCAACTGGACTGGCATAAATCTGTTGAAACATTGTGATTACGCTAGAAGTTGGTATTAAGAACGTTGTTCTATATTTAAAGTGTGTGATAACATTTCCATTTTCATACCAAAGGGAATGTCAACTGTACAGTTAAATGGTCCGAATATCTCTGTACATCCGATAGATACACACGTATTTGTACGTATTGTAGGTATGGGCTCAAAACTAGCGAATCTTTTAATGACTGACTCGTGAGAAAATAAGGAAAAGAATTGAACCTTACATTTTCCATGCCAATTTTTCAATTGATCGTTTTTCTTATAAGTTAGACTACTTACAGTACTAAAAATCTATTTACGGATCAAAATGTCGTTTAGTCATCTTGTTGTTTTCCAAAAACTATCAACTCTTGCGTGATCGCTGTTGTTTACTGCAACTGCTTATTATGCATTTTTTGCTATCGTAAATTGTGCACCAGAGTAATAATTGTCTATTATAACATAAATTCATACTTGAAATGTATTCTTTGAAATTGTCAAGGTCTTTGAAAATTGGTACAGTAATAAGCGAGTATGCACACTTCTTTGACAAAAAAACAATGAGGACTAAAAATTATGAAAAATCTTTTTATGTAGCCAACAAACAAGACTGAATAGAAATCTTACCTAAAACTAACAGATTTTAAATTCGGTGTAAGAAAATAAGCAGTTTTTCTTATTTTTTCCGTACCCGTCAGTAACTTAAAAAAACAATTGACTTCAATTGTCCGCACGGAGATGAAAACATTCAGAAATTCAAATTTTGCAGAAATAACGCAAGAAAGTTTACCCAACCACATAAACCGCTGCTCCTTGAACTTTTTCCGTATCAAAATAATCAAGTTTTTGAAGGCTAAAATGAGAACAAAATTATATATAGAAAAAACAAATGACTTTTAAGCTTCGGATTAAGGTATTAAAGCATTCAAACACATTAAGAAAACCCTTAAACAGTAAAAATATTTTCTTCATTCTCGTTTAAAATAGTATTCTATTTTCGAACAAGAACGATCTGCTTAAATGAGTTTTTAAGCATCCGTGACGCGCCTTCGAAATTCGAAGTGCAACGTTCGACTTCAGGGCATTCTTCGCGGGCATTATTCTTTAGAATCCGTCTGCGGATTGAGTGTACAGCTGTTGGACGGCGTCCAGTGGCGGACAATTGCCGCCTTCACCTTGGGAGCCGCCGCAAATAAAATGTCACATTTCACTTGCAGTGTTCAGAGAAACTCCACTTTTCCAAGATTGTACAGTGAAACCCGAGTCTGTTTGGAAATGGACGTTTGTTTGTGAGACTGTGTTTGTAAAGCAATGTGCAGTGTTTCTTTAACGGCCCAGTGTTGGCTTTAGGTGGTTCTGAGAATGCAATACTGGAGTTTTCCGGTAAGCTGATTTTTGTCTGACTTTAACGAAAAACGAACTGTTTTACATTTAAAAGTGATAGATAATGGAGAATATCTGAGATATTATAAATTTAATGCATATACTATAAATTAATTTACTTCAATTATGTAGTTTAAAATTATCTTCATTCGTGCCCTGCCATTGACATTAATTATAAAGTGAACAAATTTAATCGCTATCACGTCTCATTAAAATGATTAATAAAAATAGAATGACAGCTACACTTAAATTTGTCGTTTCTGGTTGACATTATGATCTCGGTAACAATAAAGATAAATAAATAGACATTGTCTGTCCACGAGTTCAAGGTGCTTCCTTAATATTAGCATACTTTAGTTATTATACGGTTTCTAGTTAAATATGTAAGTAAATCAAGATGTTGTAAATATTTCGGGGATATAAAGAGAGTCAATGTAAAACTATCTTTCACATAATCTAATGGAGACGAAGTGGTAGTAAATTATTACAAGATTGTTTCTTAGTTGCGTATGCGTTTACGTCAAGACGAAGATGTAACAACGCTTCAACGCACGAATAAATATTGTTTACCTACCGCTCTAATGCGCGGTTTACACGTATTAAGTAGTTAAGTTGGTAACTAAATTTTACGTTACTACATGTCACTTGTGTGTCCAAACGGATTAAGTACTTAAGCTCATAAGTTTGTGACGGTTGTCTATTTCGACCTCTTTTTGTCAGTAAATTTTATTTTTTTTGTCGTTCCCGACGTAATTTCAAACTAGGAATTACGTAGTGTCGGAGAACGGCAATGTTTTGATTTGACAAGTCAGTCACGAAATATTATCCATCAAAGCAACTTGAATCTATTTATTTATTATTGTTTCCGAGTTTATTATTCAAAATTACATAGTTAAGATATTTTATTATCTACAATCAAAGTTTTTTTTAAGAAACCTATAATTTATTTTTACGTTCACGAGTGTGCGTAGCCAAAATTTTTTGGTAAGGATTCTCATTCATTAAAATTTTATTTTATTGTTATTTTTTCTTTTCAGATCAAATTTAATTGTATTAATATTTCTGTTCTATTTTGTGTGACTATTTTTTTATTTCAATTTTGTTTATATTTTTCTGTTTGTATTTACAGGCATTTTTGTATATTTTTAATTTTACCGAAAAAATAAACATAGAAGAGAGTTTTGGTGTTTTACTGGTACTACGTTACATACTGGCGCCCGAATATTCAAACGTAGTTTATGGAGAAGAGAGGAGGAACTATATCAACAGAAGAATTGCAACATTAAAAATAATTTTTTTATAATTATTATTGAGGTCAGGCATAAAACTTTATTTGTTACCATTTTCAATCATTAACATTCACTATAATATATTTATATATATATCTACTATAATATATCTACTATAATATATCTACTATAATATATCAAAATACTGCTAAATTATTCAGACATTTAAGTTTCTTTAGTTTCTTTCGTTATAATATCCTTGAAGAAATTTTCTGAAGACACAACATTCTATAACCCAGTAATTTCACTATTTAAATAACATTTTCTATTCATTTTCATCACTCGAAAATACGTATATTTTTAAGGCTTTATTCTGCATAACGACTATTAACAAATTTGTTTCACTTTAACATTTTTTTTTTGATTTTGCAATGAATTTTTCACAATTAAATAAACCTGAAATAATTTATGAATTAAAAATCAGAAATATAAATTTTTCTTCGACGCAATCTGTAGACGAACTACGATCATTATTATTAAATATTAATGTAGATTCTGAAACAGAAATTTTACAAAATAGCCCTGAAGAATTTTCAGAAGATATTAATACCATTAAAAAAAATTTAAAACTTGTTGAAGCTTGTATAAACTCTTATCCTATTAGGAAACAAAAAATTTCACCTTATTTAACTCATATAAGAACAAGATTAGGCCTCATTGACATTACATCAGATTTATCTTCAGAGCAGTTAGATTTAATAAATTCATGTTGGAATGATTTAACTCAATTAGACTCACGTTTGGAAAAATCACCAACACATTCCACATATCATTCCGCAGAATCTATACAAAATATTAATCTACAACCCCTTTCTTTTTTCGAAGCATTAACTGATAAGGTCAGTAAAATTACAGAAAATCGAACTAACAATGATTTAAAAAGATTTATTTATAAAGGTGAAGGTTGTCCAAAGGATTTTATTCAAAAACTTGAAGAATTTTCACAAATAAAAAATATTTCTGAAAAATCTTTATTCTCACATATTTATGATATTTTATCTGGATCTGATGGATATGGATCGGATCATACTGTAAATTCCCTCTTGGAATCATGCAAATTTACAGAAAGCATTCTCCAAGTTTCTAATAATACATCTTACTACTCTTCATCATCACCACCAGATCATTATCATTCTTTTCCTATTCCTTCTACATCAAATTCTAATAACAAATCGTATAATAATACTCTACTTTCACATAATCAACCATATATTCCTGAATTTCCTTTTAAAGCTTGTACATATAATTCCATAGCAGCTGTAGCTAATCCATTACCTAATACTGTAGCTGCAATTAATAAAAATCAGAATTTTTATAAATTCACTTGCCCACGTTGTAGATCTAATACACATTTATTAAAAGACTGTACTAACACTAATATAGTGTGTTTTCGTTGTGGAAAAAAAGACTTTATTACTAGTAAATGTCCTAATTGTAATAAGTCGATTTCAAAAAACTAAATTACGAGGAGTGCATAAACAAAAATAATGGTATTAAATCATCAAATTTTGACAAAAAAGATTGGGATACATGGTTAAAAACTTTAACAATTTTTTTTAAATCTTATAACACTTGTGCTCTCCTCTTTAATAAAACATCAGATTTTGAACGTCCTTATTTACATATAAAAGTAAACGATTTAATTTTAAATGGTCTTTTAGATAGTGGTAGTGCTATCACTATATTGGGTAATAATTCTCATAAAATTTTATCACAACATGGTCTTTTTATGCAAAAAAACTGTTTAATAAAAGGTAATGTTGCAAACGGACAAACTATTTCTTCTATCGGCATTATTACTCTTCCTACTTTTTATAACAATAAATTTGCGTTAATTACAGCTCATGTGATCCCAGAAATCACTGAATCACTCATTTTGGGTATTGATTTTTGGAAAACTTTTAATCTTGCTCCGGATATTCTTAGTAATATCACATTACAACCTTCAAATTTAAACTCATCTTTTCTCATTAATACAGATCCTAACTTTCATTTACATGAATACCATTCTTTAACAGATACACAAAAAATTATTGCAGATGCAATTATGGAAAAGTTTAGGTTGATTTCAACTGAATGTAAACCTTTAGGTCGTACTCATTTAGTCGAACATTTCATCGACACTGGAGACCATCCACCTATTCGTCAACGCTGTTACAGACTTTCTCCTGAGAAACAAAAAGCTCTTTGTAAAGAAGTTGATGATATGTTACAATTAGATGTCATTGAACCCAGTGACAGCCCATGGCTGAACCCAATTATTATTACACCTAAAAAAGATGGTACTTGGCGATTTTGTATTGATAGTCGTAAATTAAACGATATCACAAAAAAAGATGCTTACAAACTTCCTTTCATTTCTGATATATTAGATAACCTTAAAGATGCTAAATTTATATCATCTATTGACATTGCTAAAGCGTTTTGGAATATTCCCTTAAAAAAAGAGGATAAACTCAAAACTGCATTCCATGTTCCAGGCCGAGGAATGTTTCAATTTAAAGTTATGCCATTTGGTTTAACTAATGCACCTGCTACCCAACAAAGATTCATTGAAAATCTACTAAATGACCTTACAAATGATAATAATGTTTTCTATTTTATCGACGATATAGTCTGTATCTCTCAAACCTTTGAACAACATGTCGATATACTTACTAAAATTCTTAAAAAACTTTCAGATGCCAATCTCACAGTCAATTTTCCAAAATGTTCATTTTTCCGGAAAGAATTAAAGTACTTAGGCTATGTAGTTAATGAAAATGGTTTAAAAACGGATCCTAAAAAAGTTCAAGCTATTCTTGATATACAAACTCCAAAATCTGCTAAGGAGGTCAAACGTTTTTTGGGTACTGCCAGCTGGTACAGACGTTTTGTACCTAATTTAAGCACCCTTGCAGCACCGTTAACTAAATTAACTTCTACAAGCAAAAAATCACCTCCATTTAAGTGGTCTGATGAAGCTGAAATTGCTTTCAAGGCTATTAAGCAAGCTTTAATTAGTACACCAGTTCTGGCATGTCCAGATTTCTCTAAACCATTTGCTGTTCATTGTGATGCCTCTTCCTATGGCATTGGCGCAATGTTAACTCAGGAAGTCGATAATATTGATAAACCTATTGCTTATATGAGTAAATCACTTACAGGCGCTCAAAAGAATTATTCAGTCACTGAACGTGAACTTTTAAGTGTTATTACGGCACTAGAGCATTGGCGTTGTTATTTAGATAATGGATTACAATTTACAATTTATACTGATCACGCAGCCCTTCAGTGGTTTATGCATTTAAATAATCCTACTGGCAGATTAGCTCGGTGGAGTATTCGTTTATCTATGTTTAATTTCGTAATTAAACACAAAAAAGGCTCAGATCATGTCGTACCAGATACTTTATCACGGATAAAACCAATTGATTTAATTAATTTTTCTACTTCTCAAACTAAAGACACTTGGTATTTAGCAATTTATAATAAATGTTTATCATTTCCTTCTAGTACTCCGGATTACATGATTCATAATAATAAATTGTTTAGATTTTGTAGATCTAACACATTATTTAACTCTGAATTTAATTGGAAACAAGTAATACCATTAGAATTTAGGGAATCTGTGATTACACAAAATCATTCTACTCCCCAAACGGCACATTTTGGTACTTTTAAAACATACCATAGAATTAAAAATCTCTATTTTTGGCCTGGCATGTATAAAGACGTAGCCATGTTTATTGCTAAGTGCGAGACTTGTTTAGCTACCAAGCACCAAAATCAAAACTTAATTGGTTTAATGGGCAAACCCAAACATTGTTCACGCCCTTTCCAATGTTTATCCATAGATTTGATAGGTCCACTTCCTACTTCACGTAAGCAGAATAGATTTCTATTTGTAGTTACTTGTTGTTTTTCCAAATATTGTTTGTTATTTCCAATAAAACATGCAACCGCTTCTATTATTCGCCATATATTGGACAATTTAGTTTTTATGGTTTATGGAGTTCCAGAAACTATTATATTAGATAATGGTCCTCAAATGATAAGTACAGAATTATCTGAATTATTTAAATTTTACAACATACCAAAAATACATTACACCCCACGTTACTGTCCACAGGTTAACACCGTTGAGCGTTACAATAAAACTATTGTAACGGCGATTGCAGCTTTTATAGATAAAGATCACAGAACTTGGGATACCTATATAAACAAAATACAGTTTGCTATTAATACTGCGGTTAATGAAACCACAAAATTCACTCCATCATTTTTAGTATTTGGTAGAGAAGCTGTTACATGTGGATCTATCTACAAAAATAAAGATTCCAGAGATGAACTAATTTTCAGTCCTAGGGATGTATATGCTGAAAACATAGGACAATTAATACCTATCTTTTCCGAAGTACAGAAGCGGTTATTTAATGCACATCAATATAATGCAACTTATTATAACAAACATCATCAGAATTTAGAATTTAATAACGGTGATATTGTTTGGAGGCGAAACCATGTAATAAGTTCCTCTAAAAAACATTTTTGTGCTAAGTTTGCACCCAAATTTATTAAATGTAAAGTTTCAAATAAAGTTTCACCATTAATTTACGATTTAGTGGATATGAATAATAACCCATTAGGTCGTTGGCATATCAGAGACATTAAACCTCTACCGCGTTTAACTTCTTCTTTGAGTGACTAGATTGGTTGTTACCAATTACTTTATATGAATTCATATATAATTATTGCTAATTATCTCACGGCGAGCATAAGCCGATTCTTTTTGTCTTATTTTTTTTTCTATGCACCTCATTATCGTTTGGCTATACCATTAACATTGACGTTGGTCAAAACTTATAATTAATTATCATCATTGTAGTATTAGGTTAACTTATTGTGTAATTTATTTAATATTTGCAATTCTAGGAGTGTAAACTCTTATTTTCAATATCTGTATTATACTTTATAGTATAATTTGTTAAATGTTATCAATTTTTTTTTTCTCAATTTTTTTTCAAGCGGTTTGCAACTTGTAAAATTAAGCCTTCTGCACGAGCGTTTATTAAGGTAACTCGTTAAACTAAACCATACCTATGTGTATTATTTATACGCTTGAATCACTTTCCCGTGAGAATTATTTTCATATGTTTATTACATAAATATTTTAATTACTTCACAAAAGACCCTTGGATTTTATTTAAAAGTCAATGTTTCACGACTGGCTATGATTTTCTTTTCTTTCCGGCATATTTATTTCAGTCTTTAACTGAAACTTGTTTATAGTAATCACCGTGCGGGAGTTAGCGACACGTTAAAGAAGCCATAAGCTATTAATATTTTCAGCGGATGGCAACTATTAAAGCCTTTTGCCGTTGCGTTCAACTCTGTTGAGTTGACTTATTTAGGATACGATTCCTCATAAGCAACTCTAACTGCATGATGTTTTATTTCCAGTAGTTGGAATAAGACTAGTATGAAAGAGAATGTATGTTGTAATTATAATGTACGTTGATGGAGTTGAACGATGTATATTCCAGGAACATGTTTAAAATTTTATCATTCATGAACCATGTAATTTAAGATAATTATTTAGGATTTTTTTTTTCTCTCTCTCGTCTGTTTTGTTTTCTTTTTCTATTAAATAACTTGTTGATATGCAATATATCAGTATTATTTTTTTTTTCCATATATACAGGATGTTTTTTCAGAAAAATTCTTCTATAGGATGTTAATATTAATTTTCATTTTGCTTTTAATTATTATTATTTTTTTGATTGTTCTTTCATTTAGCAGATTAAATATTAAAATTCGATATGTATATGCGGTTTATTTTGATTTGGTTTGAATTTGAAATTTTACTAAAAAAAATCTTTCAGATTTTTTTTTTTCCCGGCCCCCGGGGTATTGTGACGGTTGTCTATTTCGACCTCTTTTTGTCAGTAAATTTTATTTTTTTTGTCGTTCCCGACGTAATTTCAAACTAGGAATTACGTAGTGTCGGAGAACGGCAATGTTTTGATTTGACAAGTCAGTCACGAAATATTATCCATCAAAGCAACTTGAATCTATTTATTTATTATTGTTTCCGAGTTTATTATTCAAAATTACATAGTTAAGATATTTTATTATCTACAATCAAAGTTTTTTTTAAGAAACCTATAATTTATTTTTACGTTCACGAGTGTGCGTAGCCAAAATTTTTTGGTAAGGATTCTCATTCATTAAAATTTTATTTTATTGTTATTTTTTCTTTTCAGATCAAATTTAATTGTATTAATATTTCTGTTCTATTTTGTGTGACTATTTTTTTATTTCAATTTTGTTTATATTTTTCTGTTTGTATTTACAGGCATTTTTGTATATTTTTAATTTTACCGAAAAAATAAACATAGAAGAGAGTTTTGGTGTTTTACTGGTACTACGTTACAAGTTCACTGAAGATGAGCAGTGATGAATGTCAAGGAATTCGTCCATTCTGTTCTTAGATATGTGTTAAACGTGATTTTGAACAAATTAAGAGAAGAGTTTGTTTCGGAAATTAAAATCTCTACAAGGATATGTTTTTTTCAAAATTTTTTACCTCATTTATTCTACAAGCATTCCTATTTTAAATAGTCTTTAACAAATTTTAAAGTTGAATCTAAACTCCACTCCGACGTTTATAAAAAAAGAGTAAATGCGAAATAAATACGAGCTCTTGCCGCCACCGGCTTTGTCAACTTATGCACTTAACTAAAAAATCACGTCCAAACGTGTTAAGTGAGCAGCCCCGCCCACCTACTTATACGAAAAATAGAACGACTCCTAATCTACTTAATCACTTGCGTACTAAATTTTAAGTTACCACTTGTCACTTAGCTGAAACCGGCCATAAGATATGCTAACTTTATTACAGTTTATGTAATAACTATTATTAAGTATAATTATTTTAAAAAAGTACCAGAATCTAAGAATTCTTAAAACGTTATTTTAATCGTCATAAATAACATAATTTAGTTATTCATAATATTATAAATATTTATTTAAAATCTTCTTAACGACGTTTTCTTAGGTCAAGATTTAAGACTCACGTTGAGTAAATATAGTGTATGCTAAAAAAATACTTATTCCAATAAAATAGGGTAAAATGGAGTCCTGCCTTTTTATTGGACATAAGCAAAATGCTTTGTATAAAATTTTTTGTTTTCTTTGTGAACTATGTTATGTTATGAAAATACTTATTATTGACGTGCGCGTTCCTGCTTCATTAGTCATTGTTATTTATCCTTGCTGGGAATATTGTCCATTCACAAATAACATACAAATGTTTCAATTCATAAATTTAAATTATTTTTTTTAATTAATATAGATTATACTGCAAATTGTCGCTGTTTTACTTCATCGTATTGTTTATTTAAAATGAATACTATAAAGTGGAATTCATACGGTCGTCTCTGAATGGTGATTGGTTGCTTCGTCGGGTTTATGACAGTATGCCCATGCGCATAAAATGTTCCGAATTAATTCGGTTTACAGTTTCTCGGTATTTGTGACTATTGATCTCGCAAATGAGATGACTATTTAGAGTACTGTTTTGTTTTGTTGTCGGAAATTGAAACAGAGTTTTATTTAATAGTTTTCAATAAAATACCCATTAAAGGGGATATTGCTTGTAGAAATTTCAGTTTTAGCGCTGTGTAATGACTTGATAATCTCATTGTGATAGGTAGGATAGTAGCCTTTTGAGACAAGAGGATGAGTGGAATTGGGGTCGAATCTAGGTAGAGGCACGAGGCGTGAGGTTCTCAAAATAGAGCTGACAACGTTCAAATGTCAACGCAGGAAGATGGTGTAGGAAGGACCGGAATGATAAAATCAAAAGCCAGTAAATCTACTATATTTTTTTATAGAATTAGGGTATAACAATAAAAAGGAGCCCTAAGCGGTCTTATGGTGTTGCATATCACTAAATTATTTCAACATCGACATCGGATATTTATTGTGTCTATATTCCAAAAACTTACATTTCACTTAAATTCAATTTGAAATTGAAAACTTGTTTTTTAGATAAAATAAATACGAATAAATACATGACCAAATATTAACATATAAGAAAACTTAACTTAAGAAAATTAATATTTTTGTTACAAGTGAGAACATCTAACAATTTGCGTTCCCGACAACACAGCTACTTCAAAGTCAGTATAAACATTTCCAACTAGAAACAAAGCATTCGATTTACAAATACATAAGGCCTGTTGGAAAACAGTTCCCACCCAGTTAGTTTCGTTAATAACACATTGCATTTCAACATTGCAGATAAAATACAAGAAACTCCTCTGACTAGTGAAGCTATAAAGAAGTCTAGTATTGTAATTTGCAGGTGGTTAACAGCGCTAGAACCAGGGACTTTAAGAGGTGAAATTTGCTAGGCCTGTCGGGCTCAAATCTAATGCTGGTTAGTTCAGAATTCAGATTTCGATACCGTAAAAAGTGCATTGAATGATGGGATCGTGTTTCTAAATTGGAGGGGATGATATTTGTTGATTACTTTTGAGTCTTGAGGGTAGGTTAATAAATTTTGTATCTTCATAAAAGATTGTGTCTGATCTGTTAGTTTTTTGGTGGAATTGTCTCTTGTCTAATTCAAACCTGCATAAAGTTCGAATGATAGAAGTAGCGATAAAAATATATGCAAAGATAATTCATTTAATTTTCAAAAGGTGTTAACAGGCATTGCCTCGGTTAGGGATTTTTATTTGGAATATTAGTACTGTTTTATAAATACTCGACCAACAAAATCACGACTAATTAAATAATTAACGTGTAGTTAGATTTTATAATAAGGTTAATACTATCAGCGTAGGTGAAGAAATAACCAGATGCCCTGTAAATCAAAGTACCTTGTCGACCGTGGAATTAAAATTTAATATTATATGTGCCTTTTCAAAATAATAACCGATCGCTACTCGTAGATTAAAGACCGGTTTTTCAAACGTTCCTCTCGTACATGACCCACACAAGGGCCTTAATTGGCCTATCGCCCAGTAGATCGCAAATATGATAAGTTACTATAATAAGGTACTTTCTTCACATTAAAAAAAATCAAAATAAAGGCTTAAAATTGCGAAAGTGTTTTGGTGGAAGTTCATATGTAGCTGTGAAGTTTTTCGTTAGCTTACGTATTTAATATTTAAATTCCCGGGTAAACACTAATATTGTGTGGCATCAAAGTAAATAAATAGCTTGACAGCATTTTGTCTGACAAAAGCATACTGACGATTGTAAGTACAAATCAGAAATCCACCCTCTTCTGGTTTCTAAGCGTTGGCGCCAGACTACCTTACGTACTGCGAGGCTGACAAGTGCAGAGATAATATCATATTATTATCCTGTATTTATGTTAAGGTTAGCACTTTGACACTTAACATGTCTTTTATTGTCACTTTATTACCATTTCTTCTAAAGAATGTTAATATTCAATAAGAATTGAAGTCTAGAAACGGAGACAAGCAAATTCAAAATGGACTATGCTTTCTCGATTTAAACAGCTGGTTTTACGGTATTATAATAAGGAATGTATAGAAAACGTGTTTGTTTACTCTCCTGCTCTTAAATTTATGGATTCAGTACAAGCAAAAATAAATTAATTCAGGTTCAAGTGCAATATAAATATTTGGGTGAAGGTGAGGTTCTTTACAATAAATTAACGTCTGGTTAATCTGGCTTATGTTTTTGGCGGGCGTGATTGTAATGTATATTTTTTAATAAATCTTTTCATATAGTTCATCTGGGATTCAATTTAACAAAATGTAATAATTAAACAAAGTATTTATTATCACGCTCGTTGCTATCAGTAACAGACAAGAATAAAAAAGATATAAAATTATTGATAGATAGGTTGTAATCGAGCACATACGATTTTTCATTACATCTTTAAATTGATATCAACTGACCTTAAAAGAAAATTGCTATTGATTAAAATTATGACATAAGTTATCATTTAATGTAAGTTAAATCAGTTTCTAGTTTACTTACACTTTTATTTTTAGTATGCGGGATATTGTACAATCTACTTTTATAATTAAACTTATATTAGATGACCTCCTGGCCTGCGATAGACTTATTCTGTGATATAAAAACAAATACTTGTAGAAGAATCAATCCATTGTATGAAAAGTATCCAGTCCTGTTATATGACCAATAGGAACGCAAGTATCAACATCCAGCTTGGAGATTTTACTACTTATTATTTAAAAAAAAACATTCTTAAACTTTCATCGGTATTTACTTACTTAAAACTGCGGCGCATAATATTATGAGTAACAACTGTCGGAACTCACAAACAGTAGATTGTTTTGCAAATGCGATGAAAACCCGGCTGGGATTGATACAGATCCGAGTTCTCAAGTTAACGCTCGAGTGAACAGTTCACGGTATTGAGTTTACGCCGCTCGCGCATGCCTGAGTGTGTGGCCGAGCTAATGCTTGCGCTCAGGGAAAGCTATGATATGCGGACTCGTAGCTTTAACATAATGTAGCAAAATATTAATATCATTTATTTATAATATCGTAACTCACCGTCCCTGGATTCATGCTCAAATGCTCTCACTATTTATAAATGTAAACGTAGAAAAAATTGTATTCTTTGTAACTAAACAGTATATTATACAAGATTTAATTCACAAATAGGCATTTGAACCAAAATAACCTGTGTAAAAATGCATGTGTGGATGGCGCTCCTAATATCATGGCATTTTCTTTTAGACTCGAATGATCACTTCTGTGCAGAATAGCTTATTGTACACCACCCCTTGGTGGCAGTGTCTTCCTCATAAGTCACGGTCGGCATGTGCAATGTGGCGAGGGATTCAAGCCTGCCCAAGACCAAGACACGTTTATCCCCGTGTATACTCTACTTCTCACACACACTTAGACAATAAAAATCAGTAGTTCCAGAATTAAATATTTAAATTTTATAATTATATTATAATTTATGGTATACACATTCGTTCAACTGTGTAAATAATAATTTAAGGTTCGCTTTGTGTCGGTTAGAATAGAAATATTGAAGCAAGGAACGAAGCCGTACGTACAGCTTTGTTTTCTTTTTATACAAAATCTCGAGTGATGTGTTCACATTTATTACATATAACTTTTGAATCACTAGTATCTGCGATATTATTATTAATTTATATATACATTTTTAGTTTTAAACTCCAAACTCAAACCTTGCTTTAGACTGAGTTTGCATGACAAGTAATGCAGGTAGTGAGAAAAATATGTAATATACGAGTTATATTTTATGTTAATTTCATATAATGTAAAAAATTATGATTAATCGCTATAAATCCGGTTAAAAAGTATTTTATCCTCAACGAGTATTATCGCTTATATTGGTCTAGTGGCTTAATAATCACCAGACTGACGTGAGAAAGGAGCTGGCTCATTCTGCAACACATAATAAATTGATCAAAGCTAGTTGATTTATAATTGCTGGGTTTATCCGCTGTTGCTTTCAATTTTATTGGAGCTTTACGATGTATGCCATTTGTTGCTCCTCGTTTGCAATTCATAAATAATAGCTGAATTGTATTTTACATTAGATGCGATAGCTGGCATCAACTTTTTTAATACGTGCCACAAGTACGACAATCTTATAGCGAAATGTGAACCTAAAGTTTATCTTGAGCGAAATTTACCTTTTTAATATTTTTTAATAGTGCTGGAATAAACTTGCATTTCTATTTATTATATGAAAACTTGACTTTAAGAAGTCAAGATAATCTACAGGTTGACCTCAATGACTCATACGAAATTTACAGTTGCTATAACAGTTTATCCCTTGAAATACTTTAAATTAAATTAATTGCACTTTACTGCTAAGTAATAATATTATTTATTGGTTAACTTTAAAATATGAATTTCTTAATTAGTTTACTGTTTTCATCAGACTGTTGTAGGTTTTAATTAAATATATATTTTTTATTAATTTTAAGGATCCGTTTATTATTTATTAAGCGGGTTCCGGTTAGATATTTAGATTTGTTCAAAAATATTCAATTATTCATTACTTATAAGAGTACCAGGCCGTAATGGCAAGAAATCTTAACATTTTAGAGCAATTTTTGTTAGGAGTATGTAGTCTACAGAATTCGAAACATCGCATAGTTAATAGAGCGATATTTTTAAAAGCTTATTTCTGGAAATTTGCCTTCTCTTTGAAAACAAAAATCAAGGTTATCGAATTGTTTTCCGTAATTTTTTGTTGTTCTGAAACGAGATGTAAATTACAGGAAAAGCTAAAATTGCCGGCAGCGACCATCAAGCTGCATCTTAAACCGTGAAGGTTAATGACATGACACTTTAGCTAAGTCGAAAGAGTTAAATAAAAAATAAATACAATAACTTATCATTATCATAAAGATGCATCGTGATAATTTGCCTCTTTCAAGAAAAAGTCTTTATAATATAGTTTCCTGAATATTAGTAGGAACAGCGTTAATGAACATGATTTGTGATGTTCCTTTCTGTACACACAATCCTACCTAGTAGTTGAGTCAAGCGAAAATACCTATTATGATATAAAATATAGCGAATATTATTATCCCAGCGTGGGCTCTATCGCGTAACTTCTGATCGAGTCAAAATGTATATAGTCTGTGTCAGTTGAAATCAGTTTAGTATATTCAGATTTAATTCTAAAGTTCCTTTTTATAATTATAGCTTAGAGCATAGAAAAAATCTATATTTTCACATTCATTAAAGTTTGTGCCATGTATGAGTGTTTCAATCAACCATTTTCTTTGGAAATTCTCTACTGTTTTATAAGTACGATCTCCAGTTACATTAAAGTTGTCGGTATTATCTACCTAATGACTGCGACACGTCTCGTGAGCACCGTCTGATTGCCTGCTACCTGCGATTGCGCACAAGGTTTTGACGTAATTTTAATGGTAATCTTGCGGCTGACTCACTCGGTGACTTAATAACTTTTAGTAAACGGAGATGTGGAAACTACGAGCTTAATACTGGTACTGCACGGTGACTTGGGTAAATTGTTGGGTAATTTTTTATTCGGACTTGGATATGTATATAACGAAATTTTGAATTCCATTTGAGATGATGCAAATCATTTCCTGTCCTCACTATGACGAGACAAATATGTAAATGGAAGGTTTTTTAAATATTTTTGTGATTGTTATGATTTATTTTAAGGTAAAACAGGCGTTACTTGTATTTTGAAAGTAGCTAGTTAGATAGGTAGATAATTTGCTCATGAAGCTCTAAAACCAATTCCTAAAATACGTAAATTATTGTAATGCTGTAACTAACTTTTATCAAACAATAACAGCAGACAGCATTTAAAAACATTTAATAGTTAACCAATAATATTGGATTGATTATATGGACATTGATTATACAATTTAACAATTTAGCTTTGCATCGCAAACATCTTTAACAGTTTTATCATTCTAAATTTAAAAATACAAGCTTTAACTAGCTATCATCGGTCTCAACGGAACACCCTAAATGACTTCCATGCAGGCAAAATAACTTACGTATAATTTTCGGTGACACCGCCCACAGTGTTTACGAGTGGATTCGCACAATTACATAACTAGCCTCTTCCTGGCAACATTGAACCACTTCTGTACGGCCAAGTGCACTGATATTGAGCTCCAGAAATAGACCCCATTAGAGCTGAACGACCGGTGCCACCGGCGACCAGCCAGGGGGTCTCAATTTATGAGATATTTTACCTCTCTGTTTAACTGGACTGGAATCTGTAGAAGAACTCTAGTTTTGGATTAACCGTAGAGTCGCTTACTAATAAGAACAAATGCAGTTTATGATTGTGCATGAATAATTGATTATATCTTATTCGTTTTTTCGGTCATGATGCTAAAGTTGTTGGATTCATGATAATATGTTTGGTTAAGTCCTGAATATACAAAATACTTAAAAATAATCACATTTGAGCTTTTCTTATTGTAGTTTTATGGATATTTCGTTGAAAGTTAGTATTCAATTACTTATATTGTTAATTTATATTGTTATTTGTTGGAGATATATCTTCAGTGGTTGTAAAAATAATCATATTAACATACAATTTGACTAATAAAATTGAAATTCGACTTGAAATTGACTGGTTGAGTTGTATTTGTTAATAAATTTATATGAGTTATTTATATAGCCGACGAGCTGTTATGGAAAGGAAACGCTCTGATTCACATTGTCATCTAACTGCTCATAATAATTGAAGCACGTTTACACGCAATGGACCTCAGGGGGGCAAATCGCAATATATCTGTGTGAGCTATTTATAGTTGTCAGATTGAAGGCAGGGATTTAGTTCCTTTTATTCAACAATCCGGATGCTAGATTGCAGTCTACATTGGTACCTATAAACATAGTTGTTATGACATTGAATAATTCTAGAACAATTTTTTAACTAGCCAAACGAAATATATCAGAAGTGGTGTACAATTACATTCCACGTGACCACTAATAGATTGATGTTAAATGATTATTGACGTATTATACCTCACTTCATTGAAATTCAATATTGTGTTACGTAAATGAACTGTTGCGTATGATTAAATAAATTTAACAGGACATGGCTGATATTAAAACACGTGTTTTTTATTATTTCAGATCGTGAGTTAAAATCAAGATGACGTGGCTGCACATCTTCGGGCTGCTGCTAGCCCTGCTGTCTTCGAGCTCGGCCTCGGTCTGCCCCGATAGCTGCGTGTGTAGTACCACGCGAGACAGCTTACACCGAGCCACTTGCAGCAACCTCGCAGAGCTTTACAAATTCACTCTTCGGCAAAAACACCACAACATCAATATCCTCGACTTGTCTCATAACAACATCACGAAACTAAGCCACGAACTCGACCGACTCACAGAAGTTGTCACACTGGATCTTTCTACTAACGGAATTACCTATTTGAACAAATTTCTTCAAAATGCAAAAAAATTGGTACATCTAAATTTAGCTAACAACAGAATTGAGAAAATGTCTTTAGCATATCTTCCGAAAAGTATAAGTTCCTTGGATCTTACCAACAATCTGTTAAAGGATTTACCCTCTGACATCGAACACTTGTCTGGATTGGAACACTTGGAACTTGAAGGTAACCCCTTAGACTGTTCCTGCCATAATGTATTGGTACGTGATCGCTTGCTAGTAGATAATGTGTTCATTGATGATGTTAAATGTAAAACACCCGCGAGTCTCAGAAACCGTTCTTGGTTACAATTAAAATCTAAAGATATCTGCAAAGTACAGAGGACTGAAATAAATGACATGGATATGATGATGGGTGATCAACCAATTGACGCTGTTCGTGTCGGAGAGGAAACAACCGCATTGAAATCAATGCCTTTGGTAGCAGAAAGTGATTTAGAAGATGGAAGTGTATTACAAAGCACAAACGCTGTTGAGGAAGATGATAGCATGATATTTATGAAATTTGATCGATCGACACCTTCGTCTGGTTTGATTAGTGAAAACGAAGGATCGGGAGAAGGATCAGGAGATAGTGCTACTATTTCTGACATCTTAATCTCTCCTCGAAAAATTACTGACACAAAAGCTGAATTAAAAGCTGATGACACAGCTCCATTTTCTGAAGAAGCTGAAACGGCAACAATTGATCCTGCAGAAGGTTCTGGAGAAGGCTCAGGATTCGGAATCATTAGTTTCGATGAACCAGAAATAACTATAGAAACAACTACACCTTTTGTAGAAGAATTGACTCCTGGTACAATAACAAAAATTTTTGAGGACGACTCTAATTCAACACCAGAATTTCCTATTCCAGAGCCTCCAACTGTTTATCCAGGGGGGCCTAACTGGCACAGTGAGACTGAAGCGCCCACTACTACCACTACTACAACTACAACGACTACTACTGAAGAACCTATAATTGTTCCCATCACACCAGAAACTACTTTATCACAACAAATTCGTGTGACACAAGCCTCTGAGATATTGGGGCCCACTGAAGAAAAACCTACAACGCACAAAACAGGCACATATATATGTATTGCTATAATTGTTGTCCTTTTAGTGGGACTTATAGGATTCGCAATAGTTAAAAGCCATATGAGGAAACGAAGGGACCAACGAATTTTACGGCAACAGAAAAGAGACGTCGAAACTGCTTCTAAAGAAATGGTTGATATGAACAAATCACTGTTAGGTAAACCAGCCGTGGTTGAAGTACCACTAGAGAAAAAAGTAAATGGAAAATACGAATTGGTTCCAACTCATGAAAATTTCCAGAAGAAAGGTGAAAACGGAGATTTTTCGAATGGGGTTAAAAATAATGATAGTAAAAAGGATATCAGAACTGACAGTCCTAGAGACGCCAACCAAAATAAAAACAGCTCAAAAGATAACAATTTATCTGATGCACCAAAGAATTTACATGATACCTCTTTTGAATCGGGTGATTCCAGAAAAGATAATAGTTCTCTTGCGAGTGTTGATATATTTGTCCCAATGAATGATGAAGATGCTCCGAGAATGAACGGTAATATTGACTCCGAAACATCTCAGCCTTTGCTGAATGGAGACCACACAGATATTGATTTCGTTTCGCCTCGAGAATATGTCCCAGTTTATTCTCCAGACATGGGTAGAGTGAGAATTAAGCTTACTGAAACGCCTAAACCTAAGACTCCAGTCCTTGTTACTAGAAGCAGATCAAACGCTGGAGATATCATAATTACTCCAGCAGTTGAAAATAATGCTCGCAAGTCCACCACCTGAAAGTGGATCTTATTTCAAAAAATTCGAAAAGATTTTGTATAATTTTATGTCAATTCGCAAACACTTCCCTAATGGCAAAAGTATGTGATTATTTTGTGTACATTATTGTTTGATTTATATGTGAGCGATGGACAATTACTTTTGGAATGGTCATGTGATGAGTCTAGAAACTTTTGCTGCCAAAGTGTTTTTGTAGTCGACAGTGCCTTTATTATAATAGTAGTGCTAACTTTATTATTTATATGAGAGTATATTGCGCAATAAGAAAGAATATTTTTATACGTGTAAACTGTTGCCATGTTCTGATGTTACGTAGATATAAAAGTCAAATATTCATCGCATAGATTATTATTGTAATCGTTTTACCCAACCAGACTATTTAATTGGGATAATGCATTAAGTTATGTTTGTTTAAATGTATTGAGTACAATTCTTTAATTGTTTTCAATGGTTGTGTACTTATCTTGAGGATGAATATTTTAACTCACTTTCCATCTTGCAAATAAAATGACTTTAGTTTTTCTTACCTTCAACTAGCTAGCAAATTTATTTTGTTAGTCAAATGGAGATTCATCTAAAGTCTGGATTAGTTCCTTTCAATATTTTTTATGGTTTTAGATTAAGAATGTGATACCATTTATTGTTAAGTTAATATCGTTATACGCCATCTAATTCCATTTGGTCGTAGGAAAAAAAATCTTGGTATCTAGACTTTATTTTGTATTTCTTTCTTTGTATTGAAAGAAGCTTTTTATGTTCATTTAAGAGGCTTTGTTATTTCATTATTTAATAAAGCATAAGTTATTCCAGTTTTTGCTCTTAAGAATTTTGATAATTTTTCTTCTTGGTTTTAACATAAAACTATATTTTGTATGAATTATGCTTGTGTAAATAAATTTCGTTTTAAGTATGCAGGAACAAATAAAGAACAATAATTTTAATAAGATCTTACGGTATATTTACATAAATACAAATTTTAAAATATACAAAAATGTTAACTAACGGTTTAGTTTTATTTATAACCCCAACGAAAACCTACTTTACTACAGGAGTCGAACCTTGAATTTGAGAAAAGTTTTGCAGACCGTTACTCATGGATTGGTGTAAGGTAATTTAGACCGATTTGAAAATTCCGTGCAAGATAGAGTTCGGGTATGCTCAAGGAAAATGAAGCTGCTTAAAGTAAAATGCCGGTAGATAGGTGTCGATTTTGCATTACGTACCTAAAAATGACTAATAGCGACAAAACCATTTGACAAGCATAATTAAGCATCCGGGAACAAGATTCTTGGGGTCCGTGTCTTGCCAGCTTGTCACCTATTTCCCGCGCTTATAATGGATTATAATGATTTTATAGTGTGCCTGTTAGTCAAAGTTATCTTGAGTTTTTGAAGGCCGAATAGTTAACATTATTTGATTAATGTTTGATTTTTTTATGATACACACACAGAACTCTTGTATTTTAATTCTGTAGTAAAATGAGACAAAACACGAAATAACAATTGTATTAACCATATTCGAATACTGGGAATAGTTATATATAGTTGTAAGGTGTTCGGGTGAACATTCGACATTTGAAAATTGTCATTACCGTAAGTACATTCAAGATTAGTTTTCCTAAAGTTTTTCCTTTAAATAACTCATTTTAAGTACACACTTACGACTGTTCAAAACTCAAAAGTCATGTATATGTGACGTGTATTTTATTTGGGTTAAGGAATTTTTCCGTACATGTGCAACCTACTTAAGGTTTGCACTTAATTATTAAACAAACCACTTTGTTTCTCAAATTTTTCACAAATTTTAATTTTATATTGCCTATTAACCAATGGCCCTTATTTATCCTATATGTATTCAGGTAGAAGCTTCACTTTTTATAATTTCACTGGCTGTTCCTTTGCCTTAATCAAAACAATTTAAATAAACTTAATACTTGCTGATAATTCACATAATGACGTATTGGCCTTGGATCAGCAATGTCCGTTCATAAAACCCCACTGACAAACTTATAAGTATAGAGGCAAGAATTTGAGTCCCATCTTGATAATCTCATTTATCTACCTTGAACGCAGCGCCACGTAGGACTACGCGCGACGATAAGCTGCAGTTGAGGCTTGGTGGAAGCGGACCCCTATGCAATTCGTTTAAAACTCAGAATTGTATGTATTAATGTATTTTAAATAGGTGTAGGCAGCTAGTTATTTGTTCTCGTTTTACCTAGGTAACTTTACCAACCTACTGAAGTTGTATTTGACTTTGTTATTTTACCGCCATCTGTTATTATGCAGCTAAATTATTTAGCACGGGAGCTTACTTGAGTTAATTTACTAAAGCCAATACAAGATGGCGCAGAAGACAAACAGACAAACAGATATTTTGGCTCTCAATAGATACTATTTGTTAGATAGCCAAAACTGGTTAGCTTGTTGGCGTATAGGGAGTGCCTATGAGTGTGCCACTAAAATGCATAAAAATAAGCCAGTTTATGTGCAGTTTAAAAAAGGAGAGGGGCGCGGCTTCTTTGATGTTTTAGCGAAAAGGTTTGGCTCTACCGCATATGCTGTTAAAAAATGAGTAAAATTTTTAAATGTAACAACTGCTCGATTAGTTTATTTTGGTTACTTCCACAGCCTCATGAGATATGGTATTCTGTTGTGGGGGAGTGCTGCCGACATCGATACTATATTTATTCTGCAGAAAATGGCTGTTTTGCGCAATCTATCAGCTCGGTCCAAGGGTGTCACTTAGAAGTAAATTTAAGGAAATAAATATTCTTACTTTCCATTCACAATATATTTTAGAAAATTTAATGTATGTAAAAAAGAACATAACCTTGTTCAAAAAAAAAAGATCTGCACAATGTTAACACAAGAGGAAGAAATATGCTGGCAGCTCATAATAGCAGGCTTCAGAAAGTCACTAACTCATTCATAGGTCAATGTATACGCTTTTATAATAAGGTTCCTGAGGATATCCGAGGTCTTCCTATTGATAAATTTAAAGAAACTATATAGCAGAAGTTGTGTGCTAAATATATCATATAATTTCCGATTATTTGGCTGATGAAAGCCCTTGGGTATAATCCCCTCATTAACAGGATTTTACTAGTATTTGTAAAAAAAGATGTGTAATGTATTTGTTTGGTCGATGAGTTCTTCGTCCCGATGAATATCTAAAGCGTCATTGTCACTAAAGTACGTCTTCTTATGGTAACGTCGGGTGACGGGTCGCTCACTTCCCTCTAATATGGTTGAGGAGGGCGATGGCTGGATCCCGCGTTAACTCGTGAACATGTGCCGTTTGAGGATGTTCGTCGTTTGGATACTTGATGGGAGTCTCCCACTTGCCGAGCTAACAGATGCACATAAGAATAATTTTGTATAGAAATAAAAAGAGACTGTAAATTTATTTTGAAAAAAATATACCCGTGAAGTTTATAGCCAGTTCTTCTTCATGGAGGTTTTTCCGAACTGGTGGTAGAATCATGTTTTATTTGACGTCGATAAGAACAAGTAATTGTCAATGCCACATACACCTACATAGGAACTACCTACGTACTAGGTGGCGGGTTATTCAATATACAGTTATAGCTTGAGTTATTCTGAGGTAATGATTAGGTATATTATTTAGGCAAGTTATTTAGACCAGGGAATCTTCATCCGCTTTGTTTTTGAGATGTGTCGTATCCTAGTAGGGATATAAACAGCAAGTGTACACAAATCATTCACCTGAATTTTTTATTTGGCTTTCTCATTATTTTCATTAGATAGGTGTTTTTATTATTAACATGATGAAAATATAAAAATAGTTAATAGAAGATCCATAAGTTTATATTGACACGAATTATTAAAGCTTCAGCACATGGAAGATTTTTTTTATTTTTTGAAAAAGAGCTTTGAAGTGTATATGTAGATCTTGCAAGGAAACTAAAGATATCATCATGGTGTAGTGGTCTCTCGGTGACGAAGAATTATTGGTGTTGTCATTTACTCTACTAATTTTATTCTTCCTCTCTTCAGCGGAAATCTATAACACAAACTTCGCTTACTTGATTGTGAATGTATGGGTAACAGGTTTACCTAGGTTTAGTACCCAAATAATAGGTGTTGTGCGCGTTTTAACGGCAAACGTACTGTATAATGAGTAGACACTGTGTCAATGGAAGCTAACAGGTCGTAAATAGTATTTGATGAAATTTTTAACTACATATTTTAAGTATTTTGACTTCAATCAACCCCTGTAATTGATATTTCTAAGTACCTGTCATCTAATTTACATATGCCCAGTGGTGTAATGAGTAGTAGCCTTGCTTCATACGCCGGAGTTCCCAGGTTCGAGTCCTGGTCGGGGCATTCATTTATATGATGAACACATACGTTTGTTCTCGGGTCGTGGTTGTTGTTGATATTTATTTTTTTATTTTATTTATTTATTTACAAAAATCCACAGCGCTGAATTGAAATTACAAATCGTATACGTAAGTAGAATGTTGATATTTTAGAAACTTTACTTATTGCCAATTACATTTACATTTTTACATTTTTAAAATAAATTTACATGTAAGGCACAGCTGTACTACTGTACAGATTAAAAATTCTTACACATTTCGACCAAAAAAAACACAAAAAACAAAAAAATAAATAATTGAGAAATAAATAAATATATAAAGGAAGCCACAATATGTAAGTGGGGTATGCGTGCGTGTGTGTGTGTTGTGTGTGTGTGTAGAAGTATTTAATTGTAAATGTTTTATAATTTGGTTTTTGAAACGCAGCTTGCTGCTACTAAAAATATCAGCAGATAATAAGCATTTATAATAAGCATTTTATGCTTATTATATTTATTCTGGATTCGGCATATGACCGAATTTATAGCATAATTAGTGTGGGCTAAAAAAAGCTGCGTATTTCGAGTTCGCTTACTAGGTGTGCGTAGACATAGGGTCAATGTGGTTAATTCTATAGAGTCTATGGTGTTATTGCAAATTCCATGTAAAAATATCATATCAAGCAAAGTGCGTCGATTTTCAAGAGATAGGAGGTTATGTTGCGTACATGATTCGGTGTGACCATTGTCAGTGGCGCTTGTGCTTTAAATGTTTAATAAGCTTACGTTTAATTGCCTCTGTACTAACCAAGTAAACATCATACATAGGGTCCCAAATGCTAGAGCAGTATTCAAGGATACTTCGAACATATGATATCCATGTCATAAAACTTTTAGGCATAATTATATTTATATAGTTATGTTCCACCCCAGTTCGCTGTATGGTCCTCCATAACACAAGCTCTGCTTACTTTTGGGTCATACAGTTGGTGTGGTTGTAAAGGAATTATTAAAAGTATGGTATGTTTTTGTAGGTTTTAATAAGGTGTTATTGAACACCTTATTAAAACGTTTCTTAGTTAAATTCCAAATTAGCTAATTCTTGGTAAATAAAATGCAATAAACATATATTTAACAACATTGGTTTATTTATAAATATAAAACTAATTAGAGCTAAAAATTACTTTCTCTAAGATCGCTGTCTGGGTCTGAATATCGTCTATTGCGAGGTCGCAGCGGGCGCTCCATCTCAGCTTCGACCTCTACAGTGACTGAGTCTAGACCTTCATTGTATTCGGATATACGCCGTCTACGAGCCCCTGGGGAGTCGTCCAGCTCTGCTATTTCATGACTCCCATACCTTTGACGTCTTCTTCGGCGTCGCCCATTATTCTCCGATGTCTCAGTCAATTCCAAGTCCTCTAGAACTGGAAGTTCCCCATTACGCTCGGTCTCTTCCAGCAAATCACCACTAGACTTAGTTTTCCTTCGGCCTCTTTTTCGACGTGTCTTACCAGTACCTGTTTCGCAGAGAGAATGCGTGGACACGTTTAGTTTTGGCATCGAGAGAGCTTCGTCATAAGACGGTGGTGAGACTAAATCTCGTGGATCAGGTGCGTTGCATAATGCTTCTTGTTCTGCGCGCATTCTTAATTGCCTTAACCTGTCCCTTGCCTCCATCACCTGTCTCTCTCTTTCTGCCTGAATCGCTTCTAGCCGACGCTTCATAGATCGCCTTATTGCACTGATTAAAATTAAAGATACAGAAAGACCTATTATCATTATTATAATGAACCAGATTACATTATCCGCATTAGCTACGTTTTGATTGGGATTCCATGCAATGAAACAAGCTTCAAGCCAGGTCTGACCAGCGACACTAGGAGGACTGTTACAAATAAGATTGTAAGATTCCTCTTTCTTGTTAGGCTCTAATGTAAGATATTCATAAAAATCATACATATTATCATCCTTACAGTCACATCGCCACATGTTATCTCCAAGATCAATACTTTCTAAATAAAGGTTAGATTCAAAATAGTATTTATTCCAAATGGTTGTGAAGCGATTGCCAATGACGCTGAGAGCTGTCAGTCTTGGAAGCATGAAAAATGTAAAGTTACCAATAGAACTGATCCTATTATAGTTCAAGTTAAGGTACTTAAGTGTATTTGATGAGATACTGTCTGGTATTTTTGAAATAAGGTTCCTAGATAAATCAAAATCTATAAGAGACTGAAGTCCTTCTAATGAGTCCTTACCAATTGTCATTATTTCACAAGCACTCATATCTAATAAGGTTAAAGAAGTAGATTTTAAATGTCCAACTTTGGACAGATAATTTCTTGATAGTTTGATCTGCGTTAACATAGGCATCTCTAGTAAACTATCTTCAGGAACATTTGTTATTTCATTCCACGATAGATCTAAATACTTCAAAGATGTTAATCCCCGAAATGTGTCACTTTGTAGAGAGGCGATATTGTTATTCGATAAATCAAGGTATTCTAATTTGGAACTGTTTACAAACTCGTTGGTTCTCATGTTTCGTATCATGTTATGATTCATTATCACCTTCCGGATGTTAGGTAATCCTATTAAGCCCAGTTGCATGATGTTACAGTAAGACACATCCAGGTATCTCAACGAATCCGAGTTCAAAGTGTTAGCACTGTTAAGCGACTCAAGGTTGTAGTTATGCGAGATTTTCAGGTATATGAGCGACGGTAAGTATGTGAATTCATTGTGATTCATAGAGTTCAACTGACAGTTGCTTGCATATAAGCTCTTTAACGTCGGTGACATTAAACCTTGTATCCTTAATAGAGGATTATGATTTAACTTCAATACTCTTATATTAATCATGCCACTTAAAGGTGATCGGCCGTGTATGGAATCGATACCACAGTTATCTAAAATTAACGTTTCTATCGAAGGGCTTATGAGAAGCTCCTCATTTCCCAAATTCCCCATTGTATGAAATTTGTTATTTGATAAATCTAAAATCTTCAAGCTTGTTGTTGGTATCAAAATGTCGTTGGGATTTATGTTGAGCCAGGAATTGAAAAAGTTTCTTGATAAATTCAATATTTCCAATGAAGATAAATTAAAAAATGCATTTTCTGGAATTCGATTCAATTGATTGCTACTTAAATCTAAAGTCATCAATTTGTAAAATTTACTCAGTCCAGCAGGGAATGATGAAATCTCATTGTTTGAGATGTTAAGCTTTTTGACCTGAAAATAAAAACAAAAGTGATTAAAGAATGTTTGTTAATTTAAATTATTGAAATAATCTAATTCCCCAGACAAACAAACTGTATGGCGCCAAAGTAAGCAAAGATTTCGTTATGGATGACCACATAGCGAACTGGGGTGGGGCCCAGAATAAACATATATCAATAACATAACAATCATGAATCGAGAACAAACATCGGTGTTCATCACACAAATGAATGCCCCTTCGAGGACTCGAACCTGGGTCTCTGGTCTGAGGCAGGTCTACTAACCACTACACACAAAGATCGTTTAAACATAGGGTTCAAACTGTTTAAAGAATATTTTAGTACTAAAGTCCTTTAACTGGGTCATCTTGATAATCACTTCTTGTGTAAAACAGTGATTAGCTGCAATTTTTGGGAAAACGTAAACAAAACTAGTCAGAGATTTATGTTTATTTCTTATTCCATGATAAGATCTAAAGTCTACATCAGTTAGTTCATAAAATATAGTCCTGAACTCTCAGAAACAGGTGTAACATCTTGACCCTAATTTTCCATCAAGTGCATCAACTTTGGATAACCAGACTATCCATTCCGGAGTCGAACACGACAGTTCATGGGCCCAGTTTGCGGTCCCATAAGTTTGTTAATGAGTTAAAAAAAAACTCATAAAAAGCATTAGTGTTCATCGCTAAAAGCTTCAATCAGAGTTCGATCTTGATACCTCTAATGTATCATGCCACGGGGACTTTATTAAGATATCTGCGAATCCTCGATTGCAAAACTCTATAGCATTTTTGTTTTAAATTAATAAAAGACTCAAAATACATACATACCAAACCACTTATGGCGTTGGAAGAAGGCACATCTGTAAGTCCCCTACTCGAGCAATCGACACTAGAATAATCTAAAGTACACGTGCACACAGAGCACAAGTCATTGTCACTGTCAGCCACAAACAAAGCCTGCGCCACGGCCAGCACCATCACCAACCAAGGGACTGACTGTAGTCTTACCATCACTGCGTTTACTATTAATATGACTATCTGTAATAAAGATAAATATATGCCAGGTCATATTAGGTAGTGACACCTGGCTCATTAAATTCAATTAGGTTATACCATCAAAATTCAGTTCACGCAAATGATTCCTTGCCAAGATTCTTTAAAGGTTATTGGAGGTGCTTACTATATCAATCTTTTTTTTATTAGTTAAAAAGCACTTAAAATATATAACATAACAGCATTCTTGCTAGTGTTGAAAACGGAAATGATGTAGTCATTTCTTGCTAGCATGAATATCATTCGTCATTTGAGGCTAGCTTTTTCATGCAGATCACGAGATCTGAGAGTCTTATTTTCATTAAACATTAATACAATTTCTTAAAGTTTAAAACAGTTTTTAAACTATATATATTTTTTATTTTTAGTTGTATTCTCTATAGTTTAGAGGTATTTACTTATCGATTGCTCCAAAAAATGTACAATGAACTTATCATCTTCTATACCTAGACCTTTTTTACCACGTTCATTTTTAATGTTTTGTTTGATACATAACGGTAAAATGTTCAAGTTGTTTTAAGAACAGGCTCGATTTACGAGAATATTTAATAAAACTGCTTCCTCCGGCTCAGTATCAACAATATTTCACAGGTACAATAACTTTATCTCGGTATCAGTGGGCAACTGATAAAAAATGCTTCGCAAGGTACTTAATTTAGGTCGTTCTGTGTAGCTGGAACAATTAAAGATTTTGTTTGATTTACAGATTTGGTAAACCTTTACATAGCCAAATGTTACAATCTTCTTTTAAATTAACCATTAACAGTTTATAATAAGAAATTTAAATACAGCAAAAACTTGTTTGTGAAAAGCATAATATGAAGAGTCCACAATTTATCCTTTTAATGAATACTTATGTAAAGGTCATTGATATTCATCAATATATGCTTAAAATAAATGCATAAACACCATCTACGTACCTTTTGATTGTATATGTCATACTTCTAAAAATTTGGTACTAATCACTGATAATGTTAATTACATTATTTCACCCTATCACAATCCAATCCATTTCAGGCATCAATTTATTCATGAATGTAAAGTTTTATTTGTCTAATGTTTTAACAATTTAAATTTCATTTTTGTTTATCACTTTCACGTATTTAGCACTTTTTATACATGTTTTCTCCTCCTAAACACGGCTTTCATAGAACATACCCAATTGTTAAATGATGACGCATAGAGTTGCGATAGAGATATAGTTATCATTGATAACATTGTATGATAACGCAGGTACGAAACTCAATCATTTTGCTTTCATGAATAAGGTAAGCATTCCTAAAATTCTATAATATCAATAACAATAAGTTATGAATAACATATCTAAGGATCTCACAAATACCTATCAGTACAATAAGAATATTACAATTAAAAACAGCGCTGTCTGTTGTGACAATTTAGTACTATAACAGAACGACTTTAAGGTACCATACACTCTTCCTTCGGCAACGCACGATTATCGAATAGACTATGAAATTTCAAAATTATGTACTTTACTAAAGTTATAGAAGCTCTAAGGCATGCTGAGACTTATTTCAGTCTACTTACGAGCTATCATCATGGATTAGAATCCAATACCCAATTATCATCATCAATAAACAAAAACCAAACTCTTTCCTAACTACGGTAACATTGACATGGTTAGTCAAATTTAAAAGTGCTATTTTAAAAATATACATTCTCAGAAAGTTTGCTTTTGTCAGAAAGCCAAAGCAGGCAAGATTTCGGCCTATTTTTAAAAGTCCATTAATAATAAATCCCTAGACAAACACACCAACTGTATGGCCCCAAAGTAAGTTGTGTTATGGAAAACCATACAGCGAACTGGGGGAAACCCAGAATATCATAAATATCAGAAATAAATATCAACGACCATGACTCGAGAACAAACATTTATGTTCATCACACAATGAACGCCCCGGTCAGGAGTCGAACCTAGGACCTCTGTCATAAGAGGCAGCGCTACTAACCACTCCGCTACTCGGTCTTCCAATTATCCTTGTCCTTTATAAAAATATATGTTTTAATGTAAATTATGTATTTAGTAATCTATAGGCGTAGAATTTACGCTATTCACTCTATTATTGAACATTTTTTTGTGTTAAATATTATTGGACGGTATTATAAATGAACTTTAGTAGCGTGTGTATCTTTCTCTAAAAAGTTTTATGAATGAATTTGTATCATATGTAATTTTTGTTAGTTTGAGTTTTAACGAATTTAGCAATAAATGTAAAAAAAAACAATAATACAGAGATGTACAGTTTTGGTAATTACCACTATAAAAAGAAATATGACATTTTTATGGGGGAATATCATCCATAAATGCAAACCAAAGTCACTTAAGGATAAATTAAAGCAAAACTTAGCATTAGGTATATATTTATTTTCAAATTATTAACTAGCAACAAATAAATTATATTTGATTGTTAGTCGCTGATCACGCTGCGAGTTTGTATAGGTATCATTCTTGTTTCTTTTGCTAATGTAACTAGATGTCGTTGTTAGGATCTTTGTTACTGTGTTTCCAATTTAAAAGTAAATTCAATTTTAACCATATATAAAACAGATTGAATTATTGAATTACAGCACAAAATTTGGTTTTATAAGCTGGTCCTATAACCAACCTGAACTTGGGAAAAATAGGTACGACGTATGGGGTAAGTAGATAAAAAATCTGAGGCTCACACTTAAACCTACATTAAGGGTTTCCTCGCCGTTATCGTTCTTACCAACAAATATATTTGCTTTTTTCTTTTGTAAAACTATGCCTTGAACTATGCTTTTTTTTTATTTATTTGAACGAAATAAATGAAAAAAAGAACCTATCCAACATTTTGTAGTATGAGCTTACTAAACCAAATTAACTAGGGCTATGTGATCGAATTTTATCACACTGAAACAACAAAATAACTAGTTTAATTTAATCTTCATTTTAATATTAAATTACTAACACAAGTTGGAACTACTACCTGATGAAACGCCGCGCCCTCAACCAAGTGCATCAAATATAAATTTAATATAAATTAAATTAAATTGTTTGTTATAAAATATATGTAAAAACAAACCAAAAGTTAACAATTTATTTAATCCAGTTTAGTGTTAAATTATATGTAAATCAAATTAAAGTGTATTTTGTTGCTTGTATTTATATGCTATATATCTATGCTATTTAGATCTTAATAGCCCTGACTACAGTTTCCCTATCGAACCCTTCTCAATTCTCGCGTATCTATTGAATTAAACTGTATATGCATATTAATGTAATTTAAGTTTAGGCTTTGCTTTTGATATCGCTCGATATATAACCAAGTTATACGATTATATTATAGAAATACGATGAATACGAGATATAGATTATACGATTTGCTTTTGTTATGTTCGTGTCGAAAAAATTATTGCATTTTGATTGAACTCAAAGGCATTCCTATTCACAATCCTTCCCGTACCTATTAAGTCACATACCTATTAAGTGACAATAAAATCGGACTAATTTATTAATTTACCCCGATTCATTTACTATTTATAGCTGTATCTACTTTGACATGAAACTTTCCAGAAACACCGGAGTTTCATATAATATTTATATGGTATATATTTGCTTCGCATGAAACAATAGCACCTTTTTATACCTTAAAAATACTAAGCCTTGCAGAGTTTAAAAGCAATTCAAAGGGAAGGGATTAGAAAAAAAAGATGTTTGTTTACTATTTGAAACTTGTTCATAAATTGGTGCAGCCATTTCATAAAAACATAAATAATGAGCGAAAAAACAGTGTAATATGAACGTCTAATCCTTTTTCAATAAAGAAAATGGAAATACGTTATTAAACCTTTTTTGGTTTTGTTCCTATTCACCCTGCATTTCTTATCACCCCAAGGTATTTTACTTTCACAAAAAATGAGCAAACGTTGGTTTTACAGTTAGTTACCTTCTAATGTCCAATAAATACACAGCAATTAAAACTAAGCTCGAGTGTCTATTCCATTGAATATATATATACATATTAAAAGCATATTATTAATTTATCATTTTTTATATCAATACTTACTTCTTAAATTTAATAATCTTATTTAGTACTTATTTATAAAAATTAACATATAAATAAAACTTACATGCTAAAAATAAATAAATTAGTTGATACATCTACATATAATACCTCTGCATGATATAAAAAAATACGGTTGATGTTTATTGGTCGCCTTTGTGCAGATTTATCAATAAACTGTGAAACGAAATCCAATATCAAATTCATATTAACACTACATTAGAATAATCAAAGATTAAGACCACACACAAGGTTTAAATTCCATCGTTTGAAAGATATTATCCAATCATTTTATAACTAAGTACCTGAAACTACTCGTTTAAGTAGGAATTTTCCCCAAGGTTATAATTTTTCATTAAATAATATCAAAGACTAGAGCTTATGTCCGTAATTTTGTGCTTGTTATTTTGAAATATTATATTTTGCTTGTGAAAATCGGTGGAATTTTCCTAAATTCTTTGAAAGTTCAGGCAATTATGAATAATCTCTGCTTGTTAAAAATCGAATGACGCATCAGCTCTGATAGTCACATGGGTTTTCTTTCATATTCATAAACATTTACCTTCAAGAGCACTATTGATTACATGTCATTCAATTTAATTGATTCTTATTTCCACCGTGCGTCTGACCGACCGACGGTCAAACGTTCTAGGTCGTTGTTCAGTTAAGTCACCAATAGATCTCGACCTTCTGTACCTTCGATTGTCAGTTTCAATTTCATCCTCATCAATAAAATCTGGCAGAGAATGGAAAGACGTGTTGAGTCGTGGCATAAGTAGTGCTTCATCATACGAGGGAGGCAGATCCTCCCGTAGTGGGATCCTCATGATGACGCTCTCGCTCCTCGGTTGAATCGCTGTCCCGTTGAGATTCACTGTCGAGTTACTCGTGCGGCGTTGAGGTTCAGGCTCATTAATTGACATAAAAAATCGACACACAATCGAAGTAAGGAAAATGCCAATTATAATACCAATCACAACAGATATTATTGTGTATTTTTCCACTGTATTGTCATGGGCGTGCCATGTTTGAATATATGCTTGCTGCCAACTCATTTGCGTAACGTTTGAAGGCGAGTAACAAATTAAAGAGGATACATCGCTGACTTTTGCAGGTTCCTTTGTTAAAAATTCGTAAGTTAGAAGGAGGTTTACGCCAAAGCCTTCACAACTCCATCGATTTCCTTTTACATACACTGTTCTCAGAAAAGGATTAAAGGAGAAGTGTGAAGAAGACCAAATCTCTCGGAATTCATTCCCTCTCAAATCCAATACCGCCAGGTGCGGTAAAGAAGAGTAAGAAAGGTCTGTTAATCCACTAATCCAGTTGTAACTAAGATTTAGCTCTTGCAGAGTGTCCGAAGCTAAATTATCAGGTATAGATTCGATTTGATTCATTGATAGATCTATGTCTAATAAAGAAGTCAGCCGTGATAGAGAGTTGGCACTGATTTTAGAAATTTGACAGTTGCTTAGATGCAGATGCGTCAAAGATTGAGATTGAAAATCGGGGATAGCTGATAGGTAATTCCTAGATAGCGCAAGTACATCTAGACTGTGGAAAGTCTCGAATAGGTTTGGTGGTAAATCTTCGATTCTGTTTTCTGATAGATCTAGGTAGTGTAGGTGTTCCATTCCAAGAAAGGACTCCATGTTGACAGAGTTGATTTTGTTTTTGGATAGGTCAAGGTTGTTGATGCCGAAAGTTCTGCCATCGTTGGTCCAGGACACGTAGTTGTTGTTGGACAAGTTGAGCTTGGTGAAGGATGGCCATCGCTGCACGTACGAAGGCAGCGGCGAACTTAGGTGGTTACTTGAAAGGTCCAATACCTCCACAGAAATCAAGGTTTCGAGTGCCTCAGGAAAGGTGACGAAGTTATTGTTGCTCAGTAATAAAACTTTCACCTGAAAAATTGAAGGATACAATGGTTGGGTAACACTAAAGCATTTCTATTAATTTTGTGTGATAGTTTTATTATTGGATTTTAATAATGGAACGTCTATAATTTTTAAAATGATTTTACAGTTACACTCATTTTATTAGTTACTATTGGATGAAGGATGCTGATATCAGTTATAAAATTTACAATATCTACTTACATTTACATCAAATCCACCTGGTAGGTCTGTGAGCCCCTTATCAGAGCAATCCAAGTGAAGTTTGTCTTGAAGATTGTACGTCTTGCAGGGGTGTTCGTCCAGATCGTCCAGGTTTCTGATGACCCCCGCCAGCACGGCCGCAGTCAACAACCATAGTCGCAGGGTCAATGTCAGTACGTCTGGAATTTTATGAAACAGTAGCAAAATAAATTCAGGTAACATTTTTTTTGCGTTTAATATAAACCTCACATTTTGTAATAAGTATGTTTAACCTTATAACCTATACCAGGCCACTCAAAAATTATTTTGAATATTTAATTTTTTAAACTTAAAAATGTATTTGTTCCAAATATAAATTTCCCTCCGAGCCCTTTTGCTCCGTCACTACATCGCGCGCGCGCACTCAGCGATCTTGACGAGGGACTTTTTAAACACCACACCGGTAAAAAATTTGGCTCATACGCCTTACAGCACTGTTTTGACACCGTGCGACTTGTGCTTATTCCTTAAAATTAAAACCAGCTCAAGGGGATACAGTTTTCATCGCAAGAAGATGCGTTCACTGCATTCGAGACGGCTGTTGAGGAAGTACCTGCTGCAGACTGAAAAATGTGCTTTGAAAATTGGTTCAAACGGAGCTGGTGGAGAGTTCTTACTTGAACTTTTACTAAGAGCCACATATTTCCTTAAATTAACCAGATCAAAACATGGAATATGAACTCTAGGAGGAGTATTTGCCTCTTTACTTTTCGGTGTTATAAGAAGAGAAGAGCCAAACTATGTGAATAATAAATTAAGTTGGGCTTCTGGTGCTAAACTTACACGTCTCAAAACACTAAAACACAAAACAGCCACTTATAGGGGTTATTTTTATTACAAAACTGAACAAAATTGGAATAATATCTTTCCATCGTTGCGCAAACTACCTTCATTACCAATTTTACAATTCACAGATTTGCTTTTTGATTCACGATAAGAGGTGTGAAAGAATTAAAAGAATAAATAAAACTGATGGTACATAAATACATAATACTATTTAAAATAATCTATAAACTCAGCTATCAACAAGCGTGAGAAAAATGAATTCCAGCCGACCAATGGGTTCCAATGGGTAACGAGTTTACTCAACAATAATATTTGAAATTTCACTGCACAGCCCTGATCTTAAGAACCTTGAAAGACTAGTCTCAATTCCAAAAGCGTCAAAACTATTCACTTACTGCTAAAAATGTTGGCACGTGGTTTGGGATCCCTGTTGTAAATTAGCTTTGTTACGTGTAGTAATAACAATAATATTATTATATTCATGTTCCTTTTTTAAATTTTGTAATTTGTATAATATCGAGATATTTGATTTTATGTTTTAATCTGTAGTATGCTGGTGTTTAATTTTTAAATACCTATGATTCGTTTATTCCCTAGGGTATAAACAATGTGACAGTATTTAATGAATTTTCCAAGATGTTTCCCAAAATATCTTTTCCATAATGCAACATATCTATTTAATATTAAGTACATTTCAGTCAAATAATTTAAAATATAATTCGAACGGATGGACCTCGTAAAAAAATCGCAAGAAAGCGGTGTTCTGATCAGCACACCCATAATGTTTGTGTGTGTTTGGTACGCTGCCGCCAAGAATTTATGTGATTCAATAAAAGCACTCCAATGTGTCAAATAGTATTCTTTCTTATCCTAATCCAAAGCAAAACCAAGATTAAAATAATCACAAAACTCACCCATTGGTTTTCCACTCCTGCTCACATAATTAATCCATTAAATCAATAAATTTTGTATAATATATCCTGGCGCCACATAATTTTCACTATTTTAACGGAAAGATATATGTATAGTCACACTGCTGGGTGCGTTCCGTTTGACTGTCCATTACTACGGGAACATAGAAGGTGTTGGCTTTTGTTTTATTCTTATACCACGCGCACGATTATTTTATTTATTTATTGATACTTTGCAAATAAAATTAGGGTTACTGATAAGTATTCAAGGGAGAATATTTAAAAAATATTTTAACTTATTTCCTTGAAACAAAGTTATTGTGGATACGTGACTAAATAAATAGCCGTGAGTTGCATGCATGTTTGTGGAAGCCCAGTGCCCTTAGATCAAAATCAAATTTAAAGACTTATCACAGTTAAAATTTCTTACCTGATCCTGTAATACCCACAAAATGTACATACCTAAGCAGACAAAATATCAATTTTCATGTAAAAATTATAACATAATTAAGTAAGTATTAATGAATAAATAGTTTTTTGTTAAAAATGACACAGGGATGAATTAACTCAGAAATTTTAATGTACATTAGCCGGTAAATCTTTTGAAAGTGACGTTGCCTTTTCAAAGCTATTACCTTTGCATAATGAAAGCAATAAAAAAGCCCAATAAAAAACAATTCTGTTGCATCAAACAAATTAATCGTGCTATTAATATATAAATTGGAGCACCCTTTGGCTGCACCCGTTATCGACACTGTCTTATCACTGATTAGGTATCGTATTATCTTTCAAACTAAAGAAACGGTGTTCACCTCAAAAACACAACTTATTTCACTGACTCATATTCTGGTAACACGTTTAAATCAGTCCAATTTATAGTATTTAAGAGGGGAACACCCAAAAATTCCGAACTATGTGATTCCGAATTTGAATATTGCGATTTTTAAAATTCCGAATTTCACAGTCCCGAAGAGTCTTAATTCCGACTATTCAAAAACACGATTCTTATTTTACCGAAATTCATAAATACGAAATTTTAATTTTCCGACTTTCATTAGTACGAACAATTAAAAACCCGCTGTGTTACTAGTCCGAAATAGGAGGTATATATTAAAAATTCTATCGATGAATAAATCTACTACTATCGGAATAAAGTTTTTCGTATGTATGTAGTTACATTTAAGAGAGTACACTTTTGATTACAGTGTAATTTGAGTAATGTCCCTTCCATCTGACCTGTCGAAGAATTCTGTGCAGTAAGGATGAGGATATCCAAAAGGAACATAGCGTACTTTTCATAATTTTCAAGCTTTGAAAGTCCCCTGTGCCCTGCTACAACAGGCTTTGCTGTCGTGCGTTTCGAATAACATTTGTGATAGCTCTCTAGATGCGACAACTTAAAAAAAACGTGGCGCGCTATACCAGTCGGCAAAATAATAATGGTTAACTCTCGAGACAACCACACCAATTGTTGCTGTTTGGCTCCAAAATAAGCGAAGCTAGCAGGCGTAGTGGTCCCTGCCTCATACGCCGGAGGTCTCAGGTTCGAGCCCTGGTCAGGGCATTCATTTGTGTGATGAACACAGATGTGTTTCCTCGGGTCATTCTGAGTTCCACCCAGTTCACTGTATGGTCATCCATTATACAACCTCTGATTACTCTGCGGATTCATTTATTTATTTATATCACAAACATGAACATGCAGCGGGCTGTATAATAAATGCATAATGAAAAAGCAGTAACTGGGTATATCAGCCAAATATCTCAATACCAAGAATTGCAATATCCATTACAAATTCTAATCTCAGGCAGGTAGAATTCCGTAACGCCTCAAATTACAATATTAATAAGATTGAAATTGTTATATTCGCGAGTAACACGTTATAAGCCAGATCACTTGTCACACACCGTTGCCATTTATTTATAGCAAGATGAGGCGAACTTATCAATTCACTTCAGAAGGCTTGAAACGCCAAGGCCTGCAAGGTAAACGTTACTTAGTAGAGGTATACCTTCATTATCTAAATAAAAAATTGAACTATACAAAATATTTCAATATCGGATGCTTCACTATCTGTTGGTGTTATCGAATTCATTGGATAGTTGATAAGGAATAACCTGGTGCCTTATGTAGCATATTTTTGGCAAATAAGTTTATTAAAAAATATTAGATACAAAATTATGAACTAATTTGAATTTTGGCAGCTTATTACGAGAAAGTCAATGATGGTCGCAATAACGAGTTCATTTATTAATGTAAAATATTATACTTTTGAATCCTTAAGATTTTTGTACAGGAATTTTTATTCGGTTTGTTAGTTTATTGAAGAAGTATAATTTCTTGAAAAAAACTAACCCTTAGTAGACAAACTATTATGTTTCCCCAAAGTAAAAAACCTAAAAATCCATATAAATAACGTATGTGAGCAACTTAGAATGGTGCTTGTAAAGTTCCATCACCTGAGGTGTGCTTTAGATAAATCTACTATGTTTATTGTATACTTGACTTTCTCTTTCTTATAGACTGAGAAGTAAGATGGTGTATTAAAAAACCTATCCGGAATACCTAAAATTATATTTGAAATGATTTTAAAGCTATTAGTTGACCAACACACAAAAAAACCCGATGTAAAAGAAGTAATTAAGAAGATCTTTGTGCGACGTTGAAAGTGCTGCCAGTTCTTGAAATAGTCGATTTATTCATAGAAAAATGACATGTTCCAAATTACCTTAGTAGTTGTGTAGTACCAGACCACTCGGGAAATTTTGTGAAAAAAGTTTTTATGTATGGAACGCTGGCGAGTTATAATTTATTTTGAAAATTCGATTATTTAAAATTAAAAATATATTTGTTCTAAATTTAAATTTTCCTTAAAAATGTTTTACCAGCATTATGAAACTACAGTGTGTCATAGACAAAAGGATCTGCGTCGGGAACATTTTCGTGCAACGATTTTTTACGATTTATAGTCCAACTTGAATCCGGATGATTCGTTTAATCGGCTTCAATTAGCTTTTATGAACAAGGCCCTTTCTAAAGCAACTGTGAACCGCTGGTATAACGAGTTTAAGCGTGTTTGCTTAAATTTGAAGAAAGAAGAGTACGTCCTTTGACTGCTGTTACGAAAAAAAACGTGCTACAGGTGAAAAATTTGATTCAACAAATCCGGCACATCACACACGAGGAGATTCAGCACAATCTGCAGATTGGACTAGGAAGGTATGAAATTCTATACAACTGACTTTGCGTAAGGAAAACAGTTTCGCGCTGGGTACCCTACTACCTCTGCGATGCTCAGAAGCAGCGCGTGCAATGGTGCCATGATATGATTGATAAATTGAAACCAGGTTCTTCCCACCAAGTTTACGATATCATAACAGGTGATGAATCTTGGATTTATCAATATGAACCAGAAACAAAGTGCCAGTCAACAGTATGGCTGTTCCAAACAAACCAACGCTTACGAAGTGAAACAATTGAGAATCGCCGGGAAATGGTTGATCGCCAGTTTTTTGTGCTTAACGGGGTATTTAGTATAAACTCCTTAAGAAACCAAAGTAGCATCAATGTAGAGTGGTACTATACCAAATGCTTGCCAGAAATTTTTGCTGCTGCGTCAAGCAACCGGCACTCCGAGGCCTTTTGTTTCACCACGACAACGCGCCCGCGCACTCCGCGATCAAGACGAGGGACTTCCTAAACACCACACGAGTAAAACTTTTGGGTCATCGGCCTTACAGTTCAGGTTTGGCACCGAGTGACTTTTTCTTTTTCCCTTAAATTAAAAACTAGCTCAATGGGATACAATTTTTCATCGCCAGAAGATGCGCTCACTGCGTTCGAAAAGGCCGTTGATTATAATGTGTTTTAAAAATTGGTTAAGACGCATGAAACTTTGTATAGACGCTGGTGGAGAGTTCTTTGAAAATATGTCATTACAAAAATATAACATATAGAATTTATCCCGCGTACGTACTGTTGGGGAAACCGACGGAGGCTCAAGACTAAGGCGAGATTCACTTGCGCTTGTTCGGTCTTTTGTAGCTGTTCCACAAACTAAGGGGCGACACACTGCAGGGGGTTCGCATGCGAATCTGAGTCTCCACCAAGTCCCCTAACTATACATAAAAACTGTTATGTAAGATTACAAAATAAATGTTTTGATTGTTTTATATTAAGTTTATGGAGAATTACCATACTGCGAGGAACTGAACACACATAGAAACATATACAAATACTCACTAGATTGATAACAGTAATTATTCGAAAACAAATATCTGCATTAAACATACAAATGTCTGTTCCGACCGGGGAATCGGAACTTCTGTCGTTTGGTTACTTAAGATTTAATACAGATTTACTTAATACAGGGCTGGTATCTATATTGTCTCGACGACCGAGTGGTGTAGAGGTTAGTAGACCTGCCTCTTACGCCGAAAGTTTCAGGTTCCAGGCCTGGCCGTGGCATTCATTTTCGTGATGGACACAGATGTTTGTTCTCAGGTCATGGTTCTCAAACATACAAACTATTTAAGTGTGTATGTTTATTCTGGGTTCCCCACCAGTTCACTGTATGGTTACTTAAGCGCTCTTAATTAAAGATTTTACACAAATAAAGACTTAGACAAGGTATCAATAAAATATATTTTTCTAATGTCTAACTAATGTCATAACGAACCGTTGTTTTATGGAGTTAACGTTGTAATTGTTAACTCCGGTGGAAGTCGGCCTTAGACAGCGATTGATTGCGCAGCAATGGTCCACTTTATTTTTTTTATATTTCCGTTATACTTCATTATAGTTACATAAAAATAATAAAGCTAATAATTTTTTCACAAATATGTTTTAGTAACTTTTAAAACCATATATAAAATAAAATATTTTTGATACACATAATCCTAAACTGTCATCCGGGTAAAAGCGCGACATATATGTTAAGAACGCCTGTCTGAACTCATCAGAGGTAAAGTCTACAGCAAGTTGGGGGTGGGGTGGAAGCAACACCCTGTATACAGGGGGTAAGCTTGACGATAAGCCTCGTCAATTTGAATCACATATTGTTTGCTGTATTATCATCCCGTGTGATGTCTTGAGGTAGATTCTGAAATGGGTATTTGAATGCATGTTTTGTTGAGATTTGTACGATTATACCTGATACATTATGTTCATTTGTATGGTAGATCATACTCAACGACTGTCGGATAAATAACTCACTTATAAAGTATGAAGTTTTTAAACTAAATCCTTAGTAAGTAAAACATATCATCCATGGAATAGCTCAAGAAGGCAAAACATAATATTTCCTTTACTTTTTGCGATTCATTATATTAAACACGTGAATTATAATTCAATGTCCCTTATAAGTACCTGTTATACTGTAGTTTTTTTTTTATAGTACGTATTTAAAACAAAAAATTTAATCAACTGAATTAACTACAGAGCTCAGTTGTTTATTGTAAATCTATGATCATATTAGGTCTTTACCTATGAAATTGCCGTTTTTCACGAAATAAATGAAGCGTAATTTTTTATATATTTTTTATTTCAATTAATCAAAATAATCACCCATGCAATCAATGCATCTTTGCCAACGCATTGGTAGCTTATTGATGCCTTTCTTGAAGAAATCAGCTGGACGGGAGGCAACAAATTCTTCAAAGGCATTTTGTACTGCCTCTCGGGTATTGAATTTTTTTCCCACCAACAAGTTATCCAAATTCTGGAAAAAGTAGAAGTCTGTAGGCGCAAGGTCTAGTGAGTACGGCGGATGACGGAGAACTTCCAACCCCAACTCTTGTAGCTTGGAGACCGTCTGCTGTGCAGTATGAGGTCGCGCGTTGTCGTGCAGGAGCAGTGGAGCCGAACGATTGACCAAAGCTGGTTGGAGACGTGCGAGCTTCTCCATCATTGTGTTCAGTTCTTCACAGTACACATCTGCAGTAATGCTTGTCCCGTTTGGCAAGAAGCTGTGATGAATTACACCCGCGTTAGACCACCAAACAGTGACCATCACTTTTCTAGGGGTAAGTTTTCGTTTAGGGCATTGTTTGGGTGCTGAACCAGGGTCAAACCAACTTGCTGAGCGCTTACGATTGTCAAACAGGATCGATTTCTCGTCATAAGTAACAATGCTTCATTGGTATGCCTGCTGAGCAGTGCAAGGCACGTCTCCACGCGTACTTCGCGCTGGCGGTCATTGAGTTCGTGGGGTACCCATTTGTCAAGCTTTTTTACCTTGCCAATTTGACGCAAATGGACCAATATTGTTTTGATGCTAACGTCGAAAGCTGCTGCTAATTCAGCCGTGGATTGAGTTTCATCAGCTTCCACAATTGCCTTTAATTCGTCATTGTCGACCAAAGTTTTCGGACGACCACGGGGTTCATTTTTCAGGTCAAAATTTCCAGAACGGAAGCGGGTAAACCAATAACGGGTGGTTCGTTCGTTTGTAGTGTTCGCTCCGTAAACGTCGTTGATGTTGCGTGCCGCTTGTGCCGCTTTGCTGCCACGACGGTACTCATACTCCATAATTACTCGAATTTTTAACTTATGCATGATGACGAAAAATGTTCGAATGCGTTGAAAACAAAACACTAACTATTAAACAAATGACGATTTTAGAAAAAGAATTCCATCTTTGTCAAATAAAATTAATTTGAAATTAGAATTATCAGTCAAAAAAAAAATATTTTCATTTGAAATGGCCAGTACGGCAAAACGGCAGTTTCATAGGTTTACCTATTATTAAGGATTGCACTCTAGGCCAACACTGACAATTTCATGTAATTTATAAGTATGTTTGTTAACTGTTTTGTTCATTGGATTAAAAAAACCGAAACCTTTTTAACCGAATTTTATCTCGTTAAATTATATTTTAACATTTTAACTCGGTCAAATTCAAATTCAAATATTTATTGCTCAACATTGGCAATAACTTGTTCTTATTGACGTCAAATAAATCATGACTCTACCACCAGGTCGGAAAAACCTTCGTGAAGAAGTACTGGCAAGAAACTTCACAGATACCGTGGTCTCGAGTCACGTGATAAAATCCGGTTAGAAAGTGTTGGATGTATTGGATGACCTGCAGCAGAGAATTATTTTATTTATTTGTGCATTTTTTGTAAAAGAAGAAACATTGAGGATTTTAACTCAAACCATCTGGAGTAGAAGGCATGGCTGCCAACAACACGAGACATCTATCATGTTTCAAAGTAAACATTTATTCAGTGTTTCTCAAAGTGGGTTAAGCGAACCCCTAGGTGTTCGCCATTCGAAGGTAGGGGGTTCGCGGCAAGATTTACGTAATGGCGGCTTGATGATGTCTTTGATAGATTTTTGACCTGCTAGACAGGAAGAGTATCCAGAACTCTCACGCAAAGCGGTGAATTTCCTTTTACCCTTTGCTACAACACACTTATGTGAGAGTGGGTTTTCACCCCTGGCCCTGATATAAACGAAATATAGAAATCGACGTGATACCGAGTCAGAAGTAAGGTTCAAATTGTGCAAAATTACTCCTAAAATAGACTCAATTTGCGACAGGAAACAAACCCACCCATCTATATTCTATTGAAATTAAAACCTTATTTTCTTCAAGAGTCATTTTATTATTTTCTTGGGGGGGGGGGGGGGGGATTAAATTAGTTAGTTATGGGGTTTGCTGTCCTGAGCCCGCGTTCCAGTTAGTTACCAAACGCTCTAAGAAGCGTTCGAAAAAAGCCGCGGTGTCTTCAACACCCGAGCCCACCCCGGTGTCTGCAACACCCGCCCCCGCACCGTTAATGTCACTCGAAGTGACCGCGTCTCCGTCGGTCCCTTCAAAGCCCGCGTCACGCTGCGCTCCCATCCCACCGAAGCCTCAGCTCCCTCCGCCCGTCTTCCTCCGTGAAAAAGAGCACAAAATTAATTACCTAAAAGCCGCCAAAGCAGGCGAATCAATTAAAATTCAGGTCGCGACCATCGACGACTTCCGGTCTTTTACTAGGCTTCTGTCGATCAAACAAATCGCGTATCACACCTACGCCCTCCCGGAGGAGCGTAAGATCCGCGCAGTACTACGGGGCGTCCCGTTTGAACTCAGTAATGTCGATATTCTCGAGGACCTTAAGTCTCAGGGCTTCCCGGCTGATGCAGTGCACAAGATGCACTCTAACCGCGGTAGGCATTTTCCACTAGCTTTAGTTATCCTCACAAACTCTCCCAACTCGAGGGAGATCTTCAGAGAGGCTCGCACAATCTGCGGACTTTCGAATATCTCCGTCGAGCGTCCCGACCCTCGAGGCCACCCTGGGCAGTGCCACCGCTGCCAGCTCTATGGCCACGCAGCGGCTAATTGTTCAGCTCCCCCCAGGTGCGTTAAGTGCCTGGCCCAAATATTACCAAGGAGTGCACTCGCACTTGCGAATCCACTTCCCCCCTGCCTGTGTGCTGTGCGGCCAGTCTGGCCACACAGCTAACTAAAGGGGTTGCCCGTGCGCTCCGTGCTCTTCAGCTAAGAGGGCTGCGCCTAAGCCGGCGCCGCCGCTCACTCCCGCTAACTTCCCGCCGCTGCGCAACCGGGGTCCCCCGGAAGCAAAGCCCGTGCAGCCGACGCCTACTCCGGCTTTGTCCTGGAGACAGCGTCCGGCCGCTCCACCTGCACCTTCCCGTCCTATCCGAGCTCCCTTAGCTCCCGTAGGCCCACGTCCCGCTCCGTCGTCTTCACCTCAGTCGTCGTTAGTTTGAAGACCGTGTTCGACGTCATTCAAAACGTCGACATTAAGGAAATTTCCGTACTCGCACTTTGGGGTGTAAGGGGGAGTCGCCTACCATCAAGACTCTCCAAATGCCAACCTCACCTGCCCGTGGTGCACCCTGCCGGACAGCGGACGAGGCTCTGGCGACCGATGAATGGCGGGATAACCATTTTGCAGGTGGTAGGGCCGTTTGAGGGTGTTCGTCGTTTGGATACTTGGGGGGAGGGAGACTTGCCGAGCTAACAGATGCAGAAAAGAATAATTTTGTATAGACATAAAGAGACTCTGTAAATTTATTTTGAAAAAAATAAATATACCCGTGAAGTTTCTTGCCAGTTCTTCTTCACGAAGGTTTTTTTTTCGAACTGGTGGTAGAATCATGTTTTATTTGATGTCAATAAGAACAAGTAATTGTCAATGTTGAGAAATAAATATTTGAATTTGAATTTGAATTAGGTTTCGACCGCGGCTTGCAAGCATCCTCGAGACAAAGCCATGCCGCCAAGTGACCTAGTCACGTTCCACTGCTCCACCGCCTGTTTAAAATCCCGGGATTGCTCCATCGTGCCGGTTGGCGACCGGATGGAGAGGGCCCGATGGCGATCCCCGGGGGGTTTTGGGCGTCCCCGCGGTCTCCATGTGAGTCCCCCACCAGTGGGTCTGACCACTCGAGTTGCTTGGTTCCAAACGTTGCGCTTCACTCAACTTCTATTCCTCTCCCTCTTCACCCTACCAACAACATAATGGAAAAGTCCAAAAAGAAAAATAAGTGCCGACAGCGGATGCACTCCCTCTCCCTAAAAGTACACTTCTCTAACATCCCAGGAGTGCACTCAAATCTCCACGATGTCCACCACCACCTTGAGACAGAGAGGCCGCACTTATTCTTTCTGACAGAGACGCAGATCTGTGATCGTTCGGATCTGGCATACCTGCATTACCCAGGCTATATCCTGGAGACCAAATTTCACCCCAATGCGGGCGTGTGCGTGTATGTCAAAGACGAGATCTGTTGTCGGCGTCTCCGATACTTGGAAGTTCCGGATTTTTCTGTTTTATGGGTGTATGTAGATACTGGCCTGGACCGAATTGTATACGCCAGTATTTACCGACCACACACGGGAGCTCAGGAGACAACTCGACTTATTGAATATCTCAGTGATACTGCAGATAAGGTCCAACGACGCTATCCCTCTACACAGTTGGTGTTCCTTGGGGACTTTAATGGCCACCATGGAGAGTGGCTGTACCCGTTCAAGGACACCGACCACGCTGGCAGAGAAACCTATCGGTTCGCAGTAACTCATGGTCTCTCCCAGCTCATCCATGAACCTACGCGCATTCCTGACGTTGTTGACCATACTGCGTATTGCTTGGACCTTCTGCTGACAACCGATCCAGACAGATACTCGGTGTCCGTATCTCCGCCATTAGGGACATCCGAACACTGTCTGGTGAAATCTGTGTCGCAATACTCGCCAACCGATACCAGCCCAAAAGGCAAAAGGCGAGTATGGCGGTACAAGTCAGCAGATTGGGATGAGATGCGTCACTTTTTCGCCTCTTATCCTTGGCGGCAAGCTTGCTTTACTTCTGATGATCCATCATGCTGTGCTGATGCTGTCTCCAGTGTGATATGTCAAGGTATGGAATACTTTGTACCGTTCTCTGATGTATCCCTGGAGTCCAAAGCCCGCCCATGGTTTAATGCTGATTGCCTCCTAGCTGAAAAGCGAAAGCATGTAGCATACCAAGCCTGGGCTGGCGCTCGCAGAAGCAAAGCTATGGATCTCCCAGCTAAGAAGCAGGCGTACAATGCTGCTGCCAAGTCCTGCAAAAAGGTGATCAGAAGCGCTCGTTTCGACCACATTGGCCGTATCGGGGACAAGTTAGTATCCTATCCCACGGGGAGTAAAGCTTTCTGGTCCCTTGCCAAGTCGGTTGAGATGAACTTCTGTCGCCCATCACTGCCACCACTGCAAAGGCCTGACGGGTCCTTGGCCCACAGCGCAAAAGAGAAGGCAGACTTGTTCGCAAATCTCTTCGCGGAATGTTCACGTCTAGATTCCAAAGGTAAAAGCCCACCCACGTTACCTCCATTCGGCCCCAAGATGGAGGCCGTCCAAATTCACCAGAAACTGGTACTCAAATGCTTACAAAATCTAGACGTGAATAAGGCCAGTGGTCCGGATGGCATTCCCGCAGTGGTTTTAAAGCCCTGTGCAGCCGAGTTGTCTCCTGTTTTGACACGCCTATATCGACTCTCTCTAAGGACTGGAAAAGTTGCAAAATCATGGAAGTTTGCAAACATACAGCCCGTACAAAAGCCGACCCAGTCAACTATAGATCTATTGCAATCACTTCCATAATTTGCAAAATTATGGAACGTGTATTGAACCATCGTCTCCTGACGTACCTAGAGACTAGTGAGCTCCTCAGTGACAACCAATATGGTTTCCGCGGAGGACGCTCAACAGGAGACCTTCTAGTGTACGTCACGCACCTATGGAGCATGGCCTTGGAAGGGCATGGAGAGACAATAGCCGTATCCTTGGATATCTCCAAGGCCTTTGACCGGGTATGGCACGAAGCCCTTTTGAGCAAGCTTCCTGCGTATGGCATACCATCTGGACTCTGTGACTGGATTTCTGATTTCCTGAGGGAACGGTCAATTCGAGTTGTCGTCGATGGCTTCTCATCGGACCTAATGGCGATCAACGCCAGCGTACCTCAGGGATCTGTTCTCTCTGCAACATTATTCCTGCTGCACATTAATGACCTTCTTTTATCGGAAGGCATTATTGGTTACGCCGATGACAGCACTGTTGTAGAGAGATATGTGTCCAATGCGCGAGCGAGTCCAAACCAGATCCAATTTCAGAGAGATTCGATGATCGAACGGGTTGATTTGACACTTTGTAGGGTTTCCGATTGGGGTGAAGCCAATCTTGTCAAATTCAACCCTTCCAAAACCCAGGCGTGTCTCTTCTCCGGTAAAAAGAGCACATTCAACTTGACGCCCACTTTCCAAAGTGTATCTGTACCGATCACAAACCAACTAGGGCTTCTAGGCATGACCATCACGTCGAAACTTAATTTCGGTCAACAGATTGAAACCATGGCACAGTCAGCTTCCAAAAAATTGGGAGTCATCGCAAAGGTCCGACGGTACTTCAACTCTGAACAGCTGCTCAACCTGTACACAGCCCAGGTTCGATCTTGTATGGAGTACTGCAGCCATCTTTGGCATGATTCCGCAAAATACCATCTTGAAGCGTTGGATTCTGTCGACCGAAGACCTCGTAACCGAATGACCGTAGACTCATAAGTGACGACAAACTTACTTCTTCGAGACTGCAAAGTCTCGAGCATCGTCGAAAAGTTGCTAGTCTATCGGTTTTTTACAGATTGCACTTTGGAGAGTGTGCGAATGCTCTTTTTCAGTTGATCGAACCTTCCCCCTTTCTCCACCGGTCAACCAGACGCAGACAGAAGTTTCACCCGTTTGTGGTTAGCGTGCCGATGAGCCGAACTAAACGGTTTGATAGCTCATTTTTGGTTCGTGTTGCCAAAGAGTGGAACGATTTGCCTGCGTCTGTTTTTCCAGACAAATATAACCCTGGAGCTTTCAAGTGTAGAGTGAATAGGTACCACTTAGACAGGCGTGTACGATCCCCGTCTTCATCGTCACTCTCCATCAGGTGAGATGGAAGACAAACGCCTGCTAATAACTAATAAAAAAAAATAAAAAAAACTGCGAGCCGCACGCTCTCCTTAAGAGCGTTTATTTGCGTTGGCTGAGCATCACTCGCTTCTAAAATCGTTATAAATTTTATTTTTTTGTATAAATTCGTATCTAAGCAAATAAAATGTCTAGACCCGCAAATCCTGCGTCCGGTCGTATCAAACCCAAGGGCTTATCCCTAGTTTCTTTTAACGCTCGTAGCCTTAATACTAACCTTCCTGAGCTCAAACTATTCCTTCAGAACAACGAGCCAGACTTATTGCTTCTTCAAGAGACGTGGCTAACTCAAAACCACTCCAGGGGATTCGTTATTCCCAAGTACGCGTTTATTCAAAACGACAGGCCCAACTCCGACGGTTTCGGCGGCACTGCTATTTATTACAAAAGATGATTTCATTGCTGTCCTCTCCCTACCCCTCCTCTCCTCAACATGGAAGCCACTGTGTGTAGATTGGCTATGACTGGTCATCCGACCATCATCATAGCTTCAATCTACATACCTAGTGGCACCAGACCAATCCGCAGCGACTTTGAGGCCATTCTCGCCCTCGGCCATTGAGTCATTATGTTCGGAGACTTTAACTCCAAACATACTGACTGGACGTGCCTATCAACCAACACCAGCGGTATCGCTCTCCTCGACATCACAAACTCACTTGACTTAGATGTCATCTCTCCCATCACTCCCACTCACTATCCCGACAACCCGAACCACTCTCCTGATATCCTCGATTTTGCAATAGTCAAGCGAATCAACCTCGATCTCAGGTCTATCGAACCGCTCGATGACCTAGGCTCTGACCACTGCCCCGTCTCCCTCGTGCTAGGACCGCCTGACGATAACGTCCCCTCTCCTAAGACCTTTACCAATTGGAAAGGCTTTAAAAATACGTTAGTTTCAGCCTTAGAGGCACCGAACTCTCCGCTCGCAATCTCGCCCGATCAAATAGATAGTCCGGATAAAATAGATTCATTAGTCAATTCTCTCACTGATGCTATCAACTCAGCCATCAGTGTTAACGAAAAGGTTGCTAAGCTAGGCAAACCCACGCTTCCCTTAGCCGTTAGCAATCTTATTAAAACTAAGAACGCGGCTCTCCGGAGAGCCAAGAAATATCCCACGCCCGCCTATAGATTAGCTGCCAACCAGCTACAACGTAAAGTTAGGTCTTGCCTCGCAGAACTCCGAGACGCTCAGATGAATGATCTAATGGCGAATATCTCTCCGTCCCACCAAGCGTCGACACCGCCTCTCACGTTCCTCCTCTCACTCGTCCCGATGGCACTTTTCCCTTCGAAGTCGAAGAGAAAGCCGAATGCTTCGCTGACAGCATTGCCGCACAATGCTCGCCCAGCATGCAACCTGCTGATCCCTCACACATCTAGGCGGTGGAGGACGAAGTCCTTTCGCAGAGACTCTCTCCCCATCACCGCCGACCCTGTCACAGTCTCTAATGACCAAATCTTGCTTCTCATTAGAAATCAAAAGTCCAAAAAGGCTCCGGGTGCGGATGGAATTTCCAACCACGCACTTAAGCACCTGCCTCAACAGGTGCTTACCTTGTTAGCTATGTCAGCTATCAATGCTTGCTTCGACCATAGCTACTTTCCAAAAGCTTGGAAAGAAGCGACAGTCATAGGCATTCCCAAGCCGGGCAAACCTCTGAACGTCCCGGCTAATCACAGACCCATCAGCCTCCTCAAGGCAATGTCTAAACTTCTCGAGAGAGTCATACTCTCTCGAATGCGGAACCATCTGTTTCCAACGGATGGCGATCCTCTCATTATTCCCCATCAGTTCGGCTTTCACGCTAAGCACTCCTGCCCTCAGCAAGTCCATCGAATCGTCGAGTACATACTTGACGGTTTCTATCCGCGTCGTTATAAAACAGTCGCGGTTTTCTTTGACGTAGCCAAGGCTTTCGATTAAGTCTGGCACAGCGGTCTCGTTTATAAACTCTACAAGATAGGCTTACCGGATCGCCTAGTCAGGTTAATCGCGTCGTTTCTCAAAGACCGTACGTTTCGATTTAAACATGAAGGCACGCTTTCCGCGTCTCGTCCCATAAAGGCTGGAGTCCCTCAAGGCTCAGTCCTCGCCCCTCTGCTGTACACCGTGTACACCAACGACATTCCCATCCCGCCGAAAGGCGTCGAACTCGCCCTCTTCGCTGACGACACCGCACTCTATACCAAAGGCCACGGTGTTCGGCGCCTTGTAACCAGACTCCAAAAGGCCGTAAACGCCCTTGGTGCATGGTTTCAAGAATGGCGCATCGATGTGAACCCTGAAAAGAGTTCTGCGATGCGCTTCGACCACAAACGCCGTCGTCCCGCTGGCGATCCCCACGTTCGAATGTTAGGCATTCCCATCCCCTGGAAGCGCAGTACTAAATACTTAGGCGTCACGTTAGATCCGACGCTTTCTTTCAAGCCACACGTCGAAAGAGTTTCGAAACTCGCTCGTCACTACTTAGGCCGCCTTAATAGCATGTTAGGTAGAAAAAGTAAAATGTCTTTCAGAAACAAACGTACACTTTACAAGGTCTGCGTTAGACCCGTCATGACGTATGCCTCGCCAATCTTTGCCCACGCCAAACCCTCCCTCCTGCACAAACTGCAGGTAGTTCAAAACCTCTTTTGCCGCCGGGCCACAAACGCACCGTGGTACGTGCGTAACGCGGACTTGCATAGAGATCTTGAACTGCCTACAGTACAAAAACACCTCAAAACATTCTCTGAAGCGTTCTTCAAACGCTCCGAAACCCATCCCAATTCTCCAGATCGTGATTCAGTCTCATATACTACTCCTGTCTTAGATTCGAAGTTCAAAGTCGCTAGGCCTAGGAATGCGCAAGCGTACTCTTCCACCAGACTGTCAGCCGATCTCGAAGCCCTTCTGGGCGCAAATTCTAATTCTAAGGTAAATTCAAATTCTAACGTAAATCCTAATTCTAACGTAAATCCGAATTACTTCAATTTTATTTTTCAATTTTTAATTATTTACTTTTCATTTCGAGCACCTTCAATGCTATGTATTCACCTTCAGTGCTTTGAGCACCTTCAGTGCTATGTAAATCCCAGCGGGTGACCCCTTCTGGGCCCCGCTAGCACGGCCTCTTTCTCCAATTGGCCGTCGCTCAGATGAAGGCTGAGTTGCAAAAATTTGCACGAGCCGACAGGGGGTTTTTTAGTGGGTAGAGGTTCTGGTTGGCTCGGAGCGAGTCCCACATAATTCCGATCGCGCACGCGGAGTATGCGTCAGAGCATTTTTTATCCTCTTGCATTTCCCGTGGAGGGGAACAAAATAAAAGGGTTCGCTGTCATTTGGAAACCTTAAAAGGGGTTTGTGGAGCCAAAAGTTTGAGAAACCCTGATTTATATGATTTGAATAAAAAAATTTTGATATGGTTTGATTGAAAACTAAAAATAACAATAAAATTATATTTTAATATCACAAAACTATAACCAAATCTAAGCTCCAAACATTGTTTATTCGCCAGCGTTGTATCAAGGCGATTCGCTCTACAGGGTGTTCAATAAATAAGGATAAGGCCCATTAGCGGCGGTCCAGCAAATCTACCGCCGCCGAACGCCACTTACTTAGACTTAAAGTGTTCCAACGAGCTATTTTGTTGAAGATTTGGGATTCTAACGTCCACTAAGATATATATTTTGAAGGAACTATATAGGAAGGAAATACATTGGGAAATAACTTAGATAACCCTTGGAGGTGTGTTTTAATTAAATTTTAGATAAATGTGGGTTTGTTGACGCTTCATTAGTTATGTTGCTCAGAAGCATATAATTTTATTAATAAATATGAAAACCAGTGTTCCGTCGGCGCACTGATAATTTTACTATTATTCTTCTTCTTTAGGGGGAGGGAGTGGCGACTGTCATTTGTATTAAGAGGTTCGTCTATTAAAATGTACACAGAATTTAAAATGTCATCTTCATCAGTACGACAGGTCATTTATGAAAAGCATCACAACTCCACCATTACATCTCAACATAGAAAAATTTTCATAAATAAAGTTTATCCACTGTTGCAAATTTCATTCTTGCTAAAACTTATTACAATTGTTTAGTATTACGTACATTTTAAAGTCATCTAATATTTTCATATCAGTCAAAATATTTAAGACTAAGACTGTTATTGTTAGATACCACTTAAGGATAATATCACAAATCGTATAGTTCTACAATTCTATTCTATAATACAAAATACACAATTACGTTAAAAAAACATCTTTAGCTAATCCTCCAAAAATAAACAAGGCAATAAAACTTTCAAACAATATCAATACAGGGTCAAATTCGGCATCTACTGCTGACCCTTCAGTATCTTAATACTGCGTAAAGGATCAACGAAATATGATAGGTAAGTAGGCTACAGCCATATTTATTTGTGCCCAGTAAGGATTTGCCCTTCCGTCTAAGCTGTTTGACCCTTCGAATATGAAATAAGATGATAGCAATTTGATGTCTGGCTTACTGATGTCTTGGTAGTTTCAGGTAAATTGATTGCTTGTAAGTTGAAGCTACTTAGCTGGTCGTGTCTGTGTCGCTTTTGAGGTTATAAATGTTGTGTTTTACTATATCAGGGTAGCAATATAATTGTTATAAGCTTAATATTTTTGGAATTTGATGGATTGTATTGTACTAGTAGTTGGATTGTTGGATGGATGGTAATTGGTGGATAAAATTGTTTTATTTGCTAAATGACGCCCGAGCTATTAATTTTAATGAAATTGATTTCACACTAGTAGTGGTGTGGGCACTGATATTATATTACTATGTTTTATGATAGTGCAATATAGTGTAACTGAGGGTACTTTAAACTGATAAGAATTTGTGTACCTTTACTTTCAATCGTATACCTACTGCAATTGTTTTTAATTTTAAATATACTGGTACTTTTACGAATCCAGTTTTTTGTCATTTACTGTATTTAAATATCACTTACGGTTAGATAGATCTAAATCTTTTCCATCAACCTGGCTTTTCATATAGTTTAGTTATACAAAAACATAAATAAGAAATAAAAAAATTGTGTAATCACAAAATAATCTCCGAAAGGTAAAGCAACCTCATTGTAATGGTTAAGGCTCAGGGCATATTTTCTACTGCATCTCTTTTCCTAGAAAATATATTATGAATGATATTCATCAAGGTACTTAAACTCGGTAAGAATTAAATAACATGAACTTTTCAAAAATAGATCCAGAACATTTCCTTAAATTAACTAATATAACTAATAAAACAAAAGTGTCTACTTACATAATTTTTCGGCAAAGAAGAAAAACCGATAAATCGAAACAGTGCGTGGGAAATAAAACGAACCCGGCTTATTTTACAAGGTAGAAATATTTCTTAGAGCTCCGACTCGATTTTCAAATTTAATATGCTGTCCAATGTTCGTGGTAAAAGATTTAAGAACAGGTTTGAATTTTTTACACACATTTTGTTCCCAAATATACTTTGCCATGCGATAAAATCGAATATGCAATTTAAAACAAAAGATAAGAACGAACTTTGCACTTAAATTAATAATTTTTTAATAGTGCTTCCATTGAAATACCTTCCGTTGAAATAGTAAGAAGATACAGCAAAGAAGATATTTGAATTTCTGATCAGCATTTGCCATTACGAACAAAGTAGCGAGTATTCGGGAAAGACTTTGTCTCCGCCTGAATCCACTACTCCGGTCCTTCTCGGGCTCAAATGTCAATCCTTTTATATTTGGGCTGTAATAACGAAGTTATCGATATCAATGATTTGCAATGGTGTGAGCCTCGATTATTCTTTCTCATCTGTTTTATTTTGTTGGCATGTCTTCAATTAATATCTTGAAGATTTCCATGCATTAAAAACGTTGATATGATTCATATTTATTACATGACACAACAGTGAAATATAAAAGTGCAATAATTAAGTATTTTTGAGCAAAAAAGGACTTTTTATGGATTTCTCGATAACCTCGCAGATAATAAATCCTTTGCGAGGTAATTTTATGTTAACAGTCTGCATAAATTTGTTAACAGTTCACCTTATATTATAGATATATTGTTATTATATACTCAAAAAATCTTTCTAATAATTTATATAATATATCCCATGTTGAAGGTAAATGAAAGCTTATAGCCAACCAAGACAATATCGACAACAAACAGTCCCAGCACTAAAGCAATCACAAGTACTTTAACTATTGATGGCAGCAGAATAAAACAGTATTGAGTCGAAGTCACATCCCTAAACCATGTCGGGAAACAGGCTTATTCCTCCACCGATGAGTGGTATCTGTTGCCCTTTTACTCCCTCGGGAACTTCGCCTTTTACGTGCATTGTACGGATACACGATCCACTTTCAATATGAATTTCTGATTTCAATAATATCAGTATCTTTTGATTGATAAATTGTTTATTTAAATTGGTTTCTGTGGAGACAGTTTGATTAGTATTTGACGTTAAATGCGATGTTTCTGCAGATTTAAGGCTTGCATTGTTTAAGGCTCTCCACACACTTAAGAACATACACTAATTTAAACAAAGGTACATGTTAAAGGTATAAAAAATATTTTTAGTTCAATATATTTACACAGTAATATTTCATAATAAAGAAAAAACCTCAACCAAGATAACTTTACAACTTGTCCGCCTTCATTGAAAGAAGTCATAACGAAAATTAAATACGCTTTGGTAAATTTTTGTCAGGAGCCACGTCTTACTTGGGCACGGTAAGTTTCCGCAAAGTTGTAGTTACTCAAAGCCTCGAAAACTGGAACATTCTGGAATAGTTGGAGCAACCAGGGCGTATCGACGACGCTGGCTGAGGCGGAATAAAGTTGACATTTTTGCAAAGCTAAGTTAGAATTTCACTGAAATTAAATGTGGCAGTACGGGGAATGAGAATAGTGTGAGAGCGAGCGTGCTCGTCTCGTCTCCTATTTTTGTTAAGAAATTCACCAGACAGTGCTGTAGTTTGTTTACCTACAGTATAATGCTGCGAATATTTGGGTATTTTACTTTATTTTCACTAGGGTATCAAGTCTGTTTAATCTTTTCTTTGTCATAGCTTTTAGAGAAAGGGGAGTGTTTTGGAAAAATGTGGTTATTCGTTTTGATGTTTGTTTAAGAATTTGTTTCTTTAATTAGTATTATTATAATACATAGACATTAATTAGTATAAATAGACGTCTACATAATGTGCATAAAAAAAAGTGCATGGTTTATGTCGATATTAAAAAAGGTTACTAACATTACGAATGATTAAGGTGACATTTACTGTACAGACAGAATATGATACGCAATAAAATAACACATCAGCTTTAACTCGAAATTTTGACGGAACAGGAATTCACGTGAAATAAGTCCCTCATAATCTCATTTCTTCTTGAATTTAATTTTTATTTATAAATTTCTAGAAAATGTATTATTTTCCAAGAAAGCACGTCGAAACTGGATTTAAAAAAATTCTACTAAAAATCCGTTCTGAAACGTAAAAATGCAGAGAAGTCAGGGGACTATTTAACATACACATTTAAAAAAATATATATTGCTTATTACGCTGAGCAGAAAATTTGGTTCGGAAAATCGGGAGCAGAAAATTATAATGTAGCACAAATGCCAGTGTCTTAACTCGGTTAAATCCCGAAAATTGTGATGAAGGATGAGTGATTAAAAGTTGAGCTTCGAAACCAGCGATATCAAAGTTGTGCTTGATATATCTACAACGATTATCCAAAATCTCAGCGAAATTTGATCAAATCTTATTCAGTTTAACCACAGGAACAACTACTTTCTAAAGCTATTAGCCCCATCCTGAAGTTACAACAAATCATAATTACAGGGTAATTTTACCCTGGCACACCATGCAGTATGCATCTCGTTTGCAGATGCACATTAGTAGAACGAATAACCTCTGGCGCGACTATCTCGCGACACATAAACTACGGTGAACATTACCAACTGACGACACACGGGACGCAGGGATTGAGATCTTTTCAAAATAATTACACTGATAACTGTTTTAAACTATCGCGGTCATTTACTAATTATTATTTAATGAATTTACGGGATCCCCGACCTTGGTGCTTGCAATAGAAAATCGTGGTGAATATCCCGTATATTCATTAAATTATAATTACATTGATTTCTGTAGTGGCATTTATATATTATTACATTTATCAAAAGGTCAGTTTATTATCTATTTCTACTAATAAATCTTTTTGTTTTTGAAGATCGTCTAATTGATTGTCAAAGTCTATAGATAAAGACATTAATGTCCTGTATTAGCAATTTACGAGTGATTTTAATAACTGCAACATAGGTCTAAGAACTACCTGCTACCTGGGTAAAAAATATTACACTTTTATAACTAATTGCACAATTCATTTCAAATTTTGATCGCTGACGTAGGGTCGCAGGGTCAAGTATTTATGTGTAAACATAACCTACCACTATAGGAAATGGCGTTAGATAAAAATTATTTTACCATTTTACGATAAATTGAATAGAGTATTTCATAGAGATAATATCTTTTTTCAAATGAAATGATATAATGTGAAAATATATCATAAAAAAAAGTTCCGATATTGCAGTAACTAAACTAGTTTTTTTTTTTCAAATCATTATAGTAGTCTGTTGAATGTAATATTTTATATTTATATATTATATTTTTATATTACAATTGTTATAACCGACATAATAATAAGTTTATTGAACGCGCTATCTTCTTTCAAAGATATTTTGCTCTGTATTCTCCTGAGCAGTGTGTGGGCACTGCACCATCAAGACCGCAATATCGCGCGGCTAATGTGCTCTGATCGCAGCTCCAGATTTTGAAGCTGTTTTACTTTGGTATATTGAGTTAGCAAACTTACGCGGTCTTCTTTATACTGATTTTGAATGCATGACAAAGTGATTGAATGGTTGAAGTGATTGAGAAAATTATAATGTAGTAAGTAATTTTTTTCAAATTAATGTTAAGATTATGTTTTATGTAGTAGAAAGAATAGGGTTTATTATATTTTAGATTGTAGGTATAATAACTGAGCATCAGCGTAATTGTTTTCCGGACATAACGAAGGACGAGCTAGCGAACCTACCCCTAAAAAGAAGGTTCTAAACTTAAGTTTTGAGCCTTTAGTTTTCGTTACCTCAAACGCATCCTACAGGCTCAAAGGGTGAAAAAGAAAATTAATAAATTTGTTTCTCTTTGTAGCTGCCATAATACCCGTCTTTAGTTAAATTCTCAAACGAACTTCGTTTATATAAGTCAGAGGCACTTTTAAATCACAAGTCAGCTAAGAAGTAGCAATTGGCGCCGGTCCATCTCGCGGTAATTAGGGCCTAAGAGCCTTAAAGATCCATATTTATTTCAGACCCCGCTGCACGACGAATGTCTCGCGCCGATTACAAACTTACTCATTTTGGTGATATTTTTTTTAGGATCGATTTTTATTAAGAGGTTTATAAAAGAGGTTGTATTAGTTCACCTACTTAGAGCAACAGTAATATTTTTTTTGTTTTTATATGACCATAGACATAGACTAAGATGTCTTTTATATATCTTGGTTAAGATCTTGCGTTCCGTTAGATAAAAGCATAAGATTACTCCTAAAAATTATTCAAAAGCAATACAAGTTAAATCTAAAACTTATGTGTAATTAATTAATTTATACGAACATTTACAACCAAGATAGAAATAGTAACAAAACTGTTACTTAAACAAAAGTGGTGCTTCTAGAAATTGCACCATGACTCGTATGCCAGGTAGGATTTCGATTAGAAGCCTCGTAACTGGGGTTCAAAGTACTTATCTTTAGCTCGAGTGGCGCAGTAGCTAGAAGCCCTGCCTCATACGCCGGAGGTCCCAGGTTTAAGCCTGTTTGGGTCATTCATTTGTGTGATGGACACAGATGTTTGTCCTCCAGTCATGGTTGTCAATATGAATGTATGTATATTTATTCTGGGTTCCCCCTAGTTCTCTGTGTTGTCACCCTTAACACAAGCTCTGCTTACTTTGGGGCCATGCAATAAGTGTGTTTGTCTGGGGAATTATTTATTTTATTCATGTTTATTAGACTACCAACTTAACATACTGATTAAATCATACTTTCCAACATTAAGCTCTCATTTAACCATTGAATGTCAAGGATTAAACTTAGGTATGTAGTTATTTATTCTTAAAGCTAATTATATCTAACTGAATTTGCCTTTCTATTCCACAGTCAATCACTAAATAAACACATATTAATACTCGTACATTTCCCGTAACAGAATTAACTGATCGATGCATCATGTTAAGTTATTTAAAGTCTCGACAGTCTATAGAGTCCATTACTGTCTTATTAGGCCGAGATACACTATGATACACTATGGTGAACTAATTATATCACAGTCTTGGAAAGCCCCTAACCGGCCCCTTAACAGTTTTCCTTAGTTGGGAGAGGGGGGGGCATTAGTGCATTTCACCATAATGCTTCTAAAGACGACTGCCGCACGATGACCAAGGAATAGGGCCGGTTTCATTGAAATGGGTTATTGGAGATTCAAAATGTTAGTTTTGGTTTTGCTCTTTGAATTTCATGGCAGTAACGTGACCAGCGAGAGAAAACAAAAACATTACTTTATAAAAAAACCAATAGTTTGTACAACTTTTCAAATATAACCTTGAATTATTATCATACATTTTCAAACATTACCTAACATTACGATACAGTAAATTGGGGTTAAATTTTCTGAAATTGACTTTACTTCAATTATACTTTTACCAACTTTTTCACGATTGCACGACAATTTTCTAGAACTAAGTGACATTGAAATTGGCATTGGCTAAGCCAAATGCTGCGTTCCGTTTGCCGATTACAGCGCTCACAGCGCTCATATACCCGTTCCAATTGCCCGTGAGCGCGCTCACAGTTATATCGATACGTCATCAATGACGTCATAAACGCCGCCATCTTCCCGCTCACAGTGCCCAAGCTACGGAGCATGGTCGCTGTGAACGGCCTGTCAAAACTGACACATGACGTTACTTTGTTGATGTTTTTATTAGTCGATTAAAGATTTTAAAAGCTTGTTTATTAATTTTCTTTTGTAATAATGTTAAAAAATGGCTCCTGTTTCATTCGGGGTCAAAGATCTTAATGAAATTGTAACTTTAGACTTAAGCGACGAACAATCAGAATGTTAGCGCAATATTTACCGTTCCGATTGCAATAGCACTAATAACACTTTTAGCGCGCTCAAACGGATCGGAACGGTTTTGAGCACTTTTAGCGCTGTGAGCGCTGTAATCGGCAAACGGAACGCAGCAAAAGACGCCAAATCGCTACTCATTCACTCGTGTTTGTTTTGATAGCTGTCAAATCTGGTAATATTGAGTGAGCATTTATGTAGGTAGATCATTGTATCGTATCCAACTTCACTCGCAAGGCTGCAATAGGAAACTAATTTTAATGCAATGATGACAATATTGTTTTCAAGAGTGTTAAGTCAAGTACCGTTTAAATTATCTTTGGATTTGTATTGGTGTTGAATTAGAAATTAAAATGAGTTTTAAGAGTAAGCCTGTTAATCTTTGAACCACCTTGTGAGAAACCTGCCTACGTTGTCAGCCCTTAATTAATGTTTACCTGAGATATTAGGTCTTTACCTATAAAATTGCCGTTTTTCACGAAATAAATGAAGCGTAATTTTTTTATATATTTTGTATTTCTATTAATCAAAATAATCACCCATGCAATCAATGCATCTTTGCCAACGCATTGGTAGCTTATTGATGCCTTTCTTGAAGAAATCAGCTGGACGGCAACAAATTCTTCAAAGCCATTTTGTACTGCCTCTCGGGTATTGAATTTTTTTCCCGCCAAGAAGTTATCCAAATTCTGGAAAAAGTAGAAGTCTGTAGGCGCAAGGTCTGGTGAGTACGGCGGATGACGGAGAACTTCCAACCCCAACTCATATAGCTAGGAGACCGTCTGCTGTGCAGTATGAGGTCGCGCGTTGTCGTGCAGGAGCAGTGGAGCCGAACGATTGACCAAAGCTGGTTTGAGACGTGCGAGCTTCTCCATCATTGTGTTCAGTTCTTCACAGTACACATCTGCAGTAATGCTTGTCCCGTTTGGCAAGAAGCTGTGATGAATTACACCCGCGTTAGACCACCAAACAGTGACCATCACTTTTCTAGGGGTAAGTTTTCGTTTAGGGCATTGTTTGGGTGCTGAACCAGGGTCCAACCAACTTGCTGAGCGCTTACGATTGTCAAACAGGATCGATTTCTCGTCATAAGTAACAATGCTTCATTGGTATGCCTGCTGAGCAGTGCAAGGCACGTCTCCACGCGTACTTCGCGCTGGCGGTCATTGAGTTCGTGGGGTACCCATTAGCTTTTTTACCTTGCCAATTTGACGCAAATGAACCAATATTGTTTTGATGCTAACGTCGAAAGCTGCTGCTAATTCAGCCGTGGATTGAGTTTCGTCAGCTTCCACAATTGCCTTTAATTCGTCATTGTCGACCAAAGTTTTCGGACGACCACGGGGTTCATTTTTCAGGTCAAAATTTCCAGAACGGAAGCGGATAAACCAATAACGGGTGGTGCGTTCGTTTGTAGTGTTCGCTCCGTAAACGTCGTTGATGTTGCGTGCCGCTTGTGCCGCTTTGCTGCCACGACGGTACTCATACTCCATAATTACTCGAATTTTTTACTTATCCATGATGACGAAAAATGTTTGAATGCGTTGAAAACAAAACACTAACTATTAAACAAATGACGATTTTAGAAAAAGAATTCCATGTTTGTCAAATAAAATTAATTTGAAATTAGAATTATCAGTCAAAAAAAAATATTTTCATTTGAAATGGCCAGTACGGCAAAACGGCAGTTTCATAGGTAAATACCTATTATTACTGCGTATACGATACGAGAATGAAAAGTTTATATAATTCGTACGAAAAGTACATGATTGGTATCATGGTAATTTTACGCATCAAAGTAAAAAATAAATTATTCTCCATTTAATGAAACCGTAGCTTAAATAATGTTATAGCTAATTTAGAACTATTGGGAGGCAAAGTGCCCCAACATCTTGTGTCCACAGAAGGATCGGGTGCAAAGTTGATGGGAGTACGTCGTTCTGGTCAGTTCTGGTGGAGTATCAAAGGGGTGATCCTGCCAGAGGTTATTAATGCCTTTAAATTATGTACTTTATACATCTACTGTAGAGTGAGTAGATCTGTGACGATGTATGTTTGGTAATAGAACTTTCAAACAGGTTAATTTAGTTAGTGAAAAAATGATCAACGATTTTAAAATATTCAAATCAGTAGTCCAATTTTATTCAATTTGTAGATACACCTCTTTGATTAGGTATAGTAAAATGGTGGTAGATAGGTGAAAAGCTTCTGACGTACGTTCATAAATGTAAAATATATAAGTTTGTGTGCGTACCAGATTTAAGTAGTTAAGTCATATAAGAACATCACATAACTTTCGTTTTTTTATAATTATTCAATTTTCAATTATACATCTCTAACAAAAATTTCTACATAAATTCAAAATATACACTAAAATCCTGCGCAAAGACCACACACTAACCTAGACAGTTACTTAAACAACTTCCTAAGTGTAATATCAGGTAGCTTACCCTAAGACGATCGAAGGACAACTAAACTTACTAATTGGTAGAATCGAATTAAACGGAGAATCGAACCCCGATCCAGCACTTAGCGATCCTTTTAACGGTTTAGTGCGGGATCCCTTTCACGATATTTGGCAATTAAATGATATTAGATATCGGAGTAAGGTGAAGTTGTCGTGGTGGGAAGGTAGCATGTTGCAATTTAAAGATGGTTATTTAATACTGTAGCTTTCATTACCGTGCTTTTGCTATAACTATAGGCAGGTGAGATGGAAGCAGAGCACTAAAATCCAAATCAAATATTTTATTTAAATATTGGTTTACAAAGAAATACTTAAAGTCAGGAGAACACAAGAACACAAACAACTTTGAACTTCGGCTTATGAAAGGTATTACAGGCGGACTGAGAGGAAAAAACCTCTCGAACATGTTAAAAAAAATAGATTTTGACAATAAAGAAACTTGTGACCCATTACTACGTTACAAAACCTAATTAGTTTTATAACTAGTTGTTTCAATAATAATTATTATTCAATTGGAAGGTTGATTTCAAAATTATTTTCGGATTTTTTAATACATTAAAGATATTGTTTTGTGAGTGCGTAAGTATGATACAAGCATGTCGTTAAAAAAGAAAGGAGTCACCTGCAATAGCATGTATGAGATGAAATAGTCATTAATGAAGGTAATTCGATGTCCCAAAAATAATAAAACTAGGTACTTCGTTTTACAAATACTTTATGATTTGGATTTAAACGTAAAGCGAATTCAAAGCTAGCTTACCACGTTCTACTCATCTTCCTAGTAATCCTAGTAATCGTCCTTCCGATATGTACCCTAATTTGTTACCCAAGACTTGCGCAGCAGCCTACTTAAAAAATATGAGTTTGACACAAAAACATCGGAAAAACCTGATCATTTTCATAAGAACACTCTTAAATTGTATTTACAATATTTAAGAATTTTTAATCAATAACTAAAATATCAGGAAACATAAAATTACAAACACTAAAACTCGATATAAATAAACAGATCCGTCTGATGCCTAAAAATACCAATGCCAGTGCCAAATTCTAAATATCTTGTATGTAGTATTTAGATCAGTAATGATTTTTTATGAATAAACCGTTAGCAAATGTTTGAGATTCGTTTTAGACGAAATTCCTCACTCTTTAATACACCACAATAACCGCATTTTCTTACTTTGCAACAACAGACTCAAACGAAAATAGAAATATAAATTTATCATTGATACCTATTTACTGTAAATGAAATTATGTGCTATAACTAAAAGGAGTTGGTAGTACAAATCAATACCTAAGCTTTAAGTCTCCTCCAATTCTGTGACACATATTTCTCGTAGAAATTTCTATTTCACATGAGGGTGATGGTCAAACCAGTATAACATATAAAGACATTGGGTAGGCGTGGCCAAGAGCGCCGCAGAATAAAAATCTGCACAATGTTCAACAACAGAGGGTAGACGTTCGGGTACCAAAACTTATTATAAGAGAAAGAAGTTGAATGACATCGAATACTCTAAAACAATCAGTTAGTTTTTATTAAATTGAGTAATGGCGTTTCCCCGTGAAACTTAAATTTATTTTTATAAGTCACTTTGAATGTATAACGATTGGTAAACCCTGGAACTTATGATTTTAAGCTATAGCATTCTAGAACGAAACATACAAGACAATATCAAAAAAATCGTATAAAGTAGCGATGCCAAAAAGTACATTAAATTGAAATTAAAAAAGCAAAACGCATTATAAAAGCGTTTATGTCTTGTATTAGTTCCTTCATCATCAAAATAATAAATATTTTGTAGCTGTTGAACTGTGTAGAAACAAAAATACATCACATTATACGCAAGCTCACACACTCAATACAATAAAAATAATCAAGATACATATCTACATTAACAAATCAGGCCTAGCCGTACTTCGTTCACATAAGGTAAATCTCAAATCCTTATTTATAATCCTACATAGAAGTTCTAAATAGTCGGCTAGGCGTGGCCAGGCCAGCCAGTGGATCCAAATCTGCGGACTATCCAATGACGGATCAGGATAAGCAACAGGTGGTGGATAGAGACGGATAGAGCCTGCGCAGAGCCGCCCCCTGCGCGGTTATCCAGATCATCCTGCAGGTTTAGATGGGTTGGGTTAACTTTGGGACTTTGATTACAACTAAGGAGGCTTTTTAATGTGGGTGGCAGTCTTTTTGTAAAACATTTGATTTATATTGAAAAATTTAAGTAATGAATACATCAAATAGTTCTAATTTACTCATGGCCTCGTCATTATTTCATTTTCATTGGTTATTCTTCAATTGGATTCAAAATGGATTCTTAAAGGCTCCATGTTTGTTAGTTTTTAAATTAAAACCACTAAAATGGACTCGATTAAACTCGTGATTAAGAAGATTTATATTTATTTACACACACATAGATATTAAATTTGTTGTGAAAAGGATCAGGCCCACATTAAATGATAGGATACCCGACCGGGGTCTGCCGCCGGCGGGCTTATTACAAAAACCGCGCAACATTTGCTCTTCGATCGCTAATAGTATAAAAAACACTGTATTACCTACCAGCTATAGCACCGCAATAGCAAGCAAATTGTACGAAATGCGAAGCTTTTTTGTCGTTAAGCGATGTCGTGATTTGATCGCTGATCACTTTTCTTAGGCAATCCGCGGGTTACGTTCCTGGCGTTCTGACATGAAAGTCGCGTCGCGAGTTTCAAAGAATTAGTTTAGCTCCAGGTTAATAAATTAGGTCTAGGGTTTCAATTCAACATGACTGAAAGGCAGCTTGGTATCTATCAACTCTACCCTACGACTTCTTTAGTACGTAACACAAACATACATTCGTTAACGGCCGAGCCGCGTAGGCCCCAGGTTCGAAACCTCGTCGGGGTATTCATTTGCGTGATTATTGTTTTTATTAATGTATGTATGTTTATTCTGAGGGGGCAAGATCGCTCTATGGTTATCCATAACACAAGCTCTGCTTACTTTGGGGCCATACAGTTTGGGGCCATAAATTTTATTATAGTAGTACTAAGTATTAAATTACTATAATCATATAACTCTATGTTCAGACGGACGCTGTTTCCAAGTTCGTTTGCTAAAGACAACAGTATTTACTTTCGAATTCCAATAAATAACTAAATACACCGTTCCCGCTTCCCGATGAACATAAACTTGATTGATTCCCAAACAGTGATGTTCAAACTTTGTTTAAGTAGGCCGACTTGATACTCGCGACTATAATGTTCTTGTAATTTTCTGAAGTATTGCTATAAATTCTGATTGGTGATTAAGTTGGCTCAACATTAATCAATATCTTCATATTTAGATTCGTACAGTAAGTTTGTTTTATGTACGCAAGTAATCCTTTTATTAGTACAATTTATTAATGTCTTTACCGCTTTAGGAGCCGTCGGAGGAGGTAAATTACATGGTTTGTTACAAGGTGATTTAATGATTTACTTAGTTATATTTTTTAATACAAAATGCATCTTAAATGATACAAACGATCGAAGGATGAGCAACATGTAGATTCCCTCGTGGTGTCTCCAGATTGTATTACTATTTAAGCATTGTAACAAAATCCAGATAACATGTTTCATACAAAATGTGAATTTAACATTATATTAAAAATACGAATTATGAAAAAGATTACGATTCAAACATTAAGTAGTGGTGAAGCTACACGCAACACTAATAGCAAAAACATAATACTACAGCATAATGCTGAATAAAATTAAACCAATCAACATTCCGCCTCACACACACACACGCGCGCAAGGACAGTAAAGTTTAAAATCTAAATCTCCCATATTCTTGCAACACCACACCCAATTTGTTCAGGAAATTAATTACGCATACCTTCACTCTGTATGTATACGTACTAAGACCCGAATTAATAGGCGAAACTTGGCAGATTCCCGCGCACACTGTTGCCTATTAATTTATAGCTTCAACTTTGTATTCTTTGCCCTGCCAGTTAAGAGTTGCCGTAAATCTTTATCTAGGGTTAAAGTTGTGGCTTTTTAATAAGCTATATGAAAATTTCATTTGAAATATAGCTTTTAAATTTGCAATAAGTTAACATAGCGTACTATCTAAAGCAAAACTTAGTTTATATTATATTTTATTAAACTGAAAGCTGTTTACTTAAATTCTTGAAAGTTTACCTACGCTCTCCAGACCTCAAATGGTTAACTAAAGCTTACTTAAGTTTAAATTTTGCTAAGCGAAGCAAGAAATATTTTACTGCTTCTAAGTCCAGATTTGCTCAGCAAAACCTTTCTTAAGACCGCCTTAAATTAACCGTTTGACGTCACTAATTGACAACGTAAAAGATACATAGGAATCCTTTTATAATAAACATGTAGGTGTTTATTCAGCAAATCCCACAAATAGATTTCCCGAACCCGGGCCACAGCTCCAAGGTGACTTCTAAAAATCTGGCAACGGCGCGTAGGTGCGATAACCACGCAAAAGAGATTTATTTCGCAACTTTTGAAACTTTATCATTCTTTGTCACTAAGGAAGCAACATATAGAGAGACACGATCACTCGTGTAGTCAAAATATTCGTACAAATCTTATAGCATAGTAATTCCAATAGCGATAGCAAAATAATTTCAACTTATGAAGTACAAAACTATTAAGACATCAACGGACGTCTGATAATAAATAAAACATTTTTATGGAACACTTCGACCAAGGTACGAAGATAGTTTACCAGGATTCTTAATGTCCTGCTTTGATGATACCCGATATGAACAGCAAAGTTTTTTGATATTGTCATGGGAATTAATTTCCTGTATGTTAGATTTAAGCCCACGCATGAATCAAAACAAGATCCTCGACGGCCAAGACCGTGCTCAAACCAAGCTATCAAGTGTCTTAACAAACTAGAAGTTCTTTTTACTGCTGTTTTCTAAGAATCTAATTTAAATTCGATCACAAATAAAAAGTAGAGACACAGTTGCAACTGCCCGCAATGGCTTAGACGTGACAATTGGTACACTCGGGGATTTTGGTGCAGGATCGGATTCACATTCGAATCCCTTGCACAGTTGTCGGCCCTTAGTGTGCGGAGCGCCTACAAAAGATCTAACAATGCACAAGCGATTCTCGCCTTAGCCAGAACCCCGCCAACTGCCCCGACTGTTCAATGTTATTGTATTTATAAATATAATAACAATATATGAAACAATTTTATTTGTATTTATGTACCTAATCAATAAGCTCTGAAAGCACCGAACCAATTTTAAAACTGCTTTTTAATTCCTAAACTTATAAGGGATCAAATGATATGCGAAAGAACGAACGCAATTAGATAAATCATAAAATACTTCATTGAATACAAGCTCGATGTTTTGCCAACTTCATCTCGCGGTCCTCGGGCGTGATCAAATGTGTGTACAATTTTATCTGACGTTGGTGTTCTTTGTCGCGAAATTAATTGAATGTGCCTCGCAATTTGCATAATCGGGTAAATTTCATACAAGAGACGGGATTGTTTCTTGATTAAGTATTGATATTTTTGATAAGGCAAATAATAGTATGTTGTGAACATGCCTTGCAGCAATTTTGTTTTGTCTGTGTTATCCTATGTGTTCTAGGCGATTAGGTCAATACAGCAAGATCTACTACATACGCACCATTCTTGCTGGTAAAATGTAGAAGCGTATTTTTTTTATAGCTATGCGCTGTATTACCATTTTATACTGGAAGGTTCAAAGTTTTAGTTCGACGGACTACATCGTTTATTCCATTTAAAACTGTGCCAGTTTATCATGTTAATAATTCAGTTTAGTCTTGACTTAAATACAAAATGTCCGTTAAATATGATTTTTATGAACCTCGTTACATGAAGATAAATGCGACTCTAATTGTAATACCTATTATAAAAGTTAAGATGAGTTTATTTGTTTGTTACGCGTTCCACAACTCAATAGATCAGCTTCAAACGGCATACATTTTGTCCGGGGAACACATGAGAACCAGTAAGTAAAACACTTGGCTACCCTTCATCCTAAAAAAGTATATATTATTTCCGCGGAAAACGCGAGCGAAGCCGTTCTAAAACGAGTTTTATAAGAAAACTAGGAATTTTTGTTCTGATTGTTAATTTATGGATTTTTAATTACCCAAACGTGTTTTGTTAAATACGTTACAAAATAAATAAAGAACAATGTTTTAAATCCGTCCAAAACGATCAATCCGTAACTAACCAAGTAAACATACAACCCAGCAAATATTTTCTAGTAAAGTTCTTCCTCCCTCATTCATAATAATCAGGGTAAAGCCAGCTAGACATATTCCTAGAAATAACTATTCATTTGAACTTAATAAGCTATTACCTACTTGTTATAATACTATTTGTTCTCGCAAGACAATTCTAATTAGTCCCTCTTATTTATGATTTGTAAGCCAAAATACAATAAATTCTAGAGAAATCTCAGTCCCACGTGTGGAGGTAAGCCTAAAGCTCAGCAAGCGTAGTACAGGGTGCGCGCGGAATATGTACTCGTGTTCCATGTTTTCAATGCAAAGGTACTTTTTTCTGTTTATATTATTCTGCTTTAATTATTTTTTAAGTTGATAATTTCTTAAAAATTTATTGAAATATAAATGGGTTCCCCAAAAAAACCGCTCGGTAAGTGTACCTAATGTTTAACATCCAGAAAAGCAAATTTGTTCAAATTGTCATGAGCTTCTCGTCCATTTTGCACAGCATGTATAGTATTACAATTTTTTCAGAAAAGAGCGAAATATATAAAAATCTTGAATTGCACTGTCTTATTTACTCTTAATAAAATAAGTGCCATAAATAACCACAAATGATTCTCCTTCGTACCTTAATCAAAAGTGAGCTAAAAGCAAGAAGTCTTGTAGGGCCAGTGTGGAGCGCAGTTTAGTGGCCGGACCTGTACCATAGATTCTCGCCTTATTAAAGACGTAAGGGTGTAAGGAATTGCACTGATTACTATATTATTTATTACTTTACGTGCTACTGTTGTTAACGTTGGTTAATACGTTGTTCGGTCCCTGTAGTGCGTTGGTTAGGAGATGGTTAACTGAACAGGGCGCAGTTCAAAGAAATACGGAAATACGTTGTAAAATCTGAAAGTAAAACATGTATGCTTACGAATATGTCTTAAATAATGAAAATGTTCCTCTTATTGCATTACGGTATTAGTTTCTATTAAATTTAGTAAAGTATTAGCGTCAGAAAAGTAAATATTATCTTTAAACTTTTGGACCATTAGAAATTAGACAAACCGTTGCGAGACGCCTGCTAGACGTAAAACTTCGAAACTTTTTTCTCAGATCCATATTATCACATACCAAGCATAGTAAAAATGCAAACCAATATATAATTCCATATTGGTTTGCATTCAATTGTTTTGTGTGTCAAGTTTCATCACATTAAAAATGATAAAAAATAAACGCCTTACTCATAATACTATATAAAAAAAAACATTCGTCTTACCCCAAACGTCTTCATTTTGGCAAAATGATTATGCTTATAACCCGGCTAATGCAAATTTATCAAATAGATGTTGACAAAGCTTGGAGAGTAATGACGCCCATATTTTGTCGTATCATACCTCTTCTGATTACGGGGTAGATTTAATTTCGGTTTGGCTTTAAAACCCATTTTTACTGGGGGAGTTTTATTAAAGGTTAAATATGTTTTTCTATGGTTTTAAAGAACTAAATATAATTGAAATATAATATATAATCATATAATTTGAAAAATAACTGACAACTAAAATAAAACAACTGAGACAAAACATTTCATAAAGATTAAAATATTTTAAATTGTGTATGCACAACGCAACGCCTTAGTTGTTTAATTAAAAATTAAGTTATTTAAACATCTCGAAAAAAATAACCTACATTAAAAATTTTTTAATTAACTGGTATAAACTAATTTGTTCAAAAGCCGTAAACGTATAACAAATAAAATAGGGTAACTTCCAAACAGCAGTACCTCACTAGATACCCATTCTACACACGCGATTTTCCAAGATGGCGGCAATGAATCATCTTTTACTTAACATAATCTACGGCGCTGCGGAATTATTATTTATACGGTAATTACAAAAACTCTCTCACGCACGTTATCTTGCATAATGTTATTTATAGGGGGTGTGTTTTTCATCCCCTTTATCTGATAAGGTGAGAAGGTAGTTTGAGTTTTTGGATGTATGGCTTATCTTGGTACCTTGATTTACTTAGTATTTATTATATTTAAGACTTTTTGTTTCTTTATATTTTGTAGAGTTCATTGTAAATTGTTTTTCTTATCCTATATCTTGTCTTTACAAGGTATTACATAATTATAGTTAAGCTTGAAAAAGTTAGGTCTCTCAAAACTTGCTAATTAGACTGTTACTTGTCACTTGCTAAGTACCGCCTTATTTATAAGCATCAGCCTGAGAAAAATATCCGGTAAATTATCTCACCCCCTCAAAATCAAGTCAAACAGAAAATCAAGCCAAGCGTCAACCTGAAAGCGCTCGCCGTATCGCGGCAATCTTTTTCCACACGTCATAATTTGGCCCCGAAGCGAAGTTAGCATAATTTAACCCGTACAAAAGCCCGAAAGCGTCTTGTCGAAGTTTATCGGTTTTTCGGAACCTATACGGAACCAAGTTTATCGGTTTTTGGGACGTATCCGAAACTTATTTTGCATATACGCGATAGCAGACTGTATGCACTGGCTGGTTGGTTAAGAAAGTTGTATGAATTATTGCCCCGGAGGACTCGGTGCGGTGATTTTGTAAGTGAATATTCAATTTTAATGTTACTATGCCTTTTGTGTTTAGCTGTTTGTTTATTGCTTATACTAATTATTCGCAATACCGCTGTGTGATTGGAATTGTGATGGTTCTTAAAATTGTAATAAAGTAGAGCACTTTGAAAATTTTATTTTCAGATCGAATTTTAATGTTTGCATAATTACTAAATATTATATGAACTCATATTAAATTACCTTTAAAGATAGCTGACCCAAACCCACAACTCACCTATCCATTACACATTGACACTAAACGTCCCACAGGAAAACTACATCCTGGTCTTAAAGGAAATCATATTCATAGGAACGATAAATTTCACGAAGACCCCACACACCTCTTTAACTTAGCTGTATTATTTTAACATAGCTACGTAAACCTTAGTATTTCTCTCGCTCTGACCTATAATTTCACGTATAGTGTTATCTCTTTTTTTTGTTCTGAGGATATCTTAATAAGATTCATGAAAGGACGCCATATTTTATATCCAAGTCTGCGCTCTATCTTCTTATATTATCCGGCCGAGTAGCACTCGCTGAAATATGTGTTTGCTGGAGTTTCCGATCTTTCAATTATTCCTTTGTAGGTAACTTGCAGGAAAGTATTTGAAATATTGGTGCGGAGATTAATGGTCGTGACATTCTTTTAAAGGTATACGGTGTTTTTGAGAGGTTATTTTTTCCTTAAGTTGGTTGAGGCCTCCGATTATACATTTTAGGTACCACAGCCTCGGTAGAAAAATTACATATTTTTGTAATTCTTTAACTTTTGTGTTATTTGACAGATATGAGAAATGATATTTATTAGGTCCTCACATATGAAATTAGCGTTTTGTCGTACTGGCCACTTTGATCTGTATTATCTCCTCTTTGGTTAAGAATTCCAATTTCAAATTTATTTAGCTACTCATGCATTTGTGTTTCGAAAACCGTAATTCATTTGTTTTTTCCTCTTTTGGTTTTTTCTTTGCTGCTAGCAGCTAAACCACTCAGGCTGGTCAATCGCTCTAGGCCACTACTGCTTCAGGACAACGCTAGACCACACACTGCACAACAGACGACTACCAAATTAGAGAAGCTTCAATTGGAATGTCTAACACATCCACCGTACTCCCCGGACCTTGCTCCAACAGACTACCATTTTTTTTCAAAATTTGGATAACTTCTTGCAAGGGAAAAAATTCAACTCCGATGGGGCAGTCCAAAGCGCCTTTAAGGATTTTATTGATTCCCATCCGAATTGTTTTTTTTAGTAAATGGTTCAATGAACTACCTATGAGATGGCAAAAGTGCATAGATAGCAATGGTACATACTTTGATCAAATGAATATATTATATTTAAAAAAAATTACCTTATAAAAATTACAAAACGCCAATTTCATGTGTAATGATAATAAATCTTCTAAATACGAATGATAAACTCGAAAACGAAATTAAACTTGACATAAACCTTAGGATGTAACCTTGTTTATGTTTTCCTAATGATTTATATTTATGTATAAGTAATACACTTTTTATAATGCATTGTTAAAACTTAACAAAATTGTATATTTAAGTATTGATTTAAAGTGTGCTGAAGGAACATTTAAAAATATTGTAATAATTTAGTACAAAATTCTATAATAGAGACGAGTGCAAAAATTTTTTGTAACTTACATTATTCTACTATTCATATCACAAAATATGGCTGATATTTTTCAATTTCATAAATCAATATCATTTTTTATCTTTCCAACCACACACCATAAGTATTGTAATCTAATTCAGTTTCTTAAATATTTCTAAGACAAAATTTTAACAAAACCTCTTTTATCTAAAACACAAAGAATACATTTAGCCGACGTGGCTTAAACTTTGCGGCACGGAGGTTTCAGCTCAGCCCGATATTAAATAAGTTGCAGCTATAAATATTCCTTTAGCCAAACTCGGAGCTACGTAAAAACTCTCTTTAGAGATTTACACAGCTTAAGTTGGTGCAAAAAATAAATTATTGACGTCCTATAATTAAATTATGACGCCAGCTCTACCGGCGTAGAGGGAAGTTTTGTATGAGCTTTAGATACGAGACGCTTAAGAACATTGAGTAGGGATGATAAAGTTTGTGTTCTTGTTGTAATTAAGATAGAGGGAAAATTATCTTAAATTATCGTTTTATAATAACTTTAAAACATTTTTTACTAATGGTTTTTTAAGAACTTTTGTACTAAACTGAACACGGTAACTTTTTTCCTATGATTAACTTTTATGGCCTTTGCGTACATTATGAATTTTGTACACAGATATCTCATTCCATCTTCATCTAAACCTAAGCTCCCAGTGACTTTCCTTTGGCTTGTGTATACGAAAAGTAACGCAATGGAAGCCGCTGAAATTTTGTTAAACTAAGCGTTTTCCGATGCAAATAATTTAAAATTCGTATTATTAAAAAAATATAAACTTTAAAAATCACTTCTCTGTGAATAAATAAAAAAGTAAATACTGCGTGTGACGTATATTTAGGTATGCTTTACCTATTTATTTTTAACCAAAAAAAATTGTCATTTATTTTATTTATTTCTGAATGTTATTGAATACGACGTCCGAGTGGCGTAGTGGGTAGTGCCGTGCCTATCCGAGTACTGGTCGGGGAATTTATTTGTGTGATGAATAGAGATGTTTGTTCTCGGGTCATGGTCGTTGTTATTTATATATTTATTTATTTATATTATTTATTCTGTGTTTCCCCCACTTCTTCATGTCGTACATGTATACCAAATTTCATGTATTTTACAATGTTGACTAAAGAGTGCCAAAAGGTTTTTTATCCCCCGGAAATTTTTCCTCTCGGTCGACCTATAATACCTTTTAGAAGCCGAAGTTGGGGTGGATTTACGCAATCACGATGAAGATGAAGAAAAAAATGTATGACATTCATCTCGTGTGCTATTTTTTTCCCTGTGATGAAATAAAATGTTTTGATTCAGATTGGCAGTATTCGCGGTTATCCACAACACAAGCTCTGCTTACTTTGGGGCCATACAGTTAGTGTGTTTGTCTGGGGTTATTTATTTATTTACTTAAAATTTTTTAAGCTGCACTAAACTGTCATATTAATATGTAACATTTTTGTTAACATTTTGGGTAATAGGTAACATACATTAATTTGTTTAAACTAAACCTTTCGCTTGGTATCTAAACTATTAAGTATACATAAATACAAAAAAAACAAGATACATATCTTTAGGTATAAAACACATGCATTCGAATGCTGAATTCAATATTCATTTCCGAGCAATAAATCTAAAATCTTTATCTCGAGGCGACATTAAAACCTTTTTTTTATCCAACTATCCCTTTCTGGAGTTTTTCATTGACTTCGCGAATATAGGGGCGCGAATATAATTCCTTTGGCACATAAATTTTAACTTTAAGCCCGCGGGAAAAGCTGCGCAAGTTAAGAAGAGAAGCGATGAGTTCCTCAGGAGTGTAAAAGACATCGTTTTACAGTAAGTTTTAGCTTTGTTTAAAACCGAACACAAAAGTTAAAATAGTTTGCAGCCACGAAAGACCAACTTCCTTTCTTTGTTGTTTTTTGATACATCCTTTAACATTATGTTACTTTGATGCTGTAATTTTTTATTAAAATTAATGACAAAAACTAGCTATATGCAAATCCAAATCATAGTCTCTTAATGGTCTAAACATAAATTAAGTTTGACTAAAAAAAAGTAATCCAATGGGTATTGAGGGGCCTGACTTGGACAAACCCGCAAAACGCTTGCGGCCGCACCACACAACTTCCTTAGCCTACCAGAAGGGGGATTAAAGATCAGTAATCTAACGCACAGATGAGTTATGACCGCGCCACGATCCTCTTTATTGTGACTTTAAGAAACTAAGAGGAGATTCCATAAAACGTACCAAATTAATTTATATAATGATAAATGGTATCTCGTAAGGCAGGAAGTGCTACTGGGATTCTCGATTTGCATAATTTCAGAGTCCGCCGCTGTGTTGCGGAGTTCTGCCAAGTTGTTATTGATAGTGGTGTTTCAGTGTTCTTCCTAGTTTTGCAGTTTGGTTTCGCTAGTAAGCTGTTTAAAAAGTGGTGTTAAAAGCTCATTCAAGCTTTAGCGTTTAGGATTCATTTTAAAACCTTTGGAAACATGAGTTTTAAATTATGATAGCTATCATGTGAGCCCTGTATGACTTCTAGGCTGTCTTAGTTTTCTTATATTTGTAATTTCTTTAAAACGACGTTTTATTTTCCAATGTAGGTAACGTTGTACAATTATCAATTAATAATAAAATAGCAAGACTGCTCTCATTGTCACAAGCAATGTAACGTTTATAAACGAACCAAACTGAATTCCACCTACTTCGATATCACTTTATTACGAGATAAACGTATCTACAATTCTATATAACAGTTAGAATAATTATGATCACCGACTCGACAAGTCAATTCCAGCAAATTTATTCAAACACCTTTATCACTGCGAATCATCTGCTTAAACACAAAACGGGCTTATTCATAAATCTGCGGAGAATTATTCTGGCGCGAGGTGAAACAGCAAACATCACTTACATAAATCTAAGGTGCCGCGGTTCCGAGTTATGATGCCGAGACATACGGACAAAGAGAACGGGAAACTGAGCTTCCATTTCGAATTATGCTTTACCTCGTATTGTAGACGAATGATTTTATCAATCCATGTACTTTGCTGACGTGAGAATTAAACGCTACCATGCAGTAAACCTCAAAATGCTGTAACACGCATTTTTTTCTGTTCTGTTTTTAGACAGTAGACTTCACTTAAGATAATGACTCGACGTTATAAAAATAATTCTAGTGACTATATTTATTTATCTTGTTTTTTATGAATTGTAAGAGTCAAAATTATAGCTCAGAAAAACTTTTATACTAACAGTTTTATTCTTAAACGCATACACAAGCTCCGTTTACCGCACAAAACTCGGGTAAAAGCTCACAGAACTTAAAGCCCGTATGCCCCAACTGTTATCTGGTAACGTCGTGCAATAAGACAATAGTAACGCAATAATAAAAATGTTGAATAGCCCTCGTAATGATATTGTTACTGTAATGCATTGTTGTGGCGATAAAGGATAAACTGCGCCCCCTAGACGACACGGTACTAGCCGGGGCTGGCACAAAGTTGTTGTTTTATGTTTATAGTGAGAGAGGTGCTTTTTATACGGTGGAAACTCAATGAAAGCAGGTATCGTCGCTCGTCCTTGCAGTTTCGTCCAAAAAGAACTTATTCAACAAACGCGTGGTAAGAGTAATATAGTGCATATTCAATTCTAGCTATGGCAGTTAAATAATTATCACTTTACAAAAAAAAAAGGTTTATTTTAACAAGTTCATTACAATTACAAAACAAATTTGATTAAGTTTCCCATGGTCTTATATAAAATTGTGACAAAATACTCCTTGTCTGTAATACTTGACTTTTTGTTAGAAATCCGCGGCCGCCTTAATAATGTTAAGTACTACTTTTTCATGAGTATTCTTTTTTCAATCTGAGTTTTGAAATAACTAAAATACTTGAGGTGTTCAAACTAATCATGAAAGTATCAATACTTGGCAATATTGCCATGGTAAATGAAAATCGGTGATATAAACGCTTCTCAGCAAAATAAAACAAAAACTAAGTGGTGGCTGCAGAAAATAGTAAGCAATGAAGTTTACAATATGTAACAAAATATCACAAGAAGAGTCTCGAATGATGTCTTTAAAATGTAAAATGTCTTTGAAATGTAAATAAGTAATATTTAAAAATGCTAATTGATTTGAATGATGCTAAGACAGCTGAACTTTGCACCAAATTTATGATATACTTTGACCTAAATTATGATAAATGAATAAATCCCCAGACAAACACACTAACCGTATAGCCACAAGGTAAGCAGAGCTTGTGTTATGGATACATAACACAATACAGCGAACTGGGGGGAACCCAAAATAAACATAAATGACCCGAGAACAAAAAGCTGTGTACATCATACGACTAGGAGTCAAACTGTGGACCTCCTATGTGATAATAAGCGTAGGTAACGCTCAGAAACTAGGAACGATATAAAGAGGGTATCATAATACATAGTTTAAATGTAAAATCATAAACTTTACACTTATAATTAACACGAGAAATAACAATTCAATCACAATACAAAAAGATAAATTCCCAAAAAGAAATATATCTAAAGAACTCCCCGCATACAAATACGAGCATATTTTCCACAGTTTATTATCCAACCTTACTTATCTTCGGTTATTGTTAAAAATGATGACTTAAGAACTCAAAGTCCCATTAAGTAGGCGTCTCTATTCATGTGGTAACAGGGGGTGAGGGGGAAGTCAATACAAATAAAGAAGACTTGTTTAAAAATGGAACAAACGCGTATTTCAAGAGATAAGAGTACGTTTCCGCCACCGCTCGCTTTGTACAGGGGCGTCATGTTTGGAATTATTTTAGCGAAGAAGCTGAAACTCGACGACAAGTCTGTCGTATTCGACGTTCTATCTTTTTAATTTTTTTTAAGTGTTGTTCGTTTAAACATCGATTTAATTTGGAAAGTTGATGATTTTTGTTTTATAGTCTAAAGATATCAAAGAATAGACTAAGACTGAACAATTATTTTAATTTTATTTATTTTATTAGTTTCCTCCACTTTTGTCAAGCCTAAGTTTCAAAGATATTTTCCACGATATTAAAGTCTAAAAATTCAAGGCTAAGTACTGTGTTTATACACTCGGTGTCAAAAATATCGCCCTTCTACGAAAATTCGTTTCAACCGACTTTAAATGCTATTTGACCAAAGGCAAGGGTATGAGTGAGAGGTATCCATTTAAAGGTATTTTTTTTGAAAAAACAAAAAATTATAGACTTTTTATTGGGCCAAAAAATTGAAGAACAAACATAATGGTTAGTTGAAAAATGTTTATTGAAAATTAACATCGAAACAATAAATGGATAATAAAAAGTGCTCAAAATTAACTTAAAACCTAGTGTTACCCCCACGTTACGTCCATCCATCGAACGCACCAACCTAGCACTGGTTTCTTGTGGAATGTTGCCCCATTCTTCAATGACTGCATCCTGAAGGTCTTGTAGAGTGGTAGGGGGGACATCTCGTGCCAAAGGGATGATCGGGTTCAAGTTAGGACTCCTGGCTGGCCACGGCAAAACAGGGATCTCAACTTACTCCAGATAATCTCGAACAATCGATGCAGTGTGGGAGTGAGCGTTGTCGTGCATTAACATGAATCCAGGGCCAATGTATCCCGCATATGGGACCATATGTTCTTTCAGGATCTCGGTAATGTATCGTCGAGCAGTCAGACCCTTGGCTGCGAGTACCGTCAGTCCTGGAAACGCAGACAAGGTCGGTTTTGCCATCCATGCTAATACCGCCCCAAAACATACACGAGCCGCCTCCGTAGCCAACTGTTTCTTTGATACAGGCTGAGAAAATCGTTCTCCAGGTCTTCTGTACACTATGGCATGTCCGTCGTTGCAATAATGAAAGACTCTAGACTCATCGGAGAAGAGAACCCGCGTCCCTTGCTCAAACGTCCAATCGACGTGGTCACGGGCAAATTGCAGGCGCTCTCTGCGATTATGTGCGGTCAACATGGGGCCAGTAGCAGGCCTACGAGTCACGATATTCTTCTCCCGTAGTCTTCTTCTAATCGTAGAGACGCTAACTGCTGTGGTCCGAGCTTCCCTGAGACGTTGTTGTACCTGAACAGCATTGGAGAAACGATTGCGTAGAGAAGACGTCACAATGAAGTGATTGTCGCTTTCGGATGTGCAGCGTCGCCGGCCAGCTCGCCGACAGGCACAACTCGCGACCCGACCCTAGCGAGGTTTTTGACACATTTTTTTTTACGCTTTGACCTGGAAACCACGTGACTTTTTATTCAAATTAACGATATTCATAATATTAAGCAATTATTATGAAGTCTATGTTTTCTTAAAACAGATTTTCGACGAGGGGCGATATTTTTGACGCCGACTGTATAGTGATTTAAAAAAATCTTCGTATTGCTGTTACGAAATATAGTAGTACTAATTGCATTTTATTTGACTTCACAAATAACAAGTGGAGCACCTCATGATTAAAATAATTATTGAAAACAAATAACGCTCATCCCATTAATAACGATTAGGAATTGAACATACAAACAGATCACATAGAATTAGAGTCCGAAATCATCTTTTCCTGCAATATAATTTCCACCAATCAAGAGGAACAAAAAAATCCAATCTGCATTTACAGAACTCCGGAGAGTAAACAAAATAAATATTTATCGACATCACCACATCCCTATTTCACAGACGTTCTGTGTCAGATGGCCGCATCGTCTTAATTTCCTCTCGGCAGATAACGCTGGCTTTTAGCTTTTTATTGAATTTTCTCACAGCACAACTCTCGTAGAGATACTTACAGATCACGGTCGTCACTAATGTTGTTTTGACAATATTATTTACTTCACAAGATTGAAAAACTAAGGCTGTTTCTCAGTTAATACTTCACAATTATGGGTATTACGTTTTAATTGATATTTGATACAATTAGGCTAATTAAACGGTTCGTATGTACAAGCAAAATATTTATAGAACTACCGCGGCTGGCAGTAAAATAAAAATACTAATTTAATAAATCACAGTACATGTTAAAACAGTTGTATAAGGAACCTATGATCAAAAATGCATGCCTGACTTGACTTTAATGGCCTTTAGTGTCTGTAGTTTAAGCTAGTTACGAATAACAGAGCAAAGTATCCTCCTCTTCATCAGCAATACACTGAGTCTAGTAGCTGTTGATGTTTCTGTCATCGAAATAGTAATGTCCTCTTTACTTACAAAAACAAGGTGCAACTTAATTGAAAACTACTTTAAATGAAAGTATGTATTAATTTTATTTGTAGCTAAGGCACACCATCGTCTGGTTTGATATGAATAATGAATAATAATAATTATAACTGAATTCGTGTAACCTAACCTATCACAACAATAACCAACTGACCAATCTGACCAATGGGCCGCATATTCATTTTAGATGTAGCTATAAGTGCCTTGAAACATTTCCTCGTTAATTCTTTTAGAAAATGAAACCACCTTTCAGATTGCCTACATTATTTACAAACGAAGATATCCTCTTATCGCACTCCATAATATAAAAATTGTCAATAAGTAACATTTGCTGCACTTATCTATCGCATAACGCAGCCGTTTAGCCGAATTCGCTCATTTCTTCTTATCTCCGAATATATTTGCCACTGTTTCCGATTTACTGCTGATTTCCATTGGCTTTTTGGGGAAAAGGTTAAATTCCATATTATTACAATTTCTTGCTTTAAAAACCGTATTTAAAATACTCTTTCATATTATTTAAATAACTTTGTAATAGATATCCAAAACTTACAAAAACAAACAAATGAAGCCTAATTGGTAAAATATAATATTAATAATAGTCAAGTATAACCTGAGAAATAATAATAATCAAGTATAACCTGAGAAATTACCTTATCAGTCACTTTTGGTGACTCAAAATTCAATAAAAAAAATTATTTTATAGAAATCTATTGATTCGAAGTATATTTAAAGTACACTTATTTGCATTAGACCAAGTTGAATCTCTTCTGAAGAGTACACTCTCTAAATTATAAAATAATTTCCTAGTCTTTAAAATAATTTCCTTGGCAATAAACAATAGTACTGTTTGCTATTTTATTGTTTACTGTTGATATCTGTGTATATAATTGAAATAAATAAATAAGTATCCAAATATCTTACCACGCTACCTACAACTACATGAAAAACAATAAACCTGCCACAATGTGAGTAAAACAGTACATTCATCTGTAATAAAGCAAGTTGCAAATTTCTCTGAATAGATGCAAAACTTCAATAGAAGACAAGAAAACAATACATTTCAATGCACTTTAGAGAAGACTTTGTCTACAAATGAATTCATTATTGCAATGGGAATTAAATTATCAGAGAGTATTTAAAAATTATCGCAGTTTTTTGTTTTGTGTCTCATCTTTGAGTGACATTTAATCGCGTTATGTTGGCACCTCTAGGGTGGCCGTTTAAAAAAAGCTAATTTCCTGAGGTTGGTAACTTGGGGAGCTTCAATTTTACTGTCCTATAAATGTGGTACAAGTTGATTAGGTCAGTGCGGGAGTAAGTTGATGGAGACTTAAAAGAGACAGAAAAATATGAATTATTTTTCAAATTCCTACCTGCATTCTCCTATTTGGTACCAGTACACTACTTAAAATTTATAAGTTAACAACATAAGGTTTGTAATAAAACATTCATCAGATTTTTAATCTTTTTCAAACTCTTTTACATAATTAAAATGAACTACAGTACTTTACTGAATAAGGTGGGTTAACACCATATTAACGAAAATACAATTTGTTGCTCTCTTATTAGTTTGTAAAGTATTTGAATAACAGATATGTCTCTATTTGATATTAGTTTTAATAAATCTCGGTAAACGCGTCTTTGTCTTAAGGGATGTAATTAAACAATTTTGAGGAGAGCTGTTAAAAATTAACTTGACTGTTTCAGGCGACAATAAACCTTATCTCATAAATCGTTTATTAGTAGGTTCTGTGTGTAATTAGCGGCTTTGTTTTAATCTTTAATTTTAATCAGATGGCCTCGTGATGTAATTATTTTGGACATTAGAGGCTTGGATTCTTATCCTGGAAGTAACACGCAAGTAGATGTTTTGTGTTCAGGATCTTCTAACCGGTAGGCCTAACATGGAGCCCTAGACAAAACGGACACATAGGTAGCTATTAAACACTTTCTTCACATCTTCGACATTCGATTGAGACATAGCCAGGACATAGCCAATAAAAAAGTTTTTATGTATGGAACGCTGGCGACTTATAACTTACTTTGATTTTAAAAGTAAAAATATATTTGTTGCACATTGAAACTCCTAAATTCAAATTTTTTAAACAGTATTATGAAACTAATGAGTATCGTAGAAAAATGGATCTGCGTCGGGAACATTTACGTGCAATGATATTTTACGACTTCAAGTCCAACATGAAACCTCGTTTAATAGACTTCAATAAGCTTTTTTGAACAAGGCGCTTTCTAAAGCAACTGCGTACCGCTCTGGGATGACGAAAGAAGTGGTCGTCCTTTGACTGCTTTGACGGAAGAGAACATGCTAGGAGTGGAAAATGTCTTTTGTTTATTGAGTTCTAATCGAGTTATTTGCAACTTGATAGTATTTTTTATTACATTTATTTATAGATATTTTGTGGTATAAGAATTTATACCAATAAGTTTATTTTAATGTTTTTGAATGTTCGTTTTTCAAGAATTTCGCATTGGCTCATCGAGTGCCAATTACATTTTTTAAACAGTTTGTCATTAGTAAATCTCATCTTGAATTGTTTAGTCGCTTGAATAATAGACAAGGTAACGAATTCTCATGTTAGACTTGTAAGAGGATTAGTTATAATTTATATAATTTCTTCACAAACGATTATATGTTACAGCTTAGCGGTAAGACGGCGCGAAGACGAATGGCTCAGCAAATCGATATTTAAATTTACAATGCAAAATACAACCCGATACGGAGTCAAGTTATGTCAAAAAATATCAGTCAGCATTAGTGCATGTAATTTTTTTGAGTTCCACCATATTTCACAGTATGTTCATCGTTAGATGGATTCCTACAGAAGTGGCCTGTGTATTCTACATGAAATCAGCAAAACAAACGTATCGGGAAATAGGTATAGAATATAATGTACTCGGTACTCTCATATAATTAATAATTTCTATTACTGTTCTAGTTTACTTTTCAATAGATCCACAATTTTCTACATGTATGTAGTAATTTATTTAAAGAAAAAACTTAAGTAGAATTAGGAATCAGATTATACAAACATATGCTTTAAAAACATGTGCACCTTACATCCACACAGTAAATTAATTTCAAGGGCGTCCTGTAGATGGTTGGTATCCTTCGAAATAACTGAGCGCGTTAGGGATAGTATACGGGATTAACTATTTATTTACTGTGGTATAGGCTCAAAGACTTGAGAAAAATTAAAAGTAAAATTTATGCCTACTAAAACTATTCTTAACTACGAGGGAGCAAAAAGCTACGGCTATTTTGAATCCGCTACGGCTCCTCGATTGCTACGAGTTAAAATATGTTGAATACATGAAATCATTGTAAACAAATATAAACTTTCCTATTATTGGGATTAAACATCAAAATTCTCAAACCTAACACAACTTCGATCATTACTTTTCGTAAAACGGCCTAACTTTGAATTCACTCAACTTAGTTACAAATAGGCTGTCAGCTTGATTACGAGTCACTCAGACTGGAACCGAGCGATTTGAGATAAGCGCCCACCCCAATCTGCGGCCGTCGCAATGAATAAAAAAATAAGCCACGTCAAAAACCAGGGGGTAAAAAAATAATATTATCCCGTGGAAATGAATTAAGCAGCTCATAGATATTGCGGCTTGGGAGGTAAACCGTACGGGATGCCTTAGTGATGATACGACGACGCTGGTGTTGTAAGATATAATAATTTTGTCTTTTGTCTAAGTATGTAATATTATGTACTTTTTGCACAGTATCTTATCTTTAAAATTAGATCGTATGTAACAATAACAATTACGCAAGCAGATACGTTTTTTTTTGGTAGCATATTCAACAAAACAAACCATAATTACTAGATAATTCCTAGAGTATAAAAATGTACTTTTGAGCATTCCAACGAAAAAAAATACAAAGATCCTTCACATATTAATGTTAAGTATCCACCCTAAGCTATCCCAAGTTCACGATCGAGGTAAGTAGGGAATAAAATTAACCGAGGATAATCACTAATGAAAATAAATTGGCGGAGGAAGATTTCAGATTACAGCGACTTGAGCGCTGCCCGCGTTGATGTAAGAAACTTGTTTATTCTTGTTTTGGACAATTCTACTTGAAAGATAATAGAAACTTAATGATTTGTGTTATAAAAAAAGGTAAATTTTTATAACTGTGTTAATTTTTGTAAAGTGTGTCGAAGTTTATTTTTAAAAGCTAAAATTATAAAGTGATAAGAATTGTATGCGCGATTTCATTTACGCAGATAAAGAGCTTACAGTTAAGCAGTATAATGTATGTGTATAAATGTGGTTGGGAAAATAGCATACGTCTATACATGTACTTCTATACAACTTTCCTCCAAGTGTACCCGCAAAATATTGTTAAAATCCTATTGTTAAAAATCTCCATCTATTTTTGTAGTGCAGTTACAGTAATAACCTAAAAGAAATGACTGCTCTTGTATTATCTAAACCACAACTCGTCAAAATACTCCCAAGTTTTGATTCCCGCTATATTTTTTAGCTTCTATTTGTTCAGCCAGGAGCCTCCCGCCAATTAATGGGATCCCGCTCAGCCCCGGCTTAGCTGTCGTCTTGTTATGTCATAACTAAGCCGTCTGAGATGATACGCCGGAGATCTGCCTACTTACTGGCTAAATTACTGCGTGGGATCTAGTATTAACAAGCGGCTTTTTGTTAAGTACAAAAGAAGTACATTATAAAACAAATGGTTAATAAGAAAAAAAGGTGATGGTGTGACGAGCTAGACACACTTAATACAAATTAGACGCGGGGCGCACAAGACAGAGGTATGTGCAATGATGAAAGGGAGGCGTTTGCTCAGCAGTGAGACACTACGGGCTCGTGTTATTATTCTATTAATAATAATAAATTCTTTTAAAATTCTATGAAATACAACAACATTTTTTTTTACTTTCTTGTCCCCTGCTTTACACAACAAATGTCCTATTTAATATCACGATATAGGTTTATATTTATCTGATGAACAGGGATGTTTTGTGTTCGTTTTAAAGATATTTTCTATTTGGATTGAAAATTTACTGAGTTCACTGGGGCTTCTATATTGTGATGCACGTTTCATTAGCTAAAATAACGTTGGGTATAAATTGTGAAACAGGATATATATTTTATTGTAAATACGTCTGTAAATTAATATGCGTTTCTTTCCAAATAATGAATAATACTAGATATATCACGATATCTTAAGTAATATGTAATCATTTTCATGTTTATCATTTCTTTGTGCCAGAAGGCATAGAAACTTTAAGCCCAATATTTACAAAAAAGATTATTATATTTACCTCTGTTTTCTTTCTCACTAAATGAACAGTAATTCTGGAAGGTTTTCTCGGAAGCTAACGAACGTCCGACTAGTACGAGATCCATGTTCTTAGACAGCGATATTACAGTGTATTAACTCACTGGAGTAAACCTTGCTGCAAGCAATGGGGCTTAAGAGTTTTATTGTTCGCAAGTTATAGAGTACAGGGGGAATATTAGAGATGGAAATGTATACTTAAGTTATGAAAAGAGCATTAATATGTGATATGTTGTACTGCCTTCCACTTCCACGTAGCCCAGTACCTAAAAATATTTGTGTTATTCGATTAGGGTTTTAAATTAAAATTAAGGTAAATTAAACTTGGCTTTGCTTTTTTGGGATATTCTTGTCTGAAAATATTGCTATTAGGGACATGCAGTACGGCAAGTGTAGCTCTTGCAAGATTCAGAAAGAAAAGAATAAATCGATTACCTCTGCCCGAAGGCAATCCTTCTTCATGCGACTTATTTATATTTGCCTTTTTATATTCATATCCTGCTAGTATTGACATGCAAAAAGACGACTTTTAATAATGATGACGATTACGAGACATGCATGTTTTGAATTTATATCTACGTTAGTTCTGGTTTTCGCTAAATCATTCTTTGGCTTTAATTATTTCGAGTGTTTGTTTACATTTTGAACTTTTGGCGGCGTAATGTACTTCGATATTTTCATACTATATCAGTCTCACTTAGTCTTAGTCTCACCCTGCTGTATTGAGAATTGACAGACAATAATTACGACCAGGTCCTTCTTTATTGTGAATGTTAATTTGTTAAAGATTTTTGCGATCTTGTTCGGAACGGCTTATCAGCAAAAACATTTAAGATTTTTTAACACCATCATAAATGTATTCAGCGAAATTTCACACTAATTCCAAGCTCTGTGGCAGCTCCTATTACACGCTGCCGGGAGCTTCAAGATGGGATATGTTGTTATTAAGAATGTCTTGATTTCTTGCGGCTTTGTTTTGTTTTGTGTCGCGTCACATTGATTGTCTACAATTAATACTGGGGTGTGTATTGTACATATAGATCGCGACAGGTTGACATGGCGGCTCTGAAGTTAGCTGCAGATCATGTCTGCTTTGATACAGTTACATGCAAAAGTGATTTTGATGTCTGCAGACATCAAACTGCAGCTAACTTCAGAGCCGCCATGTCAACCTGTCGCGATCTATACCTACATATTTGGTTGGTCTATATTTTGGGCTTAAAGTTTCGTCTTTTTGCTATAGATAAATTGAATACTTTTCTTCAAATAGGGTACGCTGTGATATTGTATATGTTTTGTTGAAGTTTATCAACCCATAATACCTATAAGTTAAGTATCACCATTTAAACAGAAATTTGCAATGACATATTACATATAGACAAGTCATACCCAAACATTACCGCACAAAAAAATGGCGTCAACGTAACTATAGATACCTACCCGATATACAGGGTGTACCGAAACTCAACGTCAAGCCGAAACGGGACGATAGGATAGATGGTAACCATCATCAGAAAAATCAGAATAAAAATCCATCCCATGTTCTTTAGGAATTATGAGCATTAAAACAAAAAAGCAGAATTTCTCCACTTTTTTACCATTTTTTGGTTATAGAGGTTAATGTTGGTTATTTTTGTCCATTTTAAACGTGTTGCCATAACCCTAAATAAAGTATCTTTAATCACAATAAAAAATAATAGCACAATTTTTGTTGCGCGTAGTTTTGTTGCGCCGGCTGGAGAAGATGCCGCCGTATGTACCCTTTGGCCCCGAAGACACCACGACCTGACTAACCACGGAGTGACACCCGACTTGATCGAGTGCAGGTTGGAGCGCAGTGAAAACAACACAAATCTTCAAAGTAGGAACGTTTATTGCGTATACAATTAAACCTTAAGTTTAAATAAGCCTATGAATCGCAATCGTTCCTGTAGTTCAGCTTCTTTCTTCAGACCTCTTCACTGGCCTCCGGATACACCGAACAGCGCTTATGTGTTCTTGGGTCTTCACTGGCCTCCGGATTCACCGAACAGCACTTTCTTTCTTCTAACTGGAAGCTTCTGAACTTTTCTTCTTAGACTTTTTCTTTCTTCTTATTAGTTGTTGTTTTCTTCGCTGCAGGCACCGAACTGACTTCCAAAGTTTTTTTTTTTTTTTTTTGCTGCCGAGGCACCCTCACGGGAGGGAGGTGGAAGATGCGTCATGCATACCCGCCCGCAGGTAAATTCCTCTGCGGGGGGGTTATGTGGGACTCACCAGAATGGCACCTACCCACTAAAAACCACCTGTTGGCTGTGGTAAGCGTATACCTTTAGCCTTCATCGGAAGCGACACCCGTCGGGAAGTTGGGCGCGCTGGCGGAGACCCGCTAGCGGGTCTTCCGCCTGTAGTGAAAGTTGCACTGAAGGTGCTCAAAGGGACAGGAGTTGGTGGCCGTTCTGGGCAGCCTCCGGTGAAGCCGGGGCTGGGCAGAGGTCGGCCGAAGCATGATTTAGGGATCAATTCATTTAAATGAACCTACAATGAATTGAGAAGGGAACTATGCTCCGCCAGAGCTAGCAAACGCTCTGTCGGAGTACGTGAAGCCCTAAGTTTACGGGCTAAGACTGCGATTTCACTAACATCGACATTTTTAATAGCGTCGCAGACGATACGCATATCGTCTGCTACGGAGGGTTGAGGAGTGGGTTTGTATGGGCGAGGAGCCGGGATGGGATTCGATGCGGGACGCTGCCTCCAGTTTTCTGGAGCAGGCTTGGGCTGAGTAGGCTTTGCAGCCGGAGGAACCCGGCTACGCAGCGGCGGAAAGTTTTCTTGAGAAAGGCGCGGGGCCTGTTTGGGAGCCGCCCTTTTGAAATTGGAGCGCATACAACGGGGTGCACGAGGGCAGCCCCTGTAGTTTGCGGTGTGGCCGGACTGGCCACAAAGCACGCAATCGGGAGGAGAGAGAGTTTCAGGAGTGCGATTGCACTCCTTAGTGAAGTGCGGGACCAGGCACTTGACGCACCTGGGCGGTGCGCGGCAGTTGGCTGCCGCGTGCCCGTACAACTGGCACCGATGGCACTGGCCGGGATGACCGCGGCGATGAGGCGCCTCGATTGAGATCCCAGAGAGGCCGCAAATAGAGCTAACCCCTTTCAGGATCTCTCTGGACTTGGGGACGTTGGCGAGAATCACCAAGGCGAGAGGGTGTTGCCTCCCGTACTTGCTGTGCATTTTATGCACCGCGAGTGCCGGGAAGCCTTGGGACTGCAGATCCTCCAGGATGGCCTCGTTCGATAATTCGAACGGGATTCCCCTGAGTACCGCTCTGATCTTACGCTCTTCTGACAGAGCATAAGTGTGATAAGCATATTGCTTATCGGTGAGGAGCTTAGTCAAAGCTCGGAAACCGTCTATCGACGAGACAGTGATTTTAATAGAATCACCCGAGTTTACCGCTCGGGTGTAAGGGATCTTGTGCTCATTGCACAATGTCGAGACCTCAGTCCATTTACCCTTTTCCCGAAGGAAAATGGGTGGTGGGACCTTGGCCTTGACAGAAGTCGGGGCCGGAGCGGGTGTTGAAGACACCGGGGCAGCTGGCGTTGAAGACGCCGCAGGGGGTGTAGGGACGGGCGCCGAGGGCGCCGGGTCTTGTTTCGAGCGCTTCTTAGAGCGCTTCTTAACAAGGGTAAAGGAGGGAGACTCAGGGCCAGTTGGGGTGGCGTCCGAGGATGACTCGGTCGCGGGTGCGCGCTTGCGTCGCGGAGGGGCGTCTACTTCGCACTCCATGTCACTGGAGGAAGGGGACGCGGGAGGGCCTAAGACCTGAGGGGTCTGGGGAACTGGGGTGGCCTGAGGGGCCATTGTGGACATTATCGTCATGAAATGAGGGATGAGAGAATCTAGGAAACGGAACTTATCAGCATTTATATGTATGCCTTCAGCACCGATACTATCAGCTAACTTCTTCCTAATCTCATCAGAGCTTAGGGAAGCCATTGCGGAGGGGTTGGGGAGGGACAATATATGAACCTAACAACGATGACTAACTCCCTAAAACCACCCTACACGCAGTAGGGCGGTTGAGAACGACGCGGATAACTTACTCGAACACAGCACTTGAAGTCCTGGAACAACGAAACCCCGTCGACGAAGCTCACGTTCCACGAAGTACGGTTAACAAGCCACTATTCGCCGTGAAAACGGCGTTAGAAACTTAGAAGTACGGTTAACGAGCCACTGTCCGCCGTGAAAACGGCGTTAGAAACTTAGTACGGTAAACAACTATGAAATTTGGGTGCTCAATTAGCGCGGGGGCTAAAAGAGCGGGAAGGCGTCTGCGATCGACGTGCGCTCGAGAACGCACGCAGACCGAGACTGACTTCCAAAGTTTTTTTTTTTTTTTTTTTTTTTTTTGCTGCCGAGGCACCCTCGCGGGAGGGAGGTGGAAGATGCGTCATGCATACCCGCCCGCAGGTAAATTCCTCTGCGGGGGGGTTATGTGGGACTCACCAGAATGGCACCTACCCACTAAAAACCACCTGTTGGCTGTAGTAAGCGTATACTGTTAGCCTTCATCGGAAGCGACACCCGTCGGGAAGTTGGGCGCGCTGGCTTCCAAAGCTCGGCGTGCGCCTTTTATACAAATTTCGCCCTAAATAATTCCAGCGCTCTGATTGGCTGGCGCGTTTGTGCAATTGGCACCTAATTACACTTAAGTTTTACTTGGATTCTAAACTTTACATCGAATTATCTTTCAAACTATTAAGCAAAACTATTACAATATTATATTCAAATAATAGAGCGAAACGATTCCTACATGTTTACATAAATACCAATTTGATAAAATTAAATACAAAAAACTTTCTAGAACAAAGACTATCTCAAAACACCGTTTGCGCCGGCAGACTGTTTACTTAGCCTAACATTGTACCTAAGGCGAAACGGTTACAAACATAATTTTATCATTTTACATTATTAAAATATGCAAACATTCTAATTACAATTAGATTTTAACATAATCAAACAAGATATAACTACCAATTAGGAACATATACAACAACAAAGGTTTTCTCGTTATTTCTCTTCAAATACGTAAAACACCATGAAAATAATTATTACATTTCAATAAAAGAAAGCAATTTACACATTATTATCAATAAACCATAACAATAAACCCTATAATTACGTAGTTATTCAACGAGAAAATATCTAACCATAATACGTCATTTATTACTTCAAATGCGTACTTTATTATATGAACCTATATACAATAACGTTATATCTACCATTATCTACCTAATCTGATAAGAAATAACCATAAATTTACCACAATTATGACAAATCTGAACAAATCAGTATTTTACAAATAACCTAGGTCTAAATTCTATCCAAAACATACATAAGCTTCTCATATTATGCTTATATTATACCAATGAAATCTCTAAGAACTTTATTAAACACAAACATCATCAATTCAACCATAAATCAATGTTATCAAAATAGAATTCAAAATATACCTATACCTAGGTTCCTATAACATCATAATTTCCTATAAGAATCTTATTAGTACTTGCTTACGTCACACTCGAAAATAACCACCTATCCGAGGACGGGCGCAAGTAGTGAGGGCGTGGACTAGCGTTATTTACAAAACTATTTGAATGGCTATGTCCCTATTATGCCGAATCCATTTCATGATGCGTCGCTAACAGTCTCCCCCGCAGTGCGTAGCACTCCATCCTGCGGTTGCGACGCTGCAGCTGGAACCAGGATGACGACCCGTCTCGTTGGCCGCCTCAGGATCCCCCATGGTGTCTGCACGTCCAGAACTCGAACTCTCCCATCAGGTCCAGGGTAGACTCGGTGAACTCTTCCTCTCGGCCAGGTGTTCCTCGGCAGTGTTGCGTCGACGACCATGACAATGTCGCCAACGCGTGGATCCTGCGTTGCTGCTCCGCTGACCTTCTTCGGCAGCAGGGTAGGCAGATACTCCTCGATCCACCTGTTCCAGAAGTGATCCGTCAGCCGTTGTGCCGTCTTCCACGTTGCCCTCCCGACGAGCTCGATGTCTGCAAACTCCCCAGGCGCCGGTGCTCCACAAGATCTGCCAAGTAAAAAGTGGTTCGGCGTTAGAGCTTCTTCATCGTCAGGGTCTACGCTAACGTGGGTGAGTGGCCTCGAGTTCACCACGTGTTCTACTTCAGTCATCAGCGTGTGTAGGACTTCCTCTTGTGGTGTCCTGGACTGCAGCACCGTCGTCAGAGCCGTCTTCACCGATCGTACGAGCCTTTCCCAAGCGCCGCCCATGTTCGGACAGCCAGGTGGTATGAACTTCCACCGGGTTCCCTCTTGACTCGCTGCCTTTTCCAATTCTCGGTGCGCTCCGACGAAGTTGGTCCCGTTGTCGCTGAAGATAATCTTCGGCATTCCCCTTCTTGACGCCATTCTTCGCAAGGCCATAATCATGGAGTCGGTGCTCAATGTGTTCGCCAACTCAAGGTGCACCGCTCGTGTCGTTAGGCATGTGAACAGGACACCCCATCTCTTCTCTGTTCTTCTCCCGATGTTGACGTTCATGGGCCCAAAATAATCCACAGCCGAGCAGCTAAACGGTGGTCGATGATGCCGTAAGCGCTCGGCGGGCAGGTCTCCAACGGGTGGGATGATGGGTGCGCCTCTGTGGACCTTGCACCACTGGCATTCATGAACGATCTTCTTCGTCGTAGTCCTAAGGCTCAATATCCAATACCTCTGTCGTATCTCGTTGATGACTGTCATTGTATTCCCATGATAGAACTTCCGATGATAATGTTCAATGATCAGTCGGCTTATCTTCTGTTTGCCATGTAGGATGATCGGGTTGATCCTTCTGCCCTCGATGTGGATCTTCCTTGCCCGACCTCTCAGCCTTAGGATGCCATCGTCATTCAAGTACACGTCGTATTTTCGCAGTGGGCTTGACTTCTCTAGGATTCTTCCGTTCTTCAAACAGGTAATCTCGTTGGCGAAGCTCTCGTTCTGGCTTCGTTTCATCAGCTCGTTTTCAGCTCTCTGCAAATGTTCCTCTTCCAGGGGCAAGTATTCTTTCTCGGTCCTTTTCTCGACCGACACTGGAGATTGAGTCTTCGCTTCTGACCCTCTCTTTTTCTGTGGCTTCCAAGGTGCGTCCTTTTCTTTTCTTCTTGCCACGTTCACTTTTGCCGCCTCTTTTGTTGACCCATTCTGAGCGAGCTTCTTCATGATCTCTATGAACTGGAACACGCGTGCCATAGTTCTCAATAATCGCGTCCAGCTTGAGAATCGTTCTGGGTCTGGTACCATATCAGCCATGACCCGCGTCGCGCCGACCACTTGGAGGTTCTTCTCTTCCCCGGTGACTTCTTCACTCCCCTCAAATCTTCGCTTTGGCCAGTCTTCTTCGTTGCCCCGCAGAAAGGTGGGACCGTTGAACCATCTTGCGTGGTGGTCGAATTCGCTCGGAGTCCCTCTGGTAGCGTCGTCTGCCGGGTTCTCCTTGGTTGGGACCCAACGCCAGTCTTGAGGATTCGTCAGCTCTTCTACTTCTGCGAGACGATGTGCCACAAACGTCTTGAATTTGCGGGGGTCTGATTTGATCCACTGCAGAACAGTGCTTGAATCTGTCCAGAATAGCTGCCGGGTGATCTTGAGTCCCATCTCTTTCGCAATTGTCGTCGCTAATCTGCTTCCCAAAACAGCGGCTTGGAGTTCAAGCCGCGGGACCGATATAGGCTTCGCTGGTGTGACTCGCGCTTTACCGGCGATTAGCGCGACTTGGACTCTTCCATTTGCATCTGTTGTCCTCCAATAGATAGCGGTGGCGTACGCTTCTTCGCTTGCATCGCAAAAAGTATGCAGCTCGCCCTCTTCTTGCTTCGGTGAGATGCACCTGGGTATTCGAAGGTCTCTTAATACGGACACTTCGTTCACGTACTTGGCCCAGGCTGCTCGCTGTTCTTCCAGAATTTCGTCATCCCAGCCGATCTTCGTGCGCCATATGTCCTGAATTAGCTTCTTTCCCTGAATTAAGACTGGGGTAGCAAGGCCCAGGGGGTCGAAGGTGGACATCACGGCGCTGGTGACTTCTCTCTTCGTTGGCGTCTTCTTGCCTTCGAGTATGTCTGCGCTGGTATTCCGGAACCCGACGTTGAAGGCCAGCAAGTCTTCTGCCATCAGCCATCTCAGCCCAAGGGTCTTCTCTTCAGCAACCAGTTCTGTGCTGTCTTCTTTGAGCTGATCTCCTATCCCGTCGAGGATCTTCGGCCTGTTGCTGCTTCATCCCCTCAAGTGGAAGCCTGCCTTTGCATGGATGCTCTGCACCTGATGCGCGATCTTTCTTGCATCTTCCTCTGTGGCAAAGCTCTGCAAATAATCATCCATATAGTGATTCTTCTCGATAGCTTCCACTGCCGCCGGGTAATCTTCTCTGAAATCTTCTGCGTTCTTGTTCATTACAAAAATCGCCGTAGACGGTGATGAAGCCGCACCAAACACCACTGAGCACATTCGGTATTCGTCTGGTGTCCCATTTCTTCTGTCGCCGCGCCACAAGAACCAAAGGCTGTCGCGGTCCTCTTCACGCATCTGTACCCTCAGGAACATATCTTGAATGTCGGCGACGACGGCGACCGGCTTCTCTCTGAATCTCACAAGCACCCCAAATAGCGATTGCAGAAGATCTGGTCCCGGCAGGAGTGCGTCGTTCAGGCACTTCCCGTCAAATTTGGCAGCAGCATCCAGGACTATCCTTGGCTTCTTCTTCACGGGATGCATTACCGCAAAATGCGGCAAATAAAATGTTCTTCCAGCGGTCGTTGATACTGGAGCCTTCTCTGCATAACCATTTTCTATCAGCTTCTTCATCTGGTCTTCATATGACGTCTTCAGGGTTGCATCCTTGTCCAATTTCCTTTCGATCCCAATAAGACGTCGATGAGCTTGCACGTAGTTGTTTGGGAGGGTTTCGTCTTCACTCTTCCACAGCAGCCCGGATTCAAACCTCCCCTCTGGAAGGCGCTTCGTCGTTGACTGCAGGACCTCAAGCGCTCGTTGGTCTGCGTCGTTGCTCGGGCGGCGAGGCTGCACTCCGATTGATTCGATGTCGAAGTGTCGCCGCACCAAGGCTTCTGTCTCATCTTCTTCGATGAGTCTGCTGTGGTTGACGAACTGTACTGGTGACGTCTTCCCGTTGTGACGCCCATGGAGGACCCATCCCAAGCTCGTCAGTGATGCAACTGGATCGGACCTTTTCCCTTTCTTAAGTCTTCTCGTGACGATGAGACCCCAGTTGTCTTGCCCGATGAGAAGTTTTGGCTCTTCATCTTCATATAGTAGTTGACCTTGAATGCCTTGCAGGTGCGAGCATCCTTGGATGACACCTCGATCCACACCTTGTCTTGAGAGCTTTAAACTGTCGATTGTTCGAACTTCAATTGTTTCCTTCTTCTTACGATGAGCTCCCTTGATCTTGACGCTTGTCTTCTGCGAGTCGCACCTCTTGATTCCATGTTCTCCAATTGTCTCGATGGTTATCGGACTCGCCTTGCCTTCAGCCCCAATCATCTGCGCCACCCCAGCATCCAATAACGTGACTGTTGACCCCTCATCCAGAAGAGCCAGTACGCGTGCTGCGCCCTTCGGTCCATACAGGTCCACTGGGATCATCTTCAGACACACCTGCCCATCACTGGCAGTGTGCACGGAGGTGACGACTTCCTTGGGCTCTTCTCTGCGACTGGAGACATTGCAGCGGGATTCTTCTCTTTCCCCAACAGCTGCTGGTGGACGGCTTTCATCATGAAGACTGGTGTGGTGCCATCTTCCGCACTTCTTGCAATCTGCTGCCCTGCAGGTCTTCCTTGAATGTCTTCCTCGTAGACACCTGAAGCATAAAATTGCCTTCTTAGCCATTTCGTACTTTTGACTAAGGTTTGCTTCTTTGAACTTCTTGCATTCGTAAATCCAGTGTTCGCCGTTACACACTGGACACCGATTCTTGCGGGGGTGCTCTTCATTCCCCTGCACGTAGTTAACAATCTTCACTGGTCTTCGCTCGTGGCCCCATGATGTCTTCGGTGGTGCAGATCGCTGACGGTCTTCTTTCTTCCAGGATACTTCAGGGTCGGCTATTTCCGCGTACCATTCGCTTTCATCCTCCAGGAATGCGTTCATGACTTCCAGGTCCCGAAGTTCTTCGTCAGGATTCGTCCTCTTGTATGCGATCCACCGGTGTTTCATCGTAGTCGGCATCTTCGCAATGAGGGCCCTCGTGGTTCTAAGGGAATCTAGGTACTTGCTTGCCCCCATTGCCTTGATCGTGGCCACGGCGTTCCTCACGTGGCTGTAGAACGTGCTCACGTCGTTCGGATCCTCTGTGACCCGTGGCAGGTTCTCCAGCTTCTCCAGCTCCGCAGTTGCCAGAGCTTCGGGTCTTCCGAACCTCAGTTGTAGCCCCCTCATGACTTCGTTGGGATGCTCCGCCGTAAACAAGAGGCTCTTCACTGCCTCTCGCGCCCTGCCTTGCAGCGCCTTCCGTAATCTGGCCAGGTTCTGCACGTGACTGAAGCTGGGTGCCGTGTCTTCGAATGTCCTCTTGAACGCCAGCCATTCTTCTGCGGCGCCATCGAAGTTGGGAAGCTCGATGTGTACAGCTTCCGACCGGCCTCTAGGTAGCTTCCCCAATGCTTCAGCCAACTCCTGGATGTCGGTCTTCCTCGATGCAGGCGGCGGCTGTGGTAGCCGCGGTGGTGGTGGTGGTGACGGTGGTCGCGACGGCGGCACCAAGGGTGGCATTACCCTCGCTCTCCTCTCGGTCTTCTGTAGCCACTCCTCCACGTGGTGCTGCCGCTCCTCGTCTGCGCAGTCTTCTTCGCTGCCGGACTCGACCCGCACGAGCTCCAGTTCGGCCTCGGCGAGATCCAGCTTCCTCTGGGCTATTTCCATTTTCAACTCAGCTTCCCTTCTTCTGGAAGCCCTCGACCTGGTGGTGGAACCAACCCTCCTGGGTTCCACGGGCGCTGGTACCGCGAACCGTGCCTCCTCGTCCGCAGCGCCCCTTGACGCAACCCCATCCATTGCTGGCGGTACGGTGCAACCTTCGGCGTGGCGTGCTTCAGGCGCTCCTCCGGCGGGGTGCGTTGGTGCCCCTGGTGTCAACGTCGACCCCGTAGACGACCCCATCGTGTCTGTCGTCTCTGTCGGCGTGGCTGCGCTCCAGTCCCTCGAAGACTCCGTGGCGGTGGTGGGCTTCGTTCTTCCAGTCGACCGTGTGGTTGGCATCTTCTTGATCCAGGATCTCGGCTCGAAGGACCAGGAAAACTGTTGCGCGTAGTTTTGTTGCGCCGGCTGGAGAAGATGCCGCCGTATGTACCCTTTGGCCCCGAAGACACCACGACCTGACTAACCACGGAGTGACACCCGACTTGATCGAGTGCAGGTTGGAGCGCAGTGAAAACAACACAAATCTTCAAAGTAGGAACGTTTATTGCGTATACAATTAAACCTTAAGTTTAAATAAGCCTATGAATCGCAATCGTTCCTGTAGTTCAGCTTCTTTCTTCAGACCTCTTCACTGGCCTCCGGATACACCGAACAGCGCTTATGTGTTCTTGGGTCTTCACTGGCCTCCGGATTCACCGAACAGCACTTTCTTTCTTCTAACTGGAAGCTTCTGAACTTTTCTTCTTAGACTTTTTCTTTCTTCTTATTAGTTGTTGTTTTCTTCGCTGCAGGCACCGAACTGACTTCCAAAGCTCGGCGTGCGCCTTTTATACAAATTTCGCCCTAAATAATTCCAGCGCTCTGATTGGCTGGCGCGTTTGTGCAATTGGCACCTAATTACACTTAAGTTTTACTTGGATTCTAAACTTTACATCGAATTATCTTTCAAACTATTAAGCAAAACTATTACAATATTATATTCAAATAATAGAGCGAAACGATTCCTACATGTTTACATAAATACCAATTTGATAAAATTAAATACAAAAACACCGTTTGCGCCGGCAGACTGTTTACTTAGCCTAACATTGTACCTAAGGCGAAACGGTTACAAACATAATTTTATCATTTTACATTATTAAAATATGCAAACATTCTAATTACAATTAGATTTTAACATAATCAAACAAGATATAACTACCAATTAGGAACATATACAACAACAAAGGTTTTCTCGTTATTTCTCTTCAAATACGTAAAACACCATGAAAATAATTATTACATTTCAATAAAAGAAAGCAATTTACACATTATTATCAATAAACCATAACAATAAACCCTATAATTACGTAGTTATTCAACGAGAAAATATCTAACCATAATACGTCATTTATTACTTCAAATGCGTACTTTATTATATGAACCTATATACAATAACGTTATATCTACCATTATCTACCTAATCTGATAAGAAATAACCATAAATTTACCACAATTATGACAAATCTGAACAAATCAGTATTTTACAAATAACCTAGGTCTAAATTCTATCCAAAACATACATAAGCTTCTCATATTATGCTTATATTATACCAATGAAATCTCTAAGAACTTTATTAAACACAAACATCATCAATTCAACCATAAATCAATGTTATCAAAATAGAATTCAAAATATACCTATACCTAGGTTCCTATAACATCATAATTTCCTATAAGAATCTTATTAGTACTTGCTTACGTCACACTCGAAAATAACCACCTATCCGAGGACGGGCGCAAGTAGTGAGGGCGTGGACTAGCGTTATTTACAAAACTATTTGAATGGCTATGTCCCTATTATGCCGAATCCATTTCATGATGCGTCGCTAACAATTTTCTTAGAAATAACACTTTTTGCTGAACTATGAATTCAACATTTTCAAAATATATCGACTTTGACAGAGCCTCCTGAAAAAAAATTGTACTCGAGTGCCTTGGCAAGTGCCATCAAAAGTTGGCGCCTTTAATCAGGATTCCAAAATGGTACAACACTTGGTGGGTTACGACTAAAATATATGAGTAAAAAAAAAACTTGAAATAATCCGATTTCATGCGATTCCAGTTTACTTAACTAAAATGTTTTTGATTCGCACAAACTCTTTGGTGGTCCTTAATTTTACGACAGAATGATGAATGATTATGAGAGAGATGGATTGAGGAGTTCGGCAAGAGTGAGCGAGACAGATAGTGACGCTACTTTTATCAAAGTCAGTTAAATCCCCTGGTTTTTTTTATGAGGCGTTCTCAAACAAAATAAATGATTGTAACAATTTTATTAGAACTACAGCAAATGTTCAAATTGTTGACCTTCGGCTCTCACACAAGCTCTGCATCGTCTCAAAAAAGATCACCTTATTAATCTTGAATAGATTTTAAATTTATTTCGTGTGCTGCTCAATGATCCTTTGTCGAAGTTCAGTAATGTTTTCAGTGCTATAGTAGTATTTATCGTAATGGGACGCAAACTGTCAAATTAGTTTGGTGAAGAGGGCGCTGTGTGTCCCGAAACTCAACGTCAAGCGGGATCTGGGTGAAGTACTAGGCTATACCAGCTCTATTAAAAATAAGAAAAAAAAATCTACAACTCTTGGTTAAGGGACAACTGTCATACTTCTGAAAATGACGAAAGTTGATACCCTATGCCAAATTTTCGGTACTATCATCACAATTAGATTACTGAAAGTGTGCCCTCCAGAGGGTGCTATAAGTTTGTTACCTGTCAAAATTGTCAAATCTATCTATTTGGAAAACAATACTTTCTCTTTGCGTGACAGTTAGTGCGGTTTGTGTTTTCTTTGAAAAAAAAAATACTCTTTGGCCTTTATTTCTTTGTTACTACTTCTTAGTTATTTGTTTCTTCTTGTTAAACATTGTTTTTGATATCATATTTTGTTAATATTTTTATTTTGTTTGTTACAAATATACTGCGCCATCAACACCAAACTAATTTGACAGTTTGCTTCCCATTACGATAAATACTACTCGTGTTATGAATGCGTGAGAAAGATAGTGACGCGAGTTAAGAGTGAGCGAGACGGATAGTGACGCCAACAATTTTATTGTTGTTATTGTTGACACTTCAGTTCGCTTCGTTCTTCCGTGTACTGCGCATCTTCCCGTATTCGTATAATATTCGAACTAACGACACTGGTTTTTGTTAACCTGGACTCGATTCATTTAACCGACGAATTTGGCTTTATTTTCCTGGATTTGATTTGTGCAGTATGAGTAGTGTTGATATTCAACATGCCGGATTTGTACACAGCGGAAGAATATGCTAACATGCATCTCATCTACGGTGAGTGCCATAGGAACGGTTCCGCGGCAGCCAGATTATATCGAGAGAGATATCCAAATGCAGAGCGTCATCCAGATCACCGCGTGTTTATAAGTGTACATATGGCATTCTCAGAAGAACGATTTCCCAGTACTCGTATGTCCGGTAGGAGACCTCGAAGAGACGACGATGACGTCGTTTTAAATGAAATACAGTCTGACCATTTCAGTACGTGCTATTGAAAGTTCTACAGAATTTTAAAACGTGTACAAAGTTTACTTCCACGTGACTACGAGCCCCGACTTAATTTTTGCAGAACGATGTTGGCGAAAAATTATTAAGATCCACAATTTTTTGATAAAATTTTGTGGACAGATGAGTCCACATTTAAAAAGGATGGGTATCTTAACTTACACAATTTACACGCTTGGCACATAGAAAACCCACATTTGATGCGTGAAGACCACTCGCAATACATATTCAAAGTCAACATGTGGACCGGAATTTAAAATGGGAAAGTCGTTGGACCGTTTGAAATGCCGGAAACATTAAATGGCGAGACTTACTTAAATTTTCTCCAAAATATTTCCAGAACTTTTTAGAAGAAGTACCACTTAATATCTACACAAAGATGTGGTTACAACAAGATGAATTTCCCGAAAGGTGGATTGGGCGACTTAGAACCATCACATGGCCTGCTCGATCTCCGGATTTAAATCATTGGATTTTTTTTTACTGGAGTTGCATAAAAGAAAAAGTTTACGCAAAAAGCATTGAAAACATTACTGAACTTCGACAAAGGATCATTGAAGCAGCACACGAAATAAATTTAAAATCTATTCAAGATTAATAAGGCGATCTTTTTGAGACGATGTAGAGCCTGTGTGAGAGCCGAAGGTCGACAATTTGAACATTTGCTGTAGTTCTAATAAAATTGTTACAATCATTTATTTTGTTTGAGAACGCCCCATAAAAAACCAGGGGATTTAACTGACTTTGATAAAAGTAGCGTCACTATCTGTCTCGCTCACTCTTGCCGAACTCCACAATCCATCTCTCTCATCATCATTCATCATTCTATCGTAAAATTAAGGACCACCAAAGAGTTTGTGTGAATCAAAAACATTTTAGTTAAGTAAACTGGAACTTTTGATGGCACTTGCCAAGGCACTCGAGTTCAATTTTTTTTCAGGAGGCTCTGTCAAAGTCGATATATTTTGAAAATGTTGAATTCATAGTTCAGCAAAAAGGGTTATTTCTAAGAAAATTGTGCTATTATTTTTTATTGTGATTAAAGATACTTTATTTAGGGTTATGGCAACACGTTTAAAATGGACAAAAATAACCAACATTAACCTCTATAACCAAAAAAAAATGGATGTTAAAAAATGGAGAAATTCTGCTTTTTTGGTTTAATGCCCATAATTCCTAAAGAACATGGGATGGATGGTTTTTCTGATTTTTCTGATGATGGTTACCATCTATCCTATCGTTCCGTTTTGGCTTGACGTTTCGGGACATTTCGGAATATTTCGGGACACCCTGTATAGAGTAATATAATTTGTGGGAGAAGGAAAGAATAATACGGTTCACTTGTTATAAGAAAGAGATATCTATGTACGTCGTGACGTTGCTTCACAATTGGCCGCGAGCGTACGTGACGTAGCACGTAAATTGTCGAAACTCTATAGCGTTGTCTCTTTTACTCCCACATACAAAATCATATCACATATCGCTCTTCGAGTTTCTTGAAATGAATTAACATGTCAATTTTAAAACGTCATTTTAAATAACAAAATAAGTAATAAATATTATAGTTATAAAAAAATAGTACTTACGCATGAAAAGAAACGTTTTTTCTTTATTTAACAGTAACAGTGTAATTAGTTCACTGTGTAAATACACAAGAAGGCATTGTGCGGTATTAAAAACACAGAATAGGGAATAAGTTTTGTTTGACGTTTAGCCGTGACACTGGGTTGCACAAGACTAAGTCAAATAGCGGGCAATGCCTTGCATTTGCATTGCCATTATTGAAAGCGGATAACTTGTCTATATGTAATATGTCATTGGAAATTTCAGCTAAAAATTGCTTAAAATAGTTTATTACGTAACACGTATATACGTTATTACGTAACGCTTAACGTTTAAACAAAGACAGTGTACGTGTTTTTTAATGTCTTAGTTTTATGAAGGTGACACAATCTAGAAATGTCCCAAAATGCAAGGAGTCTGGGCCAGGTCTTTGTACACTTTATCAAAAAATAGTTTAAGATGCTTAGAACACTTTTTGATTGTTAAATTGTTATTAAACACTTTGCTTATTGGTGAGAATTTATTTTATTTATTATTAGTGTGCAAAAAGAATTTCATTTTGTCAGCTAAGGTTTACTTACATCTTTTTGTTTTGTATATCTGCTGCGTTCCGTTTGCCGATTACAGCGCTCACAGCGCTCATATACCCGTTCCGTTTGCCTGTGAGCGCGCTCACAGCTTCCCGCTCACAGTGCCAACGCTACGGAGCATGGTCGCTGTGAACGGCCTGTCAAAACTGACACATGACGTTACTTTGTTGATGTTTTTATTAGTCGATTAAAGATTTTAAAAGCTTGCTTATTAATTTTATTTTGCAATAATATAAAAAAATGGCTCCTACTTCATTCAGGGTCAAAGATCTTAATGAAATTGTAACTTTAGACTTAAGCGACGAACAATCAGAATGTTAGCGCGATATTTACCGTTCCGATTGCAATACTAATAACACTTTTAGCGCGCTCAAACGAATCGGAACGGTTTTGAGCACTTTTAGCGCTGTGAGCGCTGTAATCGGCAAACGGAACGCAGCAATCGAGTAGTATCGATGGCTGGTTGCCATTAAGTTCAAAGAATTGAATTGTTTTGTGACAAACAATAGACAGACAACTATCAATGTGATGTGAGTGAAGTGTGCCGTGAGTGAGGTGGCTTCCCGTATGCTTAGTGAACTAACTTCACTTGTCAACTTCCGCCATAGAAAAGAATCATCGTCAATGTTGTTCGCTAAAACGAACACAAATAATGTTGACTTGTTTATTTTCTTTCCATCTAACTACTGATTAAATCAAATTATTTGTATTTTTCCTATAATAACCATTTATTTGTAAATTTTTTTCGATGGTGTACAAAGACCAAGCCCAGGTTGTGACATTTCTTTTGTTTAAACATTTAAAAAAAAGACAGTCGAAACTCAGTAAGACCACAAAATATCAGATCGTTCGGCTCTTACACCAGCAAAAAAAAATATTTGATAAATAAAAAATCGATATTTCATTTAAAAAAAAGTATTTTCAAAAATCTTAAATTTGAAGTCACATAATTATCAAAACCAATTGCATCATTTTCTGTTCCAATGTAACAGTTTTTTATAATTTGAAACTTCAAGTTTACAAAGGCCATTTGGTTCTACCAAAATATTTTCGCACAACCTACAGGGAGTTCACAGCTCGGTCCACAACAAATAGGTCCGTCGCCATCTAGGCCCTAATCCACGGTTAACTAACATAAATGCGCGCCCACGACCAGACACTTTGTTTAGATTAAACTGTAAGGCCTTCGCTTACACAAGGCAGGCAGATTGATGACACCCTGTGTTTTTATGATTATTAAAATTAACTACGAATTACGGCGACGCGACGGAAGAACAAATTTAGTTTTAATAATATTTTAATAATATAATGAAATATTATTTTGCCTATATAACGGTGTAAGTCGTGCGTACATCCTGTTCCAGGTGCTGTATTCGAATATTTGTATCCTACGAGGGGAGTTCAATGTATTCTCGGTATAGGTATGAAGGAAAATTTGGAAAATTTTGAATAAATTTTATTTTTCAATATACTCCCCTAACATCTCAATACATTCATTTGTTCGTGAAAGTAACTTTTCAATTCCCTCTGAAAAATATTTTTCTTCATGGCCCGAAAAATGTTCGTTTATTGCTCCCTTCAACTCTTCATCGTCCGAAAAATGCTTTCCACGAAGGTCTTTTTTAAGATTAGGGAATAGATAATAATCACTAGGGGCCAGGTCTGGACTGTAGGGTGGATGATTGATTTCTTCAAATCCGTACTCCCGCACAGCAGCCTGGGCAAGGCGCGCCTTGTGAACCGGCGCGTTGTCGTGAAGCAGCAACACACCTGCGGTTAATTTCCCACGTCTTTTTTCTTTAATTGCCTCCTTTAAATTACGCAGGGTGGTTGCGTATGATGCAGCAGTAATACTTTGACCTTTTTTTGTGTACCCGATTAGCAAGATTCCCTTAGAATCCCAAAACACCGTGGCCATGAGCTTTCCTGCGGACGGAGTGACTTTGAACTTCTTCGGCGGGTCTGATCCTTTTTTGTGCCACTGCATAGACTCTTGCTTGCTCTCAGGGTCATAGTGATGAACCCACGTTTCATCACCAGTAACAATCCGATCGAAAATACTTTGCGGATTTTCACCACAGAGGTCCAAAAATTCCTTACAACAGTCAACTCGCACTTGTTTCTGCAGCGCGGTGAGCATTCGCGGCACCCATCTTGCACTGACCTTTGACAAATTCAGGCGCTCATGAAGGATTGTGTGAATAGTACCCACGGATAGCTTAGTCATTTCTGCTAATGTTTTCACTCTTACACGGGCATCTTCAAGTACAAGTTTTTCGACTAACTTGACGTTTTCTTTAGTAGCGGCACAAATTGGCCCACCAGCGCGGGGGTCGTCTTCAATGCTCTCTCTACCTCGTTTGAATTCACTTGACCACTTCTGAATTGAAGATAGTGAAGGCGCAGAATCTTGGTAAACAGCCACCATTTCTTCATGGATAATTTTTTGAGTTTTTCCTTGTTTTGTGACGAATTTTATCACTGTCGAATCAGTCATCATAGTTGTCTTTTCGCAATGATATCTTGAATACTAATGGTGGCAATTAAATGAAATTTTGTATTTATACCCTCAAAAAGTGTCATTAACTAATGAGATAATTAAATTACCCTCATCATTAGTATATCACCTCGATACCGAGAATACATTGAACGCCCTACGTATAAACTCTGGAAGCTGAGAGTTGGTGGCGTAGTGATTAAGGCGCTGGTGTCTTAACCTTAAGATCCCAGTTTCGATCCCGGTGACGATCAGAATACAAACAAGTTTTTACGGCTTCTTAAACCGACTGTTCCCATGGGGATGGAAAAAATCGTGAGGAAACCCTTAGATCTGATCTTCCAACCCGTAGTAAACAAGCATAGTGGACTATAAGTTGCAATCTCATGACTCAAAATAGAAATGCACGTGAGTTATAAAAAAAATTACTATAAATTGGCAGGCGTTTGTGTTTTACCTCATCTGGTGGACAGTTAGATGAGAATGGTATTGACATTTTATTTTGTTTTGAGTTGGATTTATCCGCTTATAGATAGTGATGCTGAGAAAACTGTTGTAACTACCACGTTAACAATACGTTTCTACTTAAGTATCCGTCCAAGTAAACAAAGCTTAGTATCTTCTAGAAATCATTTAAATTTAATTCTAATTTGGTAATGAATAAACCATTATACTACTTATTTCATAATGACACTCTAACCTGCACGTTCACTGAAAACAGACTAATCCTGAATGAAATCATAAATATTATGGAAACTGCCTCTCGCGAGCCGGAGCTCCCTTCTGCAGCAGATAAATAAGGTTGTAGATCAAAGAATGTTTTCTTTGAACGAATTTCAAATCTCTCTAATTGGTTTAATCCTTAGCTCCGTATAGGAAAACTCCTGTCACTTATAAACTCTCATTTTGAGTGAAGTATTCATTGAAGACGATTCCTGCCAATGCAGACGTAATGTATAGGTAGACCAACCAAGCTATCTGTGAAACGGCAGTATTTTGATCTCGAGTGTCATCTTGAAGTTTTTTATAACTTACAAGCTTTGGTCTTTATTGTTTTTCCGAAAAGTCCGTTTAATAAAAATTCATCTTAATTAAATGGCAACATTCAAAGTATTTTTGGTAGGTGTATAGAATAAATTTTTTTCTGCTTGTTAGATATTTGACGACCTAGTGATGTAGTGGTTAGTAGCCCTGCCTCATACGCTAAAGGTCCCAGGTTCGAGTCCTGGGCGGGGCATTCATTTGTGTGATGCACACAGATGTTTGTTCTCAGGTTTGTTTTTATATATTATGTTTATTCTGGGTTCCCCCCAGTTCGCTGTATGGCCATACCTAACACAAGCTCTGCTTACTTTGGGGCCAAACAGTTGGTGTGTTTGTATGGGGATTTATTATTATTTGTAGTATAGGTTGCATTCTTCATATAATCCTTACGAGTAGTTGAATATGTGTGGTTATATAATAGTGCTATTTTCAATCATATCAACGTATTTTCGAGTGTCGAATAATATCAAACTAATTAACGCGCCCTTAATTTAAAAAACTTTATAAGTATGCTCCTTCGAGCATGATTTGCATCTTATTTGCATACATTGAATTAAGACATATATATATATATATATTTTTAATTACTATTTTAAACGAGCATACGACCCACCGTCAGCGCATCCCCACCGTGGACATCTTGAGTCATAGGTGTTTTTGTATTACTAGTGATTGTGATTATTACCTCGACACAAAATGCATAGGCTTACCACAAAATTGCCTTTGTTCCAGTAATTGCAATGGATGTTCCTTCCCTTTGATTGGAACACAATCACATAAACGTAAATATTATGGTGGTCAAAAAGGAAGGACTCTAGTACTGACGCAGATGATATTTATTTATTTATTTATTCAAGAAACAAACGGCTTACAATATTTCGTATAAATAAAGAATTAACAATAAGTATCTCACTAGCCAAAACAGTTTCCAATTTTTAATAATACATAGCGGATGTAAGAACTACACAATATTACCTAATTAATGTACAATAGAAGGAGTATTTTAAATTTAGTAATAATATTTAAATTTTGAAGTACTTTTCAAACTGCTCACTCTTCCATGCATTTATTTGTTTGAAATGCTAATATTTGTTAAGAAACACATGGCATATTTTGAGGCAGTAGATATACTTCAACTTAAAGTGATACAATATACCTACTGATGCTGATACTTAGAGGAATACTTAATCCCCCAAATTTCCGGAAAGATATGTCAGAAATGTAAATAAAAACACGTCATTTAATAATATAAATATTTGAAAAATAAAAATATTTTCAACTGAAATTCCGATAAAAATAAACGTTTAAGGTAAACGTATGTTATAGAAATGCTGCAGTTAGCGACGTTGCGCCTTCGTAAAATATTATAGCAACTACACGTTTTCACTACAATGCTAGCTAAGTAATCAAACTTCGTAGTTAGCAAGCAAGTCCTCTTACATAGTGACGGATTTAGTATTTACTTATCTCTGTACAAATAAGGACTGTTAAGCGTAGTTTTAATGATCAAAATATCAAGAATTTTTCTATTATATATCGTACGAATTTCCATCACACTAACAAGTACATTGTATGATAAGTATTTTTGATAATATCTCTTACTTAATGTATGTAGGAATACCAATACGTACCTATTTAAATAACAATACCAAATCAACGTAGTTTAGTTTAAATGTAACGTCATATTTTTATTAAATTAGATTAAAAGATGCAGATAGCACGGTGACAGCTCGACCCTCCCCGACAGCACGTGACAATAGCCTAAATTCAGCCAGAATCGATGGTTTCCCTGTAGCGTCGGAAGCGGTCTTCCAGGGACCCAAATCACTTGTCAAACTTGCTTCTTAGTACACTACTTTATCAATTCTGGTGCCTTGGTAATCGGCGTGTTATCGGCAGACATCTTTGTCAAGTCTTCGATCTTTGGGCGCATTTTGGGCGTTTTCAAATGTCGTTGTCTGTCTGATTCGGAGAAGTAGCATGGTTTGATATATTGTCGTTAGAGTTGCGATATTAATGCTTAGTTTATATTATTATAAATGCTTATTTTATCATAATCACATCGATGATAAGAGTTCGCTGTGGTTTGACGCGCTCACTGGCGATTTTAGTATTCAGCTTTGCTAATGCTTTTTTTAAGGCGCAGTCGTGGTTTTGTCGTAATTTTGTTTTTTTTTTCGAAATGGACAGGTTTTTTATGGCCCTATGGGCCTTTTAAATTTCACCAGACTTTGTGGCCTAGCGATGAGGGCGCTTAGCCGGAACTTAAACTACTCCTACATACAATATGCCTAAGGGCACCCGAGAGGGCACGGACCTCGGCTTAGGACGTCGTATATTGAAACTACCACTGGGTCGGAAGGGAACGCATTTTTGTGCTCTGTTGCTGTTTGTACGAAATCTTTCTGTTACCTGTACAAGCTGTGGTTTAGTTTCTTATAGAAAGTTGAAAATCAGTGATGAACTCTTATCACTGAAAATGTATTAAACAAGTACTTAGTTCAGTCGCTTGTTTATTAACAGTTTTTGATAGTATACAAAGTAAAGATATTCTCATGTACGAGTAACAAAGCTAAGCTTCGGATTTCATTTCTTGTTTCTTTCGACTGTAGCAATCTTGTCTTCTACATTCAAAGTCCCGGATTCAAATCTTGGCAGGAGCATACACTTTTCCATAAGGCATGGGTGTTGCCTATCTAATAACGACGACAGCCCTTACTAACCCCACTGCAGGGACATCAAGTTCACTCAACTAAAGGTGTAACTTCAAGCAATACTGAAGTTAATTCTAAATTTCCTATAATTCGTTTCATGGTCATCCATGACACCAGGTCTTCTCACTTTAGAGTCATATGAGAGATGAATGAGTCTACTAACAATTATTATTGACAGGTATAGATTACAGCCGAGGTACGATTCATAGATTTAAAGTATGTTTTTTATTTTCTTATTCACCAAGAGGATCACTGTTGGAAAAGAGCTTTGAATTAAATATCTCGCTTGGTTGAAAAAATAACAGTTAAATCTGATTAAAAACTGCCTTGATAATACATATTTTTTAAAGGTTTTAATTAATGAAACAACAAAATGTTTATCATAAGTATATTCAATTTAATCTTCGTTTATCTATTTCAATGGAATAAACATTTATTAATTAATATTTCATTAACTAAGCAGTAAATGCTTAAAGTTTGTGTGAATCTAGTGACGTAGTATACTAAAAAAAAACGTAATACATTTTTATTATAAAGTATTTACAATATTTGGGTATTTGATCACAGCTTCACAAAACAAGCATAACATTCAAATAACAAAAAAAGAAACATTTTCTTTACGTTGTTGTAACTATTTGGTCTATAACTATGAAACAAATGAAGTTATTGTATTAACAGCCTCACTCACTTAAGTTTAATAATGCATAAATACTGCGATTTCTGTTCATGATACAACTGTATTTTGCCAGAAAAAAATTTGAAAATACAACTTCATTCACTCAACTTGGCACACTATTGACTTGTGGATATTTAATCTATGTTTTACTATGTAAAAATAATAATGTGACCAAACGAAATATCTCTTTCAGCAAACTGATTTTTAGTAACTTTTCTACACAGTTTTTTACCATACACAGTTATTTCAGAAAGTTGTCTGGCGATCATTTTACAAATGTATAATTTATTAATTCATAATCAAGTCTAATCAATCTTTGGATTGAGGAAGCATTCTCAATTATATTCTAGTTTATACAGTCAAACTATTACTTCTAAATGAGAGTTTATTCTAAAATTATTAAGTATAGTTTCTTAAGAAAGTTGTATAACAAGGATACTTTGAAAAATAGGAAATTCTTACGTTAAACGGTACTGTTCTGATTATAATAAATAGACAATCAAAAGCTAACAAAAATAGAATGACCGAGTCGATCAAGAAATTTGGAAAACCAATAAACGGGTCTTATAAATATTTAACAATGTTTTGAAATGTACTGTAATAATCGGTGTATAAATCTAAACGATGCTATATACATTATGAATAAAACGGTTAATTTTATATATATGTACGTAGCCTAGAGGAATTTTTAATAATTATACATAAATTCCCTCCTATAATTTAAGGAAAATGCCTAAATTTTGGATCGATTTACGTTCCTGACTAACCAAGATTAAAAACTCGAGTAACGTTAAAGCCAGGGTTTGCCACGACGTGCTCTTATATCACCGTCTCTATTGAAATTTAGTATGCCTAATAATAAATATTAATGAGTCATTATAATAATTAAACCTATATACAAATAAAGCGATATTTGAAATTGAGATTCCGTCACACATCCCAGATGTGTCTTTATGTACAACTATAAACGTAACTGGTTGAGTAAACGCCTAAGTTCATAATAATTATAACTATTTAACTTGAGTAATACAGAAGCATTATCAATACGAAATATTTCTTGCTATGATTAATTATTATGAATGAATAATAATACTAAAGCATGGCACTGCACACCATTATGATGATTCTCGATTTTCAGTCTTTCACCTGCCATGAATTACTTCAACACTTGACTATTCGAGGTGTCTATACCATCTTGCCCTGCGGCATCGCGTGAAGCGGGTGCGAGTAGTGAGATGGCGACGACGGCTCGTACAGGGACATCTTCAGCCTCTTGCACTTGGCGCGCCGGTTCTTAAACCAGAATTGCACGTTTTTAGATTCAAGTTTCGGGAACTTCTGCCGATATGGCATTCTGTTGAGTTCCTCTGTGTACTTCAGTATCAAGTTGTGTGATGGATGAGTGTTCATGGAGAACCACTGCTCGAGGACCGGGACTTCAGAGACGGGGTCTATGAAGGTGCGGTTGCGCTTGCGGCGCTCGTCCGAGGCACCGGCCAACGCCAGGTTGAGGCCGCTGGCTCCCTCACCCGGCATGCCGCCCACGCCAGGAAAGCCACTCATGTACTGGCTCATGTACATAATGCCGTGCCCAAACATCGGGTGACTTGGCACCATCGGGAACGGGAGCCGGTCGAGATGCGGTGACGATGGTCTGTAGTGACGTTCTTGTATCACCTCGTCATCGGAAGCCATGTCGTTATCATCGTTGGTGCCATTTTCATCATCATTATTGTTGTTGTTATTGTTATTGTGAGAGGTGTCGCTGTTCTTCGCCGGGGAACGTTGCGGCGAGTTGTGGGGATCCGGTTTGCTCAAGTCCCTGGGCTCTTGTTTAATGTCATGTACCTGAAACAAGTATTTATAATATAAGCGACATCGTAGATTAAATTAAAAACAATGACCAGTTTTATAACTTTTAACATCGTACAGGGCAGAATGATCGAATGAGATTTCCTGTACGGTTGGCTTAAATAGGTTAATATATAAAATATTTTAATCTCATTACACATATTTTAAATCAAAACCTTTATAATTTAAAGAGTCATCGTTAACTTAATAGTGGTCTTATAAAAAATGTAATATCATAATATGTTGATACCTTTATTATGTCTGGCGGCTTTGGCGATTCCTCTGCAAGCTCGTCTGTGCTATTGTGATTCTTTTTTGTCGTAATCAGTGAGAGTGGTGCGTCGGGGCTCTCAGGGCGGTCGTCAGGGTTCAGGTCTCCTCCGTCGTCCTCCAGGTCGGAGCCGGCGTTGGACAGGTTGTCCTCGGACAGCACGGACATCGGGTACCGGCCCGGGCTGCCTGACAGCTGCATCGGGCTCTTCAACGAATTGTGATCGTGTGAAGTGTAGCTGTCATTCCCCGCCATCAAGGAACCATTAGTGGGGCTATGACTCCTGCTATTGAAACCGTTCATGCCAAGGTGACTTAACCCGCCGATATTGCGAAGTTCGGCACGTTTTTGTGCCGCCCGCGCATTCTTGAACCAGTACACAACGTTGTTAACATCTAAAGGCTTGCGCCCCCGTCTCGACTCTAAGTTATTCAGTTCTCGTACGTACTGTTGTATTTGTTGCCTGCTCGGATGTTGATTCTCAGAAAACCATCGTTGCAGTTTTGGCAGCTCCAACTCCGGATCAAAACTTGTCCGCATTCTTGTTTTTTGCGTCGGGTATTGATTTTGGACAGTTTGTAAGGCCGGATGTAAGTGATCCGGCATCGAATTAAAGGTGGGCGACCGGTTCTTGGGCCCTGGCGAGGGGTAGCGACGCGGGCTGAAGGCCGGCGGTCGCGGGGACACCTGCGCGCTCCACCACGACTCAAACTTGCGCCGCATGTCCTCTGAGGGCTCATGGAAGTTGTGAGGCCCCGGCGTCCTATCTTGTCCCCGGCATATCTGAGCGAGTGTCATCTGTGAAAGGAAAAACTCCTTAGATGGGAACTCAATAAACAAGCTGCGTTCAAACAAATAAAAACGAGGGAACGCAAACAACTTTAGATGTTTTAAAGAGGTCAGTCTAACGAGTAACAGGCACAGAGATAATTGTTTGAATAAATACAGTAGTATTGTTTCACAGAGCATCGCCATTAGATTATGAAAATATTAGGTCGTTTGTTAATATACGTGTCATGCGCGAGCGCGGGTCCGAAGGACGGTGTGTTTGCTCGACGGTTAGTGCCGCGGTTGCGCCGGTGCGGTGGCGCGCTTCAATCATGGCCTGCTCTAAGACAATGGGCGGGAAGAGCGTTTTACCAATTAGCGTCCACCCACCTTACCGTCATCCGAACGCCGCGCCGGCTTCTAAGTGCTCCTACTAAAATATATCTACGTAACTCGATTAGATAGAGTATAGGAAAACCCTCTCGCCCAAAGCCGCATTGTTTGCTGAGCAAACGTAGCGTTTACATGAAAATATTTCCACTTCAGATACGTTTAATGCTCACACTGTTTATTTACTGAGAACGAGATAAGAGATATTGATAGTAATATTTAATCGAGATGTGAGAAGTCAATCATAAAGCAGCTTGTCAGATTAAAGTTGCGCGTGAGTTTACCGAGGCTGACATTATACTGGTAGTTATGCAAGTGAGATCTCTCATATCGCTAGATTACACAAAACAATGCCACTGATTATATCGTCAAGCGAGTTGTCAGTTTGTTGCCAGAGTTGCCAAATCAAAAGTTAAATTAACTGTAGCACTGCGCCTGCGCACCCAGATTGTAAATCATGTCAGCTGGGACTTAATGCTCAGCTCCAGTGATACGGTAATCCACGTCTTTGTTTTATATTTTTAAATAGTGAGGCCATATTTGTTTTGTGATATCGTGTTTCCAGCTTTACGTTAAGATTTACAAGATCTGGCGCCTTGTGATCGCACGTCACGTGTAATCCTCGTTACTACGTAATTCGGTGTCTGATTGCGAAGATCGCATATATTAATATAGAAAGGCCATCTAGCAGAATAGGCTTACTCTTATCTGACATGTAGGTACGCATGGTGACATTACATAGTAAAATCGTAGCTAAGGAAACAAACGAAAAGGCCTTGTTTGATGTGATAGAAGGTATCCAATCCTTAGTGAAATAAATATAATATATTTTTATCTTTTATGCTAGACCTCGCATATTTAATAACTCATCCTAAAACTCTCTAACTTCGACTTCCAAGTTACAAATTAAGGTAAGTATAATAAATTGCCTTTATATCAAGTTCAGAGTTCATCTGACGTTTAGCAGATCTCACAGTTTGATTATCTTACTGGTTCAGAATTCCTTTGGTTCATTTACAACTAAGTTCTGCTGCGGGGTGGTTGAAGTCCAATTTGTAAGAAATTTATTCTAACTGCTTTTTGAATGGAGAAAAATAATATTGCCTGTATAAGTTTGTAACGAAATTTTTAGTCTGCTTTCCAGTTTGATTGAGGAAAAATCAATATATCAATCAGCATACATACCGTATCTACTTATATAAATAATTAGTAGAAAATTGTACCCTTAGAATAGAATAGAAATATACATTTTGCCAAACCAGTTATAAAATTAAAATACACCAAAATTAAAAGAAAATAGTATGACACTGTTGGCGGCCTTATCTCAAAAAGAGGCTTGCTGACTGATTTAGCATCACACAGCTCAATCTATTAAACTAAAGTCTGATATTCGAATAACTAGTTATTATTAATACTAGGCATTATCCGCAAGGAAATATTTTTTGGAAAGTAAACCCCCACTGGAGATATGCAACAACTAAATGTCTATAAGAAAGTGCGTTAGTCATTGAGAAAGGTATTAGCTAATCTTATGGTCAATTGCAATAAAATAAGATATTTCGAAACCTTTTACATAAATTGTAATTTTTTTAATATAAAAAATATATAAAGTAACAAAACTATGTAAAATTATACATAAATAAGTCGAAAAAACGATGTCGAATAAACCCATCCACAAGTAATTGACGTTAATGGCGGATTAGTTTTGACAGACAATCAACAATCTGTCATTTATTTTTTTCACATGAATTACCTAGAGTGAATCCTAAAAAAATCGGGGAAGAGATACGTTTAAAAAAAAATCTTACAATGGTAGGAAGGACTATATATTCAAACTAATGAATGTGTGATAATCTATATTTAGTGCCCTTTAATTTGATATACTGACTATTAGTAGGTCATCTTTTTTACTACCTGCAACTTTTGCAACTTAACTTTGTGTAGCAGCCGCCATCTTGTCAACCGTGTTCCCGTCACTTTGGTGTGCGTCTACAATAAATATATTTTTGTCACTACAAATTACCACCACGCACCACGCGTACAAATTACTTGAACTATGCAATGAACTTAAGTAGACCTCAAGATTAGTATAAAATATATACATAAATAAACGCCTATAGACTTTATTTCTCTTTCAAATTTTAAAGTATTCGGCTACTTAACAATCCATAAATAGCCTTAAAATTGAAATCCTTCGTAGTCGGTTAAGTCGAAAGAGGGGTTTGCATTGAGCGTTAACCTCGCGTTTAATAAGATTATAAAGCATTATTTTATGGTATTAATAAGATCAAAAGCGTTGGTACATCTAAAACTCCTTTAACCCTCTTTCGCGTAGGCCGAAGTCGGCAAGAAGGGGTTACCTCCTCTCGCGTTGATTTTCCACTTAAAAGGTTAAATGCTCGAAATGAGGAGGTGCGGGAAGATTAAGGCAGATGTCGAGATAAAATGTTGAATTTTTCAATTGAGTCATGACGTGGAGGAGCTGGTCGAGAGGGTTGTATTTTTAACTCTCTTTTGGTGATATAGGGTTGTTGCAATTAATGTATTTAATTGAATGTAAAGCAGTATTTATATTGACGAGCTTTACACAATTTTTAGAATGTTACTTATGTCACTTTAACCACAAGATGTCAACCATCTTTAAACATAAGCCTGTTCAAGTTTTAAGAGCTATGTTACCTTCTCCGCTTCGCCTGTTACTGTATCCTCTTCTACGCACCGCTACAAGGTGGATTTTAGAAAATGCGCTCAAGGTGAGACCGGATGAGTGTGGATTCAATTAAATTTATTATGTATGGAGATCCGTATGAAGCGCGTATCTTCGGCAAATTGTTCTTTGAGAGCTTTATAACGTGTTATTTAGGCGTTGCATTTAGTTAGATGTTTTAATTTTTAATTGCTATGTGCATAATTTTATGTTTAACTTATCTTCGGTTATGACTGACTTTCATAAATTAAAAACTTTTTAGTTAAGACTTTTTAAACGTTACTTCCTATTTTTCATTTTTTCTTGTTGGTACTTTGAACAACATAAACTGCGTCTAATTCACTGCTGAAACCTTAAGTCCCAATTTTCGCTTACACATTCTAATACGATAATGTGTTAACAAAATGTTTACATTTTCATATTAGAATTATACTGAGCAGAATTTAAGTATCTCTCAGGGATCTCAGACTTCACTCCCAGCGTAATTGATGATTAACTCAAAAACAAGAACAGTTGCAAATCTCTTACATCCTTATACATATTCGTTAACGAAAGCGCGGAAAGGAAGTTGTAGCATCAAAACAAATGGTTTAATACTCGCCAAGTGATGATCCCTATTAGCGGAGTCTTAGGTTGCGAGGGTGGTGACATGAACTGTGAAGATGAGCGAGTTTGCCTTGAAAAATTCCTATGCCTTTTTTTTCGCGCTTATAAATACATGTTAGGTAAAGTTAACGTGGATATCGACTTTTTTAATACCATTTAGAGCCTTTAAATTGAAAATATGGAACACCTGGAAAAAAATTATGAAAGCTTTACAAATTTTATAATAATCTACAAATAACAATTGTCAAATAAACTCGCTTTAAACATGAAAAGATATAGGTACGGAAAACGTCCATTCTACAATACTCTTATATTTACAAATTTTGCATTTAAAACGAATTCCACGAATAACTATTTTTACGATACCCGCGCCGCTTTGCCTCAGGTGTGCCTTAACCTCGCGAAATTATAATGACTTCAGTACAAAATTCCGGAGACTACTTAACTGGGAGTTGGTATAATCAGGCCGCGTCTCCCCGCGCCAGACTTATCTTCAAATCTAGTTGACGTGCTTTTTACGTTCATAAGTGAGGTTTTTCTGTGTTCCTAAATATTGTTCTAGACAATTTTTCAATTTAAAACTACCTATAGATACCTAATTCATTTTGTTTTATTGTCGTTACAAAGGAATTTACATAAATAATTTCAGCAAAATATTAATAAATTTAAGTGCTTGGTGGTTGTGTGAAGCGTTCGTGTAGCTTTTCATTCGGATGGAATTCCTGGATAGTTTAGTAAAGGAGAAAAAATTATTTAAATCATTTTTGTAGTTTCAAAATCTACTGATTACGTTTATTCATACATTCATTCATATTCAAACGAATATATCCTCCTAACATTGGTATGTTACAGTTGAAACTATTGGCATTAAAATTAAACCTAAAAAATTTTTGGCGTCATGAAGTATTCGCGACTTTAATGTGTTTTAACATAAAAGGATGTTATTAATAACAACAAGTCTTATTAGCTCATTAATTTAATTGATTAAATAAAAGAAAAGCCCGATATACAACAATAAATAAACAACACATTTCAAAAACAGCCCATCTGCGTAACATATTATGTATTACAATTAAAACTACATAACATAAATAACGATTGAAGCCCAAATTTGAATTAAATACATAGTATAATAAAACAATGCAGTTCGCGCTAATATGGGGGCACGTTTTAGTGGGGGGCATTGTGTCGGGGTTACAATCAGGTATTACAGAACATTTTGTTCGGGGTACATTGTGAACCAAGGTTTAGCTCGGCGGGGCGTAAGCGCTTTGTCGCTAAACGTAAATTCGAAAGGATCATTTTAATATTGTGTCGCGAGATGTAAATTTGGTTTGACAGGTGGTTTGTTGTAGGTAGCTGTGGAAATTAATTCTTTGATTCGTTTGTGTTAAGTGTTTAGGTATATTGTGTGTTTATAAGATATAATGTGTGTTGGTACTGTCTTGTATAAGGATTCTGATGTACTTGGTTTGATATCAGAGTGTTACAAACATTGTTTTTTTATAAACTATCTAATAACTTACTATGTAATAAACAATCAGCTATCATGACATTTAAAATATTATTTAAATTAAATTTAAATCTGAAATCAACCTACTAACTACTACTAAATAGATCGGGAATGACTATACAAAACAAAACTTGTCCCTCTTGTTGAGATCCAGATTAAAAAGCTCACCTCATCCAAAGGACAGCCAGTGGAAACCAGGAGCGGTCTGCTCTGCAGCAGCAGAAGACGCAGCAGCTTGTCCTTAATGTCCTGGAGTGGGGTGAGCCTGGGTCTCAGCAGCTGAATCCTCAAGGTGGCCACCGTGGTCAGCTCTCCCAGGACCTCACCAACTGTAGCCAGGGGCCCATCTGAGATGCGGTCGAAGGTCAGCGGCTTCCAGTTGTTGATTACTACCGAACCTGGTCACCAAAAAAAAAATATTGAAATTATTATTTTAGTTTTTCGGAAAAAAAAATGCTTACGAAATCTGAGAATAAGGTTGATACAAATATTTCGCAATTAGATATATTACTTTAGCGCAAGTTGCATTGATCTTTCCTGATGAGACTCATTGGAATAAGACAGAATAAAAATGTTTTAGTTATCATATGCGCTGTTGGAAATAAAAATTGAAATCCAATAGAGAACTTTGAACTATGATTAAATCCATTGTATTGAATGAGTTGTTATTTAATAAGAATCAAACAACTTTGTAAAACTATAATTTTTTTTAAATATGATTAATATCCAATAGGTGCAACTTTTTAAAAATGTCAGATCTAGAGTACACGATTCACATGGAACTTTCAACGTGCAAACGTGAAAGAATTGGACTTTATTGTGTAAATCCATGAAATGCACACAATCCTTAAAAATTTAAGTACCACAACCTATAAACAAAACACACGCTTATTGTCCAAAGGTCGTAATTTTTTTTCTAAACGAATAAGATTAACTTAATAGGACAAACAACTCACCTTTAGCCGAAGCTGCTAATTCATGAGGGTACCCCAGCCGCATCATGGCGGTGGGCACGAGCTCGTGAAACGCCGTGGCAGCGGGGATGATAACATAGCTGTCGGTTTCCACCACGGACCTTCGGCGCCAGGTGCCCTCCTCCAGGGAGGATACTGCTTCCACCACGCAGTGGACTGGCAGGGTCTTCCCTGTAAGGAAAGAGAGGTTAGCTCTTGATTGTGAAGAAAGTGTAGATTGAAAAATTTTGGCAGTTATTTATTTACGTATTTATTTAACTATTTATGTACACACTAAAGCATAGTAGGAGACTTAACAAAAAACAAAAAAAGTAATATACATAGGTACTGCTTATCCTTAAAATAAATTTCTTCCAGCAGACCTGTGACTGGAAAGCTTAATTAAAGAAATATGATCGACAGTAAAATGTACGAGTAGTTTTATAATATAATCCAGTTGCAATCGGTTATCTACGATTAAAGCTACATATTTTTATGACTATATCAATAAGCAGTATTGTATTTAAGGAGGAATATAGGCGGTCTTAACTATTGTTTAAATTGTATACTTAGTAGCTTTCTATACGACGACTAACAGCCATTAAAATCAATCGAAAATATCCCCGGGAAAAGCAAAACATAAAAATGATCAGACCTAGCAGGATCAAGCGACTACTGTCGGCCATCGTAATTCAGTTCAATGAACATGAAATATTTCGTAAAAACTGCTGAAGTTCTTTGAAAAATGTCTTTCAAGCGCTGTCGTTGAGGCGTCTTAATTATTTAGTAACTTTTCAGGCGAAAAAGCAAAGCTTTTGGCGGCAAAAAAGCTAAGTGGAATGTTAAAATAATAATTAATCCTTCACGTCTGAAGAATAGGGACAGCACAACAAATTACTTTTTTTTTGCACAAATATTTGGAGCGCGTGTTATTCCGCTTTTATCTTAGTAGTATCCAGGTAATTGACATCTGCCGTCTTAGATTTTACGAAAAACTAAACTAGTTATAATGTTCTGTAGATTTTTTGCTGTCGGTACATATTAAAGTGGAACGTCTTCAAAGTAGCCAGTCGCTTTGTGTCGGCGATGGATGCCTCGCTTCTTTGTAGAGCCTCTAACAAAATATGAAATAGTTTTTACAGCCACTTTTCCCTCTTTCCTAACCAAAAGCCTTTAAAAAGCTGTTCAGGCAAGTATAAAAGGCTTTTAGACTGAAAATTATTCTAAAGTTTTTTTTTATCAGCAATATAGTATTCGCCTCTTAGGTGTTTTTAACACTAATGTTATATCCAGCTAATGGCTTAATTTCTGAATTGTATAAAATACGCTACGAATACCGATAATATGTGTATTACACACTGCTTTGAACGGTAAAAAAAAGAAGGGATTCCATTCCGAGAAAAAATTCTCAAGTGTAAATTATATTTTTGCCAATAATATAAAATTAATAAGTATTCTCCAATACTTTGAATACAACGCCGATCACATTCGCATTAAGCCGTAAACAATTGCGTTCGATAAGTATTCCCGAAAGTATTGAATTTACATAACACCGAGAAAGCTTATACGGAACAATGAAACTATATGAAAATTATAAATTTCACACCAAAATAATCCCATGCCTTTAAGTTCTCAGCAACTTACGCCAGCCAGAGATTTAACTGTATTAAAATGACTAGTTATTCGTGAAAACGTTAATCGCAATAAGTTACTTTCAATAGTTTGCTGCATAACGTTATTCGAGGGTTTTGCTTTCACGGCTTAGTTTAGCGCCTCGAGATTTAATATTAAGGTAGGATTACATGGCTTAGGAGAAGTCCGGCGCGGCCGGTCGCCCGGTTAAACCTATCGGCTATCGGGGGTCTGTTTATAATGAACTGCTTATTTACATACTGAGTTGTGTTTGAAATTGCGTCTTATCTAAATACTGTTTTAGGCGGTGTTCAGTTCGAAATTAATATGTAACCTCGGCATATAATTAATTACTCCGTAATTTTACTAAGTTTATAACAACTGTCAAACATCGAAACTCGTATATGAAATAAAATATAATGTTATTCTTGAGTCTCTAATTTGACAGAATTTATTTTCAATCAACCACTTTTTGTAATTATTTACGAAAGCAAAGTCACGGTATTAAGTTTTTAATGTAGATATAAGATCTAAAGCCCAGTCAATTGGTCCCGTCCATCATAATTATTAGAACCAATGATACGAATAGATAAATTAGTAGTTATAATATGTACTCAAAATGTTTTATTAACCTTCAGACGCATTTTTAATGGGATACATATCTCAATTCGGTATGTAAAGAAAAAAGTATTATTTCAATTCGAAATATTTTTGGAGATATCACTTTTTTATAATATATTTTGCTAGTAACATGTCGCAGAATAATATGATTTAGTTATAGAGGCAAAAGATTGCACGAGTCATTTAGGGGGTTTTTTTAATTTAAAAAAAAAAGTTTATTTTAACGGTAAAACGCAAAATAAATTGACTATCATTCTATTTGACTTCAACGAGGAGTATCAACTTCAAATTACTTTTTGGTCACACTGTCATGTTAATTTTACATTAAATATCTGTCATAGGAATCCATAGAGAATTGTAGAGTTCTACATTCCAGGTCTCAGTGACGTAATCATACGAAATTACACAGAAAATGGTTTAAAATTGAACACTACATACGAATCAGTACTAACAAAATTGTTGTCTCAAAATACCTAATTCTTTCCGAAATAATTATAAAAAAGATACCTTTCAAATTACTTTACATACCGAACTGGACGTACAGTCGGGCAGAAATGTGGTATACACATGTGGAGTTCATTTGCACGTAATTAAACAACAAGGTTAATTTTCCCTTGTTATAATTCTGACAGATAATAATGCTCTCTTCATCTGTTATTGAAGCAACGTCAACACTTTGACTATTGGCGTAGTAACTCATAATTGTGCATCTCTTTCATTGTTAGAAAAACTGAACCTATTATAACAGCTAATTTGGTTACACAGGAAAATTTGTCAAAAGCGGTAGCCCACTTTCTTGGGGATCGCCCATCGTAAAAGGATTACTTTAATATTTAATACTTTGAAACATCAATTAAACTAAAAATAACACAAAATGCTTTCCATCTTTTTGTCTATTATTAATTCTTAAATGCGGGGTGCATTTGCCTTGACTAGCTGCAACTGTACTTGAATCAAAAGCTAAGTCGATCTAAGCCACTCGAGTACAATAAAACGTCTCACAAAGACTCTTTGCTTAGCAAACTGTAGTAGATCAGTATTAAGCCCTTGGCCCTCAAGCTAAGGGTCATTCTTTTTCTACATACTTGAAAAACAAAAGAATTGAAACTAAGTCAATTGCGATTCGTTGTTTCAATTATCAGCCAGTTGGTCATTCTGCCAAAATAAAATGTAAATGCATAAGCTTATAAATATTAGTGTTCCTTATTTATATTTAAGCAAATACTTACCTACTTTTCGGTTAAGTTTAGAGTGTGACTTAATGCCATCTTATCTTTTTTCTGCAATAATAGCAATTATAGGATAAGTCGGTGTGGAAGTCACAAATTATCACATATACAATTTATCGTCTTTAATACCATTGTATTTAAACTAAACAAAGTGCGCAGAGGGCCTAGACTAGTGGCATTTGACGATGGAATAGAAAAGTGAATAGAATGCGTAAAGTATGAAATTGACATAAGCGAACGAAACGTTTGGTCAAAGGCATGTGTCAAATTTCATACATTCGCCTGTTATCAAATTTATTTTAAAAGGTATATTAGATGCCTAATATTTATAGGTGCGGTTGAAGTTTCAGTGCCTTAGTCGACATTAGTACATACTAATTACCTGAAGTTGAGTTGATGAATATTTGATCTAATGCAGACCAGCTTAGGTAACTACAAGAGATACGTTCGCATTTAAATTCAAAGGAATCTTCTATTGGAAATGAAGTTTGCGTGGAAATGACAGCGCGTATTTATTTTATTTTCATTTTTTTATTTATAATTTGGTTCGCCGACAATGGCACATTAACAAGACAAAATAAAAAAAATTGGTTATTTCTTATTTTAGCCTCAATTATAGGCCGACAAAACGTGCTCAAAAATTATTTATGCAATATGTTAAACCGAAAATGTCAAATTCAAAATATAATTTTGGTTATTAATTAAATTTAAAAAAAATTATGGATTTTATTAAATACAATTGTTGGATGTCAAATAATATTATATAATAAAAAAGAAGAAAAAATACATATTAAAATTTACTACAACCAAAAAAAAAAACATTTTGAACACAGTAATAAAAAATATAAAATCCTCGGGTACTTATTAACTTTCCTTAACTAAAAGCAAATCTCTAAAATTCTAATATAATTTTAAAAAAACTCTAAAATCCACAGTGCACGTTGATCTGTGATGCAGAGAATAACTAACTGCCTTAAAATGATCAATTATCTAAAATAAAATAAAATTACCCAATCTTAAATTAGATACCTTTCCTTTTTTTAAAGTAAGGAAAAACAATTATACCAACAAATGTACAAAATTATTTTTTTAATACAATTATACCACTTTATAGGTTTACTCCAATTGCCTTATCCAGCAACTTTCTAGATCCATCGCATAGAATTAACAATGAACTGTGAGACGTATGTACTTAAGTCGGAGTTAACATAAGTAGAATTTTGCTAAGTTCATCCAAAGCTTCACAAAGTTTTCTTAAAGCTCATTTTACGCCTATCTCGTTAATAAACACGAGACTCTTTACCAGCTGGTTAAATAAGTTTCATTTAAACACATTATAACGAGCTTAATTTGATAATACATGATAAAGCAGCGTTTATGAAAATGCATTAAAATGCATTTAAAGCGATAACTGCGAATACCTAACCATGATTACATCGAATAAACGGGTCAGCTAAACGTTGTAGGTATGATTCGTTTTTTCGTTTTAAACATGTTGTTACTAAATTAAATATAACAATTTAATTACCTAAAAATATTTGTCTTAATAACAAATTACTTAAGGAATAAAATCTCAAGGGCCAACTTGCGTAGACCTTAGTAAAAAATGTAAGCTAACTCGGGTTAAAACATTGATTTATGTCTCTGTCAGTGCGATAGAAATTGAAAGGGATGAAGGACATTTTAACTGACCAACCAGCCAAATCTGGCCTAAATTGTTAGGTAAGAATCGTATTTTCTTTATACTACGGGTAAGCGACTACGTTTTATCGTAGACATTACTCTATTCTGGTTTGAAGTTCGAAGTATTTTAAAGTAGTTTTATTTAGTATAATATGCACTTTCTTATCATGATATTGAACACGAAATTACATAAGTTATCTAAACACAATAATAAATAATGACTACCTTATTAATTACCCATTGCGATGTGCTCTTAAAACGTTTCAAATGTCACTTCTGGAGGCAGTGGTCTTAAATAATATATACCGATTATTTAAAATTTAATTTTTGCTTCTTGGGCTTTAATAATTATTCCCCTAAATATGTCAGCCTTTTGGCCACTTGCCCTACGCACAAATTAATATCTTTAATTCTCTTTCTTTTCCTGTTTTTCTTTTGCCTATTATTAATTTGTAAATATTCTTTGTTTTTTTAATAAATTATAGTCGTCATAACTATTGAGTGATTTGATCAGTGCATTATGTATTTATGTATGTGTAATGGATTTGCGTGTCAGCCAGAAGGTCTATTCGTGAGTGGTGATCAGTTAGATCGGATAACCATGGCGTGATCGTGGAAACCTCACAAATACGATGTCAGGCGGCCGCTAATCTGTGAAATCTCGAGTTGAAATTATTCTGCGCAGAACGCGAGGTTGAATGTAGCTGATGGATTTCATTCATTATAAAGGATTGTATTCTAAAATTTAGCGGTGGAGAACTTTATTTTGTAGAAATACTAATTTCGTGGAATAGTAAATAGCTCTACAAATAAAGTACTGTGTGCGAATGGTCCTAAAATAGAGAATACTCAGATAAACACATATTATATAGAGTCTTTTATTTGTACAAGTATTTTGTACTGGGTTTCACAACCATTAACTTTTTAGTAATTCCACAACCATTCACTTTATTTGTTACTATTAAAACAATGAAAATCTAACTATATGATAAATTTCAACGTCACTTTATAAACGACACATAATTTGTATCACGTAATTCAACGGAAATTATGTTTAAACTTCTTTTGACACGGTTTAGAAAGAGACAAACAAGTAATTTCTAAAAATCAAAATCAGAAAATAGCATTCTTAATCAAAATAGTGTAAACAAAACATTCCACTGTCGTGCCTAATTCCTTGAATGAAGTTAGCAACAGTGAGTAGTATAGTGGACAGTCGCGGCTAACCTTCTGTCTTATAATCCCCTTACCACCCAACTTCTACCTGCCACTGCGCAGACTAATGCCTAACTAAGCAATGCAATGGACTAACGAAAAACTACAATGGGAAATGTAAAGTCAGCATGAAAAGATGCTGAAAGAAAATTTGGAAAAATTTGTAGGAAAATATGACGATTGGTTGATATTGAAGAGTCATTTACTAAAAATTAGTTTAATTAAGCTTATTACAGCTAGCTTATTACATTAATTGAGTTTAATAAAATATAACACATAAAATTAAAGATTTGTAATTATTTTGATGAATTATTCGTTAGAAATCACATTTTGGTATTATATTTGATCGAACGTCATTGTCATATATTCTGTAAGGTTATAAATTCTTGTACCAGAAAAAAGGATTTTTTTTGATACTATTAAAAGATTGTACTGTACTTTAGATTACTTTACTTTAGATTGTAACCAATTACATATATACCAAACAAATAATTAGGATTTCTCGGGTACTGCTGACAGTACTTTGAATTTATTTCAAGAGGTAAAATGCATTAGCACGTCACTCGATCTGTCCTGCTTTGCTTAAACTTTTAGGATGAAATGTTGGAATAGAAAGGTTTATGCTATGTAAAAGCTCTGTTAAATGTGACAACTAAATCTCTATTTTGTAAACACTTCTTAGATATCTGGGGCTACAGATAAATAATGCAGCGCATATACCAAATTATAAAAAAAAATTTAATATCTTTAACATGAAATCATATTGTATCTATATACAATGAAGCTAATCAAAATCACTTCTACAGAACATATGACACTTCACTAATTAATTCACGACACAAAACATTTCTAACCAAAAGACATCATTACTTCAGTTGTTTGCGCAGAACCCTCTTTAGAAAACCCACTCGTCTTTAAACCTACATAGTAAAAGTTACATTCCCCTGGCATAACGCTTGACATGTTTATAGAATCCTTTTGTGGCGCCCTCTGTCGATCGCAACACATTTACCCACTTTCCGAGTAGGTGAAAAGTTTTAAAATAAAGGTATTGTTTGACTAGCTTTGTGTCGCTTCTTTGTCCGCATCTCGCTTATCAAGGCGTGTCAAAGAAAATCAAATGCTGGTTTAGGGAGCGACTGAGATGTTTTATCTATTGTTTTTTGAAGTTTGGGGGCTGTAGGACCTTATATGAGATGTAGTAACGGAAATTAAACGCGACAAGAGAGATTATATACTCTGTGCCTATTTGACATGTTTCATTTTGCAAGTTATCTTAAAGAAATGTCCCAGGTAGAAAGATCAGAGAACATAAGCGCGTCAATTAAACCAGGCAGTAGCCTACTTGTGGGTTAATTCATTAAAAAAATTTGAGCTCTAATTGCTGAAATATTTTCTTTGTATCTAAGAAATAGAAACCAGCTTTGTCGTAAGTCTCAAGCCTAAGCATAACAGGTTTAACACACATTGTGAGTTTAACGATAATCTGATTTGCGTGAAATCTCTGCGAGCTATAGGCGTGATCCGGCCATGAAATGCTCACCTCCTCGATAATACTGTTAAGTTAAGAAGGTTTCCACGTATTACGTGTTTTCCTATGCCTTAGAGATTATAATGCCAGTACACATTACCTGATGTGCATGTTGAATTTGAAAATTTAACTAATAATATTGTTATTATTGTACTATTACGAAACTATTCAGTAGTATTTATGTGATTATGAAACTGGTAACTTAATGCGGAATGAAATGCAAGCTCTCCTTACGGATTAACTGAGTGTGTTAAGTATGTGTCCGCAAAAATCTAAATGTAATTGAAATGATTATTACATTTAGGTTTAATTTAATTTTACATTAAATAGACGATTGGGCCAAATACATAAAATTATAAAAATAAAAAAATTCTTATCATCCGCCAACTGTTTCAATTAGACACGCTTTTGTAAATATCAGAACAATATAAATCCAGTTTGATTACTAAATCCAACATTTAATCATAGCAGAGTAAGTAAACCTAAGTTTAGATACGTTTAACCGACTACTAAGATGCTGCATAGATTTAAACTAAAGCCCCTGCCATGACAAGGTGGTCATCCGCACCCCGAAATCTTTCTCTCGGACAACCTAAGACAAAGGACAACTCAATTATTCAGACAATCCAAAATCAACCTTACCTTGAACTATTTTAGATGTAATTTATGTATGTAATAGCTGCAAGTTTGGGTTTTAGATGTGTTTTGGAGTTTGAATCATAAAGCGTCTGGACTGAATGCGGCTCTACCTTGGGGGGAGTAGGTATAAATAATTGATCTGATGCTACAAAGTTCCTTAAATCTTTAGGATTAAAGCTGACCAGTATTATTGAAGTAAGAAATTTTGGACTTAGTTCATAGACAAGATAATTTTGTGTCTGTAGATATATTACGTACCTAGGTTGATAGTTTGATACTTTTAATGTATTAAATATGTTTTTTTTTGTTGTTACGAGTATAATGTAAACTAATTTTTTAAAGCATTTTTTAAATAAATGTATTATCCCTTTATGTAGTCTCATACTTACTGTTGAACCTCATACATTTATTTTTAGATACATCTGTACTCGTATTTTTATCCCGCCATAAAATTAGCAACTATTTTGCTACTTCTAAAACTGCGAAGCATTTGTATACGTTATGTTGAGGAAAAAGGCACTGTTCAGTTTGAATTAATATTAGATTTATTTCAACTCCATGCATGATGTATAAGGTTGTGGCCACACAGGTTTAAACGAAGCCATAGCAAATATGGCGTCTTAAGGATTTGTCTCGGATTATATTGCCTTACCTCAACCAAACGTAGGCAGTAAGGAACATTATTATTTAAAGAAAATAGCAAAACAACTTATATACTTCAAAACAGCCATTAATAAAATGTGAGTGCTAATTGAAATAAATAAGTCTACAAATAAATTAAATACGTACCCAAATAAACAGCAATATGCTGAATGAGCAGAACTAAATACAGTGAACTGGCATTTCGAATTAAATTTGTAATATGGATTAACGTAATTATGACTAGGTGGCGAGCATAGCATTAAATTATTAGAGGGTTTTCCGACTGCATTACCGATCGCGGCCGGTAATACCCCACTATTCTCAATCAATAGTATTGCAATAGCAGTCAAATAATCGCTTTTCAGTTAATGAAAGCATTTGAAAAGTTAAAAGCGTACTATTAGGTCGGGAACGCGCTGTGCAACTAATTACCGGGCGATATTACCGGGCCGGTATTTTCCGGTATTCGGCGTGTGAGCGCCGCTACGGTATTATCGTCCAAATTCGCCCTAATGTTTAGTTGTGGTCATTGAAGGTCATTAGGCGGATTTGTTTGAATTTCCTATCGTTTTTGGCAGATAATAATGGTTGTTTACGTCAATATTTATGTTTCGTTAAACTACACATGAACTTATAGCGGATTTTATTTATTATCTGCGAATTCCAGGAACATTGCAGTCCTTGAAAGGTCAGCTTTATCTGTCAGTGCTGAACGAATTACTAAACCCATTACGTTTATCTTATGATGAACAAGAACGGTTAAATGCAGTTATTAACTCTATTCCTACTCGGTCTAGAAATCCAATTTTTCAAAACGTACAACTTATGGCTTTGCATTTGCAATTGCTGCATATTCCTCATAACATACAAGAGTACTTAAAATGATACAAACTAAAATGAAATTCTATGACAGCTTTGAGTCGCCGCAGTATTAAGACTGGACAGACAGAGTTGATTTAGTAATTAATTTTCCCGCGTGAAGTGCTCTAAATGCACTAGAAACTATAATCCTCATTAAAATGAGAAATAGGCAGCTATTCACTATACCTCCAAATATAATTTTGGCTTGTAAATACAAAATATAATTTTGTGTTTCGACAAATCCCTCAAACCGTGCTAGTAAATTAAATGTAAAACATTACTATACACTAAGGTTTATCAGTACCTGGAAAGCATTTTAGTCATTTACTAATATAGTTCTAATTGAACGATGGAAATCGTTTACACAGCTGCCATTGAAGCACTAATTAACAATCTCGGCTCAAGAAGTCATTATGTACCACAGCAATTTCCAATAATACTTTATAATCAATCAAAAAATCTACAAAATAAATCGGAATCTCGGGTATAATATCACGATGCGATTATTTTCATTTGCTCCCGAGACCACTCAATTTTTCGCATAACGCACCATCCAATGAAAACACAAATTAATCTGCTCATTTTTTGCATACAATTTTATATCATTGAGCCCAAATATCCAATACATTTCATCTGAGTAATCCTGTGTCGCAATGATAGTATGGATTACTTGCCATTGCGATTGAATTATTCCATCATCATGAAAACACCATATTAACAGATTGCCTGGATGCTCTTGATAATCTTCAAAAGCTTCGTTTTTATGAAGGTGTAGCATTAAATCCGAAATCAATATAGGGAGGTATAGAGAAAAGAGTGCGGGAGAGCGCCTGTGTCGACGCGATATCCAACACGGGTCGGGATTACCGGACGTCAAATCCGGGATTAAACGGGCCGGGATAAAACGGGCTGGGATCGGATCTAGTCCGGTTCAGCGGGATTTCCACAGGCAATAAAAGTGTCTGCAGCCGATTTAAACCGAGCCCGGGGGCAATCCGCCCGGATACCAATTGCTAGGTAATTTCGGTGTGCTTACGCGATCTATCCACGTGGAGCCGGCGTAATGCCTTCAATTGGATTAGCTGTGTGTCGTGTGAAGCTCTTAATTTATAGTTCAGAGCTTTTGATAACAATCTCACAAATCACGTATGTTACTACTGAAATAGATACGTCTGAAATTGGAAAAGATTTTCAGTATGCTCGAGTTAGTGTACATCTTTATTTAAATTTTAATTCGTGGTCGTGAGCTTCATAGAACAAAACAAACGCATTCACATACGAATATCAAAGTTTTTTTAGAATATAAATTTAATCCGGCTCGTTTGCAATGGCCGTCGATCAACCATTGTAGGGGAGTTCTCTAATCCGGATTGGAGATTCATTAGGACGAGATTATGCTCTATTGAAATCTGGCTTACAGAGATACGGGTACGGAAGCACAGACAGAACGATATTTTTATTTACGAGTTTCATTTTAGATATGTAAACTGTAAAAAAATGACCTTTAAGGAAACACGTGCAAAAATTTTCTTGCTACTGAAAGTAGATAAACACGAATACTCAGATATGTGTGCTTCACGTCAGTTCATTTGACAAATTAACAGGCTTACCAGATATGAAGAAACCTCGGTTGTTTTCCATCGGAGTCATTCGCTAATATTGAAGCATTAACCTTATTGGATAAGTCTCAGAAATACGCAACATGCTCTCTTATGAAATAAAACAGAAGACACCTTATTACTTTGATTTAGGGGTTAAATCCCTGTGTAAATATTGTGAATATATCCAAAAGGGTCTAATATAAACAAATGGCAAAAATTCCTCAAGGAAAAGATGGGTAATTACTTTGATAATTTTATTTGATTTTTCTTTGAGATCAGGAAAAAGTGGATACCGTTATATTTGTAGAAACTACTCTGATATATTAATTTATTGATTAAGCATTAAGAGCTTAAAAATTGTGTGTCTAGTGGAATAATATAATGTTGATATTTTATAAGAGGTTTAATTTGATGAATAATGCAGTAAATATTTATATTAAATTCAAAAACATTAATGAAGTAATCGGTTATGCAGCTTATCTGTTCTGGCGGTGCGCGGATTAAGCTGCCCTTAATCCTGGGGTTGTTTCGACTTGTCCTGACAAAATTCTACAATGTGTGTGTTTGTTATTTTTATTATATTTTACTGTGGTAAGCTGCCTTTTTATGTGTATGTATTACATACACACGACCCACTTAGGCACTATAGATATATTTTATATATATAAATCATAGTGAATGTTTTATTTCGTTGTACGTTACTCCTAACATGCTGTTACGAGATTTCTACATACAGAACTTATTTAGGTCTTCGTTGTCTTCAAACTCACTTACAACCACGAAGGTAATCGAATGATATCGACAGATTTGTTTGTCTCAAATAAGATATTAAAATTAGCTAATTGTTGTTTATATAACAAAAAAAAAAACTAAATGAATTTATCAAATAATATTGTTTGACACGGATACGTATTCCGGTTTCTTACATAACAACCCCTATCGTAGGTCGCGGTTACACCCTATAAAATTCATACAACGTGGTCGGCGTTACTCCATTAATCCTAATCATGCTAAACTCAATCTTATGTATATAGCAGTAAAGACCTTGCAAGTCGCCTTGTAGCTTCCCACTACAAACCCAAGATAAGCCGATGGATTAGTTCGACATAACGGAATAGGATAAAAAAAGTATGAAGTTGAACCCTGATTTGGATTTATACTTTCTTTGATGAGATATGAACCGTATTTTTTTAAATCATTATACTAGTTCATATTTAAGTACATTAAAACTATTAATTGCGACTTTGGTTAGTAAAGAAGCCATAGCAACAATTGATTAAAAAAATCAAAGTTTTTGATATGTCTAACATTCTGTTTAGAATGACATCAAGTCAATATCCAAAACAAATTTTGTAAACCAATTAGCAAAGGCTAGTTGGATTAAGTCGTCCTATTCATGATTTGAAAGAGGTTGAATGATTTTTTAAGCGAGTGAACAATTAATTATAAACCTAAAATGACGTAGGTATATCAATTTATTTACCTCAGGCAGACACACCGACTGTATGGCCCCAAAGACAGCAGAGCTTGTGTTATGGATAACCATACTCTGAACTGGAAGGAACCCAGAATAAACATCCATGTATAAATATAAACAACCATGACTCGAGAACAAAAATCTATGTTCGTCGCACAAATGAATGCCCCGGCCCGGACTCGAACCCGGGACCTCTGGCGTGTGAGCAGGGTTATGAACCATTACTCTACTAAGTAGTTCGTCGAATTCGCATACAAACGCACACTAATAGCTACGTAAATCATTATGACAAAAGAATCTGCAATTTGTTTAAACGTAATCCCAAAATTGCAAATAAAAATATTAGGGAACGTGTACGAGAAGGTAGAAAATCCGAAAAAAGGGCTGTGTACGAGAATCCGGGTGCGGTGCGGTAGGGGTAGGGGTAGACCCGGATTTTCGTGATCCTACCTTACCTTGATCCATGGGCTAAGCACACACTGCCGTAATGTTTGTTGGAATGGATTTATTTTAAGGAATAATATTATGTATGTTTGAATTTTATTCTGCACAATTGTTTTAATGTCTGTTTGTTGTTTTAGACCATCATAATTTGTGGCGGCGGCGTTCGGTTAGGTTAGCACTATTTATATGTACTAGCTTACGTAATTTATATATTTTTTTTATAATTATGACTGTAGAACCTCATTAATTCATAAACTCCATAAAAGAAATGTCCCAAAATGCAAGGAGTCTGGGCCAGGTCTTTGTACACTTTATCAAAAAATAGTTTAAGATTCTTAAAACACTTTTCGATCGTTAAATTGTTTTTAAAACACTTTATTTATTGGTAGGAAATGAAATTGTGCATTATTAGTGTGCAACACAAACAAAAAACATCATAGCGGAAAAAATGTCATTTTGACAGTTAAGGTTTACTTGCATCTTTTTTTTGTGTTTCGAGTAGTATCGATGGCTGGTTGCCATTACGTCCATAAAATTGAATTGAATTGTTTTGTGTATTTTTAGCTTATTTAACAGTTGTAAAGTTAAAAAGAAATAGACAGACAACTATCAATGTGATGTGAGTGAAGTGTGCCGTGAGTGAGGTGGCTGTACCCTCTGCTTAGTGAACTAACTTCACTTGACAACTTCCGCCATAGAAAAGACTCATTGTCAATGTTGCCCGCTAAAACGAACACAAATAATGTTGACTTTTTTATTTTCTTACCATCTAACTACTGATTAAATCAAATTATTTGTATTTTTCCTGTAATTACCATTAATTTTTCTATTTTTTTAGATGGTGTACAAAGACCTAGCCCAGGTTGTGACATTTCTTTTATAAACTCCATAAGTGAATCATTTAGTGCCAAAATGCGTGACAATTAAAATTTTGTGGCTCAGTTTTTCATACTTTTTTTGTCTACATAACCCTTATATTGCCATCGCTCAAATCGACGGCACTATACTGATCTTTCTCGTACGCGTGTGCTACGTCTTAGCCGGTCCGTCTGAAGATAATCCATAGGTTATCTCGCTCCCTCACATAGGTGTTACGAGCAAATCCTCGCTTGTCCCGCTCTAATCCCTTATTTGAATCTTATCAGATCTCAGGACATACACCGTTGTGGTCTTACTCTATATCTATATATGTAGTAGCGGATTCAGACTAGACGATAGGGTTGTAGCCCAAATTTTTGATAAAATGTTTGTGTCTAGTGCGGTAAATAGTACCTACAGCTTCGATTTTTTTATTTATATTTATTACGCTCTCCCGTCTCTACTAAGGATTTGATCATCCTAAAATTTGCAAATAAGGACAGTCCATGGGGAATACGTGTGCAAAGCTGAGATTAAAAGGTAAACTATAAAGTAATTTTTATCTGTGTTGCAGAATCTTAAAAAATATTGCTTTCACCTATTTTTCGCAACCCTAATCTGGCCAGCATATATTAAGGCTACGTCCACACTTGGATTCACGATTAATGGGCTTTAAATGCGATTGAAACTGAATTTATGTTTCTGCGACATGTCGGCAGGCTACAAGCAACGGATAGAGTCAGCTGCCTCGATCTGACGATGGAAGATCTGGTTTCCTGGCATCGGGATTAGGTGGTTCGACTTAAGACTGTGACACTTGTTCGTGGTTCTATAAATAAAGTGGATTTAATTTGTTAATGTTAAAATGTTATTTATTATAAAACCAAAGCTTGAAAGTGTATTTGATAATATGCATCGTAATATATTTTGATATACTCATAGCACCAAATTTAGTATTTACAAATTATATTTACTAATACTATATCGATAAACACTTATTATTCACATCCCAAAAACGTCAAAAAATTCATAAGACAATACAAAAACATTGAACAATCTAATCGATAATTCAACTGAAATATTCAAAATCGATACCAGCCTTAAGTCATAATTCAAAAACGCGCCTGCATAAAAGGGACCCTTTGTTCTATTAATTTTGATACTAAACCAAGGGCCATATTTTACAACAAAAGCGTCGCGAATTAAAGGTTTATTTCTTGCAAGTGTACTAAGATATAATATTACTAACCCTTTGAAAGGATTAAGATTTTGTTAAGGGCCCCTCGGTAAGCTCAGACAGGCGGTCCCTTCCGATTAGGGTACACCCTTTAAAGGCTCGATTCTATGGTTTTTATTTGGATTAGGTTCACATATACCTAGAATGCTACGTTTTATTGACTAGGTTTCATTGTAAGGTCATTTGAAATTTAGGTTTAACAGATCGTTAAGAAATCGCGTAATCGCAACTGGTATTTATTAATAATTTTTGCGACAACAAATCGAATTACATGTTAAGTATTTATAAAATATTTCTTTATTATACTAACTGATACTAAAACATTACATGCCTATAAATGATTTTAACAATTTATTTTATTACTAACCTAATAATTGTTTGAATCCACAATAAGTCTTTCACAAATCATGCCAGATGAGCTTAGAGCTAAACAATTCAAAACGAATGACTTTGAATCGTAAATTGCTTGCGTAAGCCACAATCGCTTTTATATTCGAATAAATCCGAATCATTCGATTAATCAAAACGAGTTCTCGATTTTGTCCGAAGTCTCACCGCAGACGCGCTGACGATCCGCATGTGCCTCAAGGATGACTACTAACTGAGATAAATAACACATATTTTAGTAATAATAGTCTCGTAGATGCTATAAAAATCTTGAACAGTGTTTGTTATTCAGCTAGAAGAAACATAAAGTCCATAAAATGACAGTTACAAAAACTTTTCCATCAAAAAATTTTACATTACATACAATTTTTTACTGAAAGACATTAAAAATTTAGAATTAAAAGATTTAGAACAACAGCTCTCTTTATTTTAATATCTCTTCTTAGCTGATAATCATAAAACTACACATGAAACGTACAATAACATTCACCTAAAATAAAACTCTCAACTGACATCCCTACATCGTATAAGCCTAATCTTGACAAATGGTCAGGATGATCCCACACTCGCGCTTATTTGTCTCCGCGCGTTCTCGGCACAATTTTTTATCGATTGATCAATCAGAAGTTCCGCGGGCCAGCTGATTGCGTCCGTATGTGGTGCCGCCGGATCAACGCACACATCTAACCCGTTGCGGTTCAAATCCAAATTACACTCGTCCACAAAAGAATAATAAGGATTTGCGTTCTGATACACACACATGAGAACTAAAACTTTTAAACAGAGTTTATGCCTGGGTAATCAAATTTAAACTTTATCGAGATTGCGTTACAGTATGAATTCCTTTAAATCATTATCGATTTTCTCGTATGCATGTTAAACCAGGGTGAAGCGCAGGATTATCTCGGGATGATTGATGGACGGAGCTCCTGTCATATTTTTTAAGATGCCTTAAAACATAAAACAGATTCGCTAATAAAAAGATGACGTGGTTTCTTCTGAAGGTTTGAAGAGTTTCAATTTAAACTGATTTGGAAGCTCTGCATAGACATCGTTGGTTTTAGAATTGAATTCAAATAAAAAAAATCAATGTCTTTTGAATTCACGTAAATTTCATTATTATGATATTCATATTCTTATTCTTATGATATTCATTTGCGTTTAAAATCTAACTACATTGTTCTTAATAGACGTTGTTAAAATTTATGTATGGGCATAGATTTAAAAAAGATAATATCGAAGGCTATCTGTAATACGTCCACTGCAGGTCTACTTATTTTACTTAATAGGAATAGTATTCATTTTCCCTGTCATTACTAACACCTAACAAAATCACCAGCACAAAATTGTATAACTTCAGTGCCACAAGTATTCATCTAAGGAGTCCCTAGGGCGACTGGCTGGGCACTACACACGTGAGCTACCTACAAGAATACAGGGTGCACACATGAATCCCGTAAGCTTTTCATCCGGATCAGTCCGGATTAGGCGGCAGTCGCTATCCACCGTCCGGGTATACATCTCCAGCGGGATTATTAAAATCCGGATTTTGTCCGGGCCGGATACACGCTGTAAGCGGTGTCTTGGTAGTATGTTAGCTCAGGAACATTACAATTTAGATTTTCTTGGTGTGATTTTTTAGAATGCTTTCAGATTTATTTAAATTTTAGTCTGAGTGCTTTTCATTTAATTATTTTTTGAAAATATAAAGGCATTAATGTTAATTAAAAAGGTCTAGCTAAAAAACTAGGAATTGGAGATAACATTTTATGACATAATAATTAAAAATAGTTTATATGCTTTGTTTGTTTATCGACATTAGCACAACTTTTTATACTTAAGTTTGTAGCAATTATTATTTTTGTACTTACACTAACGTAAATAGACAACTCGCCCACAAGAAAATATATGAAATTAATATACAATTTCACTGACACTCGTATAGCAAAACAAAACATTTGTTACTTATATTTATGCAATTACTTTTTCCTCGGCCCAATCTCTACATCTGCGATGTTTTAACTCATTGTTCGCTCCCGGACGAGAATCGCGTATATCCGGATCATCCGGCGGATAAAGCTCGTGTGTTGCCCGGAGATAAGTACTACTTCATTAAAACACCCTTTGTACGAGGAGACTTATAGATTTTTCCGTTTACTGAACATTAATATCTCTATAAACGCAGCGTCATAACTTATACTAATGAATTATTGTGATCGAAATACGAAATCTGTAAGTTTATAATGTTAACAGGGAAGTAATAATTTTAAATATTGTATTATTATTATATTGTAAATACAAATTAATCCAAGCATGTGTGTTAAAATAAATGTGCTAAACTTACGCTGAATATTAAAAAATAGCCGACTATTTTTAGCAATAAAGAAATGCCTTGATGCATACATCCGCGTTGTAAAAAATACTTACTTTTAAATAAAAAATATAAATCGGCTTATCTATATAAAACCAGCTTATTCGAATAAAGTACTGTCTGCAATTTAATCACTCATAAATCAATAAAATCATTAATTATAGGATAATCAGCAGTGAAAAATCTACATATTCATGTGAAAGTTAGGCACTTAGTGTTAATATTTATAAAATCTTTTTGAACTGTGATGTATGAGAAATCATTTTGAAAGATTTAGAGTGAATGTCGTTGCTTCCAAACCAAATTTTTTCTACTATACTGTCTAAAATAAATTTAACAAATTTACTGAATTTCTCATAAGGTAAAAACAACACACTTTTTTAATAAAGTCTTAACTGTTTTGCTGTCACTACCCAGGTATGAAACGACAAAAAGATACGTCTGGCTCACGGGTGCTTAATCCGAACGCCATTGTGCAATACTCAACTAATCGTTCCAAACTAAATACGATTTCAAATTAAGTATGATTTATAACCCCTGATTAACTCTCAGGGATTAGGACCAACTTAGCTTTTTAAGTTGAAAAATTATTCAAAGATGTTTATATGTCTTGTGCAAACTGTTGCTGGTTTGTGTTACGTGTCTATCTTGTTTTTAGCGGGTTTTGTTTATACGTACATACTTAATACGATTTTTCTCAAATATAAAATATTTATAGGAGATAGATACATCATCATTCTGTTCAGTTATAAATTGCAACGGCCGTGTTGTAGCGAAGCGAGTGATTGTAATGTATGTCTTTCTACAGCCAAGTTCCCAGGTTCTGTTTTGGTAGGATCAGCACATAAATGTTTACGAATCGTGGTCAAATTAAATGTCAATACTTATCATTTTATGATTTTATGCTAGGTCAGCTCAGATTGTTGAAAGTCATCAAACAAACTTCGCTTACTTTGGGAACAAACATCTTCTATGTTTTCTGAGGAGGATTATGTTAAAAACAAGGACAAATAAATAAATTATCAACAATTAACCATTCTAACCAAATGATATGTTCATTAGTGTAATAACTTGATACATCTTCGATTCAAGAAGATTTTAATTTAAACACCAGGTATTATTTCGAATAAAATATCGTTGTGTTACCATAGTTGCACCACCCTCAGATTTAAACCTATGTTATATCCGGGTGCCCGGATTAGGCTTGAAGCTAAAGGACTAGACAGAGACAGAACATTCAATATCCGTTGAAGAGAAACAAAGAGGGATGATTAAGTGAGATTTAGAGATTATGAATCATAAAGAGACTCGAATGAATGGGAAATTATTACGGAGGGCAGTACAGGGGTTAAAACCGAGAGTTTTCTAGCTTCATGTACTGGGTTTCATGAATTTAGTTTTGGGCGTAACTATGGGGTGAGTTTCACTGCAGTATTTGTAGGATGGGAGATTCAATTATTAGTCTCATTGTCGCGTTTGGATACAATTTTTATTTCACAATATTTTGTTTGTTTGTGAGAATTGCTTGCGCGTTGTTCACTCTTTCCTAGGCACACAAAGAGACGACGAAGTTGATTGTGTGATACAAACCTTAGTGTAGGATTGTATCACAATAATTCGAATCTGAGTCACCACCAAGACTGTACCAATAAAATAAGGGTGAAGACTTTGGTTTTTGCTTACACGCCCTTGGCGAAGAAACTAATTGTTTTTGGAAGCATTATGATTAAATTTTTGTTAAAATTTCGAAGCTCATTTTTGCGAAAGTCAACTTGACTGAGTTGAATGGAATTTAGTATATCTATGTACACAATAAGACTTAACGTTACAAATTTACTGCCGGCGGAGTGGCGGGTAGAAGTCCTACCTCATACGCCTCATACATAATGAACTCAGATGTTTGTCCTCGGGTCACGATTGTTTGAATTTATATATGTATGTTTATACCGGGTCCCCCCCCCAGTTCGCTGTATGGTCGCCCATCCATAACAAAAGCTCTTACTAGCGATTTATTTATTATAATTCTACTATTTTTGATTGCCAATTATTCTTGAAGCTTATAATTCAATTAATTCTTTTTATCAGCTCTGAGTAAAGAGTATTAAAAACCCGGGAGGAAATGACTCAGGGTTAGCCATTGATACAGTCAGATAAAAGTTCATTCATCAAGTTCATTATTTACACCGGCTTAAGTAATAAAGTAATTATTGATGAAATAACGAAAAAAATTAAAAGTTTTGACAAGTTAAGAAATTAATTAACCTACATTAATCTACATGTAAAATTAATAATAAATCCCCAGACAAACACACCAGTATGGCGCCAAAGTAAGCAGAGCTTTTGTTATGGATGACCAGCCAACTGGGGGGGGGGAACCCAGGATAAACAAGATGAACAAAAATACGTATATAAATATCAACAACCATCACCCGAGGACACTACTTAAGCCGCCTAAATAGCATGTTAGGTAGAAAAAGTAAAATGTCTTTCAGAAACAAACGTACACTTTACAAGGTCTGCGTTAGACCCGTCATGACGTATGCCTCGCCAATCTTTGCCCACGCCAAACCCTCCCTCCTGCACAAACTGCAGGTAGTTCAAAACCTCTTTTGCCGCAGGGCCACAAACGCACCGTGGTACGTGCGTAACGCGGACTTGCATAGAGATCTTGAACTGCCTAAATAAAAATAATGTTTAAATGTTTGTAACTTGTTTCGAGATTATGCGGAGATGAGCCCAGATCCCTTGACAAAGGGTCCCTAGGGCCGGACGCGTGACGAGGAATATATTTTCTTTAACTAAGATGAATCAAGATTATGAATAAATGATTTCATTTTGAACGGCTCTAAACCTTTTGATGGACATTCAATAAAAATGTTGGGGGAATCCGGGAGACTCAACCAGGTGGGAGACATGCTTCACATCATAAAAAACGGTTTAAATTTTGCGCGCTCAAACACTTAGTTTAACATTTACGCACTACTATTTTGGCCGTCATTACCCAGGTGAGCCATATAAATAGGATTTTTAAATAAGTTTTAAACATTAGTACGTTTATTGTATACGTTTTGAAACTGTTATGATAAAGTAAAGACAAAGTAAAAGAAAGTTCATCTCTCCTAGACTTCCCCTATGCATTCGTTGAAGAATAATTAAAGCCTAAACACTGTTGTTCTTTTTAAGTAGGTAAAAGTTGGATTTGAATGAAATTGGCATTTTTAAATAACACAAATATATTTTCCTTAAGTCAACTTTAGAACATCACCGGCCATCCTTATGTCACTGTATATAAGTGTACTAACAGTCCAAAACATGCTTAATCAGAGCTATGTCACATTGCCCCTTGGTAGACCTGGCGCATTCGACAGAGGCCCGGGCTAAATGCGAAAATCGCTTGCGCGTTGTTCTGCCTTTTGTAGACGCCCCACCTACTAGGGGATGACGATACTACATTAGAATGCGAATCTCAGCTCGTAAAAACGCTCCAGATTGTACCAAAGTCCCAGAGCGTGTCGAATAATCTAATAAAAGTCTTGTTCTACGCCCAACCTAGAAGCACTGAACTGCGTGTTCAAGCGCACACGGCATACCATAAATACATCATAGACGTGAATTTACTACACAATAACTAACCTGAAATAGTCTTATTGAGCAGACTGTTAAACGCCTCCTTCTTGGGCGAGAGGTGCGCGTGCGCCGCGTGTTCAGGGGCGGAAGGCGGTCGTTGTACCAAGCGCTCTTCGGGTGAACGCCGCGGTGGCGTCTTGCTGCGACGTAGCTCGGGGTTCTGACGAGAAAGGGATTATTTGTACAATAATTTTTTGTGCATCAAATGAATAACTACATATTATTATAAACGGATATTTCAGTAGGTGCAATTACAGGAACACAGGTAATTGCAGCTGGGGTCAGTTGTCGGCGTCGTTTAAAGTTTAAATGGGCCACATAAGCCAGGTATTAAATTAATTAGATAAAGTGTTGGCTACATTTGTAAAAAATGTTTTTTACAAAATTTTATTCGCGTTTGTCTTCCATCTCACCTGATGAAAAGTGATGATGAGGACGAAGATGTTACACGCCTATCCAAAAGCCTATCGCCTATTCACTGTAATTGAACTGTTAAAGATTCCAGGGCTATACGTTTAAAGTTCAAAGTTCAGGAATAACGTAATGAAATTCTTGGTTAAATTAAACTCATGACGTTTAAGTATACACGTATTTAGATGTCAAACGAGATATTATTCAGTTTTGTATATTGTGACCTTGTTTTAGATATAGAATAGTATAGTACTTTAGCCTTCACGTACTTTAGCTATACATTTAAAACTATGTTCCTTTAAATTGTAAAAAGAGAGACATTAGAGAGAGAGAGAGAGAGAGAGAGAGAGAGAAAGAGAGAGAGAGGTAGATATAGAGATATATTTTTGAGGCTTTTGGCGTCCTGGGCACAAGGGGCTCACCGCCTGTATTTGGACTTAGCGAGGCGATTGGTAAATGAAACTCATGACCCTAAGGCTGGGACCTACCTCGCACAACGAATTTCTATTGCGATCCACCGTGGTAATTAGGCCAGCCTTTTGGCTACGTTGCCATCAGTAGATTATATTTTAGGTGTAGTTTTTTATTTGTAGCGTATTTTTATCTTATAATTATTAATTTAATACACTTATATATACATTTTAGAATTGGAAATATTTTAAAACGTTTGTAAATACATACGAATAAAATAAAAGAGACATTTATTTTCACTGTTACAAAACTTGTCACATTTTGGTAACATCTATAGGTGCTGTAAAAATAAATTATTTATGATTGACCAGAACACATTAAGAAAATTTACGTAAGTTTCCTTATCTCAACACAGTTTTATTGAACAAATGTTGGAACGGGCACTAAGAACAACGTATCTGCTATTGAATTAACACTTTTGTTCTAAACATTTAAATCGCTAGTCACGATTTTTCCGAGTATCTACGTGACATATTTCGTCACAACTATCAAGTTGTATCTGCCTATCCCTACAAATACGGTACATCAATATGCAAAATTATGAGTAATCTAGGCGCCTTTTAATGTTATAGAAAACCATACTGGACAAATAAGGACCAACAGTTAGCCTGCTTAAGACTGAAATACAAAATAATCTACATGTAAAATCTAAAGAAGTAAGTGAAGACAATATTAAGAAGTAAGATAAAAGTGATGTGTAAGTTCTTAAATTTTAAAGCTTACAAATAGAAATTGTTGCGAAATAGTAAAATACTTAAACTACTCATAAAAAAACATGTTAAGTGCTCATTAAAGTATTTTCTATTAGCAATAAGCACTAGGTTTAAAAATTATTTATAATAAAATCTTATTATGAATATTCATATATTTAAAGGATGGAATAACTCATTGATTTTGTAATACTTAGGCAGCTTTTTTCATTTGAAATACCATACCTAAATTCGATGGTAAACTTTATTTATTTAGTTATTACAATTGAATTAATACTGAGCACCGTTTCCGCCTAGAACTACTTCTACGTAATTTATTGTATCATTCTTAATAATACAAGAATATAGATATGTCTTATCATAGAGGTCAGGTTCAATAAACAAAATAATGAAAGCTACATTTTGTATCATCAAAGTCTACTCTGAACTTGTAGATAAAGTTACCTATCGTCGTTGCGTATCTCAGTCACTCGCTTCTATTGGGCTCTACAACCCAACGTCTCCAGTAATTTAAATAAATTGAAAAGTGGGGATATGCGTCCGCGCGTGCCATACGATCAATCTAAGTCCAGTCACTTAAATCGAGCACCATAATACAACCACTTGAGTATTACGTCACTCCAGCGCATCTCCCAAATAACAACGCATTGTCACCCTTACCCCAACGACATAAAAACCACAACTTAGCTCCATCAACGACATGTAGACAGGCAGAATGATCTTGTAATGGCGAATCTCGGTATGTTTAACTTTTTAATAAGGTTAATAATATAAAACGGGATTGTTTATGATATGTAACATTGAGACAATTGGGAGCTTCAAATAAAAAAATGAATTTTTTCAAGCAAGCAGATTGTACAAGCTTTTGCCGTTTGCACTTTCTGAATGAAGTTTATTTAATATTGAGGTGATAATATGTTACATATACCAGTTTGAATATGTAATTAAATTCCAAAGCTCTGAAGGAACATTGTAATTAACCAACAAACATATTTTCCAACAACAGTAGAAAAACAAGCAAAAAATACAACATTTGAATTAAATTCAACGTAAAATAAATGATTACGAATAAGGCAGAATACTTGGATTATTTATTACATTCATTACATGTGTGAGGTCTATGATTGTTCAATTTTCCGAAATATTATTATTATTATTTTGTGTTTTATGGCAATCAGCTGTTGTTACTACACAATAGCCATTTCTGCCACATTCAAGTATTAGTATAATAAAAGTATTAATAAAATTCAATTCTCAGATAACTTTTACAGTAGAATAGTTTTTAGAGTTTGGTATAATTTCCATAGAAAGTCTTGTCGATAGCCAAATTTACTCTCCAAATAAAAAATATCTGAGCATTGAACAGTCAGGTCTAAATATTATAAATTTAGATTTTTATATTTGCTGGTTCAGTAGAATAACATAGCAGATAAATTAATTTTGCATAGCACATAATCAAAATCACCCGGTTAAGAATTTAAATAGATAATCTAGAAAATTTTGCTTTTTATATGTGGTTTTAATAAAAAGGATTGCGCACTTAAGACAGAAATTGTATCGAAATGTAAAACCAGACATAACCAATGCACGGTAGCAAAGTCCACAAAATCACCTATTTTTATTGATTTTTATGCTTTTTTTATGATATTTAAAGGATGCCTGATGTGCCAAATGTATTAAAGCACCTACACGTGTTTCTTGTAAAAATGTTGAGATGTCCTTCCCTACGAGATCGAACATAGCCTTAACGACACGAGGACTAAAAGTAATAATACTTTAAGAATGACATATTATTCTTGAATTAAGAAAGCCACTTAAGGATCAGCGTTCACCTAATCACAAGCCTGGTAACAATACTTCGGTTCACCTTAGCGGCTCTCGGGAGCGATGCGTCTAGTATCGTATTGGAATTTGTGATGCCGTTTGACCCCAGTTAACCCAGCTTACGTCGGCGCCTGATTCGTCCTCGCTTCGATTGTGTTGTGACACAAACTGTAATGTATTAGTGTTAACTCTTGCAATCACGGCTAATGGCGCAATTGCTGGAGTAACGCTGGTCGAGGTGGTCGAATCGCATTTCAGCCAAGTGATGGTCAGGATACTTTATTAAACTCAGCTTCTAAACTAACTTCTATGTCTATATTCTATGTATACATTGTAAAGATGAACGCTTTATTTGTATGTATGTTTTTAATTTTCAAACTGCTATTGTGATATATATATATATATATATATAGAAGTTATCCTTGCGATAATAGAAATATTTAATCCAGAAGTAGCTGTTTAAAAAAACCAACCAGCTGCTTAATACGTAAGAAAATCGCGCATTTATCGCGTGATTATCACTAAACGTCAAAAAAACTTCATGTTTCATACTATATGAAATTTAAAAGGCCAATAGGGGCTGTAAATAAACTGCCCATGTCGAAAAATAATGCTATTCCACATTTGACGCGCACGCATTACACGCTTGAAACTGCTAGTACTTATTCTATAAAGAAAGTTACTAATACGTAAATCAAACTCGAAGTTTTATTGTAATAAAAATATCGGAATTGTTGACCTCCACCCATAGAAATATAAAGTTTGTGAACAAGTAAACAAAAGCGTATTAATTATACATAAACGCATGATGCAAACTTGTGCTTGCGAAGACATAAACAATACATCGTTTAATTTTGTTGATAAATTATGTTCTATCTTAACCCAACACTTTGAAATTCGTGATTTAGGAGCAGTTTATACTTGTAGTGTACTTAAAAATATATATCTACCGCATGTTTATAAACATTATTGTTTTATACGTTTCACTCTAAGTATTGTTTATGTGTAATCAACAAGACAAAATAATAAAAAAATTATTAATCTGCCAAATTCAGATTTTTTCCCTTATATTGTTGTATTTTTCGTATCTTTTGGGATTTTTATTTACTTTTGATTAGTTTTTTTACGTATAATTACGATGTCCCCTTATTCAACTAATATGTATAGTTCTAATCTCTATAAAAAATGATATCTGACATATTGACGTAAGTATTTGGATCTATTGATCGACGATGATATGGCTGTATTGAACAAGTATTAAAGTTTGAATTTTAAATTAAGGTGTTTAATAGTAAACTAAACATTTACTTATTCTTATTCTTTAATCCCTTACCTTATTGTAAAGGATAATAATAGCTATCATTGATCTGAAGAAACCATGAGACACAAAACGTTTTATATACACAATTGTCTTGATACTTGCACCACATAGTAACCATAGGCATACAGATAAGTTAAAAATAATGTAAATCAATACTTAATATTATAAATCCTTATCATATATTAAATAATCGTGATATATTTACCGATCTATTACATAAAAAAATATACAAACATTAATTCAAAAACAAATGAAAGCCTATTTACATTTACCAGTAAATTTCCCCTACCGCATGCAAAAACATCTATTTTTCTACAAATAACAGAACTATTTACAAAAGAAGTGATCTACATTGATAAATAGCTCAGTCGGCGTGACGTCACCGTAGCTGCGCAGGCGTCAAACAGAGGCGAACAAACAGTCGAAATCAGCGATTTCCATTTACATAGACATTAAGTTAACGTTGTCTATCAGTTGGAATCCTGATTAATTTATATTGTGTGTATTTATTTGAGATAAAACGGAGTTTTGATGTTTGGTTAAGCTTATCTTTTAACTCTGGTGATGATTTCGAGGTTCTGTTCTAGTGTTTGTGAGTGTTGACGATGTGCTTGTAAAACTTACTTAGGAATGTTTGGAATTTCAAAGTCGAGCTTATTTTGTTACGCAACGATAACATAACAAGCATCACATATGACATTATTTTTGGCAAAGGAGCACGCAATCCTCCTAGGGGTAAGTGGAATTCGTGCCCATAGACATCAATAATCGTAGCTGGTATAGATTAATTATATTGTTATTCATTGATTATCGATTATTAATACGTTGAAGACCGTATGCTTAAGTTGGAGTTGCCTTTTGTTCCATTAATTGCAGTGCCTGTTCCTTCCCGTTATCCGGATCATAACCATGTAAACGTGTTATTATGGCGGCTACCCCCTCCCCCAGACGACATCTTAACATAAGAATCTTTACTACCACTATAATCTAAGCCTATGGCTTAAATTTCTTAAATAAGGTACTTTCATATCTTTGTAACATATTATAGAGTTAAATAAATTATTACTTAGCGACATGTTGGATATCTCTCATTAAATATAGTTACCAAGTGTTAAATATACTGTAGATAGACTCATAAATACGATTCGAACACATACTTTGTATTTCTTCATTGTTCGCATAATACGAACATAATACAGACAGCCTTAGTAATTAAGATCTGAAAATGGCTTTACCAGTTTCTGAAACAGACTTTACCAGACCATACTGATTAAAACTGTTTTGTTTCTAAAGTAAAATCCCGGAGCTTTGCTCTTTAGATACAGTAAAGACTAACCAACTTAAAAAAAACGATTCAAAAATTAACTCAATCCTGTTAAATTGTTTCATAATCATTATTAACCATTTGCAATGGCCGTTGAAAATCCACTAAATATCCGAAGGGGTTCCGCGTCCGGTATATCATAAAAACTAAATATATTAAACATGAAGACACACTTTTATAAAAATTTTATGAATAAACTTGCCTGCACGCTTCATGAATATTAATAATAATAAGACAATTGTACATTTGTCGGTAGATAGAACTCCCAAAAGAAAAAAAGCAGATAAAAATATACCGATCAAACTTTACACTTTAGACTTTTTTTAGTAAAATTATCAAAATTATGTCACACGTGGAAGCGAACCTAAAATGACTTTTGTGGCATAATTCCGCTTACACGAGTCTTTCACTTATCTTAGTTGGAGCAAGTTTAATGGCGCAGCGGAATAGTGACCTCGATCGCCGAAAGCCTGGAAAGTGTCGTTTTGAATGTCGTGATAACAGGAGATTATAATTGGATACTCAAGAATGGAGAGGTTATCAAAGGGTTAGTAAAACAGATTAAGACTTCATCTCATGTCTTTTTGAGGCTTTAGTAACTTACAATAAGAATATTGTCTAGGTCTACAGAAAACTCACCAACAGTATGATTTCAAAGTAAGATGACCAGAACTCTTAATCAGAACCTCTGAACAAGAAAACCACTTAAAGTTAGATTTGAATTTCCTTCCATGAAATTCCATCCAAATTCATGAAATTCCATGAAAAAAACATTCATCTTAAAAAAAACACTAAATTCCATAAGCAAATCTACTACAAAATGAAGCTAGTTAAACTCGACAAGAGCCTCAAAACACTAAAAGTAATCAGATTAAAACAACAAGTTATCCTATATTTGCTCCAGGATCCGGTGGAATTACCGCAGGATTCAAAGGTAGCGCTCTGTTTGCACTGACTACCGAGACAGGAGCCATGCTAATCCATATACAGCCTTACAACCCACGACACATCAGGCAGAAAACTCACGAGATAATCACCTCTATAACAATCGTATTATGGTGGCGGGCAGTTTTAAAATTCTTGACAGTCTCTATTTAGTTTTCTATGTCTCGGAACTAAGCTTGGAGGTTTAAGAGGCGTCTGTTTTTTGACAGATGTAGTTTGAATCGAATGGACGTCGTTTTTTAGATAAATAGAAACATGCGATTAGTGTTCTATGAGATCAACTATAAAACGGTACATATGTGACTGTTATAATTAGTACTGAATATTACAAAATGATTTGTAATGTTTTATGAATATTACAAAATGATGAAAAATTACACATATGATTTTTAAATTTATTTGCATAAAAATTAAAGTAATAGTTACGCAAGTATCAAATATTATTTAAGTAACGCAACTAATATATAAAAACAACTGGTATTGTTCTTAAGTTACTCCTTAAATTTCGTTGTGCTGGTATTAACAATAATTTTAAGGATTATTTTATTTATTTACAATACAAATTGATTCCACGTTAAAACTAGGCTTTACTAAAACTGGGTTTGTCTTCACACTCTGAACATATTATTTTTAGTCTAGGTCATTTAAGAACAGTGTAAATGAACAAAGTATTTTTCCAGCAGTACAAATAAAATAGTGCCAGCCCTTGTAGCTACATTCAAATACTATTTACGGATTTAAAGAAATATGAAAATGTGAAAATCGTCACGTATAATGACGTTACTTAAATTACTGTAGATAATATAACGTCACACTTAGATTAATTCCTGTTTCCCACATTCCAATTTTAAATAAATAAATATTTGCAGCGGAAGTATGATTACGGAAGTACAAATATGTTCTTGTTTACTGTACAAATACACTATTTATTGATATTCATTGTGAATAATCAATATCACACAATGGAGTTACAAAGGTTCTTCCAAATAATTTATCACTTATAAAACTCATATGAGTTTTATAAGTGATAAATTTTATAATTATAAATTAAATATCAACGTCTTCAAAGTTAACGTTCTCTATATCCCATACAGGATTTTTCTTGTTTTGATTTCCAGTGAAATACACTCTTAACTGTTTATTGATCTACGTAAAAGACTTAGCAAATATATATTGACTGAATCGAAAATGAAATACTCCAACTATAGGTACCGCAAATATAATCACAATAATAAATTCCCAGACAAACACACAGACTGTACAGCCCCAAAGCAAGCAGAGATCGTGTTGTGGATGAGCATACAGCGAACTGATTGGAAACCCAGAATAATCATCAATCAAAGAAATATTATTTTACTGTACTAAAGAATGAAAAAAAATCAAAACCAACTTCGTAACCTGTTTTAATCTTACTATTCTAGATACGGACAGTACATTACATAACCCCTACCACATATTACACAATTATTCCCTAGTCTTACGACTATTTCTACGACTGACAGATAACTAAAAAGACGAGTGATCTCTGACACTCGATAGATAATCTCTAGTTCAAATTATGTATTTATTTGAACTGAATCATATTACTTAAAAGTATTTGCTGTTTTGTTATAATCGCAAAAGCGGTAGAGTTCACAGTGTGTTATACTCGTAAACACTCATGGAGTCCGGTTTCCAGTAAATCCCGATTAAAATTACAGTTTTCAGAATCAAATGGCTGACTGGTTTTAGTTCTTGAAACTACAGATGTACCTATCTGTAGGAGCAGCAGTTTTTAGGTGTGTATAATAATTTTGATTTCTACTTTTTATAATAATTTAATAAAAGCTTCGGTGACAAAAAAAACTAAAGGTATGTTCTAAACTATTGATGTCTTATTAAAATGATCCAAATAATTATAGAGTACTTCTTTTGAGGGTTACTGACTTAAATCACTCGACTTAAACCACTCGACTCCTCTAATATTTAACAACTGACTATTGACAGGTAATATTTAATAGAAAAATATCAGAAACATCCAAGGTACGACGACCGCATCTTTAACAGTTAACGAGCAATTTTCATACGACTGTCAAAATTGGATTCCTTGAAAGAAATTAACGAAGAACAGTAAACTGATCGCTTCCAGTAAGAGTAAGGGCATTTAAAATGCCTAAAGCAAGCATTTTAATAACTCAATACCAAATCGATTCGAATACATCTGTTCTTTATTGAAGCTCTGCATCCAGGCCGCGCTAACCACCGCGTTAGGGCGCGTTCAGACAGAATGTAAGAAACCCATTAACACGCGCCCGCTACTGTACCTTAATTAGTGTCATTCGCACTATTTTTGGACGGATAAACACACTGGACCATATTGTCGAAATACACACAATTTGTAACAAATGGTTTTTAGTTTTCGAATGTGCTAACTCAATTTGTTCGGGTTTTGCTAACGTGTGAGCTGTGTGCTGGAGATTTCTCTCATAGTTCGGAGTTTGTGTTAGTCATTGATCCCGTTATGATTACAGAGGCTTTTATTGAGAAATTTTGTTAGAGATTTTAAGCAACACGTGTTTGTACGTCGGTACTTAACATAAACATTATATAATTGGGAAGAAAACGTCTATGTCGATCAAATAAACACAGTATTGTATTTAGTTATTAGAATATAAACAGCTGAAATAATGTCACTGACATAGTGGGTATTCGATTAGATAATAGGTATTTTTTGAACATAAAGTACACTAATTCATTCAACAACTGAATAAAACGATTCAAAAATAACATTGTTATTACTGTCATAATAATGCAACATGGTTTTAATAACAAATTTCATCCTTTTCGTACTGACCACGTTGCTACATAGAAAATTTATTTCTTATAGTCTCTTATAATCAATTTATCATGATTAATTGGTTGAAAACCGATAGCTAAATACATTAATCACTTTTAAAACAAAATACCGCCTTAATTCGTAGCTAATCAGTTAATCTGTTTGAATTATGCATTCCGATGAACCAATAAATCTGGCGCGTAATCGCCTTAATCCCAGCTGATCGCGATAATGTGCGTACACGATACCGCGTGTCGATATATAGCTGCACTATCGACAATCGGACGTGAGGTATCTCTAGCTGCGGACTATCGATAAGCTTAGCACTGATTATCGCGCGATTGTAGCTAATTGTGTTTTTAAAAGAAAATAATGTCACCACGTTCTTTTTAGAGGTCACTCTTTATTTTAAACCTATTGCATATTATTGTACATATATTATTGTAACTTTTAATGTTTAGCCATTTAATAGTAATGATAATAGTAATGTTCGAAAACAGTATCCTAGGTAATGTTGAGATAATCAGCACCTAGATAATCACTAATTAGGGCTCAAGTAGTCACACTCAAATAGAATAACCCAGTTAAACCACTTACGATAAAAGTCAACACTTATGATTATGAATGCTAATAACAATTTAATAAATAATTTGCAATGAGACGTAATAATACTTATAAATTATTCAACTTTTAATAAGGAGCCGTCGTTGGGTTCCTTTTGGGAATGCAATTTTGACAAAGTAGCGGCGAACAATTCGCGGGCACATTAGATATTGTTGACAAAACTTCCTCCTTGATTAATATGCATCGGGAGGTAATGTGGAGTACGTGTTTCGGAGCCGCGGCGGCGTCGGGCCTCGGTTTAGCATGCGCGACACATGACATGCAAAATTTTAGGTGGGATGCGCCAACGCTGCCCGGCGACCGGCGAAACTGGACGCACTTTCCTTTCCCATCCCTTTGTCTGCGCCGTTCATTAACCGCGAGTTAGACAAGAAAGGAAACCTTAGCTCCAATGCGTTTGGGCAATGCATATCGCATTCGGTAAAAGCGGGTTTTGACGAACGCCGGCGCATTCCCATGCAAGGTATGCCCGCGGGAGCTATGTCGGTAATTTAAATATTACGGCTACTCAAAAACGTGAGATGTTGGTAGCTCGAAAACCCGTGTGGGCTTTCATCTTCACTAATTTCGGATACACTGAATCCGACCGAAAAAGAGTACGCGTAATTAACCGGTGACATTTTTTAGTAATTAAATCGTTGGTTTTTGTCCAGGTCTTGGAAAGGGAAAATAATGAATATGTGCTTTAATTTTGAGGTTGATTTAATATGGGCTGGTAATTTTGTTTAAAAGAGAAGCCATAACGCATGCGCTGGAAGAGATTATGCTCGATAAAAATTCTTTGTGAATAAAATATGATAAATGTGGTGGGTACAATAATATGACCACTAGGCTGTCAAATTCACATGTAAGCTGCGTGTGTTGACTAAAAAGTCATTCTAATATGTGTTGGGCATCCGAATTTTGCGGGTCGTTTGATGCGCCGCTCGATTCCGGCAAATCCGTCGCGTCGGAAGTGGTGCGCCCGCGCTGCCGCCGCGCCACTCCACGCCGATGTGTCGATATGCTCAAACGGAGGCGATGACCTCGATCAGGACCCGCGATAATAGACCGTTATTGGTTAGATTAAGAAGCTGAACGAGATGTACTCGTAATTAGTAGACAATCAAAGAACCCTTTATTGTTTTTGTGAATAATGATCAATTTTGATTCTCAAGAAAAGGCTTGAGTAGGTTATGAGATTTGACTAACATATATTAAAAATTTTAGCAATAAGTCAATACAGTCCGTACTCTTTCCAACAGTAAAAGACGATTCCAAAAAAATTATTCCAAAGCCTAAAAATATCACGTTCTATGGGGTGGGCTATTTAAATTCAAACACACCATAACTTAAAACAAACGATTCAGATATGATTTGAAGCGCAGACAGTGATACGTGCACCATATTCGATTGTGCAACAAATATGTCAGTATCGATACAAAAAATACTGTAATGTGCAAATTATCGATATTTCGTATTCCCCTCACTAATCCGTGAGACGAATACGGTCACACAATGAGTTTATTATTCGACACTACAGCTTCTAAGTAAAGTGCATAATGTGTAAGTATTGTATAATGGGGTATGACGTGCATGTCTCGTCTGCGATGTACTATGTATCGCATATTATTATTTCACTTTAACAATTTCATCCGCTTGAAGTAAAAAACTAGTAAATGACAATTATTTTGCTAACCGAATTTGTAATTCGGACGGTTTCAGATCAAGTTTCGACTGGTGAAATTAAATTGAATTGACACACCAATGTTTCTGGAGACTTATACCCAGTTTAGTTGCTCATATTAGATTTTGGGACATGATCGGACTAACTTTCCAGGAATCAGCTATTCAGCAACTGGTTTGCCACTGTTCGATCAAGCAATATTTTATTTAACTGATCAACTGATGGCATAAATGGAGGTATACATTATGAAGGGTGAAAAGAAAGGTTAAACCTTTAAATTTTGATTCAAAACGTGTGGGTTGATGAATAAATAGGGCCGCAAAATTCTACAAATAATTATAGATCGAACTCTTACTTGATGTAAGTATGTCATTAAAACCTATATTGTAATAAACCCTTTTTAGCATATAAAATAAGCTACTACAATACACAAAACCATGTAGATACATAAATAACTAAAATACCAGACACCTACTCAATATGATTTCAAACGTCATGCAGTTTCATGCAAAAAAATCTAAAACTAAGAGAACTTCTATTAATCTCGACAAAGCGCTAAACATTAAAACGCCTTGTAAATAAAGCTAACAAGCTTACTCTCTTAAACTTTCAAAGTTATTCTACGACAATAAGCTTAACATAATTCAAGGAATTTTATCCCGAAACATCAAACATTGTAAACATGGGATCCGAGGCCGACTTAAAAGCAATTAAATATGCTTTTCTGCTGTAACTGCTACCTGAGCTTTATAACGCTAAAAATCCGCCTTTTTCTAAACAATTGTTTATCCATTACGTCAGTTAACTAATAAATATTAACAAATAGATATTTATTTAACGGTATCTTTGGTGAAAAGAAATTCCTTTGTTTTTGTAATATCGTGGTAATTTTCGAGTAATTGATACCTGCGTTTTGAAGTACGATTTTTCAAAACAGGGACGTTGAGAATGGGAGACTGCAAAGTTTATTATATCTTGTAATAGACAAAGTGATTTATAGATTCCTCTGTTATTGATGTTCTTAAAACTGAGTAGATATCTAAAATACTGTGGATTATATATGTGATGTACAGACTAAAAGTATCTAAGATTTTGAGAATGGTATTGCATTGTCCTACACCTGTATTAATAAATAATTATAACTACTAACACAAACAATTACACGGCAACGATTTCCTTGGGGTTAGAATCACAAAATGAAAATAATATTATTTCAAAATCGAGTAATGCGCGTCACTGCGCAAATGCATAAAAATTACGTTTAACAATCCTCAAGTAAAGAAAATGATGACAATTTCTTGGCAGCAAAATTCTAACCTTTGATATTTGTTACTTCAACCAATATCTCCACTTTCTCAACAAAGATTTAAAATTACTGCTTAAGTTGTTACTTTTGCTAAAGTAATTACTTGTTTATAAATACGCGTATCTGTTTAGGATGCATTGTCATAATTTAATTACTTTTACTTATCGATATTATGTACCATAGAAATTTTCAAAATAAATGTAGTTATTACATGGACACTATCAACTATCAAAAGACAAAAACAACCGATTAATAACCAATAACCAAATAAACAAACAAAAATAATCCGTTCACATGACATGAACCCGATCACTCAGATCAAATACCACAACGCAGATTAGAGTTCATTCACACAGTATTTTATTCCTTCATAAAGTCTCTTGCGCATATCGTTGCATAGTAGTTACTCATTTTGTTGTTATTATAATTAATTGAAAATGGGAGGATGAGATAAGTAGGCCGATGACACCCAGGATCGGACCGATCTGTGATTATGCACTTTGTGCGGTGAACTTAGTGAAAGCTTCTGATTTGAAGTTCGTTTACTCTAATGAGTAATAGGAAATCGATAAATGTTTGTCGGGAATGTGGAGCTCATTTAATGTTGTATTTGAAGGTTTGTGTGCTTGATACTGTTTTTGTTGTTTTTATTATTATATTAATAAGTAATGTTCTGATAATTTTTATGTCAAGGTGCGCTTTTTTTGCTATTGATTGATAGTTTGGGTCATGTTTCGTCTTTTATGAATTAAAAGAAGCATTCTTTCAATTTATAAAACGACTTTTAATTCATAGATGACAAACATTACGTCATACTTTTTTGTCATAATTTCGTGTGGCTGATCACACAAAATTATGATTTAAAATCAAATACGATTTCGTTTTTATAATATTAGTTAAGATTTGCCTTAATATAGACGACCTTTATACTGTAAACCGTCATATTTATATATAATAAACAAAATAACAGTGCATAACTTAGAATTAGGAAATTACAACACCAGAAAAGTTTTTGTATACCTACCTCTTATCTACGAAAATGATGCTCATTTAGTCTCATGCTTATTCCTTAATCTTTGTTTTATCTTAATTAATAAGTAAATAGTATAATCCTCCAAATGGTATCCAACAAAGATATCCGTATTGGCATTTCACTTTCATCTTAAAAGAATCACTACTAAATATGATTGACGACAAGATGTTTCAATTTTATTAAAAAAATATCTGCGAGCTTTTCAAAAGCAATTTTTTATTGTGTTTTACCGGAATGTTAAAATTTTAACTGTTTCGAGAGTCTGCGATTTTCTTCCAAATTTTGCTCCAGAAAAATTACTTTAAGGGGAGTTGTGTTTCGATACTTAGAAAGAGCTAGGGTCATAAAAATTTTTGGAATATTTTTCATATCAAAATTAGGTAAATCTCTGTACGTCAACAACATTAAATTTTTTTGACTTTAATTTTAAGAATTTCAACACAGACGACGCACCTTTAGAAAATTTGCAATTTTTAAACCAAAAAATCTAGCTATGGATACCTAGTACATATTTTATGTATAATAATTCCTGTTTCACGGTATCCACGATTTCTCACGTATTTTGAAATATGACCACAACAATAATTCCCACTTATTATTTCGAAGAGATAGTTGGTGCTGTATGTAGCTGCGAGCCGCTATCGCTTCCGCACGGTGGTCGATAACTTCGCTTATCTGGTGTTTAAACCACAATTTGAATGTTTTGTCGTTTACAAGTCTTGACGAGCTTCGTGGTAGGTACCATGGATTTAATTAATTAACAATAATTGTATATTAAGATACATTTTTTAAGAATTATAAAAACCTTTATTTATTCTGTATACGTACTCTTTTGTGACAAAAAACTGAATCTATCACTGAACTTATTATTACATAAAAAGTTATGAAATATCTACATAAATTCTAAAAGCTCATGATTCAAAAAGCATAACTAATTCGGTATATTGTAAGCACTAAACTTCGTCTAATGGTTGACTTAGCTTCTTTTTCACGTAAACTTCTAGTGGTAGAGTCGTGCTTTATTTGACGTCAATAAGAACAAGTTATTGTCACTGTTGAGAAATACATATTTGAATTTGAATGAACTGATTGTCTTATTCTAATCAATGATATTCCTTTTTTTTCTTTGATAAAATGTGAGAAATTATAACGTAATCAATTTATAGTCATGGACAAATATGCGTCGATCTACGTAAGCCACATGATGCGATGTGATGATACGCGATATTGTAAATGTATGTTAAATACAGACTCTACAAGTGCAATAATTATTGTAGTTGAAAGATAAAAAAAATTTTTAAATAAATTTATAATAAAAATAAATAGAAGAGCGTCGGTGGAGCAATGGTTAAAGCGCTGGCTTCTCAATCTTAAGGTCCGGAGTTCGATCCTGGAGACTGCCAAATATACCATGAGTTTTTACAACTTAAGTACTCAAAGCCGCTCTAATGGTGAAGGAAAATAATATGAAATACCCAACTAAATCAATTGTTTTTGAAGGTATGTGTAATATCTGCCAAACCTTAGTAGGCAAGCGTGGTGGAGTATAAATTGCCTAAAATCAACCCTTAGTTGCGCGAGGCAGATATCCCTGCAATGGAATTGTTAAAACTTTCATAAGAAGTCAGTTCAAAATGTAGAAAAAAGTATAGAATTTATGAATCATTCCTTTTTCCCGCAAGCTGCATCAAAATACGCAAAGAATTCATTGTACGTGACACAGTTGACCGCTTGTGATCTTACATACATTTTTACGATGATAAGATTGATTGTAATCGAGATTATCGATTATAATACTGATTTGATACAATTCAGTTCATTCTTTTTATTAAAAATACTGATTGCATAAATTATTAAAAATTTTGTACATATTTATAGACACATTTTTGCACACAAAGATGACAAGCGCAATTTTATATTAAATGCAAAATTGAACTCTATAAATAATATTATTTACTCATTATATTTATAATAGTACAATAGAACAGCAAATATTTGTGAGCATATGCTTTTTTTAATATGCAAAGATGGAGGCAAGTGAAGAGCTTCCGACTCACGGCTTAATTTAATTGCCTTGTGGCCAGTGGATAAAAAAGAAAAGCATAAAGAGATATGTTTTGTATTAAATATAATTTTCATAATATAAAAATGTGTAGGAGTCTAAGACTTGTGTATATTATTTTATTTCGATATAATATTGTTATTAAATAAAAAATACTTTTGCTAATGGGCACTATAATGGGAATAAATAAATATAAATACTATCATAAAAAAAATAATATTAAAAGTATAAATAACATAAAGACGTACTACACAACTGTCTTGTTATGATATGAACAGCTCTACATATACAGGATGTTACAATGTCAATTACTTGTTGACCCGAGATTTAGCCGGCATGATTCCTAGTTGCCAGCGATTCATTAATCGCCTAGTTAATCAAAGCAGAGATTCTAAATATAGGGCATTATGCTATCGTGGCTCTGTTTTGGTGACATCATTGGTTTTAAGAACATGATGAAGATGTGAAAAATGCCTGTCAGCGTTTTTTAAATTACGCAGCAGTTAAAGTATGAACTTTTAATAACCAACGTATTTTTAATAACCACTCTTATTTGAACATCAAATTTACTTCGTGTTAGTACAAAAGATTATTATTAATAGTTTCGACTAAGTAATAAAAGTGAACATTTCATGCGCACCATCGATATTTGTATATAAAAACAAATACACTCACGTATCTCTGGTGAAAAACTAAAAAAAAGTAAGACGGCAGCCGTTTCCAAGTCTCAAATAAATGCGTAAGTGAAAATTAGGCGCACTATAAATGTAGGTATAATTACCAAGATATTGCGGTGTGATATGAATAATTATGAACACCTTGTATATGGACGTTAACGACGCGGCGGTTGCCTATATAATTTTTGTATTTTATGTAAATACATGCGTTCTTTCGGTTAGTTTTGAAATAAAGAAGACGAATAATAAGGAAATCTAAAGATAAATATAACGTTTTTAGTAGATTCAAGACTTGTAACGGATCCATATGGAGACTATGACGAAGGAAGTGTAGGATGCGGTCTCACCTACGGACGGATGACTAAACAAAGTGACTTGAACCAAATGGGACGAAGCGGAGAAGATATGTCCATCAAGGAAGATGGTGCAAACCTCACGTTCATGAACTAGATTCGTATTTTGTAGTCTTGTTTATAACCCCCAGTGACTAGCTGAAGTCAGACTTTGGTCATTGACAAAATCAATGCCCTTTTTAGAAATTGAATCAAAAATTTAATTATTAAAAATACACTATGTCTAGAAAATGTTTAAACAAAATAATAATAATTTGAGAGTAAGCACATTCTAATAACACAGTAAAAAACAAAAAGGTAAAAATGAAATTTATGTACCTATTAAAAAAAAAGGAATAAGATAATTATTTGTATAGTACATTTGTAAAAACTTTACTCAACAATTAAAAATTAACAAGAAATAATTATTGGTAGAAATAAAATATATTTCATATCCATAATTTAATATTTATTATTTATTTACTAGGTTTTACTACTAGGAAGTGGTTACGTGTATCGTCGTAAAAACAAATGAAACTATTGGATTAGATAATATTTTATGCTACAACGGTTGTTAATACATACTTTAATTTCAATACATATGTTAAACTATTTATAAAGTATATTTTTTATTAGTTCCAGGTTTTTGTACCTGCTGAGGTTAAATGGAAAACCTTAATAGTCGGAAGATCACGCACAATTTTTGGTGACAAGAAACACAAGTTGTGTTATAAACAATGCAGATTATACATACCGTAACTCTGAAATATCGAAGTTTTCTTTAATGTCAAAATTTTTTTAGGAATAAAATTATCTTGTGGTTGCAAATTTGACCCTAATACGTTAGAATAGTAAAGAAATAAATTGTAGCACTAATACAGCTAAATAAAGGAGGGAAAACTATAACACGTACATACATTTTTTTCCGATATCCCATAGCCAGTGACGATTTTGCGTATTTGAATGTAAGAGGGTGAAGAAGTATATCGGTTCCAAAGAATGCTAACCACTCATTTAGTAGGGTCAGACACAATAAGATTTACCAAAAAAGACAAACTACACTTCCCGAGTCAGTTCCAGCATGTTTCACTTCAATTATGTAATTACACGGTTAATTACTATTTAATACTTTACCTTCAATTGATCACACCTAAAAACATTGCTTTGAATTTTATACAATACAAATTTTATTTCTTTATCGTTCATTATAAAACCATTTACTAAGTGCGAACTATCCATTAAAGTACGTTTTTTTCGTTTATGTTTTTTCTCTTCTAGTTCTGCTGACCGTACCCCTATGGCGATGTGGGTACAGCCGGGTACTAATGACAGTGCTTCCGGCTCGTCACACCTGACAGATCGTAACCGCCACATGCGAACGCACCCTTACCCCCTTGCGTACACTAAAACGAGGATATTACGTGTATTATTTAGATCTAGCAAGGAATTTCATAAAAAATTGCCATTTAATATGTAAGTTATCCTCTTTTTAGACTAGACTCATTGTTTTTTTTTTTAAATAAAAGATTTGTAAATCGATTCTTCACTGATGTTTTAAACTATATACAAAATATATACAAAAAAATTATTTGATTTGTATATTTTTGTAAAGAAAGAATTATTGTGTAAAGGTTTTTTTGTTTATTTTTTGGTAGTTTCATGTATTGCCTTTTTTTACCAAATTTATTTTAAGTTTGATTATTTTTACACAGGACTATTAAATACGTATTCGGTTCACGAAAAGTTTATTTGAAAAAGTTGACAATGTTTTGGCTAATAAATATATTATTTGAAACATCATACTAAAATATATAGATCTCTATTATAAGCAAAGAATAATTTACTAGAACAACGTATAATAAAATATAATACGTCAGTAATTAACAAGTTCATAATTTTCCATCTTTCGACTAATCACCCGTTAAACCGGTAGCTATATAAGTGCTAATGGCTATCTAATCTAACGATAACTTTATATTTAAGTGCATGCTTTCGGTGAAGTATTTAATAAACTGCTAATAACTACCAACCTAATTAAGAAACTTATCGTGCACGCATTAAGAAATTCTAGCACCAACAAAATTCTGTAACGACAACTCTGTCGGCTCACAACTCTATAGAGTATACTTGGATGTCAGAGCGCGCATAAATTGAAAGAACGCCAAAGTTTAAAGGAAAGAGTTCAATTAATCCTAATTTACTCGCTAAAGATTAAGGTTTTGATAACTGGCATTCAATAAACCCTTTCTTCCGTGCCCTCTACGGAGTTTTAAGCGGCTTTTAAAGGGCCCCGACTTTGACAAACAAGGGATTTATAATGCGCAACCGGCTATAAGAAAAGCTTAGAATAAGTGCATATTATCGATTACGAACAATACCAAGTGATTTAACGTTGAAAAATATGGCGATATAAATCTAATACTTACTGAATTATAATTCATTTGTGATTATTTGATTGTAAAATTGATATGGAATTCTCTTTCTTATAAAACACAACAAGAATATTCTTTTGTAACAGTTCAATGGGGTATTAACAGAGTTCACGAGACAAGGTTCATAAGGTTTCCACGTAAGCTATGATTAACATTGAAAGCTAATTTGCATGCTACTTTTATACCGCAAAAACTATAACCATCTGGCTACCGATAGATCACTCAACCTTATAGCCATTAGGTATTCCAGTGACAAGAGGGGTCCCTCATCAGGAATCGACATAAAACTATAATTTTTTACACCTCAACAACATGCAAACATTGAAAAATTTCCCGCTTAATTATCCATATGATTTGCATATACAAGCTGGCATCCCATACGAGGACGATTATTATTATAATTGTTGTTTTTTCTCGCGAAAAAACCTTTGGCACGTATAACGGTCGGGTCGATGGCAATCGCGACGCATCCGCCGATAAATCGATAAACAAATCGCGCGACTGTGACGAGTTTCCCAACTGGTCGCAAATCATTATAATCGAGGTGCCACTGTTTTCACAGCGGCTGATGAGACTTTGATAAAATAAAAAAATCTGTGAAGTTTTTTTGTTCATAATCATTGGGTTCCGTGGAAATTTTAAATAATATCTAGAGGTGTCGTTTTTGTACCGAATACAAATTTTTATCGAAGTTTTATTTTGTTTGTAAAGAACTTGCATTTTGTCGAAAATCCAGAACCCACTCAACCGATAACAATCATTGTTCCACCTAAAGATGGATCATGTACATCCAGACCTTACTATATTTTATTTGAAAAAAAATCTTAACGAATTACAAGTCACGCGAGTGAGACGAACTTTAATATTATAAGTTTAGTTACCATAGTTCTTTAATCCAAAAAAATTACACAGACAGCAAACAATACCCAGCCTACACTTGTTTTGAAAAATAATAACAAACATTTTATAGCGTTTTCCTGTAGAGTGAATCCTAAAAACAAAAACTAGATTTCGATGGGGTGCCTGATCGAGATCGTCGGTCGATATGTTGGCATTAATTACTTAATTCTGATGCGTGCGCATACGCATGCGAATGCGAATTCTAATGCAATACTGTAATTATTTTTTTTTATATTTTCGTTTACAAGAAAATATTTTTGTGAGCTTATCGCTCGTTGCGCTCAATGGTTGCGAGTTGCGACGTATACTTTCCTTTGAACACTAAATTACAATGTTATGGAATGAATAGTTGTAACGAATTAGGTACTTAACTGATCTAAAACGATTTTTTTCAATGTTATTCATTCACACAAAACAAAAACATTATTTTCCCCTCGCAATCGAAACGTTGCGTGTTACCCAAAAAATGTCGTTACAATTTAAAATCCGCAACTTCCTCTTTTCAATAATTACTTCGAAAATTACAAAAATGGAATATTTTTGTAAATCCATTTCTAAAAAGTGTATAGATACTACATTTATTCACAAATAATGGAAATTCTACGTACTTTTTTAAATAATAACTCTGTTAAAACCTTTACCTATTTACAATCATGTGGTATACCTACTAGGTATAAAAACAAACACGCTACAATAATGCCACGGAACCCATAATCTAACTAAACTCATAATCCATGTCGTTGCACACAAATGCACCTGCGTACACACGCGCACGCATACCTGCGCAGGAGTCGCGGCAATTGTTCACGCGTTTCGCATCACTCGCCCCCACCCTTCACTCACAATTTACATACAAACACTACAGCATACCAACTTTTTTTATAATAAACTTGCTAATCTAGTATGCGTAACTAGCGTTAATATAGATTAAAAAGCTGCATGTATAAGCAGTCAGCTGTCTTTTATAACCTCTCTTTATTTCCTTACTTTTATGTACTCTAATGATTATCGCACAGTTTAATAAATACGGTTGCATATTAATGCATTATTTTTGCTTTATAAGGTTATTGTAAAGAACTGCTGAGTTCAACAATGGCATTCGATTAGAAAAAGCTAAGATCATTCATTTTGCTGGACGTTTATCAAGTTTAATTTATGACAAAACGTTTGTATCAGTCGTTTTTTTTTAGTTTGAGGTTGAATTATCGAGAAACAAAAGCTTGCGAAGAGTAGAAGTGTAAGTGCTATTAAATGGAGACAGTATTGAGAAGTCTCTGGGATAGGGTAGCCACGGCCGCGTCGCACACATGGCACTAGGCGGGTCGCCGCGCACCGGTGCACTCACCCCATTGTTTATCCCACGATTTAAAGTAATTCAAATACTAACTCGCACTCGAAAATTAAACTCAAGTGGTGCTACGCGACTCTTTGTTTTAAACACAATACACGCTCTTGGCGCGAAAGCTGCGGACTTGCTAAAAAAATATTATTACCTATACGATAACCGCTTTTATAGCTGCTTACTAATATTTGTAATGAAATGACCCTAAGTTCTGAAAAATTTTAACGGTTTAAGACGATTAACCGGATACAAGAAGGAGCATCAAAAGTGTTTTCGGATATATTCAAGAAAATACAAGTTTTTATCAATGTTTTAAATATATAAACTTTTTGGATCAAAAAATGTTTTAAAAATTAAGTTTTAAGTTTAATATCGAATTATATAGATAAGAAAACTTAAAAAAAAAAAGTAAAACTTATTATAAAATTTGGAAATTTTTTTCAATATTAAATTAACAAGTTTTATTACGACAGTATGCATGTAAACGTATTATCTATGAAGCTATTATATATTTTATCCAAACGCCCATACAATTTTTTTAAATGATTTATACCTTGTGACGTCACAACGCATTAATCCCGCGGCAGCTCCTCAAGCATCGCTGTTCTAGAAAACTACTGATTGTAAACATGCAATTACTTCTGCAATATTTCTTTACTTCAAATATGTTTTTTTTTTTAAATATTTACAGATACCCAATATTGGCCAGCGTTTGTCTTCTATCTCATTTGATAGAAACGATGATGAAGACAAGTATAATCCACGCCTCTACTTTGCACGTAATTCAAAACTAAACAAATAGTTTTTAACATTACCAATTACAAAAAAATGCAACTTATCAATACGATGACTACGAGTAAAAACTTTTATAGATTCAAATTTCAAAAATGCTTGGTTCGCACGCTGGTCTGGTCTGAATATGGATCACACAGTGGGGAGCTGAAATGTCCACGTATGTCCACGCGTGGCGTTCGTGCAGCTGACGACAACTGGGTTCCGATTATCGTATGTAAATGACATAACTTTCTTTTAATGACTATGTTTTACATACAAGCATTTAGTTAGCGCGTTAAAACTTTGTTATAAAAATACCCATAGGTAAATATGCCTGTGTTTGTATGACAAAAATAAAAGTGAGATAAAAGATATGACATTCTTGTCAAAAATATCGTATCGCTTAAACTAGACTTTATTTAAATTTAATTGCTGAAAGATACATTCCATGTCGTATAGTATACTTGAACACAGCAGTACTAGTGAACAAGATTCCGGGACAGCAATAAAGGAAACCAAGCCGGCATGCAATATTTCGAAGAACTCGACATTCGTATTAATGACTTCTGCACGATTTTTTTAACCGTGACTTCGAATTTTGACAATTACCCCCAAAAGGCTTATCCTAACCAATCACCGATCATGCCTTCACATTACAGGCATTCAAGTATAATGGGGTCCGTTGTTTATAATCATTGAGCAATATTTGTGGATGCGTTATCGTCAATCAATAATTAATATCTGCGGGCTCGACAGGTCCAAAGCTCCCGAATTTCGCCAGCAACGATGAGAAGATCGCGTTCGCGTAATCGAACCGACAAAAAGTAAAAAATGAAGCAAATACGAAATACTCCATTACAGTCTTGGACAGAGCGAGCGGTGGAGTCGACCAGCGAACTATTGATATTAATTCGGTCGATTGACTTGTTAATGTACTTGGCAAATGGTGTTATCGTTATATTGAGAAAATTTGTAATACTTAAAAATTATACAGATAAAATGGCTTATGTTTATTAGATGAGTATATTTTTGTCTAGTAAAGCTATCTAATATTATCTAGAGATATCAAAAAAATTCCACAATTTGTAAATTCATTTTAATAAAATCCAAAATATATATTAAACCATTATAAAAGCGGATAAGGTCTCAAAAATTATTCTCATCGATGCACTACAGAATATTTGTAATAATTTTTGGGACGCAATCATCTCCATCTATTTAATGTCCACGTGGCAGCAAATTGCGTATGCAAGCCGCGGCGGCCGCGGGCCACGTCAGCTATTTGCTCATGTCCAGAGGCTAAGCCATTCAAGGCTAAGGAGCAGGGCCAGTTTTTGGCTGCTTTCGACTTGATCCATCGATCAGCTACCCTTTCCCCCCACTCTCCTCCCAAGACTCGGTTGACAAGACGACTTTTGAAATTACTTGGAAGAATAAATCAAAATGTCGGGTGAAAATTAAACAGAAGCTATTCTTTAACGGGTATGAAATATATTGTTTATGTTCTTGATCAAATCTTAAATGGAATCTTTGTTCTTAAACAGTATAAGAATATAAATAATGATATTTGAGGGATCGCATATCAAAGCAATGAGCGCCAATTAGTTGGGTAATAACTAAATTCAAATGCTTGAACATCTTAAAGGATTAGGAGCACATGTGTTTCTCTCCCCATATCTAACGTTGGTAGAATCTTAGCGAAAATTGCTCTGATCCTAAGGCACTAAGCTTGTCCCCGTTCATTATTAATGGCACTACTCAGGTGTCAAGATTATCCTGATTACACCCCCACAAACTTTCACACGGAGCGTTGCCGAACTTCGACCGATTCTGGGCGAAGCAAATTCACCGACCGCCTGCATTCATCACTTCTGTCTGACACGAGAGGAAAGAATGCAAATTTAAATCTTAATAGGCATCCGAGAAGGTTTAATATCGACGAGAAAAATTGAGGTTATGATGAAGTTCAGACGAGATTTTTTTCCTTCCGCGTACATGAAATCAGATTTAATTGTTGCTCTGGCGCAATGGTTGTGCGTTGTGTAAATAAATATACCGAGATAGCGAATAAGGCATTTTATCGTAATAGAAATCGAATCAGTAACGTTTCTTTTTAATCAATAGCTTTATAGATTTCATATTTGTTTGCCGCGCGGGTTGCATAATGAAGTTCAATAGAAATCCATTTACTTATTGAAATGTGGTTGCCAGTTACTAACAAACAAGCGGGTATTATTTTTTGAACCTATTGCAATGTTTAATTGAAATAAGAAGTAAGGTACATAATGAAACAGGTTTTAGATATGTTTCGCTATTTTCTATTTAATTTTAGAATTATGGTTTAAATATTTTGTGTTAAAGCTATTAAAATATAAATTTTTGTTTAGAACTATGTACGAGTAAATCGAGTAAACATCTTTGCTTTTAACGGATTTAACTTAATATTTAGCTCCAGTTTACAATGTATGAGTACCTACTTTAATTATGCAAATCTTTTATTAAACCATATTATAAATATTTTGAAGTTCAGACATTTAGGTGTGCAAATTTCCCATCAGTAAGTATAATAATTGCGAGCTGCCCGCGCAGATTATCAGAAGCAAGTGCGTTCGATAACGCATGCGCACGAACGCACGTTATTAAATTTATTCCTTTTTCGCCAGAATCTGCATAATGAGGGGGCTAAAAAACCACTCGATAGAGTACCAGCCTTCTTTGGTGAAAGCCATGGACTGAATTCACATATGAATATTTAAATAACTAGGGCTTCATCATAACTTTTTTTCCCTTTTTTTTACAACAGATTATGAATGATTATTTCTTGTCAAGAAATGGCATCGGCTTTAAGGCTGTGTGTGGTGCGTGCTGCTCGTTTTGTAATTGTGATAAAGTATCTCCGCAATTATCAATATGAAATAAATTACTAGATCCACGCAACTCACTTTGCATAAAGGAGTTTTTAAATAAAACGCTGATTTCAATGGCGAGATAATGACGTGAATAAAATTGGATAAGCATTGTTTTCTTGAAAATTTCAATGTCCATTATCACTTTTAAGGTTAACCATGTCGCCATAAAATTAAGTTAAAGTTTTAAATCCCAAAAAGTTTTTGTGAAGCAGTAATCTGTGCAAAAGTAAGATCGGACGTGATCAGCCGTGGGCTACTGAAATTCCTGCTCGGTTTTTACGTCGCGGCGGTTAACACGGCGTTCTTAAAATAAAATTGAATTAATGTAGGAAGGAAAATTTAAAGGAATCCAATTATTGTAAGGATTAAACGGGTTCTCACAGCTTTAGGCTCATTAGGGCCCGTGGTGCGGAGTGGCGAAGGGACAGGCTCGGGGGAGGCAAAAAAGGCGCGCGTGTCGTCCGCGGACAAGTAGCCGTAATTTATGGTTAGTTTTTGGTGCGCCCGCGCTGCAATGCTGCCTCGCCCCCTCCAACCCCCGCGCCTCCGGTCACAGACCTCGTCCGTCAATCTCAACTACTTATCCTGCTGCACCGATCCCTCACATATTAATCATTTTTCTCCAAAAAACAGGTGCAATAAAGATGGAATCGCAGCAGCGAGCTCGTCTTACGAAACGGTAGGTACAGAACCGATAGTTATTTGCGCCATGTATTATTGACTGTAAACTGGGCTATTGTGACGCCGAAATTAATCTCGAAGCTAAGCTCCAGCACAAAGACGGCGGCCGGCGCGTGCGCTGGCTATTACAGACACCGCGTTATAATTACGTTTTTAAGTAGTTTTTTTAGGTTACTGTCCATATTAAAACGTCAATGTAAATAACTTGTTAGCCGCAATCTCATTTCTGAGCGATTGGATATTACAATAGTGTACGTGATTGGAGAGAAGTAACGGGCTAGTTTGATCCGAGGAGCGGCGGCGAGGTGCGCGCGCGCGTGCCGCCTGCCGCTCGCCGCAAACACATACTTATCGAAATCTATATCTGAAGATTACCTTCGGTTGCAAAACGTGGATTTCGAGAAATTGAGATAACGTTATTTCTAACATTTTATTATCGCACTTTAAAACCATTCCCGTCTCTAAAACTAATAGTAGGTGACTGCCTTAATGGGAGCAAAAAGATAACATTCAAGTTAAATCATTACGTTAAAAATCTAATTATTTTATTTCAAATGATACGTAAAACTTAAAAAAAAGCACCTGTTCTATATTTAATTGGATTTTAGTTAAAATTCGAGATCCGAGCTGCGATATCGAGAGAGCTGTGACATAATTAAGTTTCAATTCAGGCATTATTCTCGAAATCGACTTCAATTCAAAACGAAATAGGTATTTCACCTGCGGCACGTGCCTAATAGCATGGATTATACACTCTATACATTTAATACTCTATGGCTTTTTGTCGCAATATCTAAATGTAGAGTTATAAAAAGTCAGAGCTGACCACGCGCCGCTTTCTCAAGTGATTGTATGTTAGCCCTTTGTTGGCACAGAATTTATATTTGAAAATTTGAAAAGTCATCGTGTTTGTATTATTGACCTGTAGATGTCGATATAGGTTATTTTTTTAAAGAACCTATTCAATGCAAAGCTCTTTGGTGAATAAACTTGACGCAAATTTCAGAGGTTTGATCTGCAACTTTACATACTGAAGACGAATCAAATTTCTTTAAGGAATATACCTGTGCAGCAAATTAGGTGCACAATGAACCATTAAATTTGGTGGCACTATAGCTGGTCCGACTCTATTGCCCCCAGTGACATGATACGAACCTTCATATTTGCTAATTGAGACAAAATAAACGGAAATTCAATGATTGGACAGACGCATCATCCACAATTCAAACATTTCGTAACGAATAAAACAGTTTATTAATTTAAACTTTAAATAGTAATTATAATATCACTTAAAATGGATTTAAGTAGATAATTAAGTAATTTTGATGCAAAACTCGAAATAATGCGGAAACAATGTATACTGCCTACCGCAAGAAACCTGTTCGTTAATGCAATAGTTTTTCATATTAATGTGCTATTAGTTCTCCAGAAATCATTTTTTAGTTTTACTTATTCTAACAAGGAAAAAAAGTTTATTGACAAGCATAAACAAAATCAGTGGATGATATAAATTTTAATGAAATTGTATTATTCCGTGAAGATAATTTTAATAATGTTCACAGATTATGCTGTCATACGAAAATAATTGCCTAATTTCTAAGATGACTTAATTTTTTTATCATAGATTTATCGACGTGCTTACTACGGAAATATATTTTAAGCTCCAATTAACAAAATAACATGATAATTGATGATCAAATATGTTAATAAAAAAATGTATGGCAATGTTAGTTTCGGTGGTGATTACAATGTCAGCGTGATTTCATGTCACAGAGATTTCATTCTATCTGGTTAGTATCTCCTTAGCTTACTAACCGAATTAAGTAAATTGTCGAATTTGATCTGAAGTGGTTACCAATTTTTATATAATTTTCTTATCAAAAAACGCTACGTGATCTCAAGTTTAATGTGTTAATAATTTCAAACTTAAACAAATAACTCTACCAATTAAAAAAACAAAATTGCGTAGTTAAAATTACGGAAGATTTGGGTATTCATATGCAAATAAGATTGAGCGTTGCCGATATAACTAGGTTTACACAAAAATCTTTATAGCAATAACAAATATATTTATTCGGCTTTATGTAAATTCAAAGAATTTCCTGTACGAAAAATACTTCTTGCCTTTCTTGGTGGAAGAAAAAACCGGGCTTCAGTATGTAAATGACATACTCAACAAAAAAAGAAATATACTTATAATTTTTTAAGTATCAAGCTCTGGTACAAATATATTTTACTTTAAATGCATTTTAAAAAAATGTTGCGTTTCTGTGCGGTGATTATTATAATTGACTTTTAAAACAAAAATATCTGAGGACAATGCAAACTTCACTTTAATAAATTTTTAATAAAAGTCTTACAGATATTTTAGAACGACCTAATGACTTCTTGATCATATAAAAAGTATAAATTAACAAGAAAAAGCGGAATTATTCCAACATAAGCATGCCGTGTAACTCTTGCGAGTCGTAAGAGCCGCACTTAAATAACGACATCCGCATTTTACAGGATAAAGATTTCCCTATCCTTAACCTTGAATACAGATAAAACTTTCCGATAACAGAATTTACAAATATCGTAAATATAATTTTTTTAAAGGGTATCTACTAAAAATAACGCTAAAAACATTAACGTGGTCTCGATTAGATAAACTTTCAAGTTTACAACTGTTACTTGGTAACTCTAGACTAAATAACCCTTACTTGAACCATAGTACATAAGAAATAAATATATATTCAGCATTTACTGTTGTCTTGGCGGTAGGTGGGGGAACTTTCCATTCTGGCAATTTTTGACTCGTAACAGTCTGCGATAGAGGTGCAAATAAAAAGTGACCTTTTTATATCTGAATCCTAAGTTATTGGCACTGACATTTCTGACTTCATAAACATTTTGTTACTTATTACATATTTCTAAAAGTAACAGAGGTGGCATCCATCTTAGTGGTATAAAAAGTTAAGGTGTTTTTCCTAATTAAGTAACTGTATTTAGCATATAATGTTACCTACCGATAAAATGGTTATAAGTTTCAAGTTTTACAATGGTTTAAAGTTGGTTTGTTTAGGACTCCATAGATTAGATTTTCATGTGATCGTGTTGTAATGATGCTTCATAATGAAAAACATAAATTATCAGTAACTTTATTTGCGTATCTGTTAATATAAAATGCGTAGATTCAAAGTCCAAAAAAGTAGTCGTTATTTTGTTAGTATAGTTTAATTCTTGAAATAAAAAAATTTTTTTTTTTCATACTTATAGCAAAACTAAAAGATGCTTAGTTAATTAGATAAAATATTAATTATAATCCACATTACCTGAGATGGATCGTTCGGGACCTCCGATTTCACCGTGTTGGCCGCGGCCCAAGCTTCCGCGAAAGTTTCCATTGCACTCTGAAAGTCCATATTTTTCCCGAAATTCACGACATCAACATGCCGATTTGTGACGAGCGGTCTCGGCACGACACGCGTGCGGACTGGCCGGCCGGCGGCGCGCGACTGACTCGGCCCCGCCCAGCGAACCGCCCGCACGGAGAAAAACCGATACCCAGCGCCTTCTCGTTTCAGCGCTTTTCTTTTTTAAGCCGCTATTTTAACGAGTTTTTTTTCCAGCAAAGCCCATCCCACGGTGGTAGGGCGGCATACAGATTATTTACACTTGTAATTCACAGATTGTAGCGCTTAATTTTTACTAATACCATTCATTATTGAGCACCTCGTGTTTTTATGCCGACAGTTGCACAATAACTCTTGTAGGCACGGTAAACGTAATATTGATTGAGAGTTTTCAGAATTTGTTATCTATCTTTCGACTTTCCACGAACTCCTCGTTTACCTGAAGAGTTGGAAAATTCTTCGCTGTATTGGTTTGAGGGTAAATGTAGAACTTTGAATTTATAATATATATTATATGTTTATTTAACATGAAGAAATAAAGTTAAGCAAATAGGCACTTTATTAAAATTAACCGTCATAAAATGACTGAGTTTTAATAACCTTCCAATTTTAAAAGGCCATCAAAGGCGGCTAATTACGATATTTTCAAGATGGCGGACTAATAGTCGCATCTAGAAAGCATTTTTATTCATTAAATAAATCAGAACGGCTTCCCGCCACTGCAGGATGTAAGAAAAAATGTCACAATGGATCTCATAATTTTGTACGTGGTTCCGTTTAGCATTATAATGTGGGCGATATCTCTTAATTTGCCACTCGTTTAGAAGATGCTAATGTAGTCGTGATATTTAACATCTTTCTTTTTACTTTCTTATGGTTTATGTTTTTTTTCTGCTTTGAATTTATAATAAACCTGTATATTTTTCTCATTTAATCGACTTATTTTGACTACATATCTTTTTTACGATTGATAACCGATTTTTTATCAGCACATCACAACTGCTTACCGTTGCCTAATTTTAAAAAAAAAAGCTCGACATTTGACAGACAGTACCGTTAGATAGATATGACACAAGTCGGATGGTTCTATCGAATAGAGGAAACAAAGGATGTACAGTCCAACCAAAACATATCTGTTCAGTATGGGGCGGCGCTGCGTTGTACGCGTGAATGTAGCTTGACATTTACTCAACATAACAAATGGTTTAGTTCCAGATTTTGTCAATGTTGGTGGCATAAGTAGGCCGTTTGTAGTTCACAGCTTGTAGTAGGTATAGATAATGAGCAATGTGCTTGTTGAGTATATGAGATTGGCCGGCTGTATTCTTTGTTTTATTATAATTGTAATATATGTACTCTTAATGTTAAAAGTATTTTTATTTTTGGTTTATGGAAAAGAAAACCGAGACAAATGACTCATATTTTAGATTGATAAATCAACCTTAAAGTGGGTTATTTATTGAGTCAGGTATATAATAGGTACATAGTTTAACCGTTTCTAGCTTTTATCGAATTGTGAACAAAGTTGCAATAAAACTAGGTATTTGAAATCTAAATACCTATCAATACTGAATAACGTACAAGAACTTTGGTAGGTACTTTTGGTAGGTCGGTACAAAAAAAAATTTAAACATCTAACAGTTAACGATATTTCTTACCATATGCCATTTATAAATAAGTTTGTAAAAGTAGATGTATGGGTACCTACCGGATTTTATATTATTATATATTACCTACCACTTAAATAGATTTTTTTTAGTTATTGAAATGCGAGAGCGTTACCTCAATAGATGATTTCGTTATAACTACTCATTCAAAACATTTTTTTTTAATTTATGGTATCCGACGATAAGTTAACACGTTTCTTAAGTGATATCAAAGTCCAAGATGCGTCGAAAATCCTTTAAAGCGATGACAAAACGGTGCGTTACCGTTTAGCACCTTTTCTTTTGGTCCAATTAACGCGCGCTTTATTTATAAACGGGCCTGTTTCGTGTAGAACAAATAATAGTCACTTCCATTTCGATCAAGAGAGTTTAGGAGCTTGTGAGAAAACTTTGATGTTAAGAAGTTATTTCTAACACAAGACAATGTTCGCGGCCTTATCGCTTCCAGGCAACTTCATACTGACTAATGTAACACGGTCAACGATCTTAATTCTTCCGCTGGCTGGTGGAGGAAAGACCTCTCAGTCTACCCAACAATACCGCTACAAAGCCGGAGTAAAGTTGTATTTATGCAATCTCGATCGAGATGAGATACAGAAGACCTTCATCAAGCGTAAATGTTTTTACCTATGATGGAAAAAAATATCTTGAATTTTTTGAATCTTAATAATTTTTTTAAATATAAAACATAGTTAGATAAATAGGTACCTATGTTCACGTTTTAAGTTATGTACAAATATTAATACCAACCTTCAACTGTGGCCATGGGATGAATTAATGCGTGTGGTGCCTACGTGTAAATCTGATTTTGAAGAAGCGGTCTCAATATGGATTCAAGCCTGCATTTCTTTATCATCAAACGGTTAAATAAGCTAAAACTAATCGTTTTTACGGTTTTAATCTAACATTACTATACGTTTTAATATTAAATATTTTTTTTTACAAATACTGGAAATTCCATTTAGATTTTTTTTTAAACGAAAGGTACTGGTACTCAAACAAAGTCAAGTATATTTCATTTATGAAACTTACATTACTGAAAATCAGAAAGAGACAGAACTATGCAACGACGTCGCGCGCGAGAAAGACGGATGCCATGTCGTATAACATCGGTTCTTTTCGCGTAGTGACAGTCGGATTGCGACTCCGATAAATCAGGCAACGGGGACGAAATTCATGAGGTCGTGCGCCAGAGTTGTTACCTGTCTACCGGTATTTTATTTTAATCAAAGGGTTAGATTATACTTGACGTGATAATACACTTAGTCATAAATTGGTAGATACCTAATATTTAGTAAAGTGTAGTACATTTATCTTCAGGGTAACTACCCTGGTATAGGTATGACTGAAGTTACCCCCGTAAATTCTGATAGGGTCGTAAGTCCCTGAAATGTATTTTATTTGAAGTCTTAGGGGATGTTTGTGTATATTTTAGGCTATTCGTGTAGAAAATGAAAACGACTTAATTTACAATATTTTTATTTCATTTCAATTATTTAACCTATATCACATATCTTCCCCATTTCAGGACACGTATTCATTTTAAAAACTCTAATCGATTATCAATTTTATCATCGTATCTCAAAAACCTAAGGAAGTATTATTTAAAATGATCTTTCTTTAAACATCATGATCTTAAGATCATTTAACTTAGGTTAAGGGGACTCTTACTGACCTAATAATTCAAGATTGTGTTGTTCAGTTATAAATTAGGTCACGGTAACATCAAATTATTTAGCCCACTTTTGACGGCCGAGTGACGTAGTGGGTAGCCCAGCCTCATACGCCGGAGGCCCCAAATTCGAGTCCTGGCCGGGGTGTTCATTTGTGTGATGAACGCAGATGTTTGTTCTCGGGTCATGGTTTTTGATATTTATATGTGTAAGTAGGTTTATTCTGTGTATATAGCCAGTTCGCTGTACGGTTGTCCATAACACAAGCTTTTCACATTTTGGGGTCATACAGTTGGTGTGTTTGTGTGGGGATTTGTTTTACAATACAATATAATACAAAAACTCTTTATTGCACACCATATATGAAAATACAAAAAAAAAATAATAATAAAAACAATTAATTCGCCTCAGTTATTTTATACAGGGTGTTAACAAAATGCGAAGTAATAGGCAGGATAAAGATAATGCAATTCTTTCAACTCTTAAGAAATGCTGGTTTTAAGTTCAGTGGCTCATAGGTTGGTAACTTATTTTTTATTTATTTAATTCTGTTATATAAATAATATAATAAATCAATACTTTAACTTTGTCATTGCCGGTAACGAGCTGCACCTGGTGGTATTCATCCGGCCTATAGAGGTCATTTAACGTATTATTGATTCATTACATTGTTATAATATAATAATAGCTTAGTGACGCGTTGCCAACCGAAGACTTAAGTTGGAATTTTCTTTGTCCCGGTGATTATATTGACTGTTTCTTCCATGTAATACCTACGAATTTGTACCAATTTATACCTACGAGGTTTTCACAATAGAGCTCTTAAGCTTTTAATCAAATATAATTTGCAAAAAAGTAAATTTATACACGTTTCATGTACACGTGTATAAACAAATAATATAGGTACTATATATATTATTTGTTAATATTATATTATATTAATATACACAAATAATAAATAAATTTTGATATAAGTTGCTTATTTCATCTTAATAGAGTAGCGTCCCACCATTGTACAGATAGTTCAAGTCATTTGTGCCCGCGTCTCTATATGTGCGTTAAGCCTGTGTAAATGTCGCAATACAACGCGACGAGAACGCGGTTTGACAAGACGACCTACACATAGGGCCAGACCCATCTTACCTAGTTACTGACACTTATTAATTTATAATTAGCTACAGGCTCACGCTAAAATAAAAAGTACCTTGACATTAGGTACCTAAGTACCAACTTCCTACATTGTATTTCTAGAACTAACAAACGCACAACTAATTAAAACGCTTGTGAGTTAGAAAACGATAATTTCTAAACGGCCATGATATAGGTACCTAACCCTGTTTCTTAATACATGAATAGGTATTTTAAGTTAAATTGGTTAAGATAAAACAAACACAGATTAACAAAACTCAAAACTCTACATTTACAGCTTTTCGACAAACCAGTTTTCCGCCGTACATAGCTCAGAATTAATTTAACCTAAAGCCAGTTATTTTTTTCACAGCACCAGAAAGGCCGTAGAAATTTCATGTACATTTGTGATCCGGCTAACACCCGGGTGCCAATGGAGTAGCTAGGCGTGCACGAGCGCTAAGCCTCCTCCAATCGGAGCGCCGGATAACGGATAGGTTTATCCGTTATCCGAGATTATGCGTCCGCGGATTGGGGCGGAGCCCGGCCACGCCCACTGGTCGATGAGACGCGATGCGGGTTCGTCCCAGTTGGGAGACATTAGTTGGTAGTGTTGTGAGATTGTGAATATGAGTTTGGTTTGGTATTTTAGTTGAGTTGTTATTTATTTGGGCAGATAAGTTAATTTTATTAAAATCGCAGCAGATAATTATTTTAATTATAGTTGTGATTTCAATGTTAATATTTAGAACATTTGTTTAACATTGAAATATATGAACCTATTTTTCGTTTAAGTTATACTGTGCAATATAACAAGTCAAAAACAATTATTTAAACCAACACACTAAAAGCTTCAGATTCAAGAGCCAAAAAAACGATATTTGACATATCATATCAAAAGCATAATTAAATCAATCTAACAAAATACAAACGCGAAAACCAAACTTAACAATCCTACCAACAAAACAAGACGAACTAAACACGGCGAACTGGCATCCGTCCGCAGCCTCACATTGTCTTGTTATCTATCCCGGCGCGAGATAACTCGTGACGTCACGCGCCGCCATTGTGCCGTATCGACGGTGACCAAGTTCGTCCGTGGCCGTACAGCGGCGGGCACAACCTGATTATGACGTATTTATGTACTACTGCTTCTTGGATTAGCTTGCGATCTACGTACTAATGGTAAAATTTGTATACACGACTGTACACTAGGCGTAATTATGTGTTATAGAATCTTGGTGCAATCGGCAATGGCGCAGGCCAAGGGCAAAAATCGTTTGCGCGTTGTTCGGCCTCTTGTAGGCGGCCCGCGTACTAAACGCCGACAACACTGCAGGGGATTCAAACGCCTTGGCACCCGAATGTACATGACGGTATAGAATATTTAACTTTGAACGCGACTGTACCTATCTTGTATGGCTTGGATATCTCAAGTGAATGCAACTTGATGTTGTGCTCTAGGTTTGTCATCGAGCAATTCCGAGTTTGTTGATGCTTGTCTTAAATTCACCGCTGGCTAACTTTCGTTACATAGTCAGCCAGCAGTGTATTCAGTACAAAAATGACCAGATGTACATTCTAATTTTGCGCTCACCTACTGACTGCTTATTGGAATAAAACTCAATTATGGAAACTGAAATTAACATTCCTCTGGGGATTAACCATATGTTAGAATGTTATTTACTTATGTCTACGCCAGTAGCCAATCTTTGGTGTTTACTTCATAGGTACAGTACCTACCTACCGACATATTTATACCCGCTATGACAAATATTTCAAATGAAAAATACTGCTCGCGTATTTTATATTGTCGCAAAAAATACACCACATTCGCCAAATCATTCAAAAATCTGACGATCAATATCATTGACGAAAATAATGCGTATTTACCTAGAAGTAAGCTACTTAAGCTACTGAACAATATTTTTAGAGTTTGTAGCCTACTTTGATGAAGAATTATTCTTAAACCCAAAGAAATAAAAAGCTTATTGAAATAACGTGGATTCGAACGAAAATAAGGATAGTAGGTAATTCTCATTTGTCGAGATAATGCTGTCTTTTAGCGAGATGTCAAACTTGGCACTTTACGCATTTTACCAATCGACATGCTGGTAGTGTGTGGTAGAGATGAGATGTCTATAGACTGGTGCATCGAATTCGACATATAATGCACTGGTTGAGAATTGTCCTACTGAATGTAATTATTAACTCGCAACACTCGCAATGTGAAATCAAAGTCCATTCTTAAGGCCCAAGTTTAATTTCAAATCGCATATCGAGAAACCATACTTACTGCTTTCATATTAATGAAACATTATTATTTTATTTATATTTAACTTAAATATGTAATAGTATATTACTAAAAAGTGCACTTCGTGGTACTTACCCACATACATATATATTGCATTTCACGATGAATTTTAAATAAGTTATTCACCTGGAAAACTGTACTCTAATCTCCATGGGGCGATTGTAATTAAGATAGTTACGTCAAACGGAAAACATGGCGTTTTCCCATGGCTTCTAATAAAGAACCGTTTACAATTTTTTCTCAATTATTCCAACGAAGACTCCTCCTACTTAAATCAGTTAGTTATTGCATTGTTTTATTGTAATAAGCGGATGACAATCCGCCCCTGCTTCGTTTTATTTCTAGCATTGACGTAAAAACAAATGAACGGTGGGTCTGATACAAAATTCACGAAAAAAGTGTCCGACTAACTTATACATTTACACAATTATGAATAAATTAAAGCACTTGAAATTGTAATCGTGAGTCATTGCATTACAGGTGATTATTGCTTGCCATAATATTCCACCTTATGTAGCGGCAACTAAAAAGTTGATAGTAAAATCATCTTAGGCAGTTTCGACTATTTCGAGCGTTCCAATTTTTAACGGTTTCACCAAACTATAAGTCGAGAGGTGTAAGTACTTCAATGACTTCTAGTATAAAACTTTGTGATCATTTGGCATTAACATGTATTATTATATAATGACAAATAAGTATGGATATCTGACGGCAAATATCCACCCAGTCGGTGTCCGCTCTTCAGAGCAACTCATTAAAACTTCGCTTTTTGGTTCTGTTGTTTTAAATAAGAAAATCCTTTTTTCTCTTTCATTCCTTATGTTCTGTCGTAATTTTGTCACGTAATAGTAGACCTATAAATGAGGATCAATCCTCCATACATTATATCTGAAAAAAATTTGACAGCGTTTTGCAAAGCGAAAATGAAAAAGCTACCAATTTTTCAAATAAAATTTCAATCAATTTACTCAAAAACATAATGTACTGTACACAAAAACTATTCTCTTGAATCATTCCGTGATTCAGGCGAACCTTATGAAAATCTGTTCGGTAGTTTTTGACTATATTGCGTTCAGACAGAGAGACAGAAATCTCGTCGAAGAAGAAGTTTGGAGAACGTTGTTTTATAATATATACTCATTAGAAGAAATTATCTTTTCTTAAAATTTTTACACATTTAGGACGAGAAGGCACCGTTGTAGATAAAATATAATTCATTATTTTTTCGTGTACAGTTTTCTAAGTACTTTCTGGACTGTTTGTAGTAATACGACCCACAATACCTAAGCAGTATTCACACCAAATAAATAAACAGGCTTATTAAATTAAGTTAATCAATTGCGAATATTGAGTTTAGAACAAATTAAAGTTATTCTTAAACAGTGCAGTTTAACTAAACCTAACTGGACAATTAATACCCCAACATGTCCACAGTGACCTAAGAACCCCCCAAACGGTACGAACCCCGATTTAGAACTTTGTAAATTGTTATTTAGTCTATATTATTCTGGTATCCCAGCGAATAATATCCAAGTTTATAAAATAGCAACCCTGCTGAGTGTTGATCGAATTTGAGATAACTCTTAAAACAGATCTATATAATAAATTGATGGTTGGAATCGAAATATATGACGCTGCTACCTGTTCAATGGATTGTGAATATTCCAACAGAGTCGTAAATAAACCATAAAGAATGTTCATGTAAATAATTAAATTTCATTTACATATTTTTATATGTTTTTTTGTCTCCCAAGTATCCAAACGACGAACACCCTCAAACAGGTCAATGTAATCCTGACATTGTAATGAACCTTTAAAGTAAACTGCACTGCGATAAGCCCTATGCATTTAACCCTTCAATAAAGACTGAAAGCTCTCAACTCGTCAACATAAATAAAGCATTTTACTTCAAGCTATTCCGGCGCCTTAGCCACAATTAAGTAACCATCTAAATCTTAAAAAATCCAATCTTGTCCAGTTAAACCGAAATCGATTTAAAGATCGAGATTCGATCCCAATATCCTCTAACACTTTAGAATGCGATGAATTTGACAAGTCACTAATTTTTTATAAGCCAAAGCTCAGATAATCTGTTCTTACCCCACTCGATCAATCTTATCGACTAACTTTACTAATTTTAACCTCGAAAACAACGCAAGTACTTTACAATCACCAGAGTATTTTCAGCTTTAGCCATTTGGTTTAAGAGTACATTTTCGAATGCATGTAGCTAATGGATGATGTACAATGACTATGGAATACGCGGGATCATCACCAGATTCCGGGAAATTTGGTCGCGACTGTACCTGCCTTTACAGGTAAACTTTAGAGATGTAATAATGTCTAGAGGTGCCAGCATTTCAAACATGATGCAGGATCACAAGTAGCCATATTTTTGAATTTAAATACCTAATATAATAGATATTACAAATGTCGTTCTGGGATGATAAGAATTTTATACTGTTTCTTTGTGTATGTATACGAAATCAATATTCAAATTCATACAAAACGTTTCCAGGATAGGTCAGTTGAAGCTAAATGAAGTTCTCGTTTATCCAAATTATATTGGGATATAATAAATTTTTAATAATTATAATAAATATACCTAGTTTCTATCAAATGTAGACCATATAAACATTTGAAATTCCTTTGAAAACAGCCAGGCTCTAACCAGACTAACCAGGTCCAGTCTAACACTTCGTAACTCTTCAAGAATATGACTTGGCGTTTGTCCACGCCGCCTGCGACGGGATCTGAGAATGTTATTCTTGATCTTCTTCGTAGCAACTATACTTAAACAAACATCGATATATTGTGCGAATATAATTTAGTACTCCACGTCTACCTGTTTCTGCTGATGAGGATTAACTTTCTTAGAAAATATTGCGCAGGAGTCTAAAGAGGGGATGAATGTGTTATTTTTACTATCGGTACGGTTACGTTGATTACGGTGTAAATCAAAAAGTATTGGTTATGTTTAGCAAACTTTCTAGAAATTTGGAGATAGGAGAACATTTTATAATCTTTTGACGGCCTGCGTGGCTTTGGCTCAACCGTCAAAAGAACGGCAGTCATATTCCAAATATTTATAAACACTATATGCAATGAGTTTTTTGTACAAGTTTACATCAAGGTATTTTATTGTACTAAATGGTTAATTTAAATAAAAAAATTAAAGTAACTGAATCCAAATGAATTTACTACATTTCAAAGAATAACCATCAGTATGATTTCGTATACTTTTTTCTTTGAATTTTAAATATTCATTTATTTTTTAATTATGATGCACCTGTGACGGTTGTCTATTTCGACCTCTTTTTGTCAGTAAATTTTATTTTTTTGTTGTTCCCGACGTAATTTTAAACTAGGAATTACGTAGTGTCGGAGAACGGCAATGTTTTGATTTGACAAGTCAGTCACGAAAAATTATCCATCAAAGCAACTTGAATCTATTTATTTATTATTTTCCGAGTTTATTATTCCAAATTACATAGTTAAGATATTTTATTATCGATAATCAAAGTTCTTTTTAAGAAACCTATATTTATTTTTTACGTTCACGAGTGTGCGTAGCCAAAATTGTTGGCATTTTTGTATATTTTTAATTTTACCGAAAAAATAAACACAGAAGAGAATTTTGTGTTTTATTGAAACTACGCTACATACTGGCGCCCGAATATTCAAACGTAGTTTATGGAGAAGAGAGGAGAAATTGCAACAGAAGGAACAAAAGGAACAGAAGAATTGCAACATTAAAAATAATTTTTTTATAATTATTATTGAGGTCAGGCATAAAACTTTATTTGTTACCATTTTCAATCATTAACATTCACTATAATATATTTATATATGTATCTACTATAATATATCAAAATACTGCTAAATTATTCAGACATTTAAGTTTCTTTAGTTTCTTTCGTTATAATATCCTTGAAGAAATTTTCTGAAGACACAACATTCTATAACCCAGTAATTTCACTATTTAAATAACATTTTCTATTCATTTTCATCACTTGAAAATACGTATATTTTTAAGGCTCTATTCTGCATAACGACTATTAACAAATTTGTTTCACTTTAACATTTTTTTTTTGATTTTGCAATGAATTTTTCACAATTAAATAAACTTGAAATAATTTATGAATTAAAAATCAGAAATATAAATTTTTCTTCGACGCAATCTGTAGACGAACTACGATCATTATTATTAAATATTAATGTAGATTCTGAAACAGAAATTTTACAAAATAGCCCTGAAGAATTTTCAGAAGATATTAATACCATTAAAAAAAATTTAAAACTTGTTGAAGCTTGTATAAACTCTTATCCTATTAGGAAACAAAAAATTTCACCTTATTTAACTCATATAAGAACAAGATTAGGCCTCATTGACATTACATCAGATTTATCTTCAGAGCAGTTAGATTTAATAAATTCATGTTGGAATGATTTAACTCAATTAGACTCACGTTTTAAAAATTTGGAAAAATCACCAACACATTCCACATATCATTCCGCAGAATCTATACAAAATATTAATCTACAACCCCTTTCTTTTTTCGAAGCATTAACTGATAAGGTCAGTAAAATTACAGAAAATCGAACTAACAATGATTTAAAAAGATTTATTTATAAAGGTGAAGGTTGTCCAAAGGATTTTATTCAAAAACTTGAAGAATTTTCACAAATAAAAATATTTCTGAAAAATCTTTATTCTCACATATTTATGATATTTTATCTGGATCTGCTCTTGATTGGTTTAGAGCTAGAAAGTCGACTATTAATGACTGGTCATCTTTCCGATCGGCATTGTTGAATGATTTTGCAATTACCGATTACGATTATAAACTAAAAAAAGTAATCGATGCTCGTAAACAAAAACATAATGAGAGAATTATCATCTACTTTGCTACAATGGAATCTCTTTTTTCAAAGCTCTTGGAACCAATGTCCGAAAAAGAAAAAATTAATACTCTTGTTAGAAATCTTAAACCAGAATTTACATTACGTCTTTCACCTACTGATTTACATACTGTAAATTCCCTCTTGGAATCATGCAAATTTACAGAAAGCATTCTCCAAGTTTCTAATAATACATCTTACTACTCTTCATCATCACCACCAGATCATTATCATTCTTTTCCTATTCCTTCTACATCAAATTCTAATAACAAATCGTATAATAATACTCTACTTTCACATAATCAACCATATATTCCTGAATTTCCTTTTAAAGCTTGTACATATAATTCCATAGCAGCTGTAGCTAATCCATTACCTAATACTGTAGCTGCAATTAATAAAAATCAGAATTTTTATAAATTCACTTGCCCACGTTGTAGATCTAATACACATTTATTAAAAGACTGTACTAACACTAATATAGTGTGTTTTCGTTGTGGAAAAAAAGACTTTATTACTAGTAAATGTCCTAATTGTAATAAGTCGATTTCAAAAAACTAAATTACGAGGAGTGCATAAACAAAAATAATGGTATTAAATCATCAAATTTTGACAAAAAAGATTGGGATACATGGTTAAAAACTTTAACAATTTTTTTTAAATCTTATAACACTTGTGCTCTCCTCTTTAATAAAACATCAGATTTTGAACGTCCTTATTTACATATAAAAGTAAACGATTTAACTTTAAATGGTCTTTTAGATAGTGGTAGTGCTATCACTATATTGGGTAATAATTCTCATAAAATTTTATCACAACATGGTCTTTTTATGGAAAAAAGCTGTTTAATAAAAGGTAATGTTGCAAACGGACAAACTATTTCTTCTATCGGCATTATTACTCTTCCTACTTTTTATAACAATAAATTTGCGTTAATTACAGCTCATGTGATCCCAGAAATCACTGAATCACTCATTTTGGGTATTGATTTTTGGAAAACTTTTAATCTTGCTCCGGATATTCTTAGTAATATCACATTACAACCTTCAAATTTAAACTCATCTTTTCTCATTAATACAGATTCTAACTTTCATTTACATGAATACCATTCTTTAACAGACACACAAAAAATTATTGCAGATGCAATTATGGAAAAGTTTAGGTTGATTTCAACTGAATGTAAACCTTTAGGTCGTACTCATTTAGTCGAACATTTCATCGACACTGGAGACCATCCACCTATTCGTCAACGCTGTTACAGACTTTCTCCTGAGAAACAAAAAGCTCTTTGTAAAGAAGTTGATGATATGTTACAATTAGATGTCATTGAACCCAGTGACAGCCCATGGCTGAACCCAATTATTATTACACCTAAAAAAGATGGTACTTGGCGATTTTGTATTGATAGTCGTAAATTAAACGATATCACAAAAAAAGATGCTTACAAACTTCCTTTCATTTCTGATATATTAGATAACCTTAAAGATGCTAAATTTATATCATCTATTGACATTGCTAAAGCGTTTTGGAATATTCCCTTAAAAAAAGAGGATAAACTCAAAACTGCATTCCATGTTCCAGGCCGAGGAATGTTTCAATTTAAAGTTATGCCATTTGGTTTAACTAATGCACCTGCTACCCAACAAAGATTCATTGAAAATCTACTAAATGACCTTACAAATGATAATAATGTTTTCTATTTTATCGACGATATAGTCTGTATCTCTCAAACCTTTGAACAACATGTCGATATACTTACTAAAATTCTTAAAAAACTTTCAGATGCCAATCTCACAGTCAATTTTCCAAAATGTTCATTTTTCCGGAAAGAATTAAAGTACTTAGGCTATGTAGTTAATGAAAATGGTTTAAAAACGGATCCTAAAAAAGTTCAAGCTATTCTTGATATACAAACTCCAAAATCTGCTAAGGAGGTCAAACGTTTTTTGGGTACTGCCAGCTGGTACAGACGTTTTGTACCTAATTTAAGCACTCTTGCAGCACCGTTAACTAAATTAACTTCTACAAGCAAAAAATCACCTCCATTTAAGTGGTCTGATGAAGCTGAAATTGCTTTCAAGGCTATTAAGCAAGCTTTAATTAGTACACCAGTTCTGGCATGTCCAGATTTCTCTAAACCATTTGCTGTTCATTGTGATGCCTCTTCCTACGGCATTGGCGCAATGTTAACTCAGGAAGTCGATAATATTGATAAACCTATTGCTTATATGAGTAAATCACTTACAGGCGCTCAAAAGAATTATTCAGTCACAGAACGTGAACTTTTAAGTGTTATTACGGCACTAGAACATTGGCGTTGTTATTTAGATAATGGATTACAATTTACAATTTATACTGATCACGCAGCCCTTCAATGGTTTATGCATTTAAATAATCCTACTGGCAGATTAGCTCGATGGAGTATTCGTTTATCTATGTTTAATTTCGTAATTAAACACAAAAAAGGCTCAGATCATGTCGTACCAGATACTTTATCACGTATAAAACCAATTGATTTAATTAATTTTTCTACTTCTCAAACTAAAGACACTTGGTATTTAGCAATTTATAATAAATGTTTATCATTTCCTTCTAGTACTCCGGATTACATGATTCATAATAATAAATTGTTTAGATTTTGTAGATCTAACACATTATTTAACTCTGAATTTAATTGGAAACAAGTAATACCATTAGAATTTAGGGAATCTGTTATTACACAAAATCATTCTACTCCCCAAACGGCACATTTTGGTATTTTTAAAACATACCATAGAATTAAAAATCTCTATTTTTGGCCTGGCATGTATAAAGACGTAGCCATGTTTATTGCTAAGTGCGAGACTTGTTTAGCTACCAAGCACCAAAATCAAAACTTAATTGGTTTAATGGGCAAACCCAAACATTGTTCACGCCCTTTCCAATGTTTATCCATAGATTTGATAGGTCCACTTCCTACTTCACGTAAGCAGAATAGATTTCTATTTGTAGTTACTTGTTGTTTTTCCAAATATTGTTTGTTATTTCCAATAAAACATGCAACCGCTTCTATTATTCGCCATATATTGGACAATTTAGTTTTTATGGTTTATGGAGTTCCAGAAACTATTATATTAGATAATGGTCCTCAAATGATAAGTACAGAATTATCTGAATTATTTAAATTTTACAACATACCAAAAATACATTACACCCCACGTTACTGTCCACAGGTTAACACCGTTGAGCGTTACAATAAAACTATTGTAACGGCGATTGCAGCTTTTATAGATAAAGATCACAGAACTTGGGATACCTATATAAACAAAATACAGTTTGCTATTAATACTGCGGTTAATGAAACCACAAAATTCACTCCATCATTTTTAGTATTTGGTAGAGAAGCTGTTACATGTGGATCTATCTACAAAAATAAAGATTCCAGAGATGAACTAATTTTCAGTCCTAGGGATGTATATGCTGAAAACATAGGACAATTAATACCTATCTTTTCCGAAGTACAGAAACGGTTATTTAATGCACATCAATATAATGCAACTTATTATAACAAACATCATCAGAATTTAGAATTTAATAACGGTGATATTGTTTGGAGGCGAAACCATGTAATAAGTTCCTCTAAAAAACATTTTTGTGCTAAGTTTGCACCCAAATTTATTAAATGTAAAGTTTCAAATAAAGTTTCACCATTAATTTACGATTTAGTGGATATGAATAATAACCCATTAGGTCGTTGGCATATCAGAGACATTAAACCTCTACCGCGTTTAACTTCTTCTTTGAGTGACTAGATTGGTTGTTACCAATTACTTTATATGAATTCATATATAATTATTGCTCATTATCTCACGGCGAGCATAAGCCGATTCTTTTTGTCTTATTTTTTTTCTCTATGCACCTCATTATCGTTTGGCTATACCATTAACATTGACGTTGGTCAAAACTTATAATTAATTATCATCATCGTAGTATTAGGTTAACTTTTTGTGTAATTTATTTAATATTTGCAATTCTAATTTTTTCTTCTCAATTTTTTTTTTTTTTTTTTTTCAAGCGGTTTGCAACTTGTAAAATTAAGCCTTCTGCACGAGCGTTTATTAAGGTAACTCGTTAAACTAAACCATACCTATGTGTATTATTTATACACTTGAATCACTTTCCTGTGAGAATTATTTTCATATGTTTATTACATAAATATTTTAATTACTTCACAAAAGACCCTTGGATTTTATTTAAAAGTCAATGTTTCACGACTGGCTATGATTTTCTTTTCTTTCCGGCATATTTATTTCAGTCTTTAACTGAAACTTGTTTATAGTAATCACCGTGCGGGAGTTAGCGACACGTTAAAGAAGCCATAAGCTATTAATATTTTCAGCGGATGGCAACTATTAAAGCCTTTTGCCGTTGCGTTCAACTCTATTGAGTTGACTTATTTAGGATACGATTCCTCATAAGCAACTCTAACTGCATGACGTTTTATTTCCAGTAGTTGGAATAAGACTAGTATGATAGAGAATGTATGTTGTAATTATAATGTACGTTGATGGAGTTGAACGATGTATATTAACATTGTATATTCCAGGAACATGTTAAAAATTCTATCATTCATGAACCATGTAATTTAAGATAATTATTTAGGATTTTTTTTTTTTCTCTCTCTCGTCTGTTTTGTTTTTTTTTCTATTAAATAACTTGTTGATAAGCATTATATCAGTATTTTTTTTTTTTTTTTTTTCATATATACAGGATGTTTTTTCAGAAAAATTCTTCTATAGGATGTTAATATTAATTTTCATTTTGCTTTTAATTATTTTTTTTTTTTTTGATTGTTCTTTCATTTAGCAGATTAAATATTAAAATTCGATATGTATATGCGGTTTATTTTGATTTGGTTTGAATTTGAAATTTTACTAAAAAAAATCTTTCAGATTTTTTTTTTCCCGGCCCCCGGGGTATTGTGACGGTTGTCTATTTCGACCTCTTTTTGTCAGTAAATTTTATTTTTTTGTTGTTCCCGACGTAATTTTAAACTAGGAATTACGTAGTGTCGGAGAACGGCAATGTTTTGATTTGACAAGTCAGTCACGAAAAATTATCCATCAAAGCAACTTGAATCTATTTATTTATTATTTTCCGAGTTTATTATTCCAAATTACATAGTTAAGATATTTTATTATCGATAATCAAAGTTCTTTTTAAGAAACCTATATTTATTTTTTACGTTCACGAGTGTGCGTAGCCAAAATTGTTGGCATTTTTGTATATTTTTAATTTTACCGAAAAAATAAACACAGAAGAGAATTTTGTGTTTTATTGAAACTACGCTACACACCTAATCACTTAAATTCTCAAATATTTTGATAGTTTCCTATTTTGAAAATGTACCAGTATTTCGTGATTAACGCCTACCTGCGAATGTCAAATAGTTTATTGTATACATTTGGATTGAGTTTTGCACGAGTAATCGCATTTGTTCATACTGTGGTTTGAATTAGCTCTGCATTCTACACCAGAGTGTCCGGGTTTAAACCCTGGTAGGGACAGACATTTGTCTATGATCATAAGGCTGTTTGTTTACAAGTTATGAATGATTTCTATTTTGTTTGTTTGTTTATTCCCCCCAGAACCGTGTAGGGTCATTAACAACCAGAATATTTGCGTATTACGTAAATAATTAAAACAAGAATGTTAACTTCCTGATTTTAAAAAAACACAAAAAATTTACCTAATTATTCTTACCCATATGCTTAATTTAGGGCCGTACAATTATTGTATTCGTCACAAAAAAAATGATATTTAAAAATAAATGTTTTCTTCAACTTATATAAAATGACAATAATCATAATTTTAAATGATATCGCCCCTTTGTAGACTCAGTAAATCGACGATATTCTACTCGATACAGACGATATCCACTTACCTTTTTAAAGCAAAGATATTCAATATATAACAAACCCCACAAGTATTATTTTTATTACAGGCAGATCTAAACGTCTTGCTAAAAAGTAATAATGTAGGCAACATAAGCAAATTATTGGCGGGACGCAGCTGTGCCCGCCACCACCCGCCTTGATGAAGCAATTCGTATGTATGTGCATGCGTACCACTTGAATTAAGCAATGTACTGCAAATAGAAAACGCTCCGGTAAGATACTACATTGTTTATCAACTTAAAGTAATGCCCAATGTGTGTGGAGCCACGCCGTATTTTATTTCTATAGCAATTCGACGGTAAAATGAAATTGCTAAGCATAAATATCAAATTGGGAACGCGGATTTTGTTTTTATGTTCGATTTGAGATGTGAGAAGAAGTGAACTTCTTCATAGCTTGCGATGTTTATAGAGAGTTATGCCACTAGGTACATATTATTTATGCCGTTTCTGACGTTATATTCTGGATTGGTATTCGCAAGCTGCAGACATTTTGCTAAAGGGAATTTTACCTCTCAATACATTTTCATGACCCTTAAATTATATTGAAAAATAAATTAATCTAATTAAAAATACATCCATTTCTGAGCAACCAATCGGAAACAGTAATACTTCCACCAAACATTTTCTCCTCCAAATTACCCGGTGCTTAAAAAACGCCCTAACTAATAAGAACATTAAACCAAAATTTAAAAATAGGCACGATTTAATCACTGATCGCATTACTTCAGTTCCCTCCATTTTTTGCTAACTGAACTGCGAAATCATTCCATAAGATTCCCGTTAGAGCAATCGATCTGAAAAAGACGCCATCAAAGGAAATAATCTTGTCCCTGAGTGCATTAAAAATATAAATTTTATCGTTAGCAAATCATTAGCCATGTTTTTCCTTCGAGACCTTTCCTTTCCTTGCAGCATTCAATCGATCGAAAATGGCGGCGCTCTGCGTCTTTTAATAACCTTGAGTGATTTTAAATTTCGAATTAATTGTTGTTTTTTCCCTGAGTCTGATTGAATACAACCTTCATGTACGATTTTTTCTTAATTTTGAAACTGGATCAGGATTATACTTTTAAGCAACTTAGCGCAGTAATTATACTAATAATAATAATACTACACGTAGGAAGTGTTCCTCCTTCTGAAATCCGCAAAAGTAATTACGAATCTGTATAGAATTTTACACGTAATTTTACAACAGTGGATGGTGATTATTTGAAACTTGATAATTTGTTAGATTGCGATGCGGTTATTTTATTTTCAACTGACTACACACCTTATATTTGCTCAGCTGCTGTTATTCAAAATATTTTCTGATTTTCTTTTAAAACACCACAATGTCATATTAGAACATGTTATTTGTTACAGATGTATAAACCATCGGCCCGTTGGTCTAGGGGTATGATTTTCGCTTTGGGTGCGAGAGGTCCCGGGTTCAAATCCCGGACGGGCCCTATTTTGCGTTTTAAATACGAGTTTTCCTTGAAAGTTAAAGTTTTGTTTAAATAATTTAAATGTTTAAGTATCCTTTCTTTGTTTCGTTATTTGGGGCAGTATCATCTTAATGCCGGAGATTTTATGGATTGCAAGAATTACTTGGTTGTTTTAAGGACAGGGCGAAGTGCCCTAGTTGGAATCGTAAATTTTGGAAGCGGGCTTGCTGTTAAGCCCGCCGGGCTTAGCTGAGTATCGGCTTTTAGTATTCTTTAGGTTTGAAAATATTGAAATTACATTATTTGTCAATGAATTTAGTAGTAAGGACATTTAAATTGTTTCTCGGTTGTCTTACGAAAGTTGGATCTTTATATTGTATATGTGTAATTATGATATCGATGCTGAATTTTGCTAATAAGTTACATGCAAGTGACGAAATGTAACCATTTCCTACATAAAAGATTATAATAGAATAACACAAATATAATATTTATCGTATAGAGGTAGTTCCATAAATAAAATGGGAAACACGACTGTATTTTTTTCGTGGCCGTTTAGATAGGATTTAAAGTATTTCTCAAATAGTGTGCAGACGTGCATGCATGCGCTTGAGTGGCACCTGCTGCGCCCAGAAACATCCTCGAAGAACACTCGTAGAAGCTGTACAAGGACCGATGACTTGGTCAGAATCGATGGTACATTACATTACTTTAAATATACACGGTTACAGTTGAGCGGCCATAGTTGTTGTTAACGATCTATTCGTGAAAGTTAAAAACATAAAAACCTCAGTTGCTTCATTTTCGTATGGGAAGTCTAACAAGTTTTATCATATCTCAATCCCTGTTTTTTTTTTTTTTGGGAAAACAGTTCAGTTTCACGAATGGATTGACTACACCCGGCAACTGACTCAATAATTACCCGGTATATTTCTTTAACTTTCAATAGTTATTGTCCATGTATGTGATGATTTTGAAAAAGTGCCTCTCGAATTAAATATGATAATTTAATAGTTAATCGACTTACTAAAGTGTGAAACTTTAGGGCATAGCAATCTTTAAGTGAGAGAGTTACACCTGTAATCTTATATGTTTACTCGAGATTTAAGTCACTGAACCTCAGCTAAGGCAGTTTTAAGGAATTTCTCAAATCTTACTCAAAATCAATAAACTTAGTCGTTCACTCAACCTTTTCTCCAGCGAGGCTGACTGCAATAGTGACGTCATTTTTTTATTATAAAGTTGGCTGCACTTTATGTTATGTTGGTTATGTTCGGTTAAGGTTAGGTTTTGTATGTCAAATAAACGGTCAGTTTGGCTGAAAAGAAAACTATGCAGTACCAAAATACAAAAAAAAATTCATATTTTTATAAGTCATCAAGGCCTGCACAACACAGTCGACAAGCAACGAGTTAACCTTAAGGTGCGTCGACTTGACATTTGGTTTCTCAACTCCAATGAGAAAACCGTCAAGTCCAGGACGACATTGTCAACCAAAAAATACCAAAATTCCTTAACTGAGGTTGAGTCGAGTGAAGGATATTACCTACGAGTAAACTCTTAAGATTGCGGCTGTGTTTATTTGCCATCAAGCTTACAGGTTTCATACTGCACCTTCACAGTAATTTCTCAACAACTTGCCGTAGTAATTGTTTACGTTACACTTTCTTTATGGATTAACAGCCACACTCAGACCCGGTTACTTAGGGCGCTCTTAAGTACAGGTTTTGCCTAACAAATATAATTCGCTAGGCAAAATCTATACTTAAGTAATCATTTGACTCTGAGTGCGGACGTAATAGTATTAAAATTAACTGAATTACATGCCTATTCACTAATGAAACGTTTGACTGTGCGAGAAATTTCTAATTGGAGCCATTGGAGTACGTAGAAATATGTTTATGTTAGTTTTGTGGGGCTATAAAAAGTATATCTATTATGATCTTTTTCTGAAACGTACAAAGGGATCTATATTTTTGTGTTTTAGAATCCAAAAATCAACGAGTTAAGACTTCATCAACTTCCGCCAAGTGTCGTGATAGTTTTGTACGTAAATAAACAAAAAAATGTGCCTGTTTAATAGACGAACATATTTTGACTGAGCAAAGAACTGCTATTTAGATTCAACACAGTCCGTAAAAAGACATCTGAACCACTTACTTAAAATGATGAGAATATAAAGAAATGTGACACTTTAGAGCGCAGTTATACCTTTGTATTCGAGTTAGTGTTCCCAAATAAACAGTGATCGTGCGCATCTATTCTTAAAAAAAAACAAAATAACTACCAATCATGATGGTAAAACGTTCAGTGCCCAATTATCTATCAGTTAACACCAAATAGCTCGTGAAATATGCGTGTTTATCATGTAAATCTCTTTTGCAAATTACTTGTCTCTATCATAATTTAAGTCATCTGGTGTAGGCAGGCTGTATAAACTTATACCAAGACTGCATCAATAAGTTGAATTAAGATTATAAGACAATGAATAATTAAAACATACACCCTGTCTGCAAAATAAGTACACTAAGTACAAAAGATACCACCTACAATAAAAAAAATAAAAAGCAAAATATTGAGCGTTATTGCGAGGGAGTTTAAAGAATGAATGTTGTCAGTTGACATAAAAACTCTGTAATTAAAATCAACAGACATCAATCACAGATGTTTAGGAGATTTAGTTCACAATGAATTTTTAATACTGGCAGCTTTTCTTTTGGTGACAAAGAAATGTGGCAACATTTATTTTCCGGGAAATTTTATGTTGGCTTTGTTTTTAGTTTGAACGTTCAATTCGAATTTCAAAAGGCCTCCAAGAGGATACTGAAAAGCTTAAATGACGTGATTATCTTGTTACTCTCGTTAGTGACAGACAGGTGACGCTACTCTTGCAGGAATGTGTAGAAAAAGTGTACCTACTGAAAGGAAACCCATACTGATATTAAAATGCCTTGAAACTACCCTACAGATATAATTTTTTTTTTGTGCATTTACGGTATGAAAATGGACATAGGCTGCTTTTTACTACAATTTTGGAGAAATTGCTACTAAGAATGCTCGATAAAATGATTTTTAATTCTATTAGACTGTTGAAAAAAATTTACAAACAAAGATTTGCTATGAAATATAATTTGCAAGCGCCCGTTATCCATTTATCATCCAATGAAATACGAAACAAAAAAAATATTTTATAAAAAAGAACTCTTCAAATCATTCGGCGTGATAATAGTGAATGTTCATCATAATACCTTCCTACTTACAAAAATGCATAAAAATAATTTGGGCTCGTCCGGGATTTGAACCCGGGACCTCTCGCACCCAAAGCGAGAATCATACCCCTAGACCAACGAGCCAGCTGATCAGTGAATCTAAAAGACGTTGCATGTTCAATGCCTTTCACTTCGACGCAACGTTGAATGTACAGTTAAGTCTGCCACAGCATGACCACAGCCTATATTAGCGTACAGTCGACAAACATTGCGAATAAGTTTACTTTGTTCTCATTTCCATAAAGGCGAAGTGGGGAAAACGGCGAGGAGGAAAATAGACCATTCAGATTGTTCAAGTGCAAAACGCATGTATTATACCAACATAAAAATATTTTGAATCAGTTTTATTATCGTTTAGAAGCTAGGTCAAGGTTAAGGTAAACTTTACAGTGTGGTTCTTTTTCTTAGTGACAGGCAAAATGACAAAGGATTGTTTTATGTCGAGAATTGAAATCATATTTTTTTTATTTCTTATCATGATTGGGATGTATTCATAAAATTTAAATGAAGAAGTTTGTTTGTGTAAAACCAATGGTATTTGGTTGATATGTTCAACGTGTCAATGCTGAATAATTGCATATACTGTCACTTTAATATGTTTCGCATGTTAATGGATACAACTTGATATTCACCAACCACCTAGCAACTCATTCTTGCTTTTAATAAAACAGGTGATGAAACTATATATTAAATTTAAATAAAGAAAGAATAAATATTAAGTAATTGAACGCCGAAGATTATTACATAAGTATAAATATATTTCACTAATGAACATCAAGGCGACGCCTTTTATGACACACTTATCATAGCTTGTCACCACTACTATCAAATACAACAATAATTTAAGGTAAAACATTTGTCAGTGAGCAAGATCAATATAAACTTCTAGGGCACAAAAAGACAAGTACCTTTAGTTGTAGTACCTAAAGTGAACCCTCAATGGAAAAAATAGTACCTTAGATATCTGAATAAGAAAATCCTGCAGTACTTGAATATAAATTTATTATTTTTTATTATTATTATCACACAAATATCACCGACCAGCAGGCTTACTCTCGAAACTAATTTTAATTCTAATTCAGTACCAATCCAAGCCCAAAGATAATTCTAAGGGTGTTACCACACCAATCGATCGACCGTCGATCGACCGTCGATCGTTGCCTGTTCCATTCCACCATCGATCGACGTCGATCGATTGGTGTGGTAACACCCTAACATCTCGTGAGTTCCTACTCTTGAAAACAATTTTGATAACTTTGTCATGAAAATTGAGATTAGTTTAAAATAGCAGTCTTGCGAGTGAATTTGGCAACAATTGATCGATCAACAAACAATGCCTACTCAATATTACCATAATTGACAGCTGTCAAAACAAACTCAAGAGTAGCCTTCTGGCGTTTTTGGGTTAGCCAATGCCAATTTCAATTTCAATTAGTTCCACAAAATGGTTGTACAATAATGAAACAATTGGCGCAAGTGACACATTTTTATTTTTTTCCCGGACGTTAAAATATCAAAATTAGATTTCCGAATCGTCGCTGTATCTGTCTAAGTGCGGTCGATAGCTACACTCTAACCTTATAGGGACGAAGCGTTGGGAGCCTCTTACAATACAAACCTCGCCTGAAGCCCTACATAACGTAGTCCAGAACATATCATAGTAAACATTCCAATAATATAAAAAAACATATAGGACTAATACAAGGCAGAAAACACGCACCCTACTCTTAAAAAACATTAGGCTAACACTCCAAATAAACGAGTTTTTTTTAGGAATAGCGTATGAGAGCCGGGCTGCATTTTAACTAAATACAGAATCAAGCGGTCCAAATAGTTCTACTTATCGTAATTAACTTCCATAAGTCTTAACAGAAACCCCATTTAATGAAGTAAAATCCCTCCTCGCTCTAAGGAATTGCAGAATTAAAACTACACAAACGGGTTGGACGCGACCAACGACAGTATAGAAGGGTGAAGGCTTAGGTACCATGTTTTACAGTATAAAAAATATATATCTATGTAATTTACAAATGTTTGACGCGTGTTCGTTAAATACCTCAAGAAAAATATAGTGGAAAAATCCTGTTGTCTGTAATTCATTTGAGAATATACTGTGTGAATCTATAAATCATAGAAATGGAGTGTATAAAGACGTAATTTTTTTTTCCCGTTGGTACAAATGTTCTTGTTTCACCCATGTTCACAACTGCACTATTAAGAAACTCGCAATGTGTAGGTGTTTTTATAATTTAAAATAATTTACTTCTTTAAAGGTGTACATATTTTCTGTTACCGGCGTATGTTTTCCCTGTGGTAACGATTACTAAGCACTTGGAACTCAAATGTAACCCATTTTCATTGTTTATTTTGATTATTGTTGATGCGCAGGGGACTGTTTGTGCCTGGAACTGTGGTCCGCAATAAATAATCTTGTTAATTTTTATATTATATGTTTGATCATAGGATTATTATTTGGTAATAACTAAAGCTCACCTTTCACAACAGCTTTTTAAAAACCATCAAATCTTGCAAAACATTGTTTGTTCTGTTCTAATAAGTTTAAGCAATTACCAACATCTTACTAAGCTTCCAACACCGTAAATAATACTTTCTTAGCTAAAATTTAATAAAAATCTCTATGTATCACCAACAATGCAGTAATAATTAAGGGAGATATCAAAATTTAAACCTGGACGGTTTAAAAAAAACACATAAAACAAACAAAATTAAAGTATTCTTTATAATTACCATTCTGATCTCAGCATCAAGTCCACATGAAAGTGAAAGCTTAGAAGCCCTTCGCGAGAAGTCAGCTGCCCTGATTGATGGGCCCGGCAGATTTATTATGTTAATTCGTCCAAAGAGCCTTATTTGATGGTACCTAATGAATGAAAAAACTGATTTTCTGATTTTCATGGCCTTTAAAATTGATCAAGAAGAAATGCTTTGTCGATCTTGAGAGGCCGTCTCAGTTGTGAATTGATGGTGATCTAAAGGATCTGACATGGATTCAGTACTAATTAAATTTCTTACTTATTATATTTGTGGTGCACGATTATTTTTGATTTTCCTTTATTGAGGGCCCAGCTTAAGTAAATTAACATTAAATAACTCGGAAAATCATTTGATTATGCGTATTAACTGCGACAAGTAACCCTCTGATATTAGTGTCTTTTTGGCTCCAACTTCTGGGGTATTCTATATCTATAACCGCTAAAGCTTTTAAGTCAGAATTTTTATTTATGTTCTATATAGAAAACAAATCGAATTTTGTAACATGGATAGGGCCCCTGATCCACTAACTTAGAATCTTGAATAGAGGAGATCAAAAAAGGTTTTCCGTTTCTAGGCTTTTCCACCTTCGTGTCCGCTAGTTTTACTACGTCCAGGATTCTTGCAAGTCAGTTTTGTGTTTCTTATTTACCTACATAAAGATGCGTAGTGAATCTGTGTTAAAAGGAAACTCCTTCTGTGGAGATGAACTAGCAAGAAACGGTAATATCTTGGGAGGACAATTCTCGTCACCTATTCAGAGCTCTGCACACCAGTGAAACAGATAAAATTACATCGTTTACTAAGGTTGATAAAAAAATGTTCTATAAACTATTACTATTAATGAACATACTCAAAAAAAATTAATACAAATGAATAATTTATCTTTAAGATTATTTGTTAAAAACCTATTATTATACTTAAGGTTGATCCTTACGAAATTTGGAAACCCAATCATGTCAATGAGTTATACTTTTTATTCCTAAGTTTAATTAAATTGGAAACACTTCTGAAACATACGAATTTAAGGTAAGAGGTAGAATAAAAATTACTTGTCTATTATATATTTATCTTGTCTTGTATATTTATCTATATTATCTGTTCTAATGAAAAGCTATTGAAATCTAAAAGTTCATTAGCGTTAATTGAAATTTTCTTTTCTTAATCACCACGTTCTTACTACTAAATAAGTAAGTGACATGAATTCTTACCTAAAGCCTTCAAAGTTATAAATTTGATACAGTTTAAACTTGTTTCACTTGTACGTAATATAGAAAAAACTTTAATTATAAACGCATGAAATAAATGTCCCAAAGTGCAAGGAGTCAGGGCCAGGTCGTTGTACACTTTATCAAAAAATAGTTTAGAACGCTTTTTGATTTTAAATTGTTATTAAAACACTTTGTTTACTGGTAGGAAATGAAATTGTTCATTATTAGTGTGCAACACAAACAAAAAACATCATGGCGGAAAAATGTCATTTTGACAGCTAAGGTTTATTTACATCTTTTTGTTTTGTGTATCGAGTATTATCGATGGCTGGAATTAAGTCCAATGAGTTAAATTGCATTGTTTTGTGTATTTTTAGCTTATTTAATAGTTATAAAGTTATTAAGAAACCGAAAAAAAAACTCAAGCGCAACGAACAATCAAACACACAGACAGACAAATATCAATGTGATGTGAATGAAGTGTGCTGTGAGTGAGGTGGCTGTCCTGTCTGCTTAGTGAACAACTTCCGCCATAGAAAAGACTCATTGTCAATGTTGCCCACTAAAACGAACACAAATAATGTTGACTTTTTTATTTTCTTACCATCTAACTACTAATTAAATCAAATTATTTGTATTTTTCCTGTAATTACCATTAATTTGTCATTTTTTTTAGATGGTGTACAAAGACCTAGCTCATGTTGTGACATTTCTTTTGGGACTTGGCGTATGTATAATATATGACAATACAACAGCTACTATGCTGATGAAACCAGGGGGTGAATAGTGTAACCCTCCAAGGGGAGTAGGTTTATATCATTTGTTTTACCGAGTCATAAGTTCTAAAAATACATCGAGCATGCTTAAACTACTTATAATTATTTATAATTTTATCTATCAGCACAATCATCAAGTTTCAATCCAATCTTGTTATATAATCATGTTATAAAATAAAATCTTAAAAGAATTACATCTGCCTGGCTAGTAGAAATAAGCCCGAATAAGTTCTTAAAGAAGACGATGCAGTCGCCAAGTGATAACCAAATCCAACGCCTGACATAAATTTATAGCCCTTAGAAAGCCTTGCACACCAAATTAAGACCGCCACACTATCGTAAACAAATCTAATATCAAAATAACACAACGCATATCCCCGTAATTAAATCCTAAACGTCATACCGCCTTTCCTGGCATCCGGCACAAAAATTAATAAATACCATTATTGATAGAACAGAGGCACTTGATTGAATCAACCGCGGTGCCTCCCGCCGCCTCGCGCTGCCTCCCTGCCTCCCGAGCCACCTGTAAAAACCTTCTCTCACTACTTAACCCTTTGCTACCAGATAAGTTTATTTCCAATCAGCCGGTACCGTTGTCATTCGTTTTAAGTGCTTCTTTTGTGAGTACATTCCGCTGCGCAAATGCCAATTAGTAACCCTGGAAGCTCAAAAATTAAGTTAAATACTCCGACTTTGGCATTCGTGTTTACTTATTGGAAATCGACGGCACGGGTAACTTCGTAAATTAAAACACTGCAGACTAATATAAGGTTTGGAGTTTTGTTGCTCCTGTTATCTTTATCGGGGCCCGTCTTTGCCAAAATCGATACTGTGCCCGATAATGTCAATTTTGCTAGTTATTAATTTTTCTGATGCAGTCGGGTTTTGATGGGGAAAGTGGTGCTGTTTCAAAGTTTCAATAACTTGATATGGTTTATTTTCAAAGAATTCTAAGTATAAAAAGTTTAGTTTGCAAGCCTTTCTGGAGATTTGTTTAAATATATCGTACAATACATAACCGAACAATATCTGGGGTCTGTAAACGTCGAGTTAAAGTAAAAAAAATTAAATTATTACACGTGATAAAAATAGGGTTTTATTAAGGAAACTTTTCGTCGACATATTTAAAGAAATCTACTCTTGAAACCTATAAAATCTGTTTTCCTTAAGTTACGAGAACTTCATTATATTTTAAATAATAAAAGGATTAATAATTTCTCAGAAAACCAAGTCTTTCTCTCAATTTGTAAACGTTTAAATTTTAATATGTGCTTATTAAATTATTGTTTTTGAAACGAATGATTATAAAAATATGTCCATAATTTCCCTTATAATAATTACAAAATTTACCTTTCAAACTGAAACCACCGACCCCTAAGTACCAGGACAGCATAAACTACGAACATATTTCAAGATCCACCTTCGCCTAAAACAATTAAACTAACACTTAGAGGAACACGTGTAAACAAAACTTAGCGAGGCTTTAGCTTAACTAAATACTGAGCGAGCTTAAGTAAGATAAGTTGGACCAAGTTTGAACACATTATCGTATAAAGTTGCTTAACTTGCAAAGTTTATGTTCTAAAATCATTTATTCAAAAATATGATTTATTAATATCACTAAATTGATTGGAATTTTGAAGATCATTTTCACCTGTTCTTCGTCCCGTGGAATTAGAGAACATACGAGCCTCACCAACCACTCAGGACAAACGTTTTTTATTGTTTTGGTTATATTTGACGATATTGCAAATGTATCAGAGAGAACCTGCTCCTATCTAGACCTCATGGGTGTAAGTGATAGACTGTGCACAAAGAATCGTTTGTTCTGAATAAGTCCCCTTTCGCAAATCCATAATTACTACGTAAGCTATCTCTAGTGTCAGAGGTGTTCAAGCCACTTCTGGAAAGCCTAATTTACGGTTTCCTTGCAAATTGAATGATTGTATATTTTTTAAATCATCCCAATTAAAAATAAAATAAAAACGAACACAAACCAAGACGCCAGCGAAAGCTATGCTATATAAAATGCTATCTTTGTTTTTCATTCCAAGTTTTCAAAGAAAATTCACAAATTAAACTCCGCTTTAATTATGAATATCGCGTATCCAAGAGATGCGCAACAAAGAAAATGCGAAGAAAGTACATACTAGCTTGTGCCCGCGACTTTGGCAGCGAACACATTGAATATCATTTAATATACAAGAGTTGCCGAGGCATCCAATAGCGCATTTTGTATTCCTATTTATTATATATACCCTTATAAATAATATAAAATTGACAAATGGATATTATTTTAAAAAAACGGTTCTCAAACATTGAAAAATTAAATTTACATCTTAAAACTGGAACGTTATTTTGGGTCAAAGTTGTTGATCAAATAAAACTGGCATTTGTAGACAAAGGATGGCCGTACACCAAGATAATCAAATGTAAATTGATAATAACCTTAGTTAACTGATATAATTAAATTTTTTTTTAAGAAATACCAAGGAATGTATAAATCACCTAAGAATTAAAAATTATCCATTCTCTTAGGAGCAAGTAAAGAAAACCAACTACTATTCGGCAAGCGTTGATTGGGTAGCCCATTCGCAAATCCATTTCGTGTTGCCAAAACTTAAATGGCATTGGCCGGGTGGCATTTTTCCCGAACATTCACATACACATTCACGACTTTGCCGGCCGGCCGTGAAGACTATGTGGGTAGCGGCCCTTACGTGAGATCAAAGTCGACCTATTTATATTCTTCACACGTTAATGTGTGATCGAAAAACAGCATGCAGACACACTGTCCTATTTAAGTATATATAAAAGGATCGCAAACTTACTCAGCTCCTAATTAATGTATCAACGCGTTTGATGCTTCTTTAAATTGACATGTTTCATTAAAACTTTATACTTCTAATTTGTTTAATTGAAACATCTTCACGACAAAAAATAATAGATATAAGTCGCGAATGGTTCTTTCATTATTTATTATTTTATTTTAATTAAACTTTAAGGAGTTGAAGAGAATGGTAATATGTCTGGGCATTTGATATAGTTATTAAGACTAGCGAAAGATATTATTTCATGTATTAAACTATTATTTCAATATAAAAAGAATGGAAATAGATAGGGTAAAGCACGAGATTTTTTTTTACTTTTGGTTGAAGTTTTCACCTCATTACAGTTGAATTGATAACTTGTACAATAGATTTCTTAAAAAAATTAAGAAAGCCCTAATTCCCATCAATACACTTACCACCAAAACAAATCAAAGTAAATTAAACATAAGTCCTCAAAAAAGCGAATTAATAAGCTTACATAGGCCACTACCTCATGTTAAATTAAAGCTACCCAACACCCCACAATTTATTTTAGAATGTTATGTAAATTTGAACACAAGTCTTTGATCGCGCCGCAAAGTCCGAGCGGGGAACTTTCCGCGTCGCAGAAAAAACCCCCAAGCTTAAGAAAAATAATGATTTAATCTCAGTACTCGGTCTCGCATATAAAACTGATGGAAGGAGGGCGCTAGAATCGTTTTTAATCTTTGCTTTGTAAAGGTGATTATGAAGGATTATTGGTTTGGAAGTACGCCTGAATTTTGCGGCCGATGAAGCTCCCCCGATGCCATATTTTTTAGGGTTGCGGTCTTTACCCCCCTTTTTGTTCTTGAGTAAGTTTTCCTTGAAGCTTTGTTCTGTTTCGTTTTGAGGATGAACTCTTTAAAATATCTGTGGTTGTCGTTGTTTGCCACAGAACAGCCATTGATTTACCTTTTTGTTCTCAATAGAATTAATTGTATTAAAAATATTTAAAAAAACACGACATTGGTGTAGTTAATATTAATCTGTCATAACAACCATAAAAATATGTCTAGGCGCGGTTTCTTGCAGCTTTGTATCTAAACACTTTATTTTGCACTAAACTAAATATATATTTCATTCAAAGTTACAAACATACAAAAATTTTCCAAATTATAGATGTAATTTTAGAAAATTTTGCAAAGCTTTTTAGTAAAAAGGTATATTTTCCCACACTGCCCTTTACATGCTCTAGAAGGAATTCTAAAAATCGTTTATTCGCTAAAAACCGTCGTGCGGGTGTTGGCGGGAAAATTCTGTCATTTTTCATTACGTGACCAGATCACGATTTGTCACCAGATCCTCGGCGAAGAACCTTTAACACCTCCTCTAACTACATGTAAACGTTAACTCTGCTAGGCGAAAACATACTTTATTGTAACGGGGTTGAATGTTATTTACAAAGTTTAGATGTTGATCGAATTTTGTAGGATAAAAGGTCCAGGATTGGTCAGCTATTTTTGTAAGAAAAACAAGAGAATCTTATTTTGGTTTTGCAAACTTATTGGAAAGCTTTTACTTTTTTCCGAAGCCACTCGAACATAAATGGTATGTTATGTATTGATGGATATTATTGGGTATTGCGTTAGATAAATTTCGGAGCACTCGATATTTGTAAATACTTCATATATAATATTTTCAATATGGCTCCTCAAACATAGCTTCTCACGTACTAAGAAAAATGCGCTTGTTTTTCCACGGAAAATTCCGAGCTAAAGTCTCGATAACTTACGATTCTCGGAAAGTAAGGAACGCTGTATTTTTATAGTCATTTGTAGAGCGAGGACATTGGTAAATATACATTGGATTTAATTATATTACTTGAAGTCTGCGGGGAGGCGGTGGGGGGTACTCATCCTCATCTCAATCGCAAATCGGCCATCTTGGCTCCCCCCCCGGCCCGTCCATTATACTTTTTAAGCCCCAATCTCGTTCATTTAAACGGTTGGCTTTAGATGGCAATCGCATTTTTCTACTGCAGGTCACGTCTCCGGCGTCTCTTGGCTCTGGAGCTTAAATCAACAAAAGAAAATAATAAGATTCGTTCAAATTAAAAGTGTAATGTCGCAAAAGTGCGGGTGGAGGGGACGCTAATCCCGCCGGCGTTCTTCATTAGACGCGGTGGCAACTCCCAGGAACGCTTAAAAACCTCGTTTGAAATTTTTCTTTATTCATAACGGGGATTAAGAGAAATGCAAATGAAGCGCGACGTCGGAGGACGCTACTTAACTGTGTCAACAGCGGAACAGAGGAAACAACCAGTTGTTTTTCTTTTTCTTTATATCTGCTTTACTTACACGTGTTTCTACGTTTAAATATACGGTTTATTTCAGAACGGTCCGTGATTCGTTGTTTGTTTATTTTAGCTTTATTTTAGAAGTGATTCGGAAAAAGTATTGATAAACTTTAATATTAATAGATACATAACACATTATATAATCTGTAGGTATGTTTCTAGTTCTAACCTTGTTACTAACTCTACACAATGATGAACGGCAGAAAGCAGCGCTTCATGTCTTGATCTGGACTTATATAATAGGTCTTTACCTATGAAACTGCCGTTTTGCCGTACTGGCCATTTCAAATGAAAATATATTTTTGTTGACGGATTATTCTAATTTCAAATTAATTTTATTTGACAAACATGGAATTCTTTTTCTAAAATCGTCATTTGTTTAATAGTTAGTGTTTTGTTTTCAAGGCATTCGAACATTTTTCGTCATCATGGATAAGTTAAAAATTCGAGTAATTATGGAGTATGAGTACCGTCGTGGCAGCAAAGCGGCACAAGCGGCACGCAACATCAACGACGTTTACGGAGCGAACACTACAAACGAACGCACCACCCATTATTGGTTTACCCGCTTCCATTCTGGAAATTTTGACCTGAAAAATGAACCCCGTGGTCGTCCGAAAACTTTGGTCGACAATGACGAATTAAAGGCAATTGTGGAAGCTGATGAAACTCAATCCACGGCTGAATTAGCAGCAGCTTTCGACGTTAGCATCAAAACAATATTGGTCCATTTGCGTCAAATTGGCAAGGTAAAAAAGCTTGACAAATGGGTACCCCACGAACTCAATGACCGCCAGCGCGAAGTACGCGTGGAGACGTGCCTTGTACTGCTCAGCAGGCATACAAATGAAGGAATTCTGAACCGCATTGTTATTTGAGACGAGAAATGGATCCTGTTTGACAATCGTAAGCGCTCAGCAAGTTGGTTGGACCCTGGTTCAGCACCCAAACAATGCCCTAAACGAAAACTTACCCCCAGAAAAGTGATGGTCACTGTTTGGTGGTCTAACGCGGGTGTAATTCATCACAGCTTCTTGCCTTGCCTTCAGCTCTTGGACAAGCATTACTGCAGATGTGTACTGTGAAGAACTGAACACAATGATGGAGAAGCTCGCACGTCTCCAACCAGCTTTGGTCAATCGTTCGGCTCCACTGCTCCTGCACGACAACGCGCGACCTCATACTGCACAGCAGACGGTCTCCAAGCTACAAGAGTTGGGGTTGGAAGTTCTCCGTCATCCGCCGTACTCACCAGACCTTGCGCCTACAGACTTCTACTTTTTCCAGAATTTGGATAACTTCTTGGCGGGAAAAAAATTCAATACCCGAGAGGCAGTACAAAATGCCTTTGAAGAATTTGTTGCCTCCCGTCCAGCTGATTTCTTCAAGAAAGGCATCAATAAGCTACCAATGCGTTGGCAAAGATGCATTGATTGCATGGGTGATTATTTTGATTAATAGAAATAAAAAATATATAAAAAAATTACGCTTCATTTATTTCGTGAAAAACGGCAATTTCATAGGTAAAGACCTAATAGTTAACTTAATTTTGAAAAGATTAACTTTGATGAAAGAACTGTTCTGTCATATAAGATACCATAGAAAATAGTCCAAGAAATATAAAAGAACTCTCTAAACGACATATTTTGGTCGAGGTAAATACGTATATATAAATATAAAAAATAAAACTATAAACGGCTTATTCGTCTAATAGCTAACTCAAAAATATTACAAGGCAGTTCACATTCACTGAAATAATAATAACAACTTAATATTAAATTATTTAAACACCAAGGAACAGTACATACAGACAACGCTTACTAATTTTCCTTTGAAAGTTTAACACAAGTAGGTACCTATGTACTTCGACGATAACTTACTTCGAAGACAAAGGAGGTTTATAATATCGTTGTAGCAGCCTTTATATTTTATAGATCAAGTTTTATTCTATCGATTTGAGAGGTTCATTTATTTGTTCATCCCGACTTAACAATTACGCTGGTAGCAACTCTTCTCCATTCTAAGATATTAGTGTTGTGCTGTTTCCTTTCGAGGGAAGTCGATGTCGACTAATTGTTGAAGCCATTTTTACGTAATTCTTTGAAAATAGATCTATACTAATTTGGAAAAAAGTTTATTTTTTGTATGTTTTGTTTGTATGGATAAACTTCTTAACCAATTTTGAAATTCTTTCACATATAGAAAGCTATATCATCAGCGTAACGGCTGTATTGTATTTTCCAAAAAAATTGCTGATCCCTACACACATTTACAATAATTAAACTCAAGGTACCCAAAATGTATCTTTAAAAAATCATTGTTGGGCGTCCCTGCGAAAACAATATAACTACAAGTTAATTTATATTCATCATTACACAAAAAATCCACAAGTTTATATGGCTAACTATTACATATGTCTACTATGTTACTAAGTTAGTAACCATACAGTAGTTCCATTCTGAAAAAAGTGGACATAGGACCTTAAGTCAGAATTTAGTTGTGCTTTTTTTATTGGTAAGCTGCTAACTAGACTCACAACTTTTGTGATATACAGAAAATCTCCAAGTTTGATAGTTTTTGAGAAAAAAAAATTTAATATCTTTTGCTTGGAACAATTTTTCTTTTCTCGATTTCGGCCCATTTGGCGCGGGTTTGGGATTCGTATAGGGTATGTATTTGTACAATACATTTTCCGTTACATAAATGAGACTTATGGTGAATCATAATTAGAAATAGCAAAGTTCCTATTTGATTATTTTTACTTATTTTTACACATAAAGTAATTTCATAAAATAGAAGATCAACAAATTTACAAAAATAGTTCCGCTAAAAAGACTAGTTTTCGCAAAATCTGCAATTAATATTTTAATGCAATTAATGTTTTAAATACTCGCAACCAAGTGTTGGAACAACATTCCACCGCCCCCTTCGTAAACTCGGATCATTGAATGGGTTTAAAAAATCATTCAAACTGCTTCTATTTAAACACCAAACGATGCTGCCGAGTGGAGTCCGTGTTGTTCCAACATATGCGTAGCAGGGGTACCTATATCAATATTAGGGATACCTATACCTATTATTCACTGCTTTATCTATTTTATATTTATTTATGTGTATATAATGGTATAGTACTAATGTAATATTTAAAGTACTTATTAACATTTAATATTAAGTTATTTTATATAATAGTGACATTTAGTTTGTATCTATTTAATATTTTGTATTTATTTAGTATCGTATTTATTTACTTGACCAGGGCAAGCCGGAAGATCAGCGCTGCGGCAGCCGCTGTAGCATAATGCTGAGGCGTGTCCTTTTTGACATGTGCACTACAGCGCGATTAGTTACATGACTTTATATTATTATTTTATTCCTTATATTTTACTCTTTTTTTTGTTAAAATTGTTTTCATCCATTATTCAAAGCAAGCTTTATATCTAAATTGTATTCAACGGTTTCTTCTCTTTTTTCTTTTTTTTTTTGTGTTTAATCAACAATTGTAAATATATTATTAACTATTTGTCTGTAACTTTTTGCTTTTTGCTTATGTTTGTTTTTATTTCGTGTTGTAGTGTAATATGTTGAATAAATGTGTGAATTTAGTTTAATTTATTTGAATTTAAATTTTCAACATCTCGTTACGCCACAAATACTCGGTGTTCCACTATATGAACCCAAAACCCGCGCTAAATGGGCCCAACTTGAGAAAACAGAAATATATTTTGATTAATTAAAAAAGTTAAATATTTTTTTTTTCTCAGAAACTATCAAACCTGGAGATTTTCTGTGTTTCACAAAAGTATTTAGTCTAGTCAACAGCTAACCAATAAAAAAATACATCTAATATCTGACTTAAGGTTCTATGTCTACTTGTTTTCGGAAAGGAACTACTGTGAATACAAACAATTTTATTGGTAGGAACCGTTGTTACCTTCTATTTGTCCAAATAAAATACTAATTTAAAACACTTACCTGTGCGAAGGGGCGGGTTGCTAGTGAATTAATAAATAAGGGCTAAAAGAAAAATTTAATTTTAAACTTAAACGCACAACGTAGTATATATTGTCATGATTATCATATTGTCATGATGGACAAAATAAAATCGAATTATTACATGTTTCATGCAACGTGACGACTAGTGGTGTAGTGGTAAGTAGCCCTGCCTCATACGCCGGAGGTCTCAGGTTAGAGCCTGGCCGCGGTATTTATTTGTGTGTTGAACACAGATATTTGTTCTCGGGTCATGGTTGTTTTGTATTTAATAATAATAAATAAATAAATATTTCTAACAATAACACTACATTATCTAGCCCAAATTAAGTATCATTAAGAACTTGTGTTATGGATACTAGATAACGGATAAATTAACTTAAGAAATATATAAACACACATAGATTCTTTTTTATATATAAATATTAGAAATAAACTTAAATAAACATACATATACATCCATGACTAGAGAGCAAATATAATATAATATCTGCTCCTACCAGGATTCGAACCCGAGACCTCTGGCATGGAGGGCAAGGCTACTTACCTCCACATTAATATGGGCCGTCAGATATATAATAATATGTTTGTTTAAACAGCCTCTGCTTACGTTAGGGCCATACAGTTGGTGTGTTTGTTTGGGTATTTATTATTATATTATTATTAATGTTAGAACATTACAGAGTTAAATTAACCCTAAACGTTCTATAAAAAAGTTGATTAAATATTTTTTCTGTTAAACTTAGTTTTCATGAGCTTAATCAGTGCAGACTTTGTTTAATGATAATTTATTTAAAACATCGATAAACAGTTGAACTCGGCACATCACTTATCCCACCCGGCTCACTCAGTTGTATATTTTTATTTGGAATTTATATCTCAGAACGAATCCCACATTATTGTCTCTGGCCATTTATTTTCTGATGGGCATTAAAACAAAACCCCTTTTTCTCAAGAAAAGCGGTTTCATTTTAGCTGGGTTTAGAAATTTAAGGCCCTTTCTTATAAAGCTTCGATATTGTAGTACGAAGCGATGGGCAGAATAATTAATTTGGTCTATTATTATTCCGTTTTATTATGGAGATACGGGTGAGATTTATAGTAGTGAAATCTTGAACGAATAATTAATCGATTATGTAATTACTGGTGTATTTTGTTCAGGAAATAATTTAGTATACGATCTTGTAAGGCAAATTTTACTATTAACTTTAGGAAATAAGATTAATATGTCAGCTTGTGTTGCCATGCTTTACTTTAAAATTTTTTTGTTTATTAATAATATACATATAAATTAAAATAGGTGCAATATTATAGAACTAATGATGGCAGATATCGAGTGAGTTTTGTCACTGATCAAATACAGCGGTTTATGTACTTTGAAATATATATAACAGATTTATTTTATAACTATAAGAAATAAAATTTAAACTCAGGGAAAAAGTTTCTTCGAATTTTACATACAAACTAAAGATGGTTTTTCCATAGTATCCACGATAGTCTTAATAATCACACTGGAAAGATATCGGCGTCACCCAACTAGGGAGATGTATAAGACAATATGTAGTTCCACACACTTGCCAACTGCGGGTTGGCAGACTCGAAATTATCTCTTAGTTATAATATATGTGGCTTTCCTCACGATGTTTCCTTTCACCGCTTGAGAAGTCGGCTTAATGTTTGTATTTAAGATGTAAGAAAAACTCAATGGTACCGTGGGTTTCACGATGTTTCCTTTCACCGCTTGAGAAGTCGGATTAATGTTTGTATTTAAGTTGTAAGAAAAATTCAATGGTACTGTGGGTTTCACGATGTTTCCTTTCGCCGCTTGAGAAGTCGGATTAATGTTTGTATTTAAGTTGTAAGAAAAACTCAATGGTACCGTGGGTTTCACGATGTTTCCTTTCACCGCTTGAGAAGTCGGATTAATGTTTGTATTTAAGTTGTAAGAAAAACTCAATGGTACTGTGGGTTTCACGATGTTTCCTTTCGCCGCTTGAGAAGTCGGATTAATGTTTGTATTTAAGTTGTAAGAAAAACTCAATGGTACCGTGGGTTTCACGATGTTTCCTTTCACCGCTTGAGAAGTCGGATTAATGTTTGTATTTAAGTTGTAAGAAAAATTCAATGGTACTGTGGGTTTCACGATGTTTCCTTTCACCGCTTGAGAAGTCGGCTTAATGTTTGTATTTAAGTTGTAAGAAAAATTCAATGGTACTGTGGGTTTCACGATGTTTCCTTTCACCGCTTGAGAAGTCGGCTTAATGTTTGTATTTAAGTTGTAAACTCAATGGTACCGTGGGTTTCACGATGTTTCCTTTCACCGCTTGAGAAGTCGGATTAATGTTTGTATTTAAGTTGTAAGAAAAACTCAATGGTACCGTGGGTTTCACGATGTTTCCTTTCACCGTTTGAGAAGTCGGCTTAATGTTTGTATTTAAGATGTAAGAAAAACTCAATGGTACCGTGGGTTTCACGATGTTTCCTTTCACCGCTTGAGAAGTCGGATTAATGTTTGTATTTAAGTTGTAAGAAAAATTCAATGGTACTGTGGGTTTCACGATGTTTCCTTTCGCCGCTTGAGAAGTCGGCTTAATGTTTGTATTTAAGATGTAAGAAAAACTCAATGGTACCGTGGGTTTCACGATGTTTCCTTTCACCGCTTGAGAAGTCGGATTAATGTTTGTATTTAAGTTGTAAGAAAAATTCAATGGTACTGTGGGTTTCACGATGTTTCCTTTCGCCGCTTGAGAAGTCGGATTAATGTTTGTATTTAAGTTGTAAGAAAAACTCAACGGTACTGTGGGTTTCACGATGTTTCCTTTCACCGCTTGAGAAGTCGGCTTAATGTTTGTATTTAAGATGTAAGAAAAACTCAATGGTACCGTGGGTTTCACGATGTTTCCTTTCACCGCTTGAGAAGTCGGATTAATGTTTGTATTTAAGTTGTAAGAAAAATTCAATGGTACTGTGGGTTTCACGATGTTTCCTTTCGCCGCTTGAGAAGTCGGATTAATGTTTGTATTTAAGTTGTAAGAAAAACTCAATGGTACCGTGGGTTTCACGATGTTTCCTTTCACCGCTTGAGAAGTCGGATTAATGTTTGTATTTAAGTTGTAAGAAAAATTCAATGGTACTGTGGGTTTCACGATGTTTCCTTTCACCGCTTGAGAAGTCGGCTTAATGTTTGTATTTAAGTTGTAAGAAAAATTCAATGGTACTGTGGGTTTCACGATGTTTCCTTTCACCGCTTGAGAAGTCGGCTTAATGTTTGTATTTAAGTTGTAAACTCAATGGTACCGTGGGTTTCACGATGTTTCCTTTCACCGCTTGAGAAGTCGGATTAATGTTTGTATTTAAGTTGTAAGAAAAACTCAATGGTACCGTGGGTTTCACGATGTTTCCTTTCACCGTTTGAGAAGTCGGCTTAATGTTTGTATTTAAGTTGTAAGAAAAACTCAATGGTACCGTGGGTTTCACGATGTTTCCTTTCGCCGCTTGAGAAGTCGGCTTAATGTTTGTATTTAAGTTGTAAGAAAAACTCAATGGTACCGTGGGTTTCACGATGTTTCCTTTCACCGCTTGAGAAGTCGGCTTAATGTTTGTATTTAAGTTGTAAGAAAAACTCAATGGTACCGTGGGTTTCACGATGTTTCCTTTCACCGCTTGAGAAGTCGGCTTAATGTTTGTATTTAAGTTGTAAGAAAAACTCAACGGTATCGTGGGTTTCACGATGTTTCCTTTCGCCGCTTGAGAAGTCGGATTAATGTTTGTATTTAAGTTGTAAGAAAAACTGAATGGTACCGTGGGTTTCACGATGTTTCCTTTCGCCGCTTGAGAAGTCGGATTAATGTTTGTATTTAAGTTGTAAGAAAAACTCAACGGTACCGTGGGTTTCACGATGTTTCCTTTCGCCGCTTGAGAAGTCGGATTAATGTTTGTATTTAAGTTGTAAGAAAAACTGAATGGTACCGTGGGTTTCACGATGTTTCCTTTCGCCGCTTGAGAAGTCGGATTAATGTTTGTATTTAAGTTGTAAGAAAAACTCAATGGTACCGTGGGTTTCACGATGTTTCCTTTCACCGCTTGAGAAGTCGGCTTAATGTTTGTATTTAAGTTGTAAGAAAAACTCAATGGTACCGTGGGTTTCACGATGTTTCCTTTCACCGCTTGAGAAGTCGGCTTAATGTTTGTATTAAAGTTGTAAGAAAAACTCAATGGTACCGTGGGTTTCACGATGTTTCCTTTCACCGCTTGAGAAGTCGGCTTAATGTTTGTATTAAAGTTGTAAGAAAAACTCAATGGTACCGTGGGTTTCACGATGTTTACTTTCACCGCTTGAGAAGTCGGCTTAATGTTTGTATTAAAGTTGTAAGAAAAACTCAATGGTACCGTGGGTTTCACGATGTTTCCTTTCACCGCTTGAGAAGTCGGCTTAATGTTTGTATTAAAGTTGTAAGAAAAACTCAATGGTACCGTGGGTTTCACGATGTTTCCTTTCACCGCTTGAGAAGTCGGCTTAATGTTTGTATTAAAGTTGTAAGAAAAACTCAATGGTACCGTGGGTTTCACGATGTTTCCTTTCACCGCTTGAGAAGTCGGCTTAATGTTTGTATTAAAGTTGTAAGAAAAACTCAATGGTACCGTGGGTTTCACGATGTTTACTTTCACCGCTTGAGAAGTCGGCTTAATGTTTGTATTTAAGTTGTAAGAAAAACTCAATGGTACCGTGGGTTTCACGATGTTTCCTTTCACCGCTTGAGAAGTCGGCTTAATGTTTGTATTAAAGTTGTAAGAAAAACTCAATGGTACCGTGGGTTTCACGATGTTTCCTTTCACCGCTTGAGAAGTCGGCTTAATGTTTGTATTTAAGTTGTAAGAAAAACTCAATGGTACCGTGGGTTTCACGATGTTTCCTTTCACCGCTTGAGAAGTCGGCTTAATGTTTGTATTAAAGTTGTAAGAAAAACTCAATGGTACCGTGGGTTTCACGATGTTTCCTTTCGCCGCTTGAGAAGTCGGCTTAATGTTTGTATTTAAGTTGTAAGAAAAACTCAATGGTACCGTGGGTTTCACGATGTTTCCTTTCACCGCTTGGGAAGTCGGCTTAATGTTTGTATTTAAGTTGTAAGAAAAACTCAATGGTACCGTGGGTTTCACGATGTTTCCTTTCACCGCTTGAGAAGTCGGCTTAATGTTTGTATTTAAGTTGTAAGAAAAACTCAATGGTACCGTGGGTTTCACGATGTTTCCTTTCACCGCTTGAGAAGTCGGCTTAATGTTTGTATTAAAGTTGTAAGAAAAACTCAATGGTACCGTGGGTTTCACGATGTTTCCTTTCGCCGCTTGAGAAGTCGGCTTAATGTATGTATTTAAGTTGTAAGAAAAACTCAATGGTACTGTGGGTTTCACGATGTTTCCTTTCGCCGCTTGAGAAGTCGGCTTAATGTTTGTATTTAAGTTGTAAGAAAAACTCAATGGTGCCGTGGGTTTCACGATGTTTCCTTTCGCCGCTTGGGAAGTCGGCTTAATGTTTGTATTTAAGTTGTAAGAAAAACTCAATGGTGCCGTGGGTTTCACGATGTTTCCTTTCACCGCTTGGGAAGTCGGCTTAATGTTTGTATTTAAGTTGTAAGAAAAACTCAATGGTGCCGTGGGTTTCACGATGTTTCCTTTCGCCGCTTGAGAAGTCGGCTTAATGTTTGTATTTAAGTTGTAAGAAAAACTCAATGGTACCGTGGGTTTCACGATGTTTCCTTTCACCGCTTGAGAAGTCGGATTAATGTTTGTATTTAAGTTGTAAGAAAAACTCAATGGTACCGTGGGTTTCACGATGTTTCCTTTCACCGCTTGGGAAGTCGGCTTAATGTTTGTATTTAAGTTGTAAGAAAAACTCAATGGTACCGTGGGTTTCACGATGTTTCCTTTCGCCGCTTGAGAAGTCGGCTTAATGTTTGTATTTAAGTTGTAAGAAAAACTCAATGGTACCGTGGGTTTCACGATGTTTCCTTTCACCGCTTGAGAAGTCGGATTAATGTTTGTATTTAAGTTGTAAGAAAAATTCAACGGTACCGTGGGTTTCACGATGTTTCCTTTCACCGCTTGAGAAGTCGGCTTAATGTTTGTATTTAAGTTGTAAGAAAAACTCAATGGTACCGTGGGTTTCACGATGTTTCCTTTCACCGCTTGAGAAGTCGGCTTAATGTTTGTATTTAAGTTGTAAGAAAAATTCAACGGTACCGTGGGTTTCACGATGTTTCCTTTCACCGCTTGAGAAGTCGGCTTAATGTTTGTATTTAAGTTGTAAGAAAAACTCAATGGTACCGTGCGTTTCACGATGTTTCCTTTCACCGCTTGAGAAGTCGGCTTAATGTTTGTATTTAAGTTGTAAAAAAAAACTCAATGGTACCGTGGGTTTCACGATGTTTACTTTCACCGCTTGAGAAGTCGGCTTAATGTTTGTATTTAAGTTGTAAGAAAAACTCAATGGTACCGTGGGTTTCACGATGTTTCCTTTCGCCGCTTGAGAAGTCGGCTTAATGTTTGTATTTAAGTTGTAAGAAAAACTCAATGGTACCGTGGGTTTCACGATGTTTCCTTTCACCGTTTGAGAAGTCGGCTTAATGTTTGTATTTAAATTGTAAGAAAAACTCAATGGTACCGTGCGTTTCACGATGTTTCCTTTCACCGCTTGAGAAGTCGGCTTAATGTTTGTATTTAAGTTGTAAGAAAAACTCAATGGTACCGTGGGTTTCACGATGTTTACTTTCACCGCTTGAGAAGTCGGCTTAATGTTTGTATTTAAATTGTAAGAAAAACTCAATGGTACCGTGGGTTTCACGATGTTTCCTTTCACCGCTTGAGAATTCGGCTTGATGTACGTATTTAAGATGTAAGAAAATTCAATGGTACCGTGGGTTTTACGATGTTTCCTTTCACCGCTTGAGAAGTCGGCTTAATGTTTGTATTTAAGTTGTAAGAAAAATTCAACGGTACCGTGGGTTTCACGATGTTTCCTTTCACCGCTTGAGAAGTCGGCTTAATGTTTGTATTTAAGTTGTAAGAAAAATTCAACGGTACCGTGGGTTTCACGATGTTTCCTTTCACCGCTTGAGAAGTTGGCTCAATGTACGTATCGAAGTTGTTAAAAAAAATTCAATGGTACTGTGGGTTTCACGATGTTTCCTTTCACCGCTCGAGAAGTCGGCTTAATGTACGTATTTAAGATGTAAGAAAATTCAATGGTACTGTGGGTTTCACGATGTTTCCTTTCACCGCTTGAGAAGTCGGCTTAATGTTTGTATTTAAGTTGTAAGAAAAACTCAATGGTACCGTGGGTTTCACGATGTTTCCTTTCACCGCTTGAGAAGTTGGCTCAATGTACGTATCGAAGTTGTTAAAAAAAATTCAATGGTACTGTGGGTTTCACGATGTTTCCTTTCACCGCTCGAGAAGTCGGCTTAATGTACGTATTTAAGATGTAAGAAAATTCAATGGTACTGTGGGTTTCACGATGTTTCCTTTCACCGCTTGAGAAGTCGGCTTAATGTTTGTATTTAAGTTGTAAGAAAAACTCAATGGTACCGTGGGTTTCACGATGTTTCCTTTCACCGCTTGAGAAGTTGGCTTAATGTTTGTATTTAAGTTGTAAGAAAAACTCAATGGTACCGTGGGTTTCACGATGCTTCCTTTCACCGCTTGAGAAGTCGGCTTAATGTTTGTATTTAAGTTGTAAGAAAAACTCAATGGTACCGTGGGTTTCACGATGCTTCCTTTCACCGCTTGAGAAGTCGGATTAATGTTTGTATTTAAGTTGTAAGAAAAACTCAATGGTACCGTGGGTTTCACGATGTTTCCTTTCACCGCTTGAGAAGTCGGCTTAATGTTTGTATTTAAGTTGTTAGAAAAATTCAGTGGTATTGTGGGTTTCACGATATTTCCTTTCACCGCTTGAGAAGTTGGCTTAATGTACGTATTGAAGTTGTAAGAAAAATTCAACGGTACCGTGGGTTTCACGATGTTTTCTTTCACCGCTTGAGAAGTTGGCTTAATGTACGTTTTTAAGTTGTAAGAAAAATTCAACGGTACCGTGGGTTTCACGATGTTTCCTTTCACCGCTTGAGAAGTCGGCTTAATGTACGTATCGAAGTTAATAAAAAAAATTCAATGGTACTGTGGGTTTCACGATGTTTCCTTTCACCGCTCGAGAAGTCGGCTTAATGTACGTATTTAAGATGTAAGAAAATTCAATGGTACTGTGGGTTTCACGATGTTTCCTTTCACCGCTTGAGAAGTCGGCTTAATGTACGTATTTAAGATGTAAGAAAATTCAATGGTACCGTGGGTTTCATGATGTTTCCTTTCACCGCTCGAGAAGTCGGCTTAATGTACGTATTTAAGATGTAAGAAAATTCAATGGTACCGTGGGTTTCACGATGTTTCCTTTCACCGCTCGAGAAGTCGGCTTAATGTACGTATTTAAGATGTAAGAAAATTCAATGGTACTGTGGGTTTCACGATGTTTCCTTTCGCCGCTTGAGAAGTCGGCTTAATGTATGTATTTAAGTTGTAAGAAAAACTCAATGGTACCGTGGGTTTCACGATGTTTCCTTTCGCCGCTTGGGAAGTCGGCTTAATGTTTGTATTTAAGTTGTTAGAAAAATTCAGCGGTATTGTGGGTTTCACGATGTTTCCTTTCACCGCTTGAGAAGTCGGCTTAATGTACGTATTTAAGATGTCAGAAAATTCAATGGTACCGTGGGTTTCACGATGTTTTCTTTCACCGCTTGAGAAGTTGGCTCAATGTACGTATCGAAGTTGTTAAAAAAAATTCAATGGTACTGTGGGTTTCACGGTGTTTCCTTTCACCGCTCGAGAAGTCGGCTTAATGTACGTATTTAAGATGTAAGAAAATTCAATGGTACCGTGGGTTTCACGATGTTTCCTTTCGCCGCTTGGGAAGTCGGCTTAATGTTTGTATTTAAGTTGTAAGAAAAACTCAATGGTACCGTGGGTTTCACGATGTTTCCTTTCACCGCTTGAGAAGTCGGATTAATGTTTGTATTTAAGTTGTAAGAAAAACTCAATGGTACCGTGGGTTTCACGATGTTTCCTTTCGCCGCTTGGGAAGTCGGCTTAATGTTTGTATTTAAGTTGTAAGAAAAACTCAATGGTACCGTGGGTTTCACGATGTTTCCTTTCACCGCTTGAGAAGTCGGATTAATGTTTGTATTTAAGTTGTAAGAAAAACTCAATGGTACCGTGGGTTTCACGATGTTTCCTTTCGCCGCTCGAGAAGTCGGCTTAATGTTTGTATTTAAGTTGTAAGAAAAACTCAATGGTACCGTGGGTTTCACGATGTTTCCTTTCACCGCTTGAGAAGTCGGATTAATGTTTGTATTTAAGTTGTAAGAAAAACTCAATGGTACCGTGGGTTTCACGATGTTTCCTTTCACCGCTTGAGAAGTCGGCTTAATGTTTGTATTTAAGTTGTTAGAAAAATTCAGTGGTATTGTGGGTTTCACGATGTTTCCTTTCACCGTTTGAGAATTCGGCTTGATGTACGTATTAAAGATGTAAGAAAATTCAATGGTACCGTGGGTTTCACGATGTTTCCTTTCACCGCTTGAGAAGTCGGCTTAATGTTTGTATTTAAGTTGTAAGAAAAACTCAATGGTACCGTGGGTTTCACGATGTTTCCTTTCGCCGCTTGGGAAGTCGGCTTAATGTTTGTATTTAAGTTGTAAGAAAAACTCAATGGTACCGTGGGTTTCACGATGTTTCCTTTCACCGCTTGAGAAGTCGGCTTAATGTTTGTATTTAAGTTGTTAGAAAAATTCAGTGGTATTGTGGGTTTCACGATGTTTCCTTTCACCGTTTGAGAAGTCGGCTTAATGTACGTATTGAAGTTGTAAAAAAAATTCAATGGTTCTGTGGGTTTCACGATGTTTCCTTTCACCGTTTGAGAAGTCGGCTTAATGTACGTATTTCAGTTGTAAGAAAAATTCAATGGTACCGTGTGTTTCACGATGTTTCCTTTTACCGCTTGAGAAGTTGGCTTAATGTACGTTTTTAAGTTGTAAGAAAAATTCAACGGTACCGTGGGTTTCACGATGTTTCCTTTCACCGCTTGAGAAGTTGGCTTAATGTACGTATTGAAGTTGTTAAAAAAAATTCAATGGTACTGTGGGTTTCACGATGTTTCCTTTCACCGTTTGAGAAGTCGGCTTAATGTACGTATTTCAGTTGTAAGCAAAATGCTGTGGCACCTTGGGTTTCACGATGTTTTCTTTCACCTTTTGAGAAGTCGGCTTAATGTACGTATTTCAGTTGTAAGAAAAATGCTATGGTACCCTGGGTTTCACGATGTTTCCTTTCACCGCTTGAGAAGTTGGCCTAATGTACGTATTTAATTTGTAAGAAAAATTCAACGGTACCGTGGGTTTCACGATGTTTACTTTCACCTTTTGAGAAGTCGGCTTAATGTACGTATTTCAGTTGTTAGAAAAATGCTATGGTAACCTGGGTTTCACGATGTTTCCTTTCACCGCTTGAGAAGTCGGCTTAATGTACGTATTTAAGTTGTAAAAAAATTCAACGGTACCGTGGGTCTCACAATGTTTCCTTTCACCGCTTGAGAAGTCGGCTTAATGTTTATATTTAAGTTGTTAGAAAAATTCAGTGGTATTTTGGGTTTCACGATGTTTCCTTTCACCGTTTGAGAATTCGGAAAATTCAATGGTACCGTGGGTTACACGATGTTTCCTTTCACCGCTTGAGAAGTCGGCTTAATGTACGTATTTAAGTTGTAAAAAAATTCAACGGTACCGTGGGTCTCACAATGTTTCCTTTCACCGCTTGAGAAGTCGGCTTGATGTTTGTATTTAAGTTGTTAGAAAAATTCAGTGGTATTTTGGGTTTCACGATGTTTCCTTTCACCGTTTGAGAATTCGGAAAATTCAATGGTACCGTGGGTTTCACGATGTTTCCTTTCACCGCTTGAGAAGTTGGCTTAATGTACGTATTGAAGTTGTAAAAAAAATTCAATGGTTCTGTGGGTTTCACGATGTTTCCTTTCACCGTTTGAGAAGTCGGCTTAATGTCTGTATTTCAGTTGTAAGAAAAATTCAATGGTACCGTGTGTTTCACGATGTTTCCTTTTACCGCTTGAGAAGTTGGCTTAATGTACGTTTTTAAGTTGTAAGAAAAATTCAATGGTACTGTGGGTTTCACGATGTTTCCTTTCACCGTTTGAGAAGTCGGCTTAATGTTCGTATTTCAGTTGTAAGAAAAATGCTATGGTACCCTGGGTTTCACGATGTTTCCTTTCACCTTTTGAGAAGTCGGCTTAATGTACGTATTTCAGTTGTAAGAAAAATGCTATGGTAACCTGGGTTTCACGATGTTTCCTTTCACCGCTTGAGAAGTCGGCTTAATGTACGTATTTAAGTTGTAAAAAAATTCAACGGTACCGTGGGTCTCACAATGTTTCCTTTCACCGCTTGAGAAGTCGGCTTAATGTTTGTATTTAAGTTGTTAGAAAAATTCAGTGGTATTTTGGGTTTTACGATGTTTCCTTTCACCGTTTGAGAATTCGGAAAATTCAATGGTACCGTGGGTTTCACGATGTTTCCTTTCACCGCTTGAGAAGTCGGCTTAATGTACGTATTTATTTTATTTTTTTTTTTTTTCCATTTATTGAGGTCAACAAACAGTATCACAATAAAGGTTACAATTTTATAGTACAAACATTTATATATAATCGTGACACCAATACCGTTAACCACGGATTGAATAAACAAAATTAATTTAGTATCGGTACAAGTAGGAAGAGAGCAGTACATATTCATTACATTTTTCAGCTACTGAGTATGTATATTTATGGAGACAAATAAATATATATTTATATATATACACACACATATAATTACAAATAAGTATTTAAATATATATAAATATTTACAAATAAATAAAAATAAATAAATACATAGATAAAGTGGGTGAACAGTGAGTATAGTACGAATGAGAAGTTTGATTGGCAGTCTTACTAAATATTTGTAAATTGGCGTAGTTTTTAATTGCTTGTATATTAGGGATTTTTTATATATTTGAGAATAATAAAGTTTTAGGAGTTTAAGTTAGGTCCATTTAATTTACGAATAACAGATAATCTAAATTCACTAGGCAGAGTCGCAAAAATGTCAATCTCATTAAAATACTTGTTGTATGTGTCAGTAAGGCGATGTAGTGGTGAGCGCTTTCCTGCATTTGTCCGGCACAAAGGAAGAGAAAATAATTGATTTACACGGCAAGATCTAGTATGAGATCTGACTGGTACACGATAGCAAATATTACTAATAATTTGCTCACAGTCATATCTGTTACGACAAAGATCATACAAAAACATTGCTTCAAGTTGTAATCGTCTGGATTTGAGGTCTATTAAATTATATTTTTCAAGTAACTGTATATATGATGATTGAATGTGGTAACATTTAAAGTGTATACGTTTCAAAAACTTTTTTTGTATCTTTTTTATTTTATCTACGTATTTGGAATAGAAAGGGGACCATACTATCGTGGCATATTCGAGTTGTGATCGAATTAGTGATTTATATAAATGAATATATGTAGATGGGAACTTAAAATTATAACTAGAGCGCATTACAAAGTTATACATCCTATATGCCTTATTGCAAATAAATTCGACATGTGTATCTAGGGTCAGTTTACAGTCTAGAATGACACCAAGGTCTTTGATGGAAGTAACTCTTTCAAGTGGGACATTGCATAAAAAGTATGTATATTTACGAGGTGTTCTTTTTCTTGAAAAGGTGATACATTTACATTTGTTCAAACTAAGTTCTAGTTTGTTAGTGTTACAGTAATCACTGAAACGGTTCAAATCACTTTGCAGTTTCTGTTGGTCATATTCATTATCAATAGTAAGGTATATCTTCAAATCATCTGCGTATAAAATGTATCGACAGTATTCAAAACAATTATCAATATCATTGATAAATAAGACAAAAAGGAGCGGTCCAAGGATAGATCCTTGTGGAATGCCTGACGTAATAGGAATGGAATGTGATTCATAACCATTGATGACCGTTTTTTGGGTTCTGTTAGTTATATATGATTTAAACCATCTCCAGAGATTACCACGTATCCCATTAAAGGCCAACTTCGCCAGTAAAATTTTGTGGTCTACCCTGTCGAATGCTTTCCGGAAGTCCGTATAGATACTGTCTGTCTGTTTGTTTGTATCAATATTTTCAAAAAGATTTGTCAAATAGATAAAAAGATTTGTAACTGTTGACCGCTTTTGGACAAATCCGTGTTGTTTTTGAATAATTGTTTTATGGATAATTGGATATATAAAGTTATATACTAGCCTTTCGAAAAGCTTCGACAGAGCAGGTAAAACAGAAATTGGCCTAAAGTTGGTAACATCTTTCTTTGAGCCTCCTTTATGAACTGGGACTATTCTTGCAGACTTCCAAATAATTGGGCAGAAGCCATCATTCAGACACATATTAAAAACAAGTTGTAGGGGTTCGGAAAGAGAATCAGCTGCATTTTTTAAAAATATCGAAGGTATGTTATCAACTCCAGGGCCCTTAGACGGGTCTAGTGCTTTAAGTTCTTTTAAAACGTCGCTAGTTGAAAGATTGATATCACTAATAGTAAAGTCCGTACGCGTTTTTAAATCTAAGTTACTTATGTCCTCAATAGAAAATGACTCATGAAGGTCAGTAGGCTGGAAAACAGATTCAAAAAAGTTCGAGAATAAGTTGCATATAGCCTCGGGAGTGTCGGCTTTGTCGTTCATATAAGACATTTTGTGAGGAATATCAGACTTACCTTTCCTGTTATTGATGTAAGTCCAAAAATATTTTACATTATGCTTAATACTGTACTCAACTAACTTTAAATAATTTTTGTAGCAAATATTGGAATTCTTCTTGAACCTAGCCCTATACATAGAAAACGCAGAATAATCTGATTTATTTTTACTTTTTTTCCATTTTATCCATGCAGCTTCTTTATTTTTAAACATGTGAATAAGCGACGGAGTAAACCATACTGGGAAATTAGATTTAGAGACATATTTGGTAGGGATATGTTTGCGTATAGTACTATAGATACATTCATAAAAAATATCTATACTTTCCTCTGTTGATTTATTTTGAAATAGTTCCTTCCAGTTGTATTTAAGAATTTCATTATTAATTACAGTATAGTCTGCATTTCTAAAGCAATATTTAATCTGTCGTTTACTAGGTAGGTTTTTGTCAACATATGGAGTAGGTATTAAAATATAAAATGGTGGATGGTATTTATCCTGCGGAACTAGGGTTATCGGTGCTGGCAAAACTTTACAATCGAGAATATTTGTGATACATAAATCAAGTAAGCGGTTCATACAATTTTTATGTATATTTACTTGAAACCCACCAATAGTATACAAAAAATTGAACAAATAATTATGTGGTGGACGTAAGTCGTTCGAATGTGATAGTGTCATATAAGTATCTACTTGTTGCCATTGAATATTGGACAGATTAAAATCTCCAATAATGAAAAAGTTTGTGATATCAGATTGTAATAAGTAGTCTTGCAGGTACTCAAAATACGCCATGTAAACCTGGGCCTCTACTCGAGGTGGGATATACGCGGCAGCAAAAACATATTTATTTTTACCTACACGTACCTCCAAAATAATGTGGTCGATAATTGCAGGTACGCAACAACGGCGCGAATAGGTATCGATAGCGGGCGCCGCTGGCTCAGTGGCAGCCAGCGAGCGCCGCACAGCTATCAACACGCCACCGCCATCCTCCCTTCCCGTGCTCGCGCGGTCGCGATCGCTACGGTATACATAATACCGCAAATCTATGAATTCATTATTCGATATATCTGCATGCAGCCATGTCTCCGTCAATATAACTATGTCGTAAGAATGCATAAGAATATTAATATAGACGGTATGTAATTTTGTTCGCAATCCCCTACAGTTTTGATAGTAGACTGATAATAAGTCGGGATTAGGGTTTGCGAATTTTGCAACATACGATAAACAATTTTACTGAAGTTAGATTATTAAGGCAAATTAAACGTACACATGTCGAATATATTAAAGCATAAAGTAAAACAAAACAGAAGTTTTGTGTTAAAGTCTTACAATAATTGTAAATTTTTACTATTTGTAATGGACACAGGTAGTAAGCACCTGTACATGCCAATATTGTGTAATAATGTAAAATCACATGATTTCCTAAAAACGGTGGGCATGTTACCATAAAATTGTAACATAGGTTGTTTTTAATATTCAATAAATTAAGGCTCACATTACAAAAATACACGAGAATGGGACTCCCTATATAACTTAAACTTTTAAGAAACTGATATTTTAAAGTACTTACGTAACAAGAATTATTAAAATGCAAATATAATATATAATATAAAATATAATACATATATAATAATATAATACAAAATATTTGTAACCTATTTTGTAAGTACCGCCAGGGGTACCTGTATAAAAATGTTATCCTGAATGATTGTATATTAGTCGATAAATACAAAAACTTATTTTTATGCATAGTTATATGATAAAGTCACTTAATCTTACTAACATCCAGATCACAACGCACAGCAATGACGGGTGATGTGTCTGTTCTTCGAGCGAGAATTACTCCGTGCTTGATCCAAGTATATTTGTATTCGTGTTGTTTGGCTTTATTCCGACACTCGCGGTATAATAATTTATTTTTCAGCGTAAGATGCTCGTTTACGTATATTTTTTGTAGGCTTCCTGATATACCTAGGAGGTCAGTGTCAAGGTTCTTTAGAGCACGGCATGCAGCTAGGACGTTATCGCGCAGTACCCTAGTTGTAAACTTCACTACGATGTTTTTGGGGCGCGTATCGTTCCGGTTTGCGTGTGGCACTCGATGTACAGACACAATGTCCGACGACAATATCTGTTGATTGACTTTCGAGCCGAGACGCATCACAATACTCATAAGGTCTTCATTACGCCGTTCCGGAAGGTTGGCTACTTCAATATTAGAATCCCTCGCGTGCTGTTCCATGATAGCCAATTTACTTTCGAGCTTCTCCAGCTTCTCCGGAAGGCCATACATAGGTGACATTTTACTATCAAATGACTTCAATTGCTTATCAAAGGAATCTTGACGCTCGTCGGAAGCTATGAGTGACTTCTCTATTTCATCCGAGCGAATATTTAGGGCCTTAACTGAATCCTTCAGGATTGTATTGTCCTGACGTAGGCTGGCAATGGCTTCATTAATTGTGTTTAATGAGTCACTTATTTTTGAGAATTCGCTGGAAATCATAGATTTTAGGGATGTTGAAATTATGTCGGTTATTGATTTTTCAAACTTGCTATTCCATGAGTTCAGTTGGCGATCAAATTTCTCCTGGAATATTTCCATTTGTTGATCAACATCATAGCTCTCGAACTGTTTTCGCTTACGCACATTTATATGTACATCATCGGCTGCAGTAGATAAGGTCTGTATATCAGGATTCGACGGAAACTTAGTTGTCGGCGATCGTCGCATTTTTAGTAAGCAATGGCACCGGCGGGCGGCGGTGGAGCGGCGCGTGGTTAAAGCAAGACAAAAAAACACAACGCAAGAGGCTGTCGCTTAGTCTCCAGGGGGTGAGGACTGTCCCCGCGCCAGCACAGCGACCACAGGCGATGCGCGACAGTGATAGCAATTATTGACGTTGTATTTTTATAAACACTCTTGTTCACTCGATAATAACACTTAATTCAAAGGTTTAGAGTTTAAATTACAAAAACGTTACTATGAAAAATGATAAACACGTCCGCTCTCAACAGACTCGTACGTTTGTCTATGAAGTATTTAAGTTGTAAGAAAAATTCAACGGTACCGTGGGTTTCACGATGTTTCCTTTCACCGCTTGAGAAGTTGGCTTAATGTACGTATTGAAGTTGTAAAAAAAATTCAATGGTTCTGTGGGGTTCACGATGTTTCCTTTCACCGCTTGAGAAGTTGGCTTAATGTACGTATTGAAGTTGTAAAAAAAATTCAATGGTTCTGTGGGGTTCACGATGTTTCCTTTCACCGCTTGAGAAGTCGGCTTAATGTACGTATTTAAGTTGTAAGAAAAATTCAACGGTACCGTGGGTTTCACGATGTTTCCTTTCACCGCTTGAGAAGTCGGCTTAATGTTCGTATTTAAGTTGTTAGAAAAATTCAGTGATATTGTGGGTTTCACGATGTTTCCTTTCACTGTGTGAGAATTCGGCTTAATGTACGTGTTTAAGATGTAAGAAAATTCAATGGTACCGTGGGTTTTACGATGTTTCCTTTCACCGCTTGGGAAGTTGGCTTAATGTACGTATTGAAGTTGTAAAAAAAATTCAGTGGTACTGTGGGTTTCACGATGTTTCGTTTCACCGCTTGAGAAGTCGGCTTAATGTACGTATTTAAGTTGCTAGAAAAATTCAGTGGTATTGTGGGGTTCACGATGTTTCCTTTGACCGTTTGAGAAGTCGGCTTAATGTACGTATTTAAGTTGAAAATAAAATTCAATGATACCTAGATACCTAGGGAATATTGGTACTACTTAGTCATCGGGTTGTTGCTATCCTACGACACATAAGGACTAACATCAACAACAACAACATACCAATATTTATTGATATACTAGCTGTTAGCCGTGACTTTGTAGGCGTAAATTACCGTTTTGGCCCGGGATAAAAATCTACTTATTTATGAGATAAAGTCATCCATTTGTCCTCAGACAAACATCCGCATGACCCCGTCTATTGCCGTTTGTTCCTCAGAGTATTAAGAAAAAATTTCTATAAGAAAAATAATATAATCACTCTGTTTTAGTCCTATAATGTTACATAAATATTGGCGGAAAAACAAATGGACGGTGGATGAAATACGAAATAGACATAAAAAGTGTCCCGAGTTAACATTCTCACACATTTTCAGAATTATGAATAAATTAAATCGCTTAAAATTTAACTCCATGCAGTAATGCAAGCAGCCCTAAGGCTGATTATTGCTTACCACAAATTTTCGCCTTATGTAGCTGCCACTAGGAAAATGACAATAAAGTCACCTTATGCAGCTTCGACTACTTCGAGTGTCGAAATTGTCAACAAAAGCAATGTGTCATTTTGGACGTGTTATGCGGCGGCCGAGCATATCAAGACTGTTATGATATTCATACTATTTGTGCATTTTCATCCCATTTTTGCTCGGACGCTATTCAACACAAAATCTAAATCCATTTGTTTGTAAGTCAATGTACCAAATACAACGTTACTTTCATGGGTTAATCCATTAACGGAATTTGGCAGCCTTTAAAAAGATAATAATAAATGAGTTTCAGCTTAGTGGAATAAATATAAGTGGAATATTAATATATATAATATATGTCATGTTGTATGCTTACCTATGTTTTTGGAATCCTTTTTATTTTATTTATTTATTATTCTCCATTTTCCTTTATTTATGTTGTTTACTTTTTGACAAATCTTGTCAACTCAACTTTTTTATGACAGCAATGGAGGCTGCTAAGCAAACTAAGCCTGTTACACACGGATTCTTACAAAACTATTCTAAGAAAATATACTTGGCTGCGGTGGTATTCATGACGAATCTTCCACCTCCCTCCTGTAAGGGTGTTGCTTAGGCGGCATAACAAAAAAATAAAAAAACTTAGAACATCAGTCCATTTAAAGCCATCCTACCGTTAACATCAGCTCCAGTCTACTGCAAGTAACTCTGCAAGTCCTCGTACTCATGCTTATGCTGAAGCTACCGGACTCTGAAGCTGCCTCATGCTGAAGCTACCTGACGCTGAAGCTCCCTCATGTTAAAGCTACCTGAAGCTGCCTCATGCAGAAGCTACCTGAAGCTGCCTTATGCCGAAAACCCCGACACTGAAGCCTGATCCTGCTCCTGCTGCTGACCCTGAGGATCCTGCCTACCACCTCCTCCTGCCTGCTGATCCAACCTGCTCCTCCTGTTCCTGTTCTCGCTGATCGGCGCCTGAACGTCTGCCACTGACCCTGCACGCGCCTAAGCGCCTTCACCGTGGAAGCCTTAGCGGCGACCCCTCCGATTAATTCATGTCCGTGACAGTTTTTGGAATAAAAACTTTTATAACGTGACAAGATTGCTTTGAGACCTTGCTGGTTTTTCTTTTTCTGCAGCATTTTCTTCATTTTCCACCATAGGGTCTCAATCGGTGACAAATTTCGACTACTTGGTGGCCACTCCATTGTAGGAAGCCTTTGTTGTCCTCGCAGTGTAACAAGAAGCCCAACTTGTTGAGAGGTGTGGGCATTACGATGTTTCAACGTTGTAATCGAGGGCACGAGATTTGTTTCCAGAATGTTTTGGCAGTCTACTCCATTAACAGTACCTTCCACTTTCCACAAAATGTAGACAACCTAGACCTTGTGCTGACATGCAGCCCCATATCATTACCGATCCAGGAAACTTAACTTTTCTTTTGATGCAATCGGTATGGAATGCTTCATCTATATTTTTGATAACATTTTTCCGTACATCACCAATCGTCACCTCAAATTTAGATTCATCTCTCCATATTATTTCACGCCACTTGTTTTCCAAAGGTCTGTTTTATGAAAATGTAGTTAAGTTGAAATCGGGCAACCTTTGCAATACTGGACGAACTCTTTTGCATTGGGGCTCGTAATGCTCGTATATATTACAATACAATACGTCGAACGAAGTTTGATTAATATCTTGTGTGGGTGCAAGAGACCCTGCCTCGTGCACCGAAAGACCTTGGTTCGAATCTTGAGACGGACATATTGTGATGTATGTAGTATGTACTTATACTTATACTTTGTAAGCTGTCTCTTATTCAATAAACACAGTGTATTCTCAGATATCGTGGGTTCCAATTGTCTCACTAAACGCCCGACCTTACATGGCGACCCTGCCAGGATCTAAGTAACTCGCACCGCGCGCGTACACCAAAATGTACTGTTTCGGTGTTTGGGTATTACTGTTTTCGTTAATACTTTGTGAAAATGGGAAGTTCCAAATCTAAAGAAGAAGTTATCATCGCGCAAACCGCTGGGGTAGGGTACACGGCGAAAACAGAGCAATTACACGAGAATACGAATAATTTGTACAATCTTGGCAATTGGCTTACTAATATTTGTTTATCGTATAAACGATGCCATAAAAAACAAATACATCGTCAAATCAACGAGCTGACGCTGAAAAGGTACTCCAGCAACCTGCGAAGGCAGCAGGCACTCCAAGGAGTTAAGGCCGGTGGTGATGCAGAGATCATTTAGCACGAGTTCGGCGGCTATGTGAGTGTTAAAAAGTGAATTATGCAGTGATTTCGGGTTGTGCGACTCTCGGTTTATGTTTTCCGTTTATAGCCTTGTTATATTCGATATTATAGGAGATATTAAAGAAAAAATGAAATGAAAATTATAATCTTACCATAATAATACATTTCAATATTGATGACATTTATTGTAATTTTAAATTATGCAAATAGGTATTGCTAAGGAAACCTTTAGGTAAGAGTTACTTTTTTTTAATTTTTCGGGTTGATTAGATATACACTCTCTTTAATTTGTTTTACATGCTTATTTTAATTACAAGGTTACTTAAGTGAAAATTAAATTTATAGGTAAGGCTTTACACGTTCGATAAAACGAAATATTATTACGTAAGTAGGATTATTTTATTAATTATGTGCATCTTTCTGTTTTTTTTATAGGTATTTAGTAGGTATTTGGTTTGTTCGAAATTTATGGCTGTTGATTTAATTTTTTTACTTAATAATTTAAAGAACATTAGAAGTTATTTGATAAAAATTGGTCCTAAACATAGACATGGTAAGATCTTAGATGTAAAGAAAGAACAAGCAAATAGTGTATTACTAAAATATAACAAGTATTTAGACATATTAAACACATACTACACTTATACTTTTACTTACGAAATTGAATTACGAAGAAATTTGTCTGATTAAGAGGGTTTGCGAACAGTTTGATAATATTTTTTCTGAAATTATCTCCTTGTGTACGAAAAATAGTGAAGATTGCCATTTTAAAATAAACATGGGTTCATTTGATTTAAAGACGGCTTTGAGTTTAATACCTGTTATGAATGATACTGATGATAACACGAAACAATTGATTGAGGGAATCGAGTACTATAGTTCTACATTAGAAAAACCAGAATGTAATACTAAATTAATTCAATTCGTTTTGAAACGTAGATTATCCCAACGTGCGAAGTTATTATTGGCTCAAAACTACAAAACTGTTGAAGATCTTTTAAAGGCTATGCGTAAATTATTATTACCGCAGAAAAGTTTTACGGCTATCCAAATTAAGTTGCAGCAATGTAGACAAAGTGGTAAAACTATTACTGATTTTGGTAAGGAGATTTCCGAACTTTTCGTGAATCTGACCATCTCTCAGGCCGACGGCAACTCCGCGAATTATGGTGTGCTAAAGCCACTAAATGAAAAACTAGCGATAAAACGATTTGCCGTCGGGCTGCGGGATCGTCGTTTAGGTACGATTGTCGCAGAGCGCAACTTTACTTCCTTAACTGCTATTCAAGCCGCCCAGGACGAGGAAATAACCACGCAGGGCACATCCGAAATGTTATACGCAGTTCGACAACCTAATTTTTCAGCTAGGAGGAGTCAACGAGGACATCTAGGTCAACGATATTTTGGTACCAGAGGTCATACACAAAACGCATATAGACCTCAGCGAGGGCCTCGGCAGGTACAATATTTTTGTAATAATAGGTGTCGCGGAGGTTACAATAATGATCGACCACCCAGGAGACAACGTGGTAATCGCAGCCGGGGTGTCGGGTTACAAAGAAACATAAACACTATGACTGCCGATAATCAGGCTGCAACAACTGCAACAAGTTCTTCGAACGGTGAGTCCTTAGATCATTTATTTTTCCTGCCCAATATTCTCTCGTGCAATAGTTTGAACAAAGTATCGCTCCAAATTAGGAAACTTAATCATAACTGGCTGATCGACACTGGTGCATCGGTATCGGGTATAAAGTTAGCATGTTTAGAACGTTTACTAATTCCTTACCATAATGAGAGCGTTAAGATTAAAGGTATAGGTGGTTATTTAAATTCGGAAGGTTTCGTGTATTTAAATCTTAATTTTAAAAAGCATATTTTTACTCATAAGTTTCTTGTATTTAAGTATTTACCATGTACAACTGATGGAATTTTAGGTCAAGATTTTTTATCATGTTATAATGCTATTTCAAAATTTTGAAAATAATACGATGCAATTATTAACGCATAGCTTTCAGCTAGTGAAATTACCCTTTGATGTACCTAATTATAATGATTTGACGGTACCAGCACGCAGCGAGCCCATACATTTTTGACTGATTGAATTTATTGAGAAAAAATATTTTGATAGATAAGTTTAAATATTTTTTTTATGTGCCCAGTCAATTAAGAATTTATTTGCAGACAATATCTCGATCTCCAATTACGCGAGACGGATTGTTGAGAGATTTGTCATGTTTATGTTCTAAGTATTTAATAAACGAAATATGCATTTTACGCAATGATAATAATAGCGATTCTATAAGTGGGCTCATAGCGGAAATAAAAAAATGTAGTAAGTGGTCCGGACCACGAATTTTTGTTGTTAGTAAGGTTCAAAGAATCGATAATTTAGATAACAGGCGTGTGATATTAAATGACTTCCATCTATTGCCCACTAGTGGCCACGCGGGCATTAGGCGGATGATAAATAACATAAAGAAATATTACTTTTGGCCTAATATAGATAAAGATGTAGCTGATTTTGTTTCTAGGTGCGAGCAATGTAAGAAACAAAAATATTGTATACAAACTAAGCAACCTATGAAAATAACAACCACTGCGAATTCCTCTTTCGAAAAAGTGTATTTAGATATAGTAGGGCCGCTTCCTAAGGATACACATCATTTTAACCTTGCAATGCGAATTGACAAAGTATACGGAGGCATACCCTGTATCAAACAAGGATGCTGTAAGCGTAGCCCGTGCTTTTGTTGATAATTTTATTTTAAGATTCGGCATACCTAAAACGATGGGTGCTTATTTGAGGATAAGCTGTCAAAACAGGATGGATGCATGGAGTGCTTGGTTGCCGTATTGGTGTTTTTCATATAATAATACGGTTCATACGGAAACCAAGTACACTCCACATGAATTAGTTTTCGGAATACTTTGCATTTTACCTAGTAATTTACTCGGAAATGTTGTAGGTCCTCTGTACACTCATGATAATTATGCACTCGAATTAAAATATAGACTTCAAATAGCACAGAGAGATGCACGTAATAATTTAATGCTAAGTAAAATTAAGCGTAAGCAAGACTATGATAATTATGTTAACCCTTTGTACTTTAAAAAAGGTGATTTATTGTTATTAAAAATCCCTTCAGAAAACAAGATGGATCCTATATATCTGGGACCTTATGTTGTGATTGATGACTTAGATTGTAATGTGAAAATTATAAAGATGGTAAGGAGTATGTTACTCATAAAAACCGAACTCAACTTTTTTAAAATGTGTAAGCTTTGTATTTTTGTATTAGTGTGTATCCCTATTTTCAGTTGTTGTTAAGCATTTTTTTTGTAAGTTTAATATTATTATAAGACTTATACCTCTGTGAAGGTATATATATATATATATATATATATATATATATATATATATATATATATTTTTTTTATCAATTAATGGGAAGGTGTGATGTATGTAGTATTTACTTATACTTATACTTTGTAAGCTATCTCTTATTCAATAAACACAGTGTATTCTCAGACTTCGTGGGGTTCAATTGTCTCACTAAACGCCCGACCTTACAATATGTGAACAGAGTAAGACCTACGTCTTACCTCTAATATGGTTGAGAAGGACGATGGCTATCTCAGCGCAAGTCAATTATTTGGACAAAGGACTCTTACCGATCTAATAGATACATACAGATAAAAATTATGTTGTATATACATGAAATACGTATATTTCTTTTTTTTTTCTTAAAAAAAATACTCCCGTGAAGATTCTGGTCAGTTCTATTCACGAAGGAGTTTCCGAAGTGATGATATTCAAATGCGTTTAAAATATTTAATTGTCATTTAGTTGTTTGATTAAACCTCTGAAGTTATTAAAATTTAATCATGGTGAATATTTAACTACACATTTTAATAAACTAAAATTACATTCAAAAACCAAAAGCCAAACAAGAAACGTTGATCAAAGCAATGAATTAATCTGAGTGACCGGTATCATTTTTGTGTACAGCGTCCACTTAGCATGGCGAGTAAACTGCAACCGCCGGTTTTGTTTGCACACTCGTTCATAACCCCAGCAATGGAATCGCTTGAATATCCGCATGCTAGTACAGGGTGGAATGGGACTTTATTGTATTTGGGTTTAAGTTATTGTTTTTGCTAGATATCATTCAGCGTACGGCTGACCTGGATGGGTGACCTTCAGTGGCTTCAGAACGTTGCCGTGCTTCGGAGGGCACGTTATGCGGTCCGGTTGTTGTCGCTTGGTGAAAGTCTAAATAGCCTTATAGCAACCTCTGGTGTCTGAGTTGATCAAGCTGCTTCTGGGATCCCCATAGGCCACTGACTATGGCTTCACGAATTTACGACAAGCAAATTTTAATGATTTTCAAAGTCAAATATTTTCGTTACTATTTTCGTCTTACGAAAAATTAAGTCTATGCTATTTTCACATTACTCGGCATCTAGATTTGTGTGTAAAAACGTATCTAAATTTATATATTTTATAAACGTATTTGTAGGAGATCAAATCGATGCTGTCTTTGATAGTTTCGATAACGAAGATCCCAATAAAAGAAATAAATAATGTGAAATGAAATGAAAAATTATTTATTTAGCGTACGACATGCACAGTTAAAAAATAAAATACAATAACAAAACAAAAAAAATAAAAAATTGCAACACGCCGAAAAGGTCAGCTCAGCACAATGCCTCCAGCCTAAACTTAGGCGCTGATTTTCAGCTGATTGCAGCTGATGTGCAATTTTTTGTACTATTTTTACAGCCGGCAATCTGTCACACGATCCTTCTGATGATAAGTGGCACAAGTCGTTGGTAGTTTGTTTATAAATATTGAATGTGACGTATGATGACGATGCCAGTAATGATGATAAAATAGCAAAAAAAGGAAAAAAAAAAGAAATATGTCCACGAAATTTTGACAAAGCTTAAAAATATATAAACCGTTTAATAGTGTAATTGTCATTAATGACAATTACCAGGTTGTACTCTGAACCTGCCCATAAAGTTACGTCATTATACAAAGTTGAAAATGTCATGAACACTGAAATATAATAAAGATATCCTATTCCATACTTTAGTAACGTAGTATCCGAAACTTAATTTGATTAGCGACCACAAGCCGGCGCGGCCGCTCGATGGATGCAGGCACAACTTAGACCGCAAAATTTACTGGATCCTAAACCATCCAAATTAAATCTCTTCAATTTTAATCAAATTAGTAGCTCAGAACTTTCATAACTCAAACATGTATTGCATTATGTAAAGTACCTTAAACGTTAGTGTGATTGTATCATATTATTATAAAGATTTTCTTTTTGTGTTCGGATTATTGTGGAGAGTTGTTCTTTATGTGATTAGTGATTCGATATGTGATTCAGATACCTCTCAAACGACGAACGTAAAAATAATTTCTGGATATCACTTTTCTGGCCGCCCTGTTTATGTATGTTTACTCTGGGCTCCCCCCAGTTCGCTGTATGGTCATAACACAAGCTTTGCTTACTTTGAGGCCATACAGTTGGTGTGTTCGTCTGGGGACTTATTATAAAAACCACCCTGTATAATAACAGGGTGGTTTTTTGAGAAGGGTGGTGATGGCCAAGTCTGAAACCACGAAAATCGTGAAACGAGTCATGCCCTCGAAAAAAAAATTACACCCTGTATTATTGAACCAATGGATTCTGTTGTTTATAAGAAACAATCTTTACAAATAAACGTTTTACTAAAAATAAAAGTACGATTTACATTTACCTAACTAATAAGTTGCTCAAAATGGTTTCCATTGACTCCAGTGCACAAGCTCATACGTCTCTCTAGAGACTATACCTACTGCATTTGATACCATGACAGGATTTAACGTCGATAAAATATCCAGCAATGAGCTTTGAAAGCTCTCAGCTGTTACGTAACGAGCTTTGTAAAGTTCGTTCTTGAAATAAATAATAAAGAAATAATCAAGTGGTGTAAGATCGGATGATCTTGCCGGCCATCTCACCGGACCATGAGTGCCAATCCATAATGTTCATTCAGCATATCTCTTACCACACGGTTGTTCTGAGCTGGGGACTCGTCTTGCTGGAAATACAGATCCCGTATCCTGGCTATTGGCAAATTCTCCATTTCTTCAAACACGTTGTTTAAAATTTCGACATACATCGTAGCATTTAAAGTGCCGTTGTAAATCTTAATGAAAAAGATCCTGCTTCCTAAGATTGCACACCAACAGTTAAACGAAAATTTAATCTGGGGATATCCTTCACGTGTTCGCAATGGATTCTCTTGAGCCCAGTAATGTTCATTTTTCCAATTGTACAAGTCGTTATTTGAGAAGTTTGTCTCGTCGGAAAATAAGACGTTAAACAAAAAATTTCGATGCCTCTCCATTTCTTCCCTAAGCCAGTGGCAAAACACCAGGCGTCTTTCATTATCACCTGGATGAAAGTTTTGAACAACTCGTCCATAACGATAGCACTTGTATTTATGTTTTTGAAGAACTGCATAAATGGTGCTCCGGGAAACTTGAAAGTTCGTTTCTGCTTCACGAGTTGAAACACTCGGATGCTTCGCAAAACGTCAATATTGCCAGTTCTAAATCTTCGTTGACGCTTCGTGGATTTCGAGTCAATTGTAATTTATTTGTAATTGTTGTATTGTAACTTCCAGTCGCCTCTAAATTACTAGCCATAGTTCTAAGCACTTTTTCCGAGGGTAAAGAGCGCTGTGGGTATTTGTTTTGATACCAGCTAAGTGCGCGAACTATGCTTCTACTATTAAAAAAATAGGCCTCCGTCAAATCAAATCTTTCACTTTGACAAATCCATTCTTAGAAAGATCTTTTTATTGTCATAAACCAACACAAACAACTCAATTCGAAACAAAACAATTATTCGAAAAAACATGAATGGAATTCTTTTTTTTTATTTTTTATATCACCACATTATTGCGTTAACAAGACCAAAAAGTTTGAATAGGGGTGAGTTTTCTTCCGTGTAAAAATATAAAATAGTGATTTGCTATTTCCTTAAATTTTTAGTAAAACGTTTATTTGCAAAGATTGATCCTTATGAGCAACAGAATCCATTGGTTCAATGGTATCTACAGGATGTAATTTTTTTTGAAAAATTATTCTGGTCCGTTTCCGTCAAAAGTAAAAGATTTATGAAAAAATTAAATATACAGTTATTGTTTTCTTATAAATCGAGGGCATGACTCCTGTCACGACTTTTCCGTAACTCTCGTGGTTTTGGACTTGGCCATTACCGCCCTTCTCAAAAAACCACCCTGTATAAAGGTGACTCGATATGTAGGTAATGTAAGTACGTGGATAACCTTTCCGGGCCATAGAATTTTTGATAATAGCTTAGTTAACCAGTATGATGATTTCAACACTTTGTGCTCTTTTCATAGCCGGCAAACGAGCTCGCGATCCACCCGATGGCAAGTGGTGTTCTATTTATCAATATTCAATGTAACTACTGTTATATCAACTAATTTATTTATTTATTTTATTTTATTTCGTATCTATCGTACTAATGATATATCGCTGCCCGTAGGCCTCAGGTGGAACAGCTTTTGCTCTAGTAAATGAACTGGCTGGTCCCTAACTTAAACCTGAACACAACCACGCAAATAAGATTATGATTGCAATCAAAATAGGAAAGAAAACGATATTATTATAGAATAATCCAATAATTTAACTAAATTACGGAATTCTTACCAAAATTTTTATACTTAAATACGTTATAAGAATTCCGCAAATCTTAAAATTGTATTTTAATGAACCAAAAGTCTAAAACTATGAATAAAAATGTTTCTAAATCTATTCGAATGAATTTGGGTAATATTTTGTTACGACACCTAAAACGACACTGAAATTATACTACGTTAAACGGTCTAAAGTTTTTTGTTTGGATACAAACAAAATAAAATAGTGCCTGTTTATAGTAAAAAGTATATGTATCTTTAATAAAAATATGACAATTAGAAATAACCATAAACAAAAATCCAAAGACCGCACATACCACACTTTGTTCATTTACGTACAAAAGTTATAGATACATAAGGTAATGCATATCGGCAATCGTAATATTCAAATAGGTTAGTAAGTAGGTACCCCCTTAACTCCTGCTAATAAGTTATACCTATTTCTAGTTATCATAAATCGAACAATAACCTGTCACAGATATACCACGTCTAGCTAAGTACCTACCATTTAGAAGTAATCTTGTTTGAAATGAATTTATGTTATGTTGAATGACACGGCTGTTTTAAGAGCAGAAATATTACTATTTACCCCATTGTAGGTTAACGTGGTAAAAATGCGCCACGCAGGATAATTAAGTAAGAACTAAGACGACAACAACTGTTTAGATCTTAGACCAACAATTCAAGTTTTAAAGAGTTTTGCAGTACTTGAAGTTACAACCATTAAAATATAGAGGGCAGCACATACAATTTTATGCTAATAAAAACATATAGACTGTAAATATATAGAAAAACATATATAACTGTACAAGTTTTATAATATTGTTGACTCAATTATTTCGATAATGATTTTATAATGAGGGGTTCTCATTCTACGATTAAAAATAAAAAAATAGTTCTTTTTTCTACATTAGATAGCGCTGATCAAAACTCAAGTGTCAAAAAAGTATGATATGACAGCAAAGACTGAGTGAGTGATAGATAAAAAAAAATATGCGCCCGAAAGTGCTTATTTTGAATATGAATCTGGGCAAACGATGAGTACCGATATTTTTACACAGGTGCACAATGCAAGGTGAAGGAGCCATAGATATCAATTTCAGTAAACTGTAAAACTTACGTAAAGAAAAAAAACGAATAAAATAAAATAATCAAATTAGGTACCTCAAAGAACACTATAGTATTAATCTTTTATACGATGTGTGGATGTGACTGAAAATAAATATATGATAAATATGTATCTGGTATAAATATATATCATAATATAAAATACGATCAGTCAACAAACAAAGAGATTAACATTGACTCTTGATTTTTGTTCAACGCCATCTAGTTTCGAATATCTTTAAAAAAACAATGAAACGAAAAGCCATCATTATGTTTTCCTTCTACATATTTTTAAAGCGTTGTATAGGTCATTTTATACAAGAGTCCTGCTAATAAGAAATAAAAACAATCTTAATAGCAGGTGAAATCTTATTAACATGAAGATATAAATTACGAAAAATTCCGCTATCAGCGAAACTCAGCTTATCTCAAATAAGTTCCAGATCAGTTTCCTTCCATATATGTAATTGTTTTTACTGTACAAAATAAACTTAGAGTTGAACACAAATTATTTAGGTATCTACCAGTTCAAAATTGCCTACGGAATCCTGATTGACTTTGGCGACGTACTCAGTAAATAAAGTAAATATAAGAAATGTGTTGACCAGTTCTAGATTTTTCCAGTTTATTCTCTACTTGCTTTATCGATCAATACAGTTTCTTTGCAAATCTGGTTTCAACCTGCCTATATCTTAACTTAAAAGCAGAGTACGGCTCAAAGTGCAGATCGCGACGGAATAATTCACGAAACAACATTGGTGTTGTAGGTATTTGACATATTACTTGTAGCTTTATGTCTCTGTCGGTTCAATAGAAATAGAAAGTGACGGGGGGATATTTTAACTAACTAAGCAGCTACTTCAGATGCTTAAAAATAAGATTGTTATCTACAAGACAAATAAAAGTATTTCACTAAGTATTTCACACAAAGAGAAACATTGGTAACAATTTAACCCGTAAGCTATTTCTCATTAACTCAGCGGCGACAGCTCGTTACGAATTATTTATTTATTTTAAACGTCTCATTAAATAATATAGCATTTCTAAGTTAAACCCTGATTAGGTTTGATAGTACGCTGTTACATAAATTATTCTTATATTCTTCACAAACAGAGATTAATAGGTATGATGGAAGTCAGTAGGTTCCCAGAACTAAAAAATAACTGTAAGTAGACTAACTAAGAATTTCCATTATAAGTACAAAAATAAGTCCATTTAAATGGTAACACATTTTTTTGTAAAGATCTCGTCTGGGGTGGCCATACAGTCCTTCTAGTTTAAAAAATAACTGTAAGTAGACTAACTAAGAATTTCCATTATAAGTACAAAAATAAGTCCATTTAAATGGTAACACATTTTTTTGTAAAGATCTCGTCTGGGGTGGCCATACAGTCCTTCTAGTTTAAAAAATAACTGTAAGTAGACTAACTAAGAATTTCCATTATAAGTACAAAAATAAGTCCATTTAAATGGTAACACATTTTTTTGTAAAGATCTCGTCTGGGGTGGCCATACAGTCCTTCTAGTTTAAAAAATAACTGTATGTAGACTAACTAAGAATTTCCATTATAAGTACAAAAATAAGTCCATTTAAATGGTAACACATTTTTTTGTAAAAAATCGTCTGGGGTGGCCATACAGTCCTTCTAGTTTTAGCCAGGAGGTTGTATTCCGATTTAAGAGAAGGAACAATTGGTGAAACAATAACAGCAAGAATTCCAACTAAGGCTGTTGGCTGTCGGTATGAATGTTCCATTATAAAAGTCAATATTATTCATTGTTCACGCATGGCACTATCATCCGGTGGATTGCGGGCTCGTTTGCCGCCTATGGAATTTAAAATTGTTAAACAAAAAAGTCTATTAATATATTGCCATTTTGACTTTCTTTCTACGTCTATATAAATTACGTATTGTTCCTTAATTTTGCTAATTTATTCCAAGACATTACGGATACAATTGACAATGACTATAATTAATAAGTAGGTAGGTTTAGTATTATTTTGTATTCGAACTCAAAAATGTATGAAATCAATTAGGTCTCCATAGTAACCGTCAATTAATCTATTACTCGGTAATCATATAATGGTTAGACAAAAAGGCTTACTAAATATGGTAAGTTTCGTGATTCGACGTCAACCTGCCTTATTGACCTGAGGCATGTGATGATCACGATTAGTAACCGTCTCGTGTTCGAATCCAGACACAAACAACATTTTTGTACTAAATGTAGATTGGTGCTTTCATAGTCATATCTCATATGTAGCGTATTCTGGGTTCTCCCTAGTTCGTCGTACACATTTCGAACAGTATCAGCCAGCACAGTGCTGTGGTTGTTGAGAATTTTAAATTATTTTATCACGCCGAAAAAGTAGACCTAAACCTACAAATCCGTAAGTTTTACTAAGCGTTCGTATTTCATTAATAAGTCATCCGATACTTTGTCATTCATTCCTAATCGAAAATATCGAAACTTATTCTTGAGCCCTTACAATCACGAATCATTCCAAACCCAGAAAATTGATCTATTTGCTATTCTTAGCTTTGCCGCTATTTCCTGGTTTGGTTTATTAGCATTTAGCAGCGAGACAATCGTTTGCAAGTCCATTTATATTTCGTTTAACGTCCTAACTACATAATTAATAAATAGGAAAGGGAGTTACTACTTACCCAGGCAGAAATAATTACATTGAATTGAAAATAAGAAAATTTTGGAATAATGTAAGTAACTAGTTAAAATTTGATACTGATAGGTGGCCTATTAAAGCAACATTAGTAGAGATCCTCATATGTTAAAATAATCCCAACCTATTTATTTATCATTTCCAAAACAACAGTGTACGCGCACGACATCTTTACGCAAAGTATCAGCAAAATATTTGCATCTATCAATCCGTCACATTATTGCGTTAGCTAGGCAAAATCTTTGTAAATACTGTTAATGTGACACTAGAGTGGGTGTGTCAATCACGCTTCAATCACATGGTTGATGATACTGGTAAGCAATAGTGTTTATATTTTGAGATAAGCTAATCGACCCCCCGGCAACTTAAGCAATGACGCCATTTATTGCGTTCTTCAATCTTAGCAACAATGGAAAAATAAAATGATGAAATACAAGATTAGAGATGTTTTGATGGATTTTATCGATAGTTTTGTTGTTTACTCTTTTGGGGGTCGAAGTAGGGTAGGTGTTATGGTTTTATATGGTTTATAAACCAATGTTAATAGTTTTTAGTGACGCAGGTTTCCAAACATTATTTAATGTTCTGTAACCATGTAAAAGAAGTTGTAAGATTGTTGTATTAATTTCTTGCCACTTTCCAAAACCCTTGTTTATTTTTCTATCATCTAATCAAATGGCATTTGAAATCGGTCAAAATATATAACACCACATGCCAAAAAGGGTTTTTCTTCTATGTAGATAACTATATAGAGGTTCCCTTACTTTTTTACTTCACAAAACATCTGATTTAAATCTTAAAATGATAGCAACATTAAGACTTACCAATAACAACTTAATTATCTATCGCAGACCTAATTTTAACGATTTCCTTATTTTGCAAGAATTTGTAAGTGTTTTTGTAAAATTCATGAAGAAATTTTAAAACAAACGATACCAATTGTGGTAAGTACTTTACATACAAAGGAAAAACACCTACAGTGAAATGGATTCGCCGACCTATCACCTTATTTACTTCACGTACACTATACATTAGAAATCAGCGACCTATTTACTTCAATTCAATAATATTAATTTTGGTATTTATGAGGCAGTCTTTTAAAAAAATTCATCTACGAAAAAAAGTATGCTTTTGTACCTGGATAGGTGCTTAGAGTTCAAAGTTGTCCCGAATCTTGACGAACCATTTTACCAAATTAGAATCTAATATAGTTAAATCCAAGTCAGTGGATTTTTTAAAAATCAATTTGAAAAGTTTCAAAAATCTTTAATAAACAATTTTTACGACTCAAATGAAGCTCTGCACTGTCCCAACAGTTTATGTCAAACGAATATGCTTCTCACCTGTCGTTAAGAGTGGTATCCTTGTCTATGTGTGGATCTACCATCAATATGGTAGATTATTTATTTATTAGTATCAGGCGTGATTACTGTATTTGAATATCGATATATGCGCTGCTGACCGTAGTCAGTTCAGTTGGGATTGCCTTTGTTCGTGCAGTTGCACAGGCTACACTTTGCCTTTAACCGGAACATAACCACGCAAACGCGATTATTATATCGGTCCAAATAGGAAGGATTGTAGTAAAGCCCCAGAGGAGCTTTATATATTTCTATATCTATATTTTCTATATTTCTATCGTTAAGAAACAATAGAAATTTTACAACCACTCAGAAATTCTACGAGTGCCTACCTACCAATAATATATTAACTTTTATTTCGCAAACTACCGAGTAACGTTTTATACTATTTTAATACTGTAATGTTTTGTTTTAAAGTCCCAAAAAAAACGAAACTCTTTTAAGAACACGATGAAAAGTTAACAAGCTAATGTATCTTTCATACCAAGCCGAGTATATGAATAATATTTATTTTTGAAAATAAATCATTGGTGACTGTTTAGTTTATCTACAATAAAATCTAGATCGCAAAACTGCTTTTAGATTCATATTACGCGCGGGATGTAAAATAACAGTATATCCAATAGGAGACCGCCAGTGTGAACCCAACCAATCAGGCAGCGGTAAAATATCGTATGATTCTGAAGGCGCGGGGAGCGTTGTTCTAAAAATGAAAGACAACCAAATACAAGAAAAAGTGGTGAACTCGATATAATAACCTAACTTTAATAATAAGTATTTGTGTTTAAGAATCGCATCAACAATTAATTTAGTAACAACATTCTACGGATAATAAACGCGCTTCGTTCGGTCGATGCGCATCGGATGATCGCGCGTAATATAAATTCAATGGAATGCTCCCCACCTCTAGCAAAACGTCAAATATCTCGGTCTTGTGCGGTTGTCGCGTTCCGTTGTCGCTAGTTGTCGTTTTTCATTGCCCGAAATTACAAATACTAGTTCAATAGTGTCATCAAATTGAAATTTGTTCGTGTGTTCTGTGATTATTTATACAAATTAAATAAACACGTGAAAATGTCTTTCAACAGTGATAATATATCTACAAAATTGGAGAACAGCAGGTAAGAAAGTGTTTCTTACCAAATATCGGATGCATCGGTTGCTCTGCGTTCACGGCCCGACCCTTGATGCATGCTGAAGCAATATTCGGCCATGTAATAATAATAGTGCACCCGTAGATGCATGCCACGCAATTTTTTATGATATGGGTAGAATAGGGCGTGACTACAATTTAAAAGCGGCATCTAGTCAAAACTAGACTTGGACCTTATTATTTATTCACTCGCAAGTAGAAAGACCAAATAGAAATCTATACTTTTTCTGATCTCATGGCTAACCAAAACAGCTGTCTTAAGTTCCATAAGTAGAACATTCTAGGCGGGCGATCAAGTACCTAATATTTTCAAAACCGAGTTGTAATGAGAACGTAAGGCCAAAATCATACCATTTTGATGTAATTATAATCCATTCGAGTGACCTGGTTCTTTAAACCTGATGCAATACTTTTTAATATCTTTCACTGTACTATTACATAAAGCCTTCAATTTGCTGTTGACCAAAATTTGAAGATCATTCCATTACATTGCAGCAAATCACGTTAAACGTATAATTTACATGGTTACAAAGTAGCTGTTTTATTGCATAGGTAGCTTTTCATTAAATGTATAATAATTTTTTAACCTAAAATGAACCAAACACATGTCTATAAAATATATTGTTTTTATCAACTTGAAGTATATTATGAAGTATATTAAAACAATGTAATACATTTAGCATTTTAGGAATACATTAAGTATATTAAATTTAGTCAACCCCAGATTTTACCATAGAAGTTACAAATAAATAAGTGTATAGATTAAGTTTCAAACAAGTTATGATTTCAAAATTAAGTATTGTAAAAAATTATTGTAGATATATTTGTCAGATTTCTCATTTGCTGAATTTATAGAAAGTTGACTAATGGTGGACTTATAACTCAATGCATATCAGGCCCTCGAAGTTCCATTTTATATAGGTATAACTCTGACAAAGATTAGAAAATTGCACAGTTTCATAAGAAAATAATCTAGAATGCAAAATTTGGTAAGGTTATAGAATAAAAAAAGTCCTTGTAATCTTTATCTGTGTTTTATGTTGGCCCTAAGGTAAGGCCCTCAATTACATAAAGGTTTTAACCCTCTGTCTGTATGTGATGAGTGCAAAACTATTATCTTGAAATGTTATAAGAAACACTTTTTAATATCTAAGTAACTTCCAAAATTTAATGTCAAGTGTTGGGGAGTGTGCATTCTGTTCTATGGACATTTGAATTAATAATATTGATTTGAATGTTTATAATATGATCTTTTATCTATTTGTTACAGGAATAGCCTTAGGAGGATTGCCCGTCATGATGACACTGAGTTCTCGAAACAAAGTATTCTCAATGACATGGAGAAGTTTGTCAAAATGGTGACTACTATGGATGAAACAGTCCTTGTCCCGAGTCGCTTGATGAACTTGCCGCAAGAAGGAGAAGATGATCCTTTTAGTCTGTTCGCTATGCTGAATGAATTGAAGACTGAGTTACTTTGGGCCGGAGCTGAGGAGGAGGAAGTGGTTTGCAGCAACCGCAGGGTGTCTGATCTTAGTGACACGGAGAGTGATGCTTCTAGTGCAGCGGGTGACTCTGGCATTGAGGGAGAGGACGAGAGGGAGTCGGCCGTGCGCGCCGCCGCGGCCTGCAGGCGCCACCTGAGGGGCCTGCGACAGTCGCTGCGCACGCTCACCGCCACCGCCGCGCACCTCACGCGCTCCTATCAAGAAGAAGTTGGAGCCCCAGTCTAGACAATTTTTTTCCTGTGATTGGACCAGGCACGTTTGTAAATATAGGTTGTAAGAGCCCATTGTAAATATAGAAGTATAGGGCTGGACGTGTTTTGGGAAACTGAGTAAGTTAATGAGTTATTTAATAAATTTAATTTCCAATTACATTTTCTTGGTTTCTTTTCACTCATCAAATTTTGTGGTTCTTATTCTCCGTCACCACTGAACAAATTATTTAGGAAATAGTCACTTGACTACATTTGAAATCAGCTGTTCAGCTAACATTCTGGTAGTGCAACAGAGGTTATCTGTCATTAAAATAACTATTGAAAATCTAGACTGACCTATGACTTAGTAAAATGGATGTAACTGGTGTAGATTGTGATAATTTTTCTTGTATAAACTGTCAATATGGTTGCTAGATGTACCTATTTGTATTTCACTGCTTGGCTGGTATAAGATGTGTGGAATTTAATTATCACAATGGATGTGAGTTATAACCATATTAAGAGTACTTGTATAACATAGTTAAACTAAATAGAAGATATGGGTTATGACAACTATTGCATATATTATCTGTTATAAACTGCTAATTAATGGCAACACCTGTATGTAATAGTAATAATACTTAACTTCCTACCCACATATATTATTAACTATTATTGAACTATGTTTCCACTTAGGATAAATACATAATATCTCTGAAGTAGGTGACTTACAATCAACGTCTTGTCACATAGCTTTGTCGGTTTCTGTATATTTCCACGTCGGTTCGCAAAACAAAAATGGGACTGCTTGTATTGTAGCTTCATTGGATGTGTCAAATAACAATTCCTTCTTTCTAAAGTATCCTTAAATAGAACATAATTTATTTGACCTAAGTATTCCCTTTTAGGACAAAATAATAAAGAGTCTTTGTTAAAATACAACAAAGGAGATAAGAGACAAAGAGTCCTTGACAATGAACAAATAATCACCTGCATTCCAAATGACTAAAACAGATGAACAGTCTTAATAATCCTTTGTTTCTATTAGTTTTACTTTCTAACGAAACAGTTTGTATGTGTGTGTCACCTACCTTTGCCAAGACTAAAAATAGCAATAGGACTAAAATGAAGTCTAAAGATAGGCCTTATTTAAGTGTGCAAGTGCCCACTTTCCACTAGTAGTGATGTCAAAAATCGATAACGTCTGTTAGGTCACTGAAGCCTTTAGCAATCTAGTTCATGGGTATGCATAAAGGGATTATGATCGAAATATTTGTTGAACTGGAAATTTCTAGTTTTGAAAAGAATTAGAAAACATGCTCTAGTTTGTAGGATTATAAAAAAAATATAAGCCTACGCAAATTCAATGTCAAAGTACCTAGTGCTTAAATATTACATTACATCAGCCAGCCATTGATAATGAATGAGTCTTCCACAGATTTAATGGTTTACATTTCCTCGGTTTAAGTAATTTTCGCAATGACACGAGTGTATTTTTATTGCCCGAGTTTCTTTAACTGAGGAGTCGTCACGATAAGTGCTCTTTGCGGCACTGTTCATATATGCAGATAACCAATGATAAGACTGAAGGTCTGCAGTAGCGTGCAAGCCGGTGCATTACGATCCAATTGACCTATCATTTTAAAATGTTTATGATTTATGAATAATTCATTGTTAAATGTATCCACTTCTATGAGGTCTATTCTAGACAATAGATCAGCTTTAATATTCTATCGTTGAACTTTTCCGTTGCTATTTTCTACTACTTTAAAGAATTTAGAGTAACGTAAAAATAAATATAGGCACTTGTGTAAAAGTGAATAGGTCAAAGGTTGTAGTATCCCCGGTCGGTTGGGAGGCAAGGCTGCCTTGCGCTAGTACCTACGCAGAGTTTGTATCGATTTCACTGAGGCCATTGCCTAGGCAACGCGGCTCGCTTAGGCTTCATGATGGGCTGCACAACTTACCGCATTTTTGGTCATTTGTAATTGATACTGAAACATTATGGCAGTGGGTGTCAGTCAATCCTTCAATTTGATAAATAAATGGCTTTGGATGTGTTTGGATTTGATGCTAGGCTCAGTAACTTTCTTGTTTTCTTATTAAAGCTTCTTGCCAGCTCTTCTCGACGAAGGTTTTTCCGAACTGGTGGTAGAGTCATGTTTTATTTGACATCAATAAGAACAAGTAATTGTCAATGTTAAGAAAATAAATAAATATTTTATTTCATTTCTTTTCAACGCAACATCGAGGAAGTAATCTTTTTTCTACTACGAGTACGATTCGATATGAATAATATTGGGTCCTTGGCCTAGGTTACCTTTGATTTTTAATCAATAGAAAATACGATATTGTATCGGTACATAATTTAGCTCTCCTGTGAATTTTCGGTTGATGAAAGTTAAGCTCTGTTTATTAATTGTGGATAACTTACTTTCAAAGCTTCAAGTAGCGCTGAATAGGCTTGTATCATCTGGGGCAGTAACCAAGTTATGTTTTCTATAGATTTAGCAATCATAGATTGCAACTTAGCTAGGGCTAGGGCTCCTGATCTCATTTAATATACATACTTGTTAACTGTAACAAGTATTCTTTAAGAACGTGTTATTTTATTTTGAATTCAATATACCAATACCAAGTGTACTGTTTTTTAGGTTATTGAAACGGTTGGTTGATTTTTGCAAGAATAAATAGCTATCGGTAAAAGTGAAATTGCTGAATCACAAATGTAACAGAATTGATAAAAAATAAGAAAACCAGCGGGCGAGAGATTGTAGGTATCTTGAATAACGATTAATTTTTTGGTTACGCTCTTATTTTTTCACGTGAAGGGATAGTATTTACCTAAGGGTTATTTAATAAATCTAAGTTTAACAGTTTTGACTAAACTAAGTATTTGTCTAGAAAAGCGAGCACACGTGGATAGTCCGTGTAGTCCAGACCACGCCGCAACAGCCGCATCACAGGACGAGCAACGCCAACAAACAACTATAATAAAAATAGCCAAGTTCAGGCATATTCGATTTATTACCTAATAGAATATGCTTCATCATTGATTCGAAATTTGACTTAACCAATATAGGACTTGTCCAGAACCTTATTTCGAGGGCTGAACATTTGGAACCACCGCCTGCGTCTAGTAGATTTAAGAAAATGTTAACTATGATACCTGCACAGAATAAAAGTGAAAAATTTTAAAGTTCATCATAGGTAAAAAAATTGTACACTTGTTGAAAGTATTCTTTTTTTTTTCTCATCTTCATCGTGATTGCGTAAATACCACTTAACTTCGGCTTTAAAAGGTATTATGGGTAGACTGAGAGGAAAAAAGCCAGCGGAAACATACCTCTCGGCACTCTTTTATAAAAAAAAAAACCTTTCATAAATACAATACTTGGGGTAGAAGTTATACAATTTGACGACGACGTGAAAAAAACACACATATGACGCAGCTAATTGTGCGTGCTATGAAATGCCGCAGCCAAGCTGTTTACATAGTGTGAATATTAGTAAGGTTTTTGGCATAGTGTTTCCTTAATAATATCTTGAACATATTAGAAGGGCAGGGATTGTATTTTATGTAACATCTTATTGACATTCCAGTAAACGATTTGCTGCTTTTAGCCAGCCTAAACTTGACAAACGCTAACTTACAGTCGTTACAAAAGCTTGAGATAACCCTTTCTGCCGTAGTGTTGTAGTTTTCTGATTAAAGTAACACGATGAACGCAATCAAACGCCTCAGAAACGTCACAAGAAATGCCCAAAGCATCTTGTGATTTTAATAACTTCAAACTGTTCAACGCCTGCGCCTGTTGTTGAACGACCCCTAGTAAATCCAAATGGTTTATCATGAAGTAAGTTATTGTTTCTAATGAGTCAAAAGTTGATTTAAAATAATTTTTTCAAAAATTTTACTACGCGTAGGTATTATTGAAATTGGTCTAAAATTAGAAGGGTCTGTAGGACTTCCCGATTTAAATAAAGGTATTACTTTACTGTGCTTAATTATATCCGGAAACTCACCACTATTATTATAATGTGTGATGATAAAGATCATATAGATAGATGCTGTCTAGTTATATGTATGCCTATGGTGACTGAATGATTTAAAAGGGGGTACACTACATAAATCCGAAAAACTTAATTCCGATAGTCATAAACACGAATTTCCAAATTCCGAATTTTATAACACCGAATGATTCATAAATCCGAAAATGAAAATTCCGAATTTTCTACTTCGAAACTTAAAAATTCCGAACGTTTATAATTACGAAAATCAATATGCCGAATTTGAAAATACCGAACCATAAAAAATCCGAATTAACAATAATCCGAAATATCATAAATACGAATCCCGAATATCAAAATTCCGAAATATATTAGTTGCAATAACAAACGCCTTGTAAAACTGCATGAGCACATCAATTTATACGTTTGAGCATTTAAGTAGTCAGCTGGAAATGAGAAAGTTTATTTAGTTTTTTGTTCCGAGTTATTTCTTGATTGTATAGGTTATGTACTGAAATGCAAATCCCTTTTTGGCGCTTCGCTGACCGCTGCCGCTGCATTATCTACATACAGACTAACTGCTCCGCCCCGCTTCGCTCGTCGTCGAATTAATTTTAATTTATGTGACAGGAGATTTAGATTATAATTTTTAAAATATACCCGTTTTAGGGTGCTTCCACACCAATCGATCGTTGGCACAATAGTACAGTCGACTTCGATCGATGGTTTCTACCACACCAATCAATTGACGTCCACCTGTCGACGTCGATCGATGGCAGAACAGAGCAGTCGACGTCGCAGTAGTTGTGATGGCCTATAATTGTCTGACGCCACCCCTGAGTTGGTAATTTAGTAGTGAAATAATCCCATGCACCTATACATTTATATGAAGGTATGTGTAGTCCGCCAACCCGCAGTAGGCGTGATGGCCTACAATTGTCTGACACCACCCCTGAGTTGGGAGAGGTTGATATCCCTCCAGTGATTCTTAAGGGTGATTATCATAGGTCCGGTGATTATCGCTCCACACCAATCGATAGTCCGTCGATCGACGTCGACGGGTCGACGTAACACCCTTAGATACAAAATCTGAATGTTAGCATTGAATTTTCGGAAAATTAAAATTCAAAATACCATATTTCGGACTAGTAAGACAGCGGGTTGCAATGTACTACTAATTCATTACTATTCATTAGTGCAATGTCGTACTAATGAAAGTCGAAAAATTAAAATTTCGGATTTATGAATTTCGGTAAAATAAGACTCTTAATTAAAACTAAAAAAATCGGAATTAAGACTCTTCGGGTTTGTGAAATTCGGAATTTTCAAAGTCGGAATATTCAGATTCGGAATTACATAATTCGGAATTTTTGGGTGTTCCCTTTACAAGGATATTAGTAAGCTCTCAGTAAACTCTCTTTTAAGCAGCGAATTAGACCGAAATGTTTTAAACGTATTTGTGAATAACTTAATTATAAGAACGTTTGTTTACTTATCTTTTTTATTTTAAGTTTGTATATCTACTTTTTTAATAAATATATTTTATGGAGTTTACACAGGTTTACTTTATAATAGACCATTATTATATTTTAAAGTCAACCTTATACTGTAGCTTTTCTAAGCATGTACCTATATGTATTTTTCTATACACCCCTTAAACCTTTGAGAACCTCTCCTTTGCTGCAATAGACTGGCAGAGAATGCCAAATTTTATATATTATTATATTATATTACTATCATACTATATATATTATTATTATATACAATAAAGTTGTAAATAAATATCGCAAACCATATCTACCTCCAGTCGATGGGTACAAAACTACTACCTCCTGCGGTCGCCGAAGATCCAGAAAGCCATTCCTGTGTTGAGAAACATTAGCGTACTTTTGTATTCTCGCATCAAACAGATATCGGCATCTGATAAAATGGTACCGATACGACACGTTTGCTACAGGTTATCTAACGTAATGACAACATTGATTCAGTACCGTTAAAAAAATACATTCTGGATTTCATAAATGAGAAAAAACTTACAGATGTAGCCGGAATTAATTACATAAGTTCTACATTTTTTATTATCATTAATTTAATATCAGTGTTTTATGTAATTTCGATTTCAGTGAGTTACCTAGTCGACAAGATAAGTAAAGATCTTTTACTAATAAAAGTTGATATCCCAAAAAATTATATCAACTAATTTTGATTATGGTAGTGTTTTATTTATGTTTTTGTTATTTCCGTATTGACATTTCGAAGATATTTATTAGTTCAATAACATAATTTGAAATTGTAGATTTTCGAGAAAGTGAGATCGCTATAGGTAGGTAATCTTTGCAGGTAGGTATGTCTCGCGTCATTATGTTGAGTTATTTGTGTGACCACAGTGGTCTTTCACTTTTCCGTCTAAGGCTTGCCTATTTCTTTACAATACTCTCACCAAAATTTACTCACCTAGAAATCATTAATTATAACTTACATACTCTGCTTAGAGCGGTGTAAATAGTTTTTTACAAGCTGTTTGCTTTTGAAATTGATTCTTACGTGCAGAGCATAGAGTCGATAATAATAAAGATTCCTACTGTTGTTGATGTGCGCTTAACTGTACAAAAAAGTTTTCACTTAAGACATACAAAGTAGGAGCCTACAATTAACGGTGTCTTTATTGATCACTAGGATGTTTTATTTTTTTACTTTGCACAATAAACTAACCGAATTCAACGCAAACAGGTAGCGGTAGTGTCTAAGCAGTTAATGATAGCACTTTGTGATCGTTCCACTCAAGTGAAAATCAATAAATAAACTATGTTTTAAGTCTGAATCAAAGCCCAAGTGGTTCCTTTGGTTTTGCACCTACATCGCAATATTATTACTCATTTTACCTATAACACATCGGTATAACATTTTAGGAAAATTAAATTTATAACACTAGTGATGCATAATTCCCATCAGAAGTATAATAATAACGGCCATTTATATTTAACTTTTACCGTATCGTGTTAGTCACTTCATACTATCGAGTCTAACGGTTTGTTTAATCTACTCTAATATGCACGATTCAAGGAATCCATTTTGTTGGGATACCGCCAGAGGTTATAATGGATTTGTTTGAGCGAAAACTAAGGGTAAAACTAACGAGAGTTTGTAAAAATTCCACGATTAAAAAAATCTTATTTACTTTAATAATAATAACTAAGTGTTGTCAAATCAATATTCAAAATGGCGAAGTTCAGCGTGCCAATCGTTAAATTAAGGTGATTGAGGTGCAGTGAAGTCGAGGGCATAGGCGATTTAACGTAATGCTTCCTCTAGCAGGCGCTGCGCTGTAACGTATTGATTCGTGTCGTCCACGAAGACGCGCCCCGTGAATGTTTTCATATGTTCATAATAGAACAGAAAAGTGCACTGACTGTACCTATGTAAGTATAAACAACGTAAACATCAGATGCACTTAATATTAATCCTCCAAAAAACCGGTTCATGGTTTCATCATCGTTGTAGAGGGAGGTAACGTGCGTCATTACATGCGAGTTTCCTGTTAGATGTCGACTTAACCTCCACTTACTATAAGAGAAACATTAGTTGTTTGTAGTGCCTAAACTTGAAAACCGATGTTTAGTGAATTAGTAATCCGCGCAGGAACACGTAATAAAGTGGTCAAAACACGTTTGCAGCGGCGTGCACAAATTTCGGTCAAGAACAGCAAAGGCCGTGTGACGTCACATGGCCAGCCCACTTTATAATTAATTTCTGTTTTTCTGAAAGGAAAGTTGTTTTCCTATAATGCCAAGATCTAACCAGCCTTCCTTCATCAGCTTTCATGACTAACGCAATTCATAAGACCAAGGTTCAAAACGATAACTCCATTGTATCTTAGACAGAGATTGTGATATAAAATGACTGCGGCGTTGCCTGAACACGCTGTGAAAATATATGAGGACTGTTTACTAAATTATGGCGCTTTCAATAACAATGAGAATTCCTCTGCGCGTACAATGGTATTTTTCCAGCACCGTAGGAAGTTTTGTAGCGGATCCAACCATCATTGTCTTCGGCTACGTTTGTTTGGTCGTCAGTTTTGAAAACACGTATTGCTTTTCTGTTGGATATCAATTCAAAAAGCCAAGCCTACTCAACGTAATATCTGCTAGAATTAGCGTTCATGATGTAACCTCATTACCTAGTTTTCGCTACAAATTATAAAGATTACAGACTAATGGACGCGGTACCCCTCCTATTACATTCCTTCTAAAACCAGTCAAACAACTGAGCAATAGTAACCTTGCGTGTGCGCACATATATTATGCATGCGTCTATCTTTCATTCATTGGGTAATATATAGTTACACTACAGTAATATAGTTGTAAACCACTTATTTTATATTCCTACCAAGAACTAAAGTTTTTCAATACAAAAATTAGTGTTTATGCCAAAATCTTAATTTGAAAAGTGAATTAGCAAAAAGGAAAACAATTGAATCCGCCGAAACACATGCGTGCTAACGTGCGCCCTATCGCATATAGCAGCTAAAATGTTACTATCCAATACCGACTGTAAAAACACTTAAAATATCGCCTTACCTGCCTAACATTTAAAGTATCTCTTTTATTATCATTTTTATTATAAACTTACAATCAGAATTTAGAAAAATTACGAATTTGGCAACAATACACTGTAGGCAAATGAGTAAACAACAATCGATTTTGCTCATTACTCATTTATTTTAAGTAAGACTTTGGTACCAACACCTACTGAATAATCCTTGCAGCTAATATTTCCTTAAGTTTTCACGATTCATTATATTAAATTAAACACTTTTTAATCAGTTTTTATCGTTATTAATTAAATTTTTAAATTTCATACTTGATGTTTCTGTGACCAGTCACAGCGGTGATGAGATCAGGTTAAAAACTGTTAAAAAAAATGTAATCCTTGCAGCTGTCAACGATTGTGTCCCGCATCGTGTAACATTGTTTAAAATTTTATGTTTAACAAGTTGTTAAAACCACAAAAAGATATTGAAACCTGTAAGAAATTAAAGAAGACTTATAAAAAATAATGGCCTTAGTGTTAGTAAGAAAATATTTATGATACCTTTTGATTGAGACTGTTCCAGAACTATTTTTGTAATAAATTTAAGCGCATCGTTGACATTTGAATTAGTTATTCATGATTCTTATACATTTACCGGAAATATCTAAATAGACATTTGCGGTTTCCCTTGGCAGCTCCTTAAGAATATACCAACTTACCTCCGTAATCTGTAAATCTATATTAAAATGGCAAATGGTTATTACATTAAGTATGTATGAATAGCTTGGTATGCTAATTTAAGGCGATGCTTCCTGTGTGCAGAGCATTTCTAGCACCATCGTAGCGATGGCCTCCGCGCACATGGCCAAAGTTTCGCAAGAGAAGGTAGAGTTTTGTACCCGGTGTTTATTTATTTAAGTATTTTTAAAATAAGTATCTAGTGTAAATACATAAGTCAAACACTTATTTATGTTATAAAATGTTAATATGTTTTACGATGAGAATTTAAGTTATACATAATTATTTTGTTAATTCCTCTGTGTGAAAGAATAGAAAACTTAAATACCTAACCAAACTTTCACACTTATTTAATCCATTTGTTAATACATCTTGTGAAATATTATTTTACAGTAAAAAATCGGTCAAGCTCCAGTCGGGCTTGTACACGGGCAGTGCCCCGCCTTGAGGACCCCTTATTTTTATAATTATTTATTTATTTTGAATAAAACGTCAATTCAAAAGTACACTGTGAGAATATTTCAAATACAGGCGGATGGAACTACGACGCTTAGTAATAGAGTTCTTCTAGCTAGAATAATAGGGAAAGTTTGCACCTTTTAAGTTCGGAACCCTAAAACTGGATTTGTTCCTAAAGCTGAATGTATTTTGTATAATATTAGCATCAAGAATTACAACGCCAAAGTATCTTTTTGTACTATACAAGGATATGAATGTTTAAAAAGAATAAGCTAATTTCTTGGAAATTCTTAAAAAATTTAATGCATATTACGCGTAAATTGCAATGGTTTGCAAAATAACCTTTTGACCTACGCTTAACAACTGCTCATTTAAAGTATTTACGTACTTAATTTACATACTAACATTTTAATTGTTAGTGCCCAGTTGTTACCTAATCACCTGGGCCAGCCTAATTAGGTGCAAACTTGTCGTCACGTGAATTTTATAACCTCAACCTTGGAGACAAATTACATCTGGGTTTTTGTGGTTATATTTTGCGTGCAAAAATCTTATATAGTTTGACGGAAACTGTTAGTCTAGCAAATTCTTGCCAGGCCCAAACAGGATCGCCCACCTTTCGTCTTTGAGTCGATTGGGGGTATGGGTTTATCGGTTCCGGGTACCGTGCCTTAGTGCTAGTGTTGTTCTTATAGCGTATATAGACTTGTATCCAATAAATTAGGCAAATCGTCCAAAGACTTGGGTTTCCGCATAGATTTAACATTTACAAAGTACCTGACACAATTTTACTAAAAGAAGGTAAGGTAGGTTTACTAAAAGAAGTGGAAGATGGAAATACGTTTAATGGTCGCGGTCTACGAAGAGTTTTATTGTTCAAATAAGTAGTAGTATATATATATAGTATAGATATATATATATATATATATCTAGTTTCTAGTAGTAGATATATATATATATATATATATATCTACTACTAGAAACACAGGTTTCTTAATTTAGTAAATAAAAAGATTTGTGTACGTGAATAACAATACTATTTACTACTCAACTACAATAAAAAATAAAGAAAAACAAGGAATCTGTTTGTACTGTAGGAATTTATGTATTTAGATTAGTGAACTAAGAGATACCGCCTAAATTATTGGGAGAACTTTGCCGTAAAATACTTCTAGCCAACTCACTTAACCAAAGTGTACCTAAAGCGCTAAAAAATAAATATATCAATATAATCCCCAGACGAACGTTATGAATGACTATACAGCGAAATGGATGGGAACTCAGAATAATATTACATGTATATGCATATCAAAAACCATGACCCGAGAACAAACATCTGTGTTCATCGCAAAAAAAGCTTGTTAGGTTACTTGCCAGCGTAGACAATTCACAAAGTTGTAAACCATTATTCAAAAAATATAAACTGCTTACACTTCCTTGTATTTATATATTCGACCTGTGTATTTTTGTCTTCATCAATCCCATAACATTAATACTCGTCATAAAAATAGACTATATATGCCTACTGCAAGAATTAATATGCTGTCAAATAGCCCATATCATATGGCTGTAAAAATATTCAATAAATTACCTCGAAATATAAAACAAGAAAATAAACTATCAATATTTAGTACAAATTTAAAAGGATTCCTTATTGAAAATTGTTTCTACTCAGTAAATGAATATTTAAGTAAACCTATTAAAATATAGTCTTAAAGTATGAATGAAACCTAATAAAATATAGTCTTAAGTAGTATATTAAATAAAAGATAACAAATTTATAAATATAATAAAAAGAATTATGCAGTGATATGGTAGATCTAAATATAGTAATAAATCATATTGAAATTAGGCAGGTCGAACATTAATATCACATCTGCAATTAAAATTAAATTAAATATATGCAACAACAATGTCATCTTTATGTTTAGAAACTAAATGAATATTTCATTCTATATTATTTGTAATGCCCTCTAACGTTTGCAATACCCCATGCAGGGGTGATTAAGTTGTAAGTTCTATATATGTTACAATAAGACCTCTGTAAAACACTTAATATGCAAATAAATAAATAAATAAAAATAAATAAACCTGGAACCTCCGGTATACGAGGCAAGGCCACTAACCACTGCGCTGCTCGGTTGTAGAGGTTTCAATGAAGATTAGGTATTCGATACAGGTACGGAGTATAAGAGCGCTCGTTATACCTTCTAAAACGTGGAAACCTCAGAAAATTTTGAGAAATAAAAAATGTTACATTGGTTATATTCTTTTTATTACATATTTTCAAAGATCTCTCCAACACCGTTTATACAAAGTTTCATACGTCTGAACCAATTTTCAAAGCACGTTTTCTATTCTGCAGCAGCCTTCTCGATCGTTTCACTTTCGTAGGCGTCGGTTCGTTCTGAAACAGCCATACTGTTGACTGGCGCTTTGTTTCTGGATTATATTGATAAACCAAAAATTCCTCACCTGTTATGATATTGTAAACACGGCGCGAAGAACCTGCTTTGAATTTATCAATCATATCATGGCACCATACCACGCGCACCTGCTTCTGAGCATCGGTGAGGTTGTGGGCTACCCAGCGTGAAACAATCGTCCTTATGCAAAGGTGGTTGTGTAGAATATCATGAACACTTTCTAATCCAATTTGCAGATTGTGTTGAATCTCCTCGAATCGTATTTTTCACGTTTTCTTCCGTAACAGCAGTCAAAGGACGACCCCTTATTTCTTCATCCTTCAAATTTAAGCGACCGCACCGATATTTTATGCTTGTTATACCAGCAGTATACAGTTGCTTTAGAAGGCGCCTTATTCAAAAAAGCTAATTGAAGTCGATTCATCAGGTTTCAGGTTGGATTGAAGGCGTAAAAAATGATCGCACGAAAATGTTTCCGACGCAAATCCATTTTTCTACGACACTCAATAGTTCAATAATGTTGGTAAAAAATTGTTGAGGAAATTTAAATTTGTAACAAATAAATTTATACTTTTTAATAAATTATAATAAATATAAATTCGAATTTTCAAAATAAACAATGATTTGCCAGCGACCCATACATATGAAACTTTACTCGCAAAACTTTCGGAGTATCCTGGTATACGTATAATTGTCTGAAACCACCACCTTGTTTAGGGGAGGTCTATGTTAATGAGAGACATTCATTATATTGTTAAGAACTTACCTACTACTACAAAAATCTCAAATTTAATTCAATATTAGATATTAAGTAAGACTTTTGTCTAAAATAATTGATAAAAAATGTATTTTTGTTTGATAAAAATGTCAAAATAATACAGAATGAAAAAATTTCAGCGCAGTTTGCCCTCAGCCGCTGTAAGAGAAACAATGGCAAAGTTACAAGTTTGGTGGTTTTCACATTTTAGTGATTTTAATATGTTTGTCTGGCCAACGTACATGCGGTAGTGGAACTCAATGCTTATCATTAATATTTCATTAAAACACGTTCTCCAGGCCCCTGCAAATGCCATAAGGACGCCTGGATTTAGTCCGTAGACACGCTACTTGACTTTATAAGAACTATGTACAGAATATCCACATCTTCAGTTACTGGGGTTAATAATGACTTACACACATAAAAACGGCATAAAAACCATGATATCTAGTTATCAACTTTGCACATCAAGTCAAGAAAAGTAATTTATGTTTATAGTCTTATTGTTTTTCCACTTAAAGAGAATCTACGGAATCCTACTGGCACGCTAGTAGTCACGTGGAGGGCGTCATAGCTCCTCAACAAGTCAAGTGGTGCTAGAATCACAATTGTGATTTTCAATTACTTAATTGAAATGTGAAATCGAAGTGTTATATAGTGTCTGTGACCAGGGGTGTTACCATATGCTAAGATATGCTACGCTAGTCTGGCCATTTTCGAAAGCATATATGTATCATCCAAACATGAAATAAATTTGATCAGCAGTAAGGATTGAAGTGTTCAATCCTTACTGCTGATTTATACTACGTTGGCATAGTATGCCCTTAAAGTTCTAATAACGGGATTTTGTGTACATTATAAATCCCAGGACATGTTATGGATATTTATTAATGCAACCTTGCAGGAACGCAGATGAACCTCACATACATAAATAGAAAATATTAAAAATGTCATTCTTTGGCTACATCACACAAACCGAAGGGAATCTGAATCGGGATTTCGTGTAGTTTGATAAATGTAGATCGTTATTGATATTGCGATGAAAAAAGTTCTGATAAGATCTAGTTCCTATAAGAGTTTAAAGATCTATACTTAATTGGTTAAGATACGATAAGATACAAAGCAAAATACCTTTATCATTCAGTAAATCATAGATAGAATACTTTTAGCAGTGCAAGAAGCTTTAAATCAATTTAGGTATATGTTAAGTCAAGACAAAAAAAATTATGTCAGAAACTTTAAACTTCTGGCACTCAGGAATAGGTAACTAGGGTTTAAAACAGAAGTTTTCTAGCACATGTTTTATTTAATTTTCTGTTAAAATAGCGAATAAGCGGCGCAGTAGTTCATTATTAATTTCAATAAATAAATTACAAGAATTTTACTTTAATTAGAATTGATTAATTTACAACAGGTCTAACGTGTGTATGTATAATTTTGCTCTATTAAAGATCAATGTTGGAAAAGTACAAAACCACAAAATCTCCTAATAGTATTTTGTTTATTTTCCAAATTAAGTGACAAATGACGATTACGTCCGGAAAGCCGGTTCCCTGATATCGAGAAATTAGTGCTAATAAATAATTTAAACATTTCGGCTTTTATTGACTCATTGAGTGTGAGATGTTCACTTCAACTCTACCATGAGACAAACTGAGTTATAGAATGATAGCTCTAATTACTGGAAAAAAATTGTTTTTAAAATCTTGATGTACCTAAGTTGGATTTTTCCACTTTTAACACATGGTTATTACTTTTTTCATCGCTCAATGTGTGTTTAAGTATTTATGTCTTTGTTGGAAATTTAGGTATGAACATGACAAAATATTCCATGTTCGTTGCTATCTGACGGCCAAGTCTAAATTTACTAACTCATGCATTAGCGCATAAGTCTTTGCTGTAAATCCAATATTGGTACGAATTTGAAGTATGTAAAAGGACTGCAAAATGTTGTAGTTTCGAATTTCATTTGTTTTATTCCTCTCTTTTATGTAGTATCAGTTGGAGACAACATGCACAAGATAACGTGGTCATACCAGGAAAACATCAAAAAATAGCATAGCTCTTCTAAAACTTATTCATAACGTTTCATTCAAGCTGGTTCATTGTATTTTAAAGCATTCTAAACTACATCAAAAGAAAAAAAATACGTTTGGGAAATATTAGACAAGTTGGCAGGCGTGTTAATTTTGTCAGTAGTACCTACTTAGTAAACAGGTGGTAACTGAACTGCATTACCACACCGTATGTAAAGGTAACTTTGTGAATCTATACGATAATAATGGAGGCAGACGATTGAATAAAAAATACGTATTTAAAGCCAAACATTTGTAGGCACTTATTTTACCTTAGGAATTGTACATCCTTCTCAAGAGAACAGTCGGGTGAAGAACATGACGTCGCTGTTGTCTATTCATCACTGTATATATTGATGATGCCTTTCAGTTTACACAAAAGAAACAAATAATATACAACATCGTGTTATCAATATATGGCATGATAAATCTATAAGTAATGAATAAAAAAATATGTGCGTGTTAATTGGGGAAACCCGTGGAGGAAACATCTGACATAACATATAAACTATTTTGTATAATGTTCTACGTTGATATCTCAGGGGATGTTTGCGAGATTCGTACTGTAAAAAGTAGCAAATATTTTGCAAATGAAATATTTTCTTCTCTAGCTTTGCCAGCCTTTTTATCTTTGATTTACAGTAAAAATAAAAATCTTTCAATAAAATTCTTTCCTCTTCTTTTACGGGCGAGATTTCTCATCTTTCGGATGTCGAAATGCACTGGAATATTGTATCAAACAGTTCAGCAGTTCCACAAGATCCCGCATCACAGCGTCAGTGGGACGACGTGCTTTGTATTTTAGAGCTGAACAAACAATTAAATACGCCTAATTTAACAGAGCGCGCTCGTCTGCTAGCGGTGGGTTCTTGGGAATCTGGGTTATGGTTGCAGGCGCTTCCGTCATCTAACTTGGGAACCCTTTTTGACAACCATAGCTTTACGCTTGCCTAAAGTTTACGTTTAGGAATAAAATTGTGTGCTCTACACCGCTACCGCTGTGGCGTGTTGGTCGATGAGCTCGTTCGCCATGGCCTTTCATCTTCTCGCAGCGGTGGCAGAATATCTCGCCATGCCAGTTTAATTGACATCTTCAGTATTCAGTAGAGTTCAGTTCAAATTGCCTTTGTTCCAGTAACTGGCTGTTCCGTGCCGCCCACCCAAGATCTTAACAAAGAAACTCTATTACCATTATATGAACTTCTTAAATAACATTTATCATAAATATATTTCTTACATTTTTAAGTGAGCCACTTTTAATGCAAAGCTAAAATAATGAAAATTAAGAAAATTCGTTAAAATAACTTTTTATATTAACATACGAACCTAAGAAATATATAAACCTTTAATTTTTATCTCCGAATAAAATTTACCTTTATGTTAAATATCATTTATCAGAATCGCACACTTACTCTCCTTTAATTTTTCTGGAGATTGCTGATTCCAAGTAGCTTAAAAATAAAGTAAGATTATTGTAATAATTTATTTAAAAATTTATATATACTTATCAGTACAATATAAATATGGTAAATCTGTTTTATCTCAACTTCACTATTTATAACACAGCGATTACGTTATCTCTGTTCCAATCGATTACGAAGGTAATTTTGTAATTAACTTTCTTAAAGATTACCCTCTCATTTGTAGGTCAGTGCAATCATAACTTACAGTTCATGTTTCATTAATATTTCAGAGATAAGGTAGTATTTATACCGGAACCTGTTGAGATTTATCTTATTTTGTTTACTTACTTAGATCATTATTAAGACCTCTCAGTGTTTGTGGTCGTAGCCATGCCGTTTACACTAAGAACCCCGGTTTCAGAGCATCCCTGTACCTTATCTTGTATCTTACAGGTTTCCCTATAAGATCATCCATAGCACAAGGTCAGTTTCCTAGGGGTCAGAGAGAGACAGAAACTTACTTTTCTGCGGATTTTCTTTGATTAATATTATTTATAGTTCTTAAAATTGACAAAAAAACAGCTGTAAAATAAATGGTCTGGGCATTATTTTTTTACCAACTTTACGAAAACGAAAAGCAGGAAGATCTCAATAGGTCTGTACATTTCTAAAGCACCCGGATTCTTCAGAGTTCGCTTAAACTATAGGAACAATATAATTTTTTTGTAAAGTATGATTATACAATACATTTTTTTACAATGATCAATCACTAATCACAATAAATGATGACTCTATTCGTTCTTCTTATAAAAAGTTAATCATTGTGCACGAGGCCGAGCTTAAGGCCCATGATTGTATATTATAATTAACATTATTTTATTTTATCTTAAGCTATTGGTGATTTTTTAGTTTTCTATTGAAACTTTAGCAATGACAACAAAATAGCGTAGGATTTATAGCGCAAGACGTAACGTAGGATAGAAAAGGTTTGAAAAATAACCAAACTTTTAATTATTGAGACAGATATATTTATTTCTTTATAACATTATTATTAAAAAATATTAATAGGAAAATAAATATTCATATTTATAGACAAATCACCACGCAATTCTCCAGTAATTTCTAAAGAACTATGTTTTCTTATTGCATAAAACAAGAACTACCTGGGACTTTTCTGACATAGAATAGGGAATCAGGCCAAAACTCTTGTTGTTTTCACAACCCATTTATAAACAATTTGAGACATTATGTATGGCGTGACCTTCTATGACATAAATAGGGTTATTTCAGTCGGTGGTCTCCGAGGGCACGAGGCTGGATAGTTCTGCGACAAACAAGACGTACGCACGGACGTGCACATGTAGGTACAAGCATTGAGTTTGGTGCATGTAGAGATGGCAGCATAAATTAAAACCGCTATTTGACTCGGATCACGCTGCATATTATTAGAAATGAGCATGCAGGAAAATATTTACCAATTGTTTATCTTAGATAATAATTATTTAGTTGTTTTTATCGTTGGTGATTCAGCCATAATTATCCCGAAAAAGTTCAAATTAAAAGTCCGTGAACCCGCCAACTGCATCGTTGCAAACTTGTTATAACTATTTCAGAGTTAGGTAACACCCGACACACCATATTCAACTCTGCATGTATGCAAATTTAAGACTTTAAAAATATTTATATTGTGGAGTTTGCAGGCATATAATAATAATAATAATAAATTTCTTTATTGTAGCAACTTGGCCCACTTGTTAGTATACAATCTTATATATCACATAAATTTTTATATTCATTTTTGTTCAGCATCATTATTGGTATCATATCACTCCAATGGATTGTTGTGAATGTAAAAGCTATGGTCGGTATGTGCAGCAGTGCTCGCCAATATATTTGTGATGTTCTTCATGGTGATGGTAAACAATTATTTGTGGTTCGTAATTATATCATAAGACTTATACGCAGTTGCTATAAATACCGAAACATTTAGAAAGTGTACGAAAAGTTGACTATTAACGAAAGTTAGAAGCTAAATGTAGCTAGGTACTTCTAAATAGTTATTACAACGATAAACTGAGGAAAAATGAGAAGAGGTTAAAAATTGTTTGTAATAGTTTTATACAGTACCAAATAACAAGTCAACTTTTGAATGAATTATTTCATACGAAAATGAATAATTCGGATAATTCACAGTACCTATATATGTATTACAGTTTATCTTTAATTACCTACACTTTAATCATTGATGCCCTGTGTGAACTTGAACTAAGTCAATTATTCTTATCGAAATTGTCAGCCAGTAGAGCACGAAGTAGGCATATGATTATTTAAAAATATGTAGGTAAGTTGTGGTTGGTATCTCTAAACTAACCCTGCCGGTTACGAAATGAGATAAATCCAAGGTTTTAAGGAAATCAACAAACAAGGTTCATAATGCCTATTAAAACTATATTAAAGCATTTGCTGACAGTCGCAGCAAGTTTTTAAACACAATGCAGCTAAAATAATTGAAGAGGAAAACCGTAATTATATTCAAACAACTTTAGTTCAACAGGTTATAGTTGCAAATGCGTCACAAAAAGAAAACATAAAATTTTTATTTTTCAGCTGTCATGTCACAAAAGCCAATGGTTTCCAAAGGTTTAAGAGTAGTTGTAGAGAAATAATTGTTTGGAAAATAGGGCAAGCCTTAGTGTTATGCTGCCAATAGAAGAATTGATTTTTGCCAGTCAGCCATCTTGCACGAAGTACGAGTACTCGATATTTAGTCACCTGCATTTAGTAGGAATTAATGCATAGCATTTGTGACCTTGTACGTATAAACTTACGACTCAAAACTGGTCTGTGAATGTTGAATTTCCAGGTTTTGAATGAGAAAATGCGTCTTTTTATTTGCAGAAACGAGTTCTAGTTCTTTGTTTTTAATGTCCGTAAAGATACAATTTATTTTACATACTACCTAACGTTATTTTCTTTTTTTTTTTGTTTAATGAAGGAAATTTTTAATTCTAAGAATATTTATTTACATTATAAGTATCTGGTTTAAAAAAAACAAAAAGTCAAAAGACATCCATGCAAGCCACCTAAAAAAGTTGCTCCAAAATGTTTAAACATTTTGAATTCGGTTCAAAATATTTCCTGTCAACGTCTTATTACATTATCTAATTACAATTAGTTAGAGACAGGGGAGTTAGAGTTACTCGTTATTCATTAAGTTAGGAACGCACATTTTTTATATTCTTTATTTATTATTGAGGGTTTCTTCTAATTTAGAAGACTTCACCGTCATAGTTCTTACATATTACAATAAATCAACTTAACCTACCAACAAATCATAACTAGTTTATACAGTAATTTAGCGGCTTCAGAGGTAGAACGAGCTAATATACTGTTGCATATATTCTGTTCACCATTAAAATTAATCTTAATAAAGAATTCGTGTCTTTCAGGCTCGTTCCGGACACACTCCATCATAATATGGTACACATCTTCAAAAACATCACACTCAACGCCATTCGGAGAAGCCGCATTAGAAATGCAAAACTGTTTAGGGGAATTTGCCCTCAGCGAAGCCAGAGAGCAGAAAACTACATCTCGCCGGCACATGTTGCTTTCTTCAAACCAAGGGGCTCAGTTAAAGGCTGGAACATACATTGTGATTTCAAATGTAAATAATTTAAACACAATGTTATAGTACAAAATAATTGTCCAACGTTAGAAACGGCAGCCTTACAAAACCGTCAAACTCAAAAGCTTACTATATGAAAACAAAGCAACACGACAATAAAAAAGAAATCGAGAAAGTTCTATACAAGTAATCAAATTTATGGGAGTCAAGTGGGTAACTGTTTGGAGATTATTGTGATTGTTCGGCGCGGCGCGGGTTTCTCTACGGCGGCGGCGGCGGCGGCCGGCTTCGTCAATTACTGAGATAGGTCACAATTTACACACGCCAGTGATGCGACTTTACTGGACAAGGTTATCATTTCAGTGGCTTTGCTTGAAACTTTGATTGTGTTTCACGTGTTTCGAACAGCCGAGGTGTCAAGTTGTAGATTGAGAATTAAATTAGTTCAGCCGTTTCACATGAATTGGAATTTCTAATACAAAATGAATTTCAAGTCAATTATTTGATTGGGTATCTGACACTATTTGAAGATGCAAGTTTTTATCATATATTTAGAAAATATAAGTTATTTTGACACAAAAAATGTTTAAAAAAATAAAGTTGTGAATTTTTTATCGAAATTATATAGATTACAAATGTATAAAAGGAGCATAAAACTTAATATAACATATGTTTCATTTTTAATATACAAATTTTTTTAAATTTACTATGACAGTATCCATGTAAACGTATTATCTACGTAGCTATTGTATATTTTATCCAAATGCCCATACAATGTTTAGAATAATTTACACGTTGTGACGTCAGAACTCGGTGCCGTCTTGTATGCTCCTTAAGCTATCTAAATTCACGCAGTGATCTATAGCCAGACAGAGAACCAACTCACAGTTACCTTCGTATCTAGACCCTTAAGTATTATACCCATTGTCTAGCTAACGCCTTACCTTTCCCTTTCACTGCTTACTAAGCACCTTATGAGTATAAGTGGCATTATGACTTGCATTCGCCTTTCCACTGTATTTTTTTGTATAATTTTATGTAGATTTACAGAAAAAATTGCAGGAAACATTGATACAAAGTATAAACATGCATTATGGATGTTATTTTTGTTGTTCCCGGAAAGCAGATAAGTTGTAAGTTACACAAATCTGATTTTTATAATAAATTTAAAATATAAAAAAATCATCGTCTGGTATTCAAAAGCAAACTCGCAACTTTTGTCAGAATATAATAAGATTTTTTCATTGTATTCGAAAAAATAATGCATGTTACTTAAATTAATTCAGGTACATAATTCCTACATTATATATTGAAACAAACAATCCCGATTAGTACGAATATTAAACTCTTAAGCAAAATAATTAAATACAATAACTCGTACAAACATGAAACAAAGAAAAAACATTACTTGAAATGAAGTTGATTTAGCTTTGAATAAGTCAGGTTTGTATCGGCGGGACTCCCTAAAGGTCGTCAGCCTGGTTTTTCCATCGGGGTCAAACGCCGGGATATATTAACTTATATATAATAACGAACTGATCAAGCCATTTTGTTGACACGCTACTAAGTCAAGCGATAGCATTTTTGACATGAGCGTTGTTTCAAAAGTATTTATTCCCATTTAAATAATAAAAGAACGTTTTAATTTATGATGTGGAAGTGTTCTAAAGTGTTCGTAACCTATTCCAGCTTTTACTTAATGTGTTCGAGTACACACACACTATATGATGGGGCCCTTATGCCCATATCAAAGTATCAAATTTAATCAATAGGAAGCAATATGGTAAGTGATCTTCCAACAAGTACCTACAAGTAGGTATTATGACTTTGTACGTTCGTTGCGAAGCTGAAAAAATAGGCCCAACTTATATCCGATAATATACTACCCTTGTGTTTTTTATTTTAATATGAGAAAATTGTGAAGATTTTCTGTAAGCCGCATTATAAATGTATAACGATTTAGTTTAAATCACTCAATCCTCATAGGCACCGTCTGTGTGATTTTTTTTAAATACTACCCTACATTGAATTAGTCTGTAGTGTTTCTGTTGTATATTGAATTATGCCTCTGGGAGAACTTGTGGGTTAAAAATCTTGACTGAGATTTATCTGGTTCGCGAGAAAATGAAAATAATAAAAATGATTGAACGTCCCAAATGAGAGATATATGAAATGTTATATATTTCTAGGAAATTTTCACAATTATTCCCTAAATAAGATTTTTTAATAGATCGCTAAATCGACACGCCCATATTTGTAATAGTTCTGCATCTTCTAGATCGTACCTTTAGAAAGCAAAGCCGCGGGTAAAATCTAGTTATTACTAGATTCAACATATTTGTCTACTTATAATATGTTGATTTGAACAATTGTTTTCTCATAAATAATTCAATACTTATAAATAAACAAACTTGCATTAAACCTACATACATAGAATTTTGACAAATTCACAAAAATGAAACGAGGCAGAACAGCAGACGGTAACATTCGGCCACCAGCTAATTTATACGTCAAAGATTCATTAAGAACTATTCTGAGTGTAACTATTTAACAATTATAATGCATACGTTTGAATTCCTATTCCAACTCACGACCTCTCTCTAAATAATGACGTCGCCAATTACTAATTAGAGCAAAAACTTTATCAAAACAACAGTCACTTTGTTCAGTGAAGATTTACAGTTGGAATGTAACCACAGAGTCCGCTTAGAATATACAAAAAGTCTCAATTAATCCAGTATAAACTAAGAGTTTCGTGTGTTAAGTTCTTTTACCACAGTCTTTCTATTTTGACCGCCATAATAATCAGGCTTACGTGTTAGTGTTCCGGCCATAGGGAAGCAGCAGCCAGTACAAATACACGCAACGCTTCATTAGTCGAGATATTATAATCACAAAATAATAAACCCCCTACGACTCATGCTGTCAACGGATGCTGTTTCCGGTAGAAAAAAAAAAAGATGGTATAAAAACAAGAAGTTTTGTTTTTTCTTATTTTTCTAGAGTTTTTTTAATTATGTTATACAGACCGTAAACTTCTGTTGAAATATATGTAGCTGTGAATAATAATAAAAGTGATAATTATGGTGGTCAAAATAGCAAATAATGTTGTACCGCCCCAGACGAGATCTTGCATTTGTGATAATTACAATTCAATAATTTTAATTTTAAATAATAATTTAAATATACATAATTTGAATTTTCATTAACTCATTTAATTTATTTTATTATTACTATATATGACATTGTTAAATTTGATTATTACTATGGGTCTATGCAACCTGAAATAAACGGAATTATTATTATTATTACTGGTAACAGAGAAATTCTACTACCAATATAATACTTAGTATTGATTATTTCAGGTTTACTGCGTCAGTAATTTTCCATTGTTTTGTTATTCTGTTCATCTTTTATTTCAGTGTGCTGTAGTGTAGTGCCTTTGTTCCTTTTTGTATGTAATGTTACAATTTCCCTGCTTTTATTTTCTTATCGCGGAACACAGAACTCGCCTTTTTTAGCGGATCATATTTAAATGCACATCGTCGGTACCTGTATATTTTACATTTCTTCTTTTAGTCCGAATTACCTACAGAGAATGTAACGCTTGTATCAATTGAATTTTATGGATGTATTTTTATATAGTAACATTTAATTGTTTGAAAAGAAACTTCCTGTGCAGGATGTTCCATAACTGACTTCATTTTCATGCATAACTAGAAAGCTTTCATTGCTCCTAGCACCAATAGACAAATAAATTATGAATGTGGGAATGCACTAGAAGGCTCCCAGATCTCATCCTGGTTTATCAATATTATTACGAGTTTATCAATATTATTTGAAGACCGAGTGGTGTAGTGGTAAGTAGCCTTGCCTTATACGTCGAAGGTGCCAGGTTCGAGTCCTGGCCGGGCCATTCATTTATGTGATGAACACAGATGTTAGTTCTCGGGTCATGGTTCTTTATATAAATATGCGTTTGTCTGGAGATTGATGTATTTATTTATGTATGTTTATCCATAACACAAGCTCTGCCTACGTTGGGGCCATACAGTTGGCGTGTTTGGGGATTTATTACATTATAAAGTGGAAGTATTTGTTTGTTCTTTTGTGTGTATCTGATTTCTTTTTTTCCACGTATCGAGAAGTAACGCGGGATCGGGAACTAAGCGGGTCAAACCGCCTGCGATGTGTATATAAGCTATGTACAATAATTTCACGGGAGTTGCGGCACCACGCTCAGTTCGTTCGGTTGGCACCTGACATCAAAAAGTTTGTGAGAAAATATTACCAGAACGCATATTTCTTGCTTGTTAAACAATTAGTACGGCTAGCCAGTTAGCTGTACACATCCATTGAACCAAACGTCTAGTTAAGTCTAGCTCTACTTATTTTGGGGTCTGGCATTGGGGCTTTAATCTACGTAATTTGAGAAATATCATTTTACATGAATAACATATTTCTAAATTGCTGCTTATTTATTCATAGAGCTTGAGGAAAGTAAGGCCGTTAATACTGAATTGCGCACAAACTGCAAAAATCTTGAAGACGGGTTTACGATGATATTATCCTTAAAATTTTGTTTAATACGGTCAAACAAGTTAGACTAGTTCAAATTTTTACAGTTTTGGAAAAACCGAAATATGTGTGTGAAACGAATTATTCGATTCTCTCATGCAAATTTTACGGTCCGTGTTTCAATAAGTGCATCATAAAGGTATCAACAAAATTCGTAAATGCGTTGCATTGTTAAAAACAATAACTAGTTTGTATGGTAATTAATTAAAGTGGCAGTTGTTTATAATGGCTTTGGTGAGATCAAAATTTAAAAAATCCTCTTGAATAAGAACTGCCGCAGTGAAAACTAAACAGTAAACTAAATAAAAATGAATCATGATACTATTAAATTGAATTAAATACAGTTTTGAGTAGTAAAATGATTGAATGGGCAGCTTAAATGGGGTAGTTAACAAATTGTAGAGTCAGACTTTTTAGCGGCAAATGGCGGCAAGGCGACGGAGTAATCTGTGCTCTTCATTGATTTTTATTTTTGGTGTACCTACGTAAGTTAGTGTTGAGCGGACAACTGTGATAGTATATTGTGCATCGAATACACATAGACAATATACTATAGTAATAATAAGGATATAAAATACAATACAAATAAAAAACTAAGCCTAAAATAGAATCAGAACAGTTGCTTAATTTTTTTCCCGATTTGTCTAAGTTTTTGTCAATAAAATTATGAAATAAAAAAAAATCGATATCCTCTAACAAACTAGTTGGTATGCGCATTAATATTAATTGATGGTGCTAATGCTTGGCTTGTTTGTTTCTTCGTTAGTTAAACAAGCACAGATTTGATTGAAATTAAGTGCAGGGTTTTAAGGGTAAAATATGAGCTGGAATAATCAATTAACTTACTTTTAATCCCCGGAAAATTCAAGAAATCTCCGGAATACAGACCCTGTAATGTAATAGACACGCTGGCTATTCGTATCGGCGATGCAGCTTCACGTTAATAAATGTAGTTCAATGTAAAGCGATATTAGAAACTAGTCATTTTGAATAACTATTCGCCAAAACGCCGTTATAGTAGGTACACAGACTATAAACTATAGGTGAATTTATGAAATGTATTAAAAACAAAATAGTAGATATAAAAACAACTGATAAAAACAAATCTAGTAGCAAAAATTCAAAATCACGTAACACTAAATAAAAAGCAACAATTGCAGAGCTTTCAACATTTTAAGGCTTATTTATAATAATATTAAACAATAACAAATCCCCAGACAAACACACCAACTCGACCCAAAGTAATCAGAGTGTTATGTGTACAGCGAACGGGGGGACCCAAAATAAATATACATATATAAATATCAACAACTGTGAGAAAAAACATCAGTGTCATCACACAAATGATTGCCCCTAGCAGGACTAGAACCTGGGACCTCTGGCATACAGGGCAGGGCCACTACGTAGTACGCCATTCTTCCGTATTCGCTAATTTAAGAAACTTGAAGGTTTAATATTTAACCAAGGTATCCACGGTAACAGAGTTATTCCAAGGTATTTAAATATTCTCAAATATGTCAATTTTAACCTTTCAGTCAACATTGTCGCAAATAATTGCTTTGAAGAAGTAAAAAAGAAGGAAGAAAAATAAAGAAACATAATGTTTTGCAGTTTACAAAACCTAACTTGCTTTACCTGAACGACCATTACTTTTATACAATTATTATACTATTATATATACTATTACCTACTTCCTGAGTTATGTATTGTCAAAGTGTACTAATGCTCTATTACAACAAATACCTTTTTTTTTCTGACAGTTATCGAAATTTCTTAGAAGTTACGGCCTGTTCGAAATCACAAAAAATTGCCTTTTTTATACGCAATAAATTTTGCGACCCGTGTATATAACAAAATATCGAAAAAGGATCAAGCTTTTCTACTTTTTAAATAATTCTACTTACGTAAAGCAATGATTTATCTGATTTCCAAATATTTTTAGAACAAACAGCGCAAGAGGAACTAGCAAGCAAATTCGTTCGACATTTGAAATATGATTTTGTAAATCATTCAGCACCATTCCTATATTAAACTTTTATGTTATACACACTATACGACTATCAAAGCCGGCTTAATCAAACTCTATATAGGTCGTCTTGAAAAAAAAAGCGCCAAGGATATGCTGTCGGTAACTGGAGCACTATACACGAGAAATACCACTAGTAGTTGCAATACCACCTTCGGCACCGTGCTCGTCTACATTGCTTTAATAAAAAAACAAAATGGAAAAAACCGCCTACACAGTTCGAACTACCGGGTTTTATTTTCATAGTTTCTTTTTTAATTGGAGAACATTTACTTAGGTATAATATAACAACAAAGAGGATTTTTTCTAGGAGGAGTTCTATTTGTTCTATTTACAAAATTTTAATCGTATCAAAAATAAGTTTTTTTCTTTTTCTTAATCAGTCCGCGTGGGTATGAAGTTTACGATTCACTTTTCAATGAAAGAGAATTGAACCTTCTGCTCAATTGTACGGAAGTATCGCAGCGAGAGACAGGCCAGGAATAAAGGGAGATCATCATGAAAACAGCAACACTTAATCGAAATAACATTTATAAGGCCTCTGCTCTAATCTCCTTTGATTAAAAGTTGAAAACTATAGACCATCAACATGAGATATCGAAAAACTTGTGGAAAAATACCTTAATCCGATGCATTTTTTCTTGAGTAATTTTTGCCATCTTAAGCAGGTGGCCAAACAAAAACTGCAAATGAAAACATTGCGGAATCGAGGAATTTTGTTGAATAAGCTTCGGAATAGACATGCTAAGTAAATGAGGACATGATTATTTAAGTAATTTGGACGTGAATAACAAACCCAGTAAATTTATTTAAAAACGAACAAAACAATAATCATCAAAAGGATCGAGCTATTGAGCCAAATTATTTATACAATAATTCACTACGTTAAGTTAATTAAGGTAATGTTATGTAACGACTATACCATTTACAAAACGAGATTAAACCCAGAAATTTCTAAGTAGGTATGTGGTATTAGTAGTAAGTGGATTATCAAAAAGTTAATTTTTTTTTGGTAAAATTTATTCCTTTTTCATTATTTTTACGCCTAAGAAGGCACCGCTGGAGGGGAGGTGGGAAATGCTCATGTGCATCCCACGCACCGGGCTGCATGGTGATGTGGGACTCACTGGAAGATTACCTACCCACTAAAAAACCACCTTAAAGGCTCTAGCAAAGATTTGCGTTTCAGCCTTCATCGGAAGCGACAGCCAGCTAGGGAGGAGGCTGCGCAAGCGGGGAACCGCTAACGGGACATAAAAATGGATTCTGCGAAGTAAAGATTATTCCTTTGTTTATGCCTCTACCTGATTAAATCTACCCGTTACCGTATAGATCAAGTTAGTTTTAAAACTAACTTAAGACAATAAGTGATACATGCCTGTTTGAAAGCTGTTCCTTGTAGTAGAAATAAGAATCGATAAGTAAATGCGTTTTTACAAAACATCAAAACAAGATTGTTTGGCCAGTTTACAGAACAGATCAATCCAAATAATTTTTTCTTCGAAGTTTCCGAAAGCGTTAACTTTATTTTAAGCGTATACTTTATTATAAATATATTCCTTGAGATACAAATAATAAAAGAAAGAACCCAGTAATGGAACCGTTCGAGACTTTTAATTTTAACTGTTTGAAAAATAAGTAATCGACAGTTCCAGAACAAATTCAATTACTTCTTTAAATTTGAAATTCGAATTAAAGGAATTGCTCGTCTGCCATTTTGGTTCGAAATTTGAAATTAGCAGCAATCACGAAGTTTCCGTGTAGTGACGTAGAGCGACCTTCGCCGGAATTATTTGAGCAAGCAAGATGCCACAGCGTGCAGCGATAACTGTTGCCAGTGGGCTGAACCCATTTAGATGAATTTCAGTCAATATAGATAGAATTCCTTTAATAACAGGCAGGCCTAACTGGATCACAAAAAATAACGTAGTCAGGGGCAGAAATCGGTAAGAAATAAAATTAGATTCAAAATAATATAGAGAAAAAAACAATATTGATGTTTATTTACTTCTACATAAAATGTACACAAGGCATTGCATGAAAATAATAATAAGGGAAATCTACAGACATTAGTGTAAGCAAATAATAATTGAACGCTCAATCGTCACATTTGTGCGCAGACGCTGGCGACGCGACGATGACGTGACCCTGTACACTCGGTCATAATATAAATGACTCAACACTTTCACATATGTACGACGAGAAGCAACTCTTGGGCAAAATTGCTTATATTTGAGTGAAATTTACTAAACAATATATGCCACCAAACCTATACAATATTGATGTACTGTTTTAATCCGTCTCATTTTTTAACAGCCGTTTTAAAAATTTTGCCCTTTTTGTAGAGGTGTTTTATATTTATTGCCAGTAATTGTGATTATTATATCGCCTAATGATGCGCTGCTGACCGTAGTTTTCAGTTGACATTGCCAAACCTGGAACACCAAACAATGGAACAAACCATTAAATGCAGTGTTTGTTCCTTTATCCTTTATCCTTGAACAAGGTTTCATTAAATGTACCACATAAACTACGCAGAACACAAAACCGAAAACTCTTTTACGTAAAAGTTGCCAAGACAAATTTAGGATATTATTCGCCAATTAGAAGGATGTGCACTGCGTTTTGAACTTTGCATTGTGTCCGATAAAATCAGCATGTTCAAAATTAAATTAAAAAAACATTTGACCACTGTAACCATTTAGTACCGATAATCTTTTTTTCTGTATTTTCGTATAAATTTCTGATCTTTATGTTATTATTTTTGTAATAAAGTGTATTTTTGTTAAAGTTAAGGCATGCTGTATTCGCCTATAATTGAGAGCGCATTTAACTAACATATTATGCTAAATATTGTAAAGCAAGTATTAATGTAAGCCCTTGTTGGAGAATCTAAATAAATAAATAAATAAATTCCAGAGAACAAAAGGGGACTAACCATAGAACAACCAAACAACGCTAAGGATACGACATTACACAAACAGTTCAACTAGTAAATACGTCTCATAAAAAATACATTTATTCTTATAGTAACTAAATATAGCTAAATAAATTTGTAACAATAAACTTTGCAAGCCAAAGTCCAAAAGTTACTCAGAAAGTAAACAAATATGGATAATTGTATGCTCATGACATTTAGGTACCTACGATAAATACAGACCGGTCTTAATACGGACTTTGTACTAGAAGGAGTATTCAATGGCGTAACGTGGTTGCTGCTTACTGACAAAGTTCGACTTACCAAGTTAGTTAAGGTTGCAAGAGAACAGCGATTAATAAATTTAGGTACGGGTCGGTTACACTACTATAGGACAATCTATTTTTTTATCCGGACAATGAACGTCGAGGTTAAGCCTTACAAGTTGAAAAAAATAAACTCATCAAATATCGTCAACAAATAAAAATGAAACTAAACACACTCTTGCAATTACTAAATGCGGAATCGCCGCATTGCGAAAACGCTAGAAAGGATATTGTTACACACATTATGGTAGAGCAAATAGTAACCCGAAATAAAAGACTATAGATTACATGCGATTTCATTAAAATCGGCATGATTGCAATTGGACTGACTTGCACAAACGCTTAAGTGTAATATAAAGCAAGTGTAACATTCTGCAGTAGAGGTTACGCAATATAGGCCGGCCGGCATCGAGAACTTTCCAGACTGAGTGGAGTCAGTTCATACGTTCTACTCTATTCTGATTGACCAATTTCTGAAGGGAGATGCAACTATATAACTGCATCCGTCTCTACTGGAAGAAAGTGGGTTTGTGTCATGCGCTTTTGCGACCTTTCCAATGCGCAAACTCTTGAAATTCTCAATTTATTGCTAGCAACCTGTATAAGAAGCTAAGCCGACGTGTTAAAACTTGTAATAGTTACTTACCATATTTTAAAATATTACCATCTTCGTTTCATTTTTAAAAATAGATTAACATTGAAGACGAAAGCCAAAATACAGCTTAAATTTTTTTTAATCATTTATACACGTAATTCACGAACCTCGAACGTTCCGTAAGTTCGCGTAAGATAGAAAACTCCAAATCAAAACACGCTTTATGGAATCTAGACGTCGTTGCGTCGCATTTGACTTGATCTTTAAAACAAAATTATGTAGACAATTGACGTAATTAAATAATGGATTCTGCAATATTCTGCGCCGTTTACCTGTATAATTGTAGTTGCCGTTCACGTCATAGTGTGGAAGCCGTGTGAGAGAATGGCCTCTTTGTTTTAACCACAAGTATTTTAACGAAAAATAGTGCAAAAAAGCTAATATTTATCGAAGTTGTTATTCAGGTCAATCTTTAGACAAAACTTTATCTTAAACACAAAGAGAATATAGAGTAAAATTGTAACCGATTTCTAGTATTTTCTCACTTAAGTACACTAAGGTATCTTTTTTTATATTTTCCACATAAATTACAAGAGATTAAGAAAGACAACCGAATATAACTAGGATTGCATCTCCTAACGTTTGATATAACGGCACAAAACAAAAGGGATTAAATAACAATTATTTAACATATAAAATATTCAGAAATCTAAACAATCGAACGTATTTTGATAGGTCAGATAACTTATTGTAGTTAGTTAAAATAAGTATGTTAGGGGATACTACACGCGCCGCGTCATGTCGGTGTCATTGGCTCGACGTTACATTATGCAACAGACTGCAAGGTACCGTCAGCAACGAATGGCATTTTTTCACTGTGCGTGTTACGCGTTGAAGTAGTAATTACTCTACAAACTACGCATTAACTGAAATTATGTATTTGCAATATCGGTATGGTTTTATATGTACATTGGTTTAATTACCAAATGGTAATAAATAAAATTAAGCTGATCATAAATAAACAGATTGTCTTTGTCACTATAGTTTGTTGGTCGAAAGCTATAATAATGATGTGATAATGGTAATGTAACGTTAGCCGAGATCATGTAAATTCAGAAATTAAAAATTATAGATATCTCAATATGATTTTCATATCATTTGATTATGTTATTTTCATAAATAAATAGGGTGTTTGTGAACCCAAAGATACTACATAAGTTTCTATTCATTGTATTCACACGCTGTACTGTGAGTCAATTGCAATAGGGTCGTAAGAATTTTTATTGACTAAGTTATTTTCCATCACATCCCATGTAAACTTACGCTGAGCTCGAAAAAGTCATCTTTAAAAAAAACAAGAAATATTTTAAATGCGTCCATCTTTGATTGTAAAAATAGAGCTGTATGTTTTTGCTAACTGTACCTTTTTACGCATGTGCATAAAATGTCACTGGCTGGGGGACTAGAGATAAGATCCGGATAATTGAAGGCTGGAAAAATACCGCATTATATATACCGCATAATAATATACTTTTGAATAAAACCTACTTACAGAGCCACACAAAGAAATATATTTCTCAACTGTTTATGCGTCTAGATTGCATGATACTTAAACTTACTTAAACTCAACATGAGTTTCGTAAGCTGTGAATAAAAACAGGCCAGTTTAGTTTAGTGTGTCATCTAGATAACCTGATCCTAACCAAATAGTATGGGTAAATAAACAAAATCGTTCATATCTATTTACGTTAATATATCGACTTTCGCGGACAGTGACACATTTTTTTAAAGGATTTTATTTTTTAATACAAAATACATGCAAAAATACCAACCATGAAATGGTATAATTATATCTACTAAATAAACATGGATAATTAGAATCGAACTTGAAATCAGGGAAATTCGTTTGATCATTCAATCATGTTGATTATTGTTCTCGGCATTGCGTCATTTTGTCGAAGTCACATCACTCAAGGCCATACATAATGAATGGATGAGGTGTCACTTCGAGATGTCATGGAGTAAATCTCACTCGAGAACCGCGCCGTTACTGCTTACGTCTCGAAACGTCTCTGTGTACCATGGTATGACACGATTCGCAAACTTAAAAATTTTAAGATACAATAACATGTTGTAAAATCATATTGTAAAACCTAAATAAATATAAAACCAAATATTTTATTTATTTATTTAGTTTTCTTCTCGGCTACACTCACGTAATTGGGAACAGTAATTGACAAGTGAGCGTCGGCGGCGCAAAGGTTAAGGCAATCTGAAGGTTACGGTATCTATTCCCGGTGACAGCCAAACGTATCAACACATTCAACATCTTTATTCCATAAAGCCGACTGCTCTGACCGTGAACAAAATTATTGTGATGACATCCATATAGGAGTGAAGTCTGCCATCCCATCCCGCAGTAGGACACCGTGTTGAACTATAAATTACATGAAACTACCCCTTAGGGGTGAGGCTATGATCCTTGCAAAGGGATGATGACGGCTGTCGAGAATTGACAGTTACCCTGTACTGACAACGTGTGTGATACATTTCATGACAGTCGGTTGAGTAAAGACGTAAGTGCAAACATAATCACTTTTGTATTTATAATATTTTTAACGATATAAATGCAATGCAGGATTTAGAAAACAATGTTTATTTCTGTCTTACGTAAAGGATCTTCAATAATTCTGGTCGCAATCTACCATGTTTAAGTTTTTTCTATTGACAAGCTGTACCGGTTGCTTTTTCTAGTTGAATAAATAGATATATAAATAAGTCTACATACTGAAATCAAGTTTGAAGGAGAACGAAAGTAACTCCATGAGCCATGAGATTTTTATTATTACATTTATTTATTTCAAAGAAAACATTTACCTAAATTTAATAAATATTTGCAAACAATACTACATATTTATCATGAAATACAATTTTACTTGTGCTGTGTAATAAGTGATTGACAGCATTTAAAGTTAACCTTAATAAAAAACATGTCAACCACACGCACCACTAGAGTGACGACTTTGACAAAAGCAATACCTCTTTTATTGTTATTATTTAGAACGAAATAGATACAAAATCTTGTACATAAATCACGTTTTTTCCTCGGCTTAATAACACGTGTGCCTATATTACGAATGAGTAGGTACTATCAGTACATCCTTCGTTAAAATGCTTATAGTTTCTTTAATTGTCGGTGTAAAACACTGAGGCATAAATGTATAGTGAGTGAGGTTATATTGGCTTTACACTGTTTAGCTTGATTCATATCCCACTGTACTAACATCCTTTTATTACTTAGTGGAGTAAAACGAAGCGTAGAACAAGTAATGCCGAATTATGAGATCATTTTATTAACACAATATTGTTAATTGATCAATTCATGTTCACTTAAAACATTCAGTTGTTACCACACCAATCGATCGACGTCCACCGTCGATCGACGTCTAAATATAGAACTAAAATGACAAAAACGCATTTTTTTTTTCGAATATCTGCAGGCGCTGAAACAAAATGAAAAAAATGTTTTTTCATATTATATGTACTGTTTAAAACGCTATCCCTAAAGACGTTAAGCGCATACAATCGACTTTCCTGTGTTTTTTTAATGACCTATAGGGCACGACAAAACGTTACACGTAGAAAAATCTCTATTTTTCATGATTTCAAATTTAAAATACATCATATTCTGTCTGTAGAAATGTTTTTACTTGTATCGTTTGACGTAGTCAACTACATTTAACTAACGTAACTACATTTACGGGAGCAACGTCCATAAAGCAACTTACCATATACAAAAACCTTAAAAAAAATAAGAGACATAAATTATACGTAAAAAGAACCTCAAACATAAAAAAATTGGCAAGTTTTGTAAAATCTTAAATTTCAACATCTTAAAACCGGCTAGGTTTGGGGTATAGTATTCCTTAGGCAAATCAGTCAATATCATAAAAACTACAACCTCCTAATTATCTAGGTCGATGTGACCAGTAACTATATATAATTGTTTAACAACGTTTATTGCAAAGATAAATTACGAAACACCTGTATTTTTCTGTTTGATCTGTGTATTTATTATTTGCATAGAAATATACATATTATAGAATATATTGAAACCAAAAGAAACACTCTTATATATATCTATATTTATCTCAGAAAACATATTCCAGATCCATAAAATATCATTCTTTGAGAACAAAATAATTTCAAACCTACTTTTTTATATATTTATTTATATCTTAAAATATTTAAAGCAAAATAACAATGCAAGGACCCTACAAAAAATATAGAAAAGGGTATAAAATTCTATTCATGTCAAATCGGCGCAAAGTTGTAATTTTACTTGTAAAATATTTAATTATTTATATTTTTTATTTATTTTATTTATACTATTTTAATTTTAAATATAATTGTGTTACTAACATTAGTGTTAAGAAGTTATTTGTAATACTAACAATTGGGCCAGGATGCCACAATAAATTATATTTATTATTATTATTATTATTATTAATATTAGGTCTTTACCTATGAAATTGCCGTTTTTCACGATATAAATGAAGCGTAATTTTTTTATATATTTTTTATTTCTATTAATCAAAATAATCACCCATGCAATCAATGCATCTTTGCCAACGCATTGGTAGCTTATTGATGCCTTTCTTGAAGAAATCAGCTGGACGGGAGCCAACAAATTCTTCAAAGGCATTTTGTACTGCCTCTCGGGTTTTGAATTTTTTTCCCGCCAAGAAGTTATCCAAATTCTGGAAAAAGTAGAAGTCTGTAGGCGCAAGGTCTGGTGAGTACGGCGGATGACGGAGAACTTCCAACCCCAACTCTTGTAGCTTGGAGACCGTCTGCTGTGCAGTATGAGGTCGCGCGTTGTCGTGCAGGAGCAGTGGAGCGGAATGATTGACCAAAGCTGGTTGGAGACGTGCGAGCTTCTCCATCATTGTGTTCAGTTCTTCACAGTACACATCTGCAGTAATGCTTGTCCCGTTTGGCAAGAAGCTGTGATGAATTACACCCGCGTTAGACCACCAAACAGTGACCATCACTTTTCTAGGGGTAAGTTTTCGTTTAGGGCATTGTTTGGGTGCTGAACCAGGGTCCAACCAACCTGCTGAGCGCTTACGATTGTCAAACAGGATCCATTTCTCGTCACAAGTAACAATGCGGTTCAGAATTCCTTCATTTGTATGCCTGCTGAGCAGTGCAAGTCACGTCTCCATGCGTACTTCGCGCTGGCGGTCATTGAGTTCGTGGGGTACCCATTTGTCAAGCTTTTTTACCTTGCCAATTTGACGCAAATGGACCAATATTGTTTTGATGCTAATGTCGAAAGCTGCTGCTAATTCAGCCGTGGATTGAGTTTCATCAGCTTCCACAATTGCCTTTAATTCGTCATTGTCGACCAAAGTTTTCGGACGACCACGGGGTTCATTTTTCAGGTCAAAATTTCCAGAACGGAAGCGGGTAAACCAATAACGGGTGGTGCGTTCGTTTGTAGTGTTCGCTCCGTAAACGTCGTTGATGTTGCGTGCCGCTTGTGCCGCTTTGCTGCCACGACGGTACTCGTACTCCATAATTACTCGAATTTTTAACTTATCCATGATGACGAAAAATGTTCGAATGCGTTGAAAACAAAACACTAACTATTAAACAAATGACGATTTTAGAAAAAGAATTCCATGTTTGTCAAATAAAATTAATTTGAAATTAGAATTATCAGTCAAAAAAAAAAATATTTTCGTTTGAAATGGCCAGTACGGCAAAACGGCAGTTTCATAGGTAAAGACCTATTATTATTATGGTGACAGTTACTAATTACTCAAGCGAATAAACAATGTGTTTTTCCCCTACCTCCCCCACAATTGATGGTCCAAGTAACTGAAAGTAACGGATTACTTACAATTTTGATACATTTGTTTTATGTACCAGGCCACTCAGAAAGTTTTGCAAAAAAAGGTTTTATGTATGGAACGCCGGCGAGTTATAATTTGTTTTTAAGTTCGGTTATGTAAAAGTAAAATTTATTTGACCAAATTTTAATTTCCGTCCTAATTTTTTTTCCTGCATTATGAAACTATTGTATATACTAACATTTTCGTGCAAAGATTTTTTACGGAGTTGGAAAGACTTAGCCTTACTGGACCCTTTTCCCTTACGAATGGCAAGAGGTGCATTATCATACAATATTAGAGTATTCATCATGTATTTACTACATAGGCTTAGTGATTAAATAATTTTATTTGAATTCATAATAATTAGGTATTAACAAATTGAGTGTACATTTTTTTAACCTTAAATCAGTAAATAGTGTCTTTAAAAATGCTTTAAAATCAAATAAAAATATAAACAACAATTCGGTTTTACTCGTTGTATTATACGTATGTGTTTTCTATTATTTTATATATAGTTATCTATTATTTTCTTTATACAACTCAGTACGGATCCAGACATCGGCTGCAAATGTGCGCTCTGGCTTGTGAGTGGAGAAAATATCAGCTTCCAAAAGTTGCAACAAGATACTCGAGAAAAAAAGTAATTATCCTTAGACTGATAGACGAAACTGTAAAAACAGTTTAATAAAACTGTTTAAAACTTTCAACAAACAATTAAACATTTTGATACAATTCCAGACTTTGTATCAAAACTTAAATTAATAATTTTATTAATTTTATTTTTAAAATTAAGAGATTAAATTAATAATTGTTAAATACGCTACATAAAAAAACTACACCTAAATTAGAATCTTTCAAAGGCATTTAGCTAAAAGGCTGGCTGAACTACGACGCAAGATCGTAATATAAATTCGTTGTTCAAGGTGGGTGCCAGCCTTAGGGTCCGGTGTTTCATTCACCATTCGCCTCGCTAAGTCCGAATTAGGCGATAATTGTCCTCAGAACAACGTGCTGTCAATGCCAAAAGCCTGAAAAATATCACTATTACCCAAATTAAATATGTTATGTTTGATTTTTTCTCGATATTTCGAGGAATAATACAAAGCAGACATATTTAAGTATTTTAGTTGGTAATACAAGTACTGGAATACACACAGCATATAAATATTATAGAAATAGTTTATTGCCACTGTGCACACTAACTGAGCAAGACATGAAAGCATATATTGTTATTTAACCTGTCAAGCAAAAAGATAACATATTGATTGTATGTATTGAGAAACAAGATTGAAATCCAGTTTTCTTTTTGTTTCAACCTTTTAAAGTCTTCTTCAAAAAATAACATCATATTTACATTTACACTTGGTAACAAACACTGCAAGTTTTGAAATGTATTCAATAAAATAATAACTTGAGGAGTGGCGGGAAGTCCAAAAAGTTCTGCGTATCAATTTTCAAGTGAGAATGTTTGAGAAACAACTTTCGAAATACATTTAGCAGTATTATGATTCCCTGATTTAGTTACAATATTATACTCAACAAATATATCTTGTCATCATTTTATTATCAGATATAAAAGTGATAAATTTGTTATACCTGAATTGTCAAAAGAAAGATATGAATTTAGGATTGTAGAGCATACGGACATTTCTGGCTGAAGACGTTTACAGAAAAAAATAAACCATTATGAAAAGTTAAATTTTTTACTTAACACTAATACCCATTCATAAAGTCACTAACTCATACATGGGTCAATGTATACGCTTTTATAATAAGGTTCCTGAGGATATCCAAGGTCTTCCTATTGACAAATTCAAAGAAACTATAAAGGAGAAGTTGTGTGCTAGAGCATATTATAAACTATCCGATTATTGGGATGATAAAAGCCTTTGGGTATAATCCCCTCATCAACAGGATTGTACTAGTATTTGTAACAAAACATGTGTTATGTGTCTGTATGTTCGATGAGTTCTTCGTCCCGATGAATATCTAAAGCGTCATTGTCACTAAAGTACGCCTTCTTATGGTAGCGTCGGGTGACGGGTCGCTCACTTCCCTCTAATATGGTTGAGGAGGGCGATGGCTGGATTCCGCGTTAACTCGTGAACGGGTGCCGTTTGAGGGTGTTCGTCGTTTGGATACTTGGGGGGAGGGAGACTTGCCGAGCTAACAGATGCAGAAAAGAATAATTTTGTATAGATATAAAGAGACTCTGTAAATTTATTTTGAAAAAAATATACCCGTGAAGTTTCTTGCCAGTTCTTGTTCACGAAGGTTTTTTCGAACTGGTGGTAGAATCATGTTTTATTTGACGTCAATAAGAACAAGTAATTGTCACTGTTGAGAAATAAGTAATTCATTTGATTTCATTTCACTTCAACCTTTTCAACTAAGTTTCACTTTTTCAAGAAGGTATAAAAACCGTAATTTTTTTTTATTTGCACATGGCAGAAATATTTTGGAATCTCAAATATGTTATAGAACTTTGTGGAGTCCACAAAGGAACCAGTTTTTTTGAAAATTCAAGTTTAAGATTCAGGTTCCCCGCGAGCTCGTCCAGTTCATCAGGTTTTCCGAAACACCTGAGCATGCACAAGGAACGTGATCAGATTTATTGCAGGCCATTACTTATTATTCATAAAACCTATTAAAAAAACGTTACTCTTTAATTATACCAAGATATACGATTTTTTTCTCCTTTTTGAATAGATTAAATTTTACATTTATTGCAGGATTTTAACGTGTATTTCACGAATGACGGTTATTTTGATTTACGTTATCATTTTGTATTTTGTAGCGAAAAGCACTTAGTTTTAAAGTGAATTGATAAGAGCATGATCTTCAAACGAAGCACTTTTTTAAATCAGTTAGTTACATTTTTGTATTATATTTTGTAGCATTTTATTACAGAAAAAAATCTTCTCACCATCAAAAGGTCTGCCGTAATCATTTCTTTGTAATGCAACTGTAGTCGCAAGAAATGCGAAATTGTACTGCCCAAATTAATCAAACTGATGTAAACATAACATATTAACGCAGATTTTGAATCAATCAAACCATGAAAGTAAAATTTTAACCAAATATACTGAAATAAACTTCAAATGATTAGCAACGTCGCGTCGAAACAAACCTACAACATACATATGTCCTGTTAAGATTACCATAGCGCTCGTAACAGTAATAATTCAGAATAGATATCACGCACGGTGGCAGTGCATGTTTCCGATCACAGTCTCGAATATTGGTAACATTTGATGTAAACTTGTTCGTCATTGGGCATGCTCGTGCCTCGTGCTTAGATAACTTTGTCAAGTTTCCGCTGACTTGTCTATGCCGCAGCTTTGTCAGTCTACCTAGTTCTTTGGTAGCCGTATTGTGAAACCGGTCCGTAGATAAGAGTGGCTCAGATTGCAGTATCAGTTTTTAGACTTTAAACTGATTTCTGGTTTGTTTTATCTTTTGGACATGATCCCTTTAATTAATCGTTGTATTTTGGTAGTAAATTTTGTTTGTCACGTTTGCTGTCGGGCGATACTACAACTCTTTCTATCTTTACGGCTTTTTATTAAAGCTCCACACTTGCGTGATTCTCCACGTTAATGGTTGTTCTGTCAAAAGGGAAAATACCGTGATATTACAAGCAATGAATTACCTAAATCAATCAACACGAATAATTCCCTGTAAAAAAACTGCATTTTACTAGATCTGAAAATATGAATTATAATGACGTCTTTATGTGGTTACAGTAAACGTATGCCTATGAAGAAATTTTGGATAGCCATAAATTAAATTGGAAGACTAGCAAAACTGAAAGAATAGTACAAACATTAGTGTGCGTGCTTATATTAAACAGCTTTGTCTTCTCCCCTAGGTAACCCCAAAGCAGAAAGAAAACATAACAAGAAAATGGGCAATGCGACGAATGAGCGCAAAATTAAATAATAAGTAAATGAACTTGGTCAACCATTATCATTTTATCACATTACCATTATGGAAAAATTTAAAACCAGCATTTCAAAATTGATTTATTATATGTATAGTAACCCCCAAAAAAATTATGTTTAACGAAGCAATCGGTCCCTAATTGGTAATACAATATTTTTTTAAATATATGTTGTTTAAAATAATTAGTCAAATAAAGTTGCGGATCTATCACATATCTCATGAAAACCGTAAATGGTTTCTTTTTCATTACGTCAAGTCTATAAAGAGGTACATGACCGCATCAATATAAGCATGTGAATCAATATAAAAATGGTGAGATGAAACAGGTGACGGGTCGCTTTGATTTAAGGTTGCTTTTGGTTCGTTGTTTGGTAATTGGCTTTCCGAGCAAACAGATGCAGATAAGTATAATTTTATATAGACACATTATTAAAAAAAAAATTAAATATTATATAAATCGTACTATAAAAATGGTATCGAAAAATTGTATGACCGCTATAATCGTTGTATCGCCCTCGAAGGCAACTATACTGAATAATGAATGAGATCAAATTTTACCAAAAAAATTTTTTTTTCTATATTAGCCTACGAATTTACCAGCCCGACTGTTAAAGAGACATTGTAAATTTATTTTGAAAAAATTGTACCCGTAAAGTTTCCAGTTCTTCTTCATGAAGGTTTTTCCGAACTGATAGTAGAGTCACGTTGTATTTAACGTCAATAAGAACAAGCAATTAAAATGTTGAGAAATAAATATTTGAATTTGAAGTTGAACTTATTTACCTATATGTTTGTGAGATTTAAAGTGTTTTCAATATGTAGTTAAAGTAAATCCCTAAACACAGACGACCCCTATATGACTGTATGCTTCGGAAAGCAAAACCAGTGGTCAACCAAACCGAACTGGACGTGCCGAATGGGGACTCATAGTAAAACAAAAACAACCGCATTACATAAAATAAAACTATCATGAAATCATATCATATCATATATCAATCAATCATAATCGTAACTTGACTAAGTACATTTACTTAGTATTATGTTTTGCACTCATCCATTGCGTTGCCGATTTTTATGCTTTTTTTTTTATAATTTAGGGTTAACTGGAAGACAACGCAGTTTATTATAAGGTCACACATTAGTGTTTGTATTGTTCTTACATTTTGCTAGTCTTCCGTTCAAATTATGGCACTGCAATATTTCTTCTATTCTTTCTTTCTATTCATGGGCATATGAATTATGAAGCCATATTAAAAAGTATTCTAAAGGTTTTAACAAAAACTAGATATGCTTAGAACACATTTGCATATAGGTAAACATAAAATATGTACCTACATATGCATACAGGAGCATCGGTAGCGCAGTGGCGAAGGCGCTCGATACAAAAGTCCCGGGTTTGATCCGGAGCTTTTGTACCAATTAGTTTTTGTAACTTTAGCATCTATACATTTAGCCGGCTGCTTTAACTGTGAACGAAAACTCCAGAGGTCACATGCCTATAGTCTGCCAACCTTCTTAATTTGAATTATGGTTGTCGTATCTCTGATATTGCTTAAGCGACTAGTGAGATGCAATGCGACAAGACCATTCCGAGAAATAATTTAAGTTACTTAGATAGTACGAATTTATTTTATTTATTTATTTACTTCTATTCATTTAATTCAATTTTATTTTTTTTTATACTTATTTTAATATTATTTGTATGGTCGCATATGATATCTGCTTTTTTATCCCACCTAGCGTAGTGCATGATTTAATTGCATTAGGCACCTGACGATGCTAATAGGTCTTTACCTATGAAACTGCCGTTTTGCCGTACTGGCCATTTCAAATGAAAATATTTTTTTTTTTTGACTGATAATTCTAATTTCAAATTAATTTTATTTGACAAACATGGAATTCTTTTTCTAAAATCGTCATTTGTTTAATAGTTAGTGTTTTGTTTTCAACGCATTCGAACATTTTTCGTCATCATGGATAAGTTAAAAATTCGAGTAATTATGGAGTATGAGTACCGTCGTGGCAGCAAAGTGGCACAAGCGGCACGCAACATCAACGACGTTTACGGAGCGAACACTACAAACGAACGCACCACCCGTTATTGGTTTACCCGCTTCCGTTCTGGAAATTTTGACCTGAAAAATGAACCCCGTGGTCGTCCGAAAACTTTGGTCGACAATGACGAATTAAAGGCAATTGTGGAAGCTGATGAAACTCAATCCACGGCTGAATTAGCAGCAGCTTTCGACGTTAGCATTAAAACAATATTGGTCCATTTGCGTCAAATTGGCAAGGTAAAAAAGCTTGACAAATGGGTACCCCACGAACTCAATGACCGCCAGCGCGAAGTACGCGTGGAGACGTGCCTTGCACTGCTCAGCAGGCATACAAATGAAGGAATTCTGAACCACATTGTTACTTGTGACGAGAAATGGATCCTGTTTGACAATCGTAAGCGCTCAGCAAGTTGGTTGGACCCTGGTTCACCACCCAAACAATGCCCTAAACGAAAACTTACCCCTAGAAAAGTGATGGTCACTGTTTGGTGGTCAAACGCGGGTGTAATTCATCACAGCTTCTTGCCAAACGGGACAAGCATTACTGCAGATGTGTACTGTGAAGAACTGAACACAATGATGGAGAAGCTCGCACGTCTCCAACCAGCTTTGGTCAATCGTTCGGCTCCGCTGCTCCTGTACGACAACGCGCGACCTCATACTGCACAGCCGACGGTCTCCAAGCTACAAGAGTTGGGGTTGGAAGTTCTCCGTCATCCGCCGTACTCACCACAAAAACGGCAATTTCATAGGTAAAGACCTAATATTACCTACGCGTTATCCGTGTCTAATAGTAAGCCCATATTGCAGTTTTCAAACTTTTGTTCATGAATAATGTCAATTTCTTTTTATTATTTTTAATGGTGAACTACAATTTATGGTAAAAATTCGAGATAGTTATGAGATAATGCGATGTTTTCAAAAAACAGTATGGACCATGAACCTATATTAATATTTTTCTTAAACGTAGCATAATTTATAAATACAAACCACATTTATCGTCTGAAAAAAGAAAAATATTTTTGCATCTGAAGTTGAGCAATAAACGACTGGCTTTTTGCCGGCCATTTTGTGTACATATAGTAGGTAGGTAAGTGCGGTATTATAAAGTGATTATATTAAATTACCTTGCCACCTATATTATAAATATTCAAAGTGACTTACTCCAGGTTTTCCGAGGTGAAATAAACTATCGTGACAGATATTTAATTGTATTTGATTTGTGCGTGCCTCGGGACCATGTAGTCCTGGTATACCTGCTTCCATAATTTAATATGGCTGTATTGGTTACATAATAATCATCAATACAAATAAAAAACATGTTTATCTAATTTAATATCCTTTCAAGAGTTTTCAAGTCTGGACTGTTGACATTTAGTTTATATAAAACTACCGTGGATAGTGGAAATGTAAATTGTATTAACAAAAGTTACAATCACCAAATATATGAAAACACAAAACCTAAAATTGATTTTGTGTAGGTGGAGTTCACTGTCCGTTATTGACAATAAAAATCCTTGATCTGCTTTAATGGTTGTGCGTCTCATCGTAAGGACCAAAAAGTGCAACTGTATTCATCATTATTTGCAAACATTCTAAATGTAATCAAAATCTCAGCTCATACTCTTAAATAGGCATTTACGACAGTACTTTAAGCTGAACTTAAACACAACAATCCTCCACAATCAAGTTCAAAGGCTACAACTCTTCATTGCTTATGTCAAAACTTGGCATAATAACTCTAAAGAAAGAATGAGCTTCAAAATAAGGTCCAGTACTTTAAACCTCAGAGTAAATTATTAGGAGCTTATTATTCTAGCAGCGTATGTACTCGTATATATATTACTGCGCAAAACGTTTTGGCCATTTTGACGTAGATTTAAATTATTTTGTAGTCCTAGAATTATATATTTATTGCTCTATTTACATATTAAATTATATGCCACAAAAATTTTAATGATCAAGACCAATGATAAACATAGTACATATCATGATATTACACTTATAAACGTTATAAAAAAATTATTATGCGTTTTTGAATTAATATTTGCAGTATTCAATCAAATGTGAAGTTTAAAATCTTTCATCAAAGGAAAAAATTTAATCGAAATTTGCCGTACAGAATTAAATGATAAAAGTTTGCATTTTTTATTTTCATTTTAAAACTGTGATGCTAATGACGTACACAGGAAATTATCACGTGAAACAAACAAACTCGACCTTTGCGAAAATTACGTATCAAAATGCGTCATCACCACCCAACTCAACACATTATAAAATGTAGATACATAGATGTAAGAAAGGACTGGAAACTTTAGTTTTGAGATAAAAAAAAAAGAAAAGGAAAAGTTATATCAGTAAAATTCTGTGAGAGAAAGAATTCAAAATTATGAGAGAATACAGCAACTCATTAAAAAACACAAGAGTAGGTACCAATGTTTTGGAATAGTTATGTATAATGAGGCAAAGTGCATCAAGTGTGTCTGCTAAGTGACAAGGCATCAAACATGACATAATTTTAAAGGTCATCGAAGCAAATGCTAAGATTATAATCAATTACGCATCACACCCAACCGCAACCTTGTCTTAATATGAAATCATTTTCTACCCGTACAAAACTGGTTAATAAACTTCTAAAGAGAGGTACCCGTTACGTATTTGAAACCCTGTCAACAGTGTTCCCGCGCATCGCCTGACGGGACCGCACGAGTGTAATCATCCATCATACGACTTCGAAATACAACGTGATTGGTCCCTGACATTAATTGGATACTGTTATTATAACGGTATTTTTGCTGTTCCAAGATTCTCGAGGTAATTTTTTGCAGATATTATATGCTGTTGTTGAATGGAACTTTTATTTGTTGTTAAACGTAATAAAACAGATTGGATATGTTAAAGAGCTATTTAATAATTTGAAAAATGTAATAACCGTTGAACTACATTTTGGAGTCAGAATATGCTTACTAAAATTAATCATAAAATAATCAATTTGCTAAATATTTGATATTAGATACAGAGGAACATTTGCATCAAACAAAAGAATATCGAAGAATAGACGATCGTATTGTCGAACTTCAAGAACTTGAGCGTCATAAAAGATTGAATCAACATTGTGTCGATAGATATGGTCTAATTAAATCAAATTGGCCAAAAACAAAAAAGAAATGCTTGTAATAATAGTGGATTAAGTAGTTTATGTAATATTAGCCAATCTTACATAATTCTGAGTCTTGCGTTGTTACCTCAATAGCATAGCCACAATCATTAATGGACCTACGCAAGCGGTAGTAGTATTACTATAAAATATTACTATCGTATCAAGTGAAGGCCGGTGAAGCCTTAGGCAGACGTTGAGCGAGCACTTTTCTATTGCGAGGATGTTAATTTGTTTTATTTAGACCATATAACATTAGCGAGTAAAAAAGGAGAAAAAAAAGAAAAATCTAATCATTTTACCAATTGATATTAAATTTCAGTAAAAGTCTAAAAACGTCCTCTGCCCAGAAGACTATATAAGCACTCTCGTGCCCTCCTGTCTTATACTACGAGTAGTCAAATGGATTTTTTGGGCTTTGCGGACTAGACTCGCCGCTGCCGGTTGCATTTATTTCACCAGCGGCAAGCAAAGTTTGAAAATTACGCAAATTTTGTACAATTGATACTAACGTAGGAGTGCAAGTAGGAAAATATCCTAAACGCAAGTTCTCTTTAAAAATTGTTTTTATGCCGGATATACCGACATGGAAAATACAATAGGCATTGGTGATCATATTTAATTTTTATTGTTTTCCTTGAACCCGGCAAGACAATAGTTTGTTGTGACTTTTCTAAGCTACGTCAAATGTATCACGCACGGAAATAACCTATGAACATTGAAACTGCAGCTAAATAGAAAAAAATCAAACAAACAAACTTTTCTTTTGTCGACACAATGTAAGAAAAACTTGTGTTTATTTTAAACTAATTCAATTACTAGAAAACAAAGGTTTAAGATTAAGTAGTTTTTGTTGAAAGTGTGGCTATTATGCAACTGAGCCTTAAAACAGGGCAAAAAAATAAAATTATACTATTACTGTACCTTTATCACAAATAATGACACGATCTGGATAAAATATAAATCGAAATATTCTGATAACATATTGATCATTTGCGCGATATATTGATTTAAAGTTCCAAAGTACATCTCCATTTCTTCAGGTTATCACTTTTCAAAGTCCAACATATCTGACCATTATTGCCCCGACTCTAACATAGATGGGTATACAGATTTTATTTTATTACATGTTTTTAAAAATAGTTTTCGAATTTGATCGAGAGGGAATTCATCACTGCTAATAAAATGATAAATCAAAATGCGCAAGAAATAACTTCGTCATTTCGTGAAGTGGCAACCTCTAGGGTCAGAGCAGATCAAACCGCAAGGGACTCGGGTCGGTTACATCAAAATCTACTTAGTTTATTTTGACAGTTGTCAATTTACTAATAAGCTTTATGCCCGCTTCCCACTGCTTAAGAGAAATGGGCGAGAAATAGCTGGGAAGAACATAGTGAAATAGCTTTAGTCTCCGGCTAGGCTGGACGGGAACTAGTCAGAAATGAATAATGAGTTTTCTATGGAAGTAGTTTTATAAAACGCAGTGATGCTTCTCGAGCGGAATCCGTACGCAGACCGCTTGCAAACCGCTCTTGTTTTCGAGCTCGTTCTATGGTGCAAATAACAGGTGCAGTTGTGAAACATTTATACTTACTACAAACATTTACAACGCGATGTTCACTCACAAAAATATGTGCAAAAATATATGTAGTAGCTCTGACTCATACGCCGGAGGTCCTAGGTTGTGTGTTAAATATGTGCGTTTAAAATATCATTAAATTTAAACTAACTTATGTTTTTTAAAATAGTTATACCAAAACTAAATATTTAAGTAAACCTATAGAGTAGAGTTTGTAGGTACATTATCAATTTAGAATTACGAATTTTATTTATTTCTCTTAACAGTTTTGTAAACTGACCATGGGTCACAGAACTGCCTTCGCCAGGTTTAGAAAATGTTATTTAAATACTACATATCTAGGAATTCATTGGTGTTTCTTTTCAAATACATTATTTACAGTTTCGGTACAGTTTATAATGTAAGCACATGTCAACTTGTTTAAACAAGTTATTCAAAAAGGACAAAGTAAATCTGTCATCCTCTATGCTAGGAGGTTTTACATTATCAATGATACAGGTGTGTCAATGTCGCAGGAGCGTGGTTCAACTAGATTTTGCACTTAACAGATAGCCTGCTGGTTGAATGGGTTTGTTCATTTAACCGGCTAGCTGTCATATAGTTCATTATTAAACAAAAAATATGCCATTTGATCGTTATTTTCTTACAAATTTGAATATCCTGCGATTTGCGCAAGCCGAGCGAACGAAGGAGTGTGGTTGCGGTAGCATCCGGCGAAGTGCCATTATGAAAATTGATGACTATAAATAAAGCATACAGAGTTCGAACTAAACGGCTAGCTGATTAGTTGAATGTCTGATTCCACCATCTGCCTGCGATATATTCATCTTTGTATACATTTATTATCATAACAATAACATTTACATATCATAAGAAAAAAAGTAAATAAAACAAGGAAAGTTTACAATAAACAATGAGATAACTTTTATTTCAAATCAGTATCATCAATTTAAAATTCTTGACTTTATTATTCTATGTTATTTAGAATGAATTACTAAAATGAGAGAGCCTATGACAATTATTGTACCTACTAACACTTATGAATGTAATTCTGAAATAAATAATTATTATTATTATTATAGTAACAGAATCAACCAGTTGGGTCTTTACTATTCAAATATATCCGCCTCAGTTCGAACATTAGCTATTAGTAAGTATTTTGATATTGAGAGGTAAGATTACATAATTCGCAAGCGTGGTTTTACAATTAGGCAATCGCTACTCGTAGAACGTCGGCCAACCGACCTCGTGTATAAAGCGGCTAAGTTGAAAAGTCCATCGCTTAAATTTATATTGTACTAGAAATGTGACTATTCACCTAGATTGAGTTATTTTTTATTTAGTGGGTCTATAAAATATGTAGGCAACATTTTCTTTGCATCAGTGTCATTTATGAGACTTATAAGTTAAAAAACGGAATTTCACAAGAATGAAACAAATGAGTCTTGATGTAGCTCGTCCATTCTAGTAGGATAAACGAAATACTGGACCTTACCATACCCGTGTGCCATGTTGTTGTAACTAATAAAAGTGTTAAAGTGTTGTTAAAATCATAACAATCCTCTTGGATACGCCATATTCAGGTAAAATGGCTGGGTTAAGGTAGGTGACATAAAGTGCTTAGTTATCCAATTTGCATTTGACATCCCACGTGAAATTTTACAGCCTTAAAAAGTCAAAGTCATAAAAACTTTAATATTAAAAACTAAACTAAAATTAAAGAATATTTGATATCTTAACTACTAAATATACCCATTAATAAGAACAACAAATAACATTTTATTACCTTACTGATGCAATCCATTGTCCACTAACTGGTAATAACCACGAACAGAAATAAAAAGAAAAAACATGATACAAACAACATGGATTCAATTAACAGAGTTTGTATTTTGTTTGCGTGGGAAATTTCCAAAGCAACTATATTTTCTTAAACCAGTTTTATTGCAAATTGGAAGCAACACACGGGGTTTATAAAAGCCGATTCAACTGTGCGACTCCGTACTGACTTTTGGAGAATCCGCATTTGTCCGGTTTTTATGGCTTGTAAAAAACATACCTATTGCCGTTTTCATTGCAGAAAAGGTTTAAAAGTACGAAAGCGTAGGTTAAGAAGTCATTTCATTTTTGACATTTGCTCGTAAAAAGCCAAGTTTTCTAATAAAATATTCGAAATTTCTCTTCTATTTCAAAGCGGATGACCCGATAGCGGGTCCCCGCTTGCGCGACCTTTTGCTCCAATTGGCCGTCGCATCAGATGAAGGCTGTGAGCCAATAGATTGCCAAAGTCATACAAATATTGTAAAATAAATAATGAATTTTGTTTCTTTTAAATATAATCTCACTCAGACCTCCAGATGACTTCTATTCACAAAATGACTTCGTTTCATCTAACATACAAGTTAATACACTTAACTGGTAACGTAGCGCTATTGTTGTGCAGCGCATGCGATCTCCACTCGAGCTCCGCATGACTTAAATTAAATTCAGTAAGTAAATATATGAGAACAACATGCGGGTAGCATAACCCCAAGGAAGAACCCCATGAATTCAAGGTACTGTCTGGTCATCATAGATCTTTCACGATTTCGTTGCCAGCATTATAATTTACTTTACATTTCTAAAGAAGACTAAGAAAATTAATGGCTTAAAATAATTTTAATAATTATTAAACCGAGTAGCCCTGCATCTTACGCCGGAGGTCCCAGGTTCGAGTCCTGGTCGGGGCATTCATTTGTGTGATGAACAAAGATGTTTGTTCTCGGGTCATGGTTATTTATATTTATTTATGTACTTTTAATCTGGGTTCCCCTCGCAGTTCTGTATAAGGGTATCCATAAAACAAGCTCTGCTTACTTTGGGGCTATACAGTCGATGTGTTTGTCTCGGGATTTATTGTTATTATTATTAATGCGGCTGTATTCTGGCAGAAGTGAATAACTGCAAATAAAAAAAAATTGAGATATTTACATTTACAGACGTGTTTTTTTGAGATATTTTTATCTAGCTTATCCGTGTAACTGCAGAAGCTTTTAGTGAAATTAGAAACTCGCTGTAAAACAGAAACATTTCTTTCCTAAAATCACATGCAAGAGATTCACACACAACTTTTAGAATGTTCAATATTTTATTTACTGGCAGAACCATATAATTGAGTTTGTTATATTTTTCATATCACTCAAAATATATTTGATGCTGCGCTCTTATAGATTAGAGTAACTTCGACAAATTCAAATATTTATTTCTCAACATTGACAATTACTTGTTCTTATTGACATCAAATAAAGCATGACTCTACCACCAATTCCGAAAAACCTTCGTGAAGAAGAACTGGAAAGAAACTTCATGAGTATATTTTTTTCAAAATAAATTTACAGTGTCTCTTTAGGTCTATTCAAAATTATTCTTATTGCTCGGCAAGTTTCCGTCCCCCCAAGTATCCAAACGACAAACACCCTCAAAGGGCACCCGTTCACGAGTTAACGCGGGATCGAGCCAACACCCTCCTTAACCATATAAGAGGGAAGTGAGTGAACCGTCACCCGACGCCTACCATACAGTTCCGACAGTTCTTCTAGATTTCTTCTAAACGGTACCAAATAATAGTCTATGTTGTATGAATGTTTCAATCATATGGAGCTGTACTTGGGTTATACTGAGGATAAGGAACTATTATCACCCCGAGTTTGCCAAGTAGTTGATGGTTTCTGCTTGCTGGATGCTGCATGGACGGGCGCTTTATATTCGTGAAAAAAAATGCCACGGACGCTTATGCTCTTTAGACTTTACAAGTAACTTATTTAAGGTTTTCTAACAGCTAAACTGTTATTGGTTAAAAAACAGCTATCTTTTTAACATTGCGACCGCTAACAACTCGTGGCCAACTCGTCCTACTAAAAATTCTACTGAATAGATTGCTGCTTCGTCAGAGGACCGTACCTGTAAATTAAAGTTTGTCAGTTGTAAGGATGTAGAATGCGTTTTAAAATGTTTCCTTCTGCGAACTTCACCAGCACTAATTCGCACCCATTAACAACACGACGGGGTTTTTCCTCTGCGGTTTGAAAATAAGCTATCCAAGTGAAGCAAGCTTCTTAACTTTGAAGTGTTCATGCAATATTCCGCTCAGCTAATATTCCGATTTGTACCGGTGGCGTTCAGGATGAACGACTCTACTTGAAGACATTTTCATAAGTTACTACAGTGCAGGTCTAGGTCTGTAGTCGTAAATGGTCTCTCAGTCACATTTAAATTTACGAAATTAATAAGTAATTAGCTACTTTTTAGGAGCGGATCCTTATAATATTCTTTGAAGGTTAACCTTCGTTTATAATCACAGAAAACGTTAAGCATGAAAGGTTTCCCTCGAGTTGTGCAATGTCGCAAACCAATGAAAAGTGAAGATTGGAATGGGCAGGGAATGAGATTATGCTTATGATGTGGTTCACTATTTTTGAACCAGCCTATGTAGGTATAACCGGGATAACTGAAACATTGGTATAAAATTGTAGATTAGAATAGAAAATAGAATTCATAATATTTATGAAGATGTGAAATAGCAGTTACTTGTTTACTTATTTACTTGCTTATCATATGAGTTAGTTACAACCTGTGTTTACTTGATTTCACGTGACAGCTTTTTGATTTATTCGGCGCTGGACAAAAGTTCAAGCGTATTTAAGCCGCTAAAGAATACAATTCAAATAATAAATCACTTGCTTGTTTGTCAAATACAAAACAAGTCAAAATATTTACAAGTAGTAGCGAAAATTTTTCCACATTTTTGTTATCCATTCAGTTATCATAATGAGTGAGTGAGTGAGTTAAGAAATACCAGATATTTTTCTATGACATTACGTAAACTTACCTAATGTCGCAGGGTGATTCCTTTTTGGTATATCAGATATTTATTCCTTAAAAATTTACTCAAAAACTTAAGTGTTCTATTCTAATTTTGAAATCTGACATATCTAGTTCTGCCAGAATACAGACGAATTATTCTTGGTGAATTAATCTGGGACATACATTTTGGACTAGTCCATAAGACCGATACGGTACAGTTCCAATGACGTTCATTTTTAACCAAATAATAATTAATAATGCCCATACTTCAGAAACAGAAACTATTCTAGAATTAATTCAATTAACTTACTCCTTAACATAAAATAGACATTTATTTTATGTGACGACTTTATAACTTATGTAGACCTTTTTATTTATTTTGTAACTCACGAAACCACTGCCAAAATAATTTAAAAATCGGCTACAGTTGTAGCATACTAACCCATACTTACGCACACGTACTGATAATAAAACCAGTGCGTACAATAAAATTAGCAAGGGGACTTTGGATTTTCCTGATACGCGGCCTGTCCCACACAGCCTCTCGGAGAGTATGGCCGTGTAATGCCAACATTATAGCACTTAAAAAAAATTATTTCAAAAAGTTATACAAATAGACGTATAAATGCGTAACGTTAATAACAGGCTGTTTTCAAGTTACTTAAGGTAACATAAGGTTGCAGCTGATTCCTAAAATAAACATTTTCTAAAAAGTATATTTCTATTTGAATTTTTATCTTTGTTTTGCTATGCTCTTTTCGGTGGCGTTAGCGTCATAAATAGTTTACGGATTGAACAATAAACCGAGTTTCGCTAGCTCAGCATACTTTGAAGCCGTAGTGTTCAGATTTATAAAAATAAATGATTACTCAACGGCAATACGAAGTAGCAAAACATATGTTATGTATAAATTTAGATCTATTTTGAGCTAATTCCGATTCTCGCTCCGATCGCCACGCGGTGCGGACGTGCAAGACCCCGTTCTCCGTTGATCGGTCCCTGCCCGATATTCCGTGGCGCTCAGTCTACTGACGTCACAGTTTAGCGTGTTGGTTCCGTGCTACGGTTTTCAAGGTTTTTCTACTCCCTCTGAGTGCTATCGAAGTGCGATTTTTTCTTTGCGACTAAGCCCCTTAGTCTTCAAAGTGCTGTGCTAAGTTGTGTTGTGCTTGTGCTGAGTGCAGTGTTGTGCCCAGCGTAAGTAGTCTGGTTTCAGTACAAAGGATTCTTAACGGTGACAACGAATTTGTACTGAACCAGTCCTGTTATTTTAATTTTATTTCTCTTCTCTATTTTATTTATTTTTTCTCCTACTTTCATATTTATTTTTATCATATCTGTGTGTTTTCGTGTGTACTTGTCCTTTCTGTCGGTAAAGGTTGACCCTAACGCGGTCAAATCTTTACCTGCGTACCCTTTTTTAGGTTTCTAGGTAGCGGCCTTCGGCGTACTACGGTTAGTTTTAAGTTATTCTCCCCAGCCCCCCTACCGCTGGTAGGGAGGTTAGCCGCTAGGGTTCGCTAGGCCGCCCCTGTGCCGCTCATGTCACTCAAAGTGACCGCGTCTCCGTCGGTCCCTTCGAAGCCAGCGTCGCGCTGCGCTCCCGTCCCACCGAAGCCTCAACTCCCTCCGCCCGTCTTCCTCCGTGAAAAAGCGCGCTGGACCGCGGATTCTAACCTGTGCAAAGAGCACAAAATCAATTACCTCAAGGCAAATAACGCAGGCGACATTATAAAAATCCAAGCACCAACTATTTGGAGAAGAGCGATCGATCTTGGAACTTTACATGTCGACCTGCAGCAAATAAGGGTCGAAGATCAATCGCCACTCGTCCAGTGCACACGCTGCCTCGAATACGGGCATGGTAAGAAATTCTGCAAAGAAACTATAGACCTGTGCAGTCACTGTGGTGGACCTCACCTTCGAGTGAACTGCGAGGACTGGCTAGCAGGAACGCCTCCCTCATGCAAGAATTGCATGAGAGCGAAGTATGACCACAGGGATCCGGAAACGGTGGGATGCCTTGGCTAGATCCTCTGTGGCATACTGCTAAGGGCACCTCAACAAATACCTTTCCTTATGCAATTATACAGGCAAACCTCCAAAGAAAGAGACTAGCTATGGATGAACTGATGATTGAAGCGGCCAAACGGGGAACAGCCATAGCACTGTTACAAGAACCTTATGTGGGCAATGCCGGCGCTCTGAAAGGCTATAGGGGAACAAGGGTATTCCAGTTCGCTGGTCCTGGCACAGTAAAAGCTGCAATAGCTGTATTTGACCAAAAAATTGACATAATACAATATCCGCAATTATCCACACCCAACATCACAGTGATAGGTGCCAGGACGAGTGCCTGGAGTATTACCCTTGTTTCCTTTTACTTTGAGCCAGATCAGCCGGTAGAGCCATACTTACAACATCTTCGAAAAATCAAAAGTGCAACTGGATCCAAATGGCTGCTACTTGGAGGCGACGCGAATGCCAAGAATACCTGGTGGGGTGGCACAAAAACAGATGAAAGAGGGCGGGAAGTTATGGGATTGCTAGACGCTGAGAATCTCCAGATACTCAATGTAGGTACCAAGCCTACGTTTGATACCATAAGGGGGGGTAAACATTACAAAAGTAATGTGGATGTAACCGTCTGCACGACTGACCTGTTAGACCGAATAGAAGATTGGGAGGTTGACCAGGCTCTGACTAGCTCTGACCACAATGGCATCACTTTTAACATAACTCTGCAGAAAGCTAAGGGTGTGAGTGTAGCCAGGACCACCAGGAGGTTCAGCACAAAAAAAGTTAACTGGCCGGGCTTTTGTGAAAAACTTAGCCAGTTGAACAAAGAACATCAATTGACAGTGCAACGGATAAACAACATCACCGGATCTGAGCAATTGGAGAGAATGGTTACACTCTACACGGACAATATTATTGCAGCCTACAAACAAACCATGTCTAAAAAGAAAAATACCGAACAGACAAGGATGCCATGGTGGTCGGAGCAGTTAGCACAGCTGAAGAGAGAGGTTGCAACCAGGAAAAACAGGTACAGGCGTGCTGCACCGTGTCGACGACGGTTCGTGCTGGAGGAGTATCTGGCAATCAAAACCGAATATGAGAACAAAGTCAAACAAGCCCAGGTCAAAAGCTGGAAAGACTTCTGTGAGAAACAAGACGGGGAAAGCGTTTGGGATGGGATTTATAGAGTCATTGGCAGAACCAGGAAGAGGGTTGAGGACATCCCACTGGAAATAAATGGAACGATTTTAAACGCTAAGGAATCGGTCAAACTACTAGCAAACACCTTCTATCCTGAGGATAGTGAGGAAAATGACAACAACTGGCACCGTCATATTAGGCAAAAATCGTCGTCCCTAAAATCCCAAATGGAAGGTGGAGAGAAAATAGACCCACATGGAACTAAAAACTGCAATTGACTCATTTAATCCCAAAAAGGCCCCAGGCGCAGACGGTCTCACAGCGGATATTTGTCGCCATGCCATCGATAGCGATCCCAAGCTCTACCTAGCGCTTGTAAATAAGTGCTTGGATACTCATTATTTCCCCAAGATATGGAAGGAGGCGACAGTGGTGGTACTCCGCAAACCGGGCAAAGATAATTATCACACACTGAAGTCCTATAGACCAATTGGCCTATTACCAGTCTTGGGTAAAATTTACGAGAAACTGCTTATGACAAGACTCTAATACCACCTAGTTCCCAGGCTTAGTACTCGCCAATACGGATTCATGCCCCAAAGGAGCACCGAAGACGCCCTCTATGCCCTGATGAAACATATTCGAACCAAATTAAACCAGAAAAAAATGGTAACAATGGTATCTTTGGACATAGAGGGTGCCTTCGATAGCGCTTGGTGGCCGATAATGAGAGTCCGTTTGGCTGAGGAAAATTGCCCTTGGAACGTGAGAAAAGTCATTTGCAGCTATCTTGACGACAGATGTGTAAGAGTCAGATATGGAGGGGAAGAATTCCACAAGAAAACGAGCAAAGGATGCGTACAAGGCTCAATAGGGGGACCTATCTTATGGAATCTACTACTGGACCCCCTACTAAAGAAAATATCTGAGATGGGCACGTATATTCAGGCATTCGCGGACGATGTGGTGCTGATCTTCGATGGGGACACTGCGTTAGAAATTGAAAGGCAAGCCAGTGTCACTCTCGGCCGTGTTGAGGAGTGGGGTGCCGCGAATAAGCTCATATTTGCGCCAAGCAAAACAAACGCAATGATAATAACAAGAAAATTGAAACACGACACTCCACGACTGAGCATGGGCGGGACTGACAAATTATTGGGAGTTATAATCGATCAAAAACTGACCTTCAGCACCCACGTTAAAACACAATGCGGTAAGGCCATAGCGGCCTATAAGCAACTAACTAGAGCAGCTAAGGTCAGTTGGGGTCTACATCCAGAGGTAATAAAAATATTATATAACGCAACAATAGAACCCATCTTACTTTATGCAGCAAGTGTATGGGCTCCCGCCGCTAACAAAATTTACATCAAGGACCAGTTAAATAGCATGCAGCGAGGGTTTCTTCAAAAAATCTGTAAGGCCTACCACACAGTGTCACTTAACTCGGCACTTATCCTATCAGGCACCCTTCCACTAGATCTACGCGTAAAAGAAACAGCACTGTTGTACGAGATGAGAAAAGGCCTGACGAATCTAGAACTAGCCGATAGAGTCGAACTAGGTCGAGAGAAGGACATTATTCACAGATCTTCCCCACCCAGCTGAACAGGTAAGCCTTGATTTCCTCGCCCTGGAAAACCAAGAACAACTTGACGCAAATAGCAGCTACGAAGTCCGAATCTTTACAGACGGAAGCAAGATTGACGGCCGGGTCGGAGCGTCTCTATCCATGTGGAATGGAGACTCCGAAACCAAGGCCGTCAAACTTGCCTTACCGTCGTACTGTACGGTGTTCCAGGCGGAACTCTTGGCTATAAACAGGGCAAGTGAGGAAGCACTAAAGAGCAAACAAAACACGTTCGCGGTCTACAGTGACTCCAGGGCCGCACTTCAATCAGTCGTCGGCCTTAGCAACACTCATCCCTTAGCTCTTAACACCAGGAGGAACATAATGAACTTATCCCAGATGACAAAACATTGGCTTTGTTCTTTGATCAAGGCACATATTGGTTTAGAAGGGAATGAGCGTGCCGATGAACTGGCTAAAGAGGCGGCTCTATACATAAAACGGAAACCGGATTATGACCTGTGTCCTCTGTCATTTGTCAGGCGTAGCATTCGTGCCAATACGCTTGACGAATGGAACAGTAGATACAGATCCCAAGAGACAGGAAAAGTCACTAAACTCTTCTTCCCAGATGCTGTAGAAGCATACAGGACAACTAGGAAGATAAAAATTTGCAGCATCACTACACAAATGATGACGGGGCATGGGGGTTTCTCCGAGTACTTGGCTAGATTCAAGCGACTGCCCCTGCGAACCCGGCAGAGAGGAGACCGTCGAACATGTATTATTAGAATGCCCAATCTATGCATCACAGCGACACGATATTCAACAAAAACTTGACATAAAGATTAGTACACAAAACTTAGCAGATATCATTGCTAGCAAGAACCGTGAGTGTTTCTTGGAGTATTCCAAAGCAATCATTTTAAAAGTAATTAAAAGAAACAAAGATTAGGCAAACTATGTTGAACAGATATTGTAAATAATATTTGAAGCAACATAAATCGGGAAAATTGTAAACAACCATAGTATAGACAAATGAATACAAGTAAGAAATCCTCAATATATGTATATGTAAGTAATAAGTAGTACTTATAAATAAATTGAATATATAAATTTGTACTATGTAGAGACATAAGTAAATATATAATGTCATAGTAAGTTAATAGTATGTAGAGAACATAATGTAAGCAATAGTATAAAAGAAAGTTTGTATACAAAGATAGATATAAGAGTCATTGATATGTAAAAATAAAAATAACGAAGCATTGTTGTCCTTACCTTAATAAAGAATAAAAATAAAAAATCATCATAAATCAGCCTCGTAATAAACTGTGATTCTCAAACAATTTTGGTGAATACAGTCTGCGCCACTACCGGCGGAGGTACAAGAAAAAAAAAAAAAAAAACTCGAGGGAGATCTTTAGAGAGGCTCGCACAATTTGCGGACTCTCAAATATCTCCGTCGAGCGTCCCAACCCCCGTGGTCACCCTGGGCAGTGCCACCGCTGCCAGCTCTATGGCCACGCAGCGGCTAACTGCTCTGCTCCCCCCAGGTGCGTTAAGTGCCTGGATCCGCACATAACGAAGGAGTGCACTCGCACTCCCGAATCCACTTCCCCCCCTGCCTGTGTGCTGTGCGGTCAGTCCGGCCACACAGCTAACTACAGGGGTTGCCCGCGCGCTCCGCGCTCCACCGCTAAGAGGGCCGCGCCTAAACCGGCGCCGCCGCTCACTCCCGCTCACTTCCCGCCGCTGCGCAACCGGGGTCCCCGGAAGCAAAGCCCGTTCAGCCGACGCCTACTCAGGCTCTGTCTTGGAGGCAGCGTCCGGCCGTTCCGCCTGCACCTTCCCGACCCATCCCAGCTCCCGTAGCTTCCGTAGGGCCGCGTCCTGCTCCGTCATCCGCACCTCAGTCGTCGTTGGCTGAGGACATGAAGACCGTGTTCGACGTTATTCAAAACGTCGATATTAACGAAATTTCCGTGCTCGCACGCAAACTGCGAGCCGCCCGCTCTCCTCAAGAGCGTTTATTTGCGTTAGCCGAGCATCACTCGCTTCTAAGTTCGTTATAAATTTATTTTTTTTATTTTTGTATAAAATCGTAAATAAGTAAATTATAATGTCTAGACCCGCGAATCCCGCGTCCAGTCGTATTAAACCCTTATCCCTAGTATCTTTTAACGCTCGTAGCCTTAACACCAACCTTCCCGAGTTTAAACTGTTCCTTCAGAACAAAGAACCTGAGTTATTCCTTCTCCAGGAGACATGGCTTACTCCAAACCGCTCCAGGGGATTCGCTATACCTAAGTACGCGTTTATTCGTAACGATAGGCCCAACTCCAACGGTTTCGGCGGCACCGCTATATATTACAAAAGAGGCTTCCATTGCTGTCCTCTCCCTACCCCTCCTCTCCTCAACATGGAAGCCACTGTGTGTAGATTGGCTATGACTGGTCATCCGACCATCATCATAGCTTCAATCTACATACCTAGTGGTACCAGACCAATCCGCAGCGACTTTGAGGCCATTCTCGCCCTCGGCCATTCAGTCATTATGTTCGGAGACTTTAAATCCAAACATACTGACTGGACGTGCCTATCGACTAACACCAGCGGTATCGCTCTCCTCGACATCACAAATTCACTTGACTTGGATGTCATCTCCCCCATCACTCCCACCCACTATCCCGACAACCCGAACCACTCTCCTGATATCCTCGATTTTGCAATAGTCAAGCGAATCAACCTCGACCTCAGGTCTATCGAACCTCTCGATGACCTAGGTTCTGACCACCGCCCCGTCTCCCTCGTGCTAGGACCGTCTAACGATAACGCTACCTCTCCTAAGACCTTTACCAACTGGAAAGGCTTTAAAAATACGTTAGTTTCAGCCTTAGAGGCCCCGAACTCTCCACTCGCGATCTCTCCTGAACAATTAGATAGAACGGATAAAATTGATTCACTAGTAAATTCTCTCACTGATGCTATCAACTCAGCCATCAGTGACAACGAAAAGGTTGCTAAGCAAGGCAAACCCACGCTTCCCTTAGCCGTTAGCAATCTTATTAAAGCTAAAAACGCGGCTCTCCGGTGAGCCAAGAAATATCCCACGCCCGCCTATAGAACAGCTGCGAATCAGCTTCAACGTAAAGTCAGGTCTTGCCTCGCGGAACTCCGAGACGCTCAGATGAACGATCTCATGGCGAATATCTCTCCAAAAGCTTGGAAAGAAGCGACAGTCATTGGCATTCCCAAGCCGGGCAAACCTCTGAACGTCCCGGCTAATCACAGACCCATCAGCCTCCTCAAGGCAATGTCTAAACTTCTCGAGAGAGTCATACTCTCTCGAATGCGGAACCATCTGTTTCCAACGGATGGCGATCCTCTCATTATTCCCCATCAGTTCGGCTTTCGCGCCAAACACTCCTGCCCTCAGCAAGTCCATCGAATCGTCGAGTATATACTTGACGGTTTCTATCCGCGTCGTTATAAAACAGTCGCGGTTTTCTTTGACGTAGCCAAGGCTTTCGATAAAGTCTGGCACAGCGGTCTCGTTTATAAACTCTACAAAATAGGCTTACCGGATCGCCTAGTCACGTTAATAGCGTCGTTTCTCAAACACCGTACGTTTCGATTTAAACACGAAGGCACGTTTTCCGTGGTCCCATAAAGGCTGGAGTCCCTCAAGGCTCAGTCCTCGCCCCTCTGCTGTACACCGTGTACACCAACGACATTCTCATCCCGCCGAAAGGCGTCGAACTCGCCCTGTTTGCCGACGACACCGCACTCTATACCAAAGGCCACAGTGTTCGGCACCTTGTAACCAGACTCCAAAAGGCCGTAAACGCCCTTGGTGTATGGTTTCAAAAATGGCGCATCGATGTGAACCCTGAAAAGAGTTCTGCGTTGCGCTTCGACCACAAACGCCGTCGTCCCGCTGGCGTTCGAATGTTAGGCATTCCCATCCCCTGGAAGCGCAGTACTAAATACTTAGGCGTCACATTAGATCCGACGCTTTCTTTCAAGCTACACGTCGAAAGAGTTTCGAAACTCGCTCGTCACTACTTAGGCCGCCTAAATAGCATATTAGGCAGAAAAAGTAAAATTTCTTTCAGAAACAAACGTACACTTTACAAGGTCTGCGTTAGACCCGTCATGACATATGCCTCGCCAATCTTTGCCCATGCCAAACCCTCCCTCCTGCACAAACTGCAGGTAGTTCAAAACCTCTTTTGCCGCAGGGCCACAAACGCACCGTGGTACGTGCGTAACGCGGACTTGCATAGAGATCTTGAACTGCCTACAGTACAACAACACCTCAAAACACTCTCTGAAGCGTTCTTCAAACGCTCCGAAACCCATCCCAATCCTCTAGTTCGTGATTCAGTCTCATATACTACTCCTGTTTTAGATTCGAAGTTCAAAGTCGCTAGGCCTAGGAATGCGCAAGCGTACTCATCCACCAGACTGTCAGCCGATCTCGAAGCCCTTCTGGCCGCAAATTCTAATTCTAACGTAAATTCTAATTCTAACGTAAATCCTAATTCTAACGTAAATGCGAAATAATTCAATTTTATTTTGCAATTTTTAATTTTTGTTTTAATTTTTGATTTTCATTTTGAGCACCTTCAGTGCTATGTATTCACCTTCAGTGCTTTGAGCACCTTCAGTGCTATGTAATCCCAGCGGGTGACCCCTTCTGGGCCCCGCTAGCGCGGCCTCTTTCTCCAATTGGCCGTCGCTCAGATGAAGGCTGAGTGGCAAAAATGCACGAGCCGACAGGGGGTTTTTAGTGGGTATGGTCCTGGTAGGCGTCGGGACGAGTCCCACATAACTCTGGAATCGCGCCAGAGTATGCGTCAGGGCATTTTTATCCTCCTGCCCTTCCCGCGGAGGGGAACAAAAAAAAAAAAAAGCTAATTCCAGTCTCGGTCTGCGTGCGTTCTCGAGCGCACGTTGATCGCAGACGCCTTCCCGCTCCCTTAGCCCCCGCGCTAATCGAGCACCCAAATTTCACTGGTTGTTGCCGTAATAAATAATTTCATAGTTGTATACCGTAATAAGTTTCTAACGCCGTTTTCACGGCGGAAAGTGGGTTTTAACCGTACATCTAATAAGTTTCTAACGCCGTTTTCACGGCGACTAGTGGGTTGTTAACCGTACTTCGTGGAACGTGAGCTTCGTCGACGGGAATTCATCGTTCCATGTGCCTCGAGTCTTCATGTTCGAGTAAGTTATTCGCGTCGTCCTCAACCGCCCTAATGCGTGTAGGGTGGTTTTAGGAAGTAAGTCATCGTTGATAGGTTCATAGTATATATATTTATATATTGTTGTCCCTCCCCAACCCCTCCGCAATGGCTTCCCTAAGCTCTGATGAGATTAGGAAGAAGTTACTTGAAAGTACCGGTGCTGAAGGCATGTCTATAAATGCTGATAAGTATCGTTTCCTTGATTCTCTTATCCCGCATATCATGGCGTTAATTCCCCTAAGGGCCCCTCAGGCCACCCCAGTCCCCCAGACCCCTCTGGTCTTAGGCTCTCCAGCGTCCCCTTCCTCCAGTGACATGGAGTGCGAAGTAGACGCCCCTCCGCGCCGCAAGTGCGCACCCGCGACCGAGTCATCCTCGGACGCCACCCCAACTGGCCCTGAGTCTCCCTCTTTTACGCTTGTTAAGAAGCGCTCAAAGAAGCGCTTGAAACAAGAGCCGGCGCCCTCGACGCCCGTCCCTACACCCCCTGCGGCGTCTTCAACTCCAGCTGCCCCGGTGTCTTCAACACCCGCTCCGGCCCCAACTTCTGTCAAGGCCAAGGTCCCACCACCCGTTTTCCTTCGGGAAAATGGTAAATGGTCCGAGGTCTCGAATTTGTGCAAAGAGCACAAGATCCTTTACACCCGAGCGACCAACTCGGGTGAATCTATTAAAATCACTGTCTCGTCGATAGACGATTTCCGAGCTTTGACTAAGCTCCTCACCGATAAGCAATATGCTTATCACACTTATGCTCTGTCAGAAGAGCATAAGATCAGAGCGGTACTCAGGGGAGTCCCGTTCGAATTATCGAACGAGGCTATCCTGGAGGATCTGCAGTCCCAAAGCTTCCCGGCACTCGCGGTGCATAAAATGCACAGCAAGTACGGGAGGCAACACCCTCTCGCTTTGGTGGTTCTCGCCAACGTCCCCAAGTCCAGGGAGATCCTGAAAGGGGTTAGCTCTATATGCGGCCTCTCTGGGATCTCGATCGAGGCGCCTCATCGCCGCGGTCATCCCGGCCAGTGCCATCGGTGCCAGTTGTACGGGCACGCGGCGGCCAACTGCCGCGCACCGCCCAGGTGCGTCAAGTGCCTGGTCCCTCACTTCACTAAGGAGTGCAATCGCACTCCTGAAACTCCCTCTCCTCCCGATTGCGTGCTTTGTGGCCAGTCCGGCCACACCGCAAATTACAGGGGCTGTCCTCGTGCACCCCGTTGTATGCGCTCCAATTCCAAGAGGGCGGCAACCAAACAGGCCCCGCGCCTTTCTCAAGAAAACTTTCCGCCGCTGCGTAGCCGGGTTCCTCCGGCTGCAAAGCCTACACAGTCCAGGCCTGCCCCAGAAAACTGGAGGCAGCGCCCCGCAACGAATCCCATCCCGGCTCCTCGCCCATACAAACCCACTCCTCAATCCTCCGTAGCAGACGATATGCGTATCATCTGCGACGCTATGAAAAATATCGATGTTAGTGAAATCGCAGTCTTAGCCCGTAAACTTAGGGCTTCACGTACTCCGACAGAGCGTTTGCTAGCTCTGGCGGAGCATAGTTCCCTTCTCAATTCATTATAGGTTCATTTAAATCAATCGATCCCTAAGTCAAGCTTCGGCCAACCTCTGCCCAGCCCCGGCTTCACCGGAGGCTGCCCAGAACGGCCACCAACTCATGTCCCTTTGAGCACCTTCAGTGCAACTTTCACTACAGGCGGAAGACCCGCTAGCGGGTCTCCGCCAGCGCGCCCAACTCCCCGCCGGGTGTCGCTTCCGATGAAGACTAACGGTAATAACTACAGCCAACAGGTGGTTTTTAGTGGGTAGGTGCCATTCTGGTGAGTCCCACATAACCCCCCGCAGAGGACTTTACCTGCGGGCGGTATGCATGACGCATCTTCCACCTCACTCCCGCGAGGGTGCGTCGGCAGAAAAAAAAAAAAAGAGCTAATTCCATTCAGCCGACAAACCGTAACTGAGTAAAAAATGTAAACACTTTTATTTTGGGTTTGTAAATGTAAGTAGGTGTTATTGTTGACCAAAATACATTTCATTTTAATTTAATCAGATCCGCTGTAGGTAAACATTACGTCAAAGGGGCGTTTTCCTTCATTTATTTATAAAATTTAATGAAATACACCTGAACAAGTTGCCCTTGAATACATATCAAGCTTCAAGCGTTATAATTAACACACGACATTAATTTAGTCAAAGGACTTTTTCCCATAATGAAGTCAACGAACGATCTTGACATATTATGTAAATTTATATTTTGTAGAAATAATAATGACCCTAACAAAACGTAACTAGATGAAGCCAATCGAAACGTCGGTATTAAAAACAATTAAACGAATGGATTCGCGAACTCTCCATGAATGTGCTTGAAGCTAATATTAATCAAAACAGATGGTAAATTGCCATTAAATATTATTAAAATTTCATGTTATGTCCATGACCACCAAACTGATTGACCTTAAACTTGGGAATGACTTGGATATATGTGTATTTCTTTTTATAAACTTTAAGTAGTTCTCCTAGTGGTGCTCTGTAGCCAGCAATTGTATTCAAAAACATTTTCAGCATTCTAGTTGTATATTTTATGTGCCTAAAGTTTGATAAGATTATTTTATTGAACACAGATAGAAATTTTACTAAGTTTAGAAATCTACAGACTACTGTCAGAGATATGTAGTGGGTGGGTTATAACCCATTACACCCATTTGGGTAATTACCGGGTTATATGGGTTACAACCAGGTTTTAACCCATAATTACAGAATGAAAAGCCAGTGTAGACATTCGAGTATGTAGCTTTTCAAAAGGATGGAAACAATCGATAACGATCGTGTGGTTCATTAAAATATAATCCGATTAAATTAAATATCTCAAATAATGGCTAGTAGATAATCTTAAATACAATATATTCTTTTGAATTTATTGTCATCGAGCCTGCCATTAATTTGTTTTGTTCTTTATAATGAAATGAAATGAAATATTTATTTCTCAACATTGACAATTACTTGTTCTTATTGACGTCAAATACTGGAAATATATGAAATACCACCTTTACTAGAGATTTTAAAAGTTCAGAAAGCTTGCAGCTTTCTTCGCATGTTGTTTGTTACTCGTACGTAACAACAAGCAGGTAACAACAACAACTCGCTTGCGCCGACCGCAAATGTAATTATTTTGCATAATATGTACCCAATGAGGTAGACACCTCTTTTGCATGAAAAGTTATTATTTGGTTTTATAAACTTATTTATTGTAGAGCAGCCTTGCAAGTGTGACATTTCTGAGACGAGACTCTCAGCAGCTTTTGAACAATATTATCTTCTTATGTTGTGTTGCTCACTATGAAGCCCTTTAATTATGGATGAGTTGGTTGTTGTTTGACATAAAGTCGATAAAAAGCGGATATATTACGAATGTATCACAATTTTTCTCAAGGTTTAAAAAGGTACCTACTTATTGTTTACAATACAAAATGAAATTTAAAACTTGATTAAGTTAACTCTGGCAAATTCTACCGAAAACCTGTTCCTTAATAACTGACGTCATTAAATACTGGTCTTAGGAAAAATAATCCTAACGCGCAATATTTTCTGTGACGTGTGGCAGGAAGGAAGATGCTAGAAACTTCGTCCAAATATTGACGAATCTCGAGACCAGGTCTGTGGACATATGGCACACTTTTATGTGTTGAGCAAATGTTAAGATTACCAGTGACTTGATTAGTTCCGCGCTTAAAATGTATTTTATGTATTTGTTATTGTCGTGCCAGTTTTTCGTTTCTACTTTTCTGCGGAACATCATTTTATGCTAACGGCATATCCTGAGTTTCCCGGTAACACAGTGGTCAGAGAGACATGTTTTTATTTTTGACGGCCGCGTAGCGTGTGTGATCGTAGCCCTGCCTCATACGCCGGAGGCCTCAGGTTCGAGTCCTGGTCCGGGCATTCATTTATTCGACGAATACAAATACTGTTCTCGGGTCATGGTTGTTTATATTTATATGTTATGGTATGTTCTCCCCTTTCGCTGTATGGTTATCCATAACATAAGCTCTATTTACTTTAGGGCCACACAGATATTGTGTTTGTTTGAGGATTAAAAAAAATAAAAGTACATTTAACACAAACCAAATAAATACAAAATGTAAACCGGTTACCACCGGGTCTTACTTACTAAATTGTTATCAACAACCATTAAATTAAAACGTAAAAAAAATAGTATCACCTTCAATTAAAATAGTTTTATGATAAAGTAATTAATGTCCATGAGTAAAAAGATACAGAATCCGTTAAAATAAGGAACAACAGTCTGAATAACAGATCCAAGCACAGGTATATAAGAGGAAAAACTGCTTAAGCGTAATAAGTGACTTTAAGCAAATCTCTGTATAAATATAATGGGATATTTTCATCAGATACAAAAGACTTTCAAAAGCTTTTGTTTCTGATGGAAAAAAATATACTCGGCATCTATTACCATAACCGACATACCACACCTTGCAGCTAACAGCACTGAAAAAATGTATCTTTACAATAAAGAAAACCTCGGTCAGTAATTAAAATGACTAACGTAATAACGTCAATGGCACGGGATATTGTCAAACAATGTCGACTGCGCTGCGTACGCGCATGTCGCAAGAAAACGCTCCAGCGCATGCGTTTGTTACGATAAGCTGAATTGAAGTATGAATATATTCTAATACCAAGGGGATTGATATAAAGAATTTTGTAGGCGTTATAAGCAAAAAAATTAAAGAAGCAATTAAATTATGTAAGTACATAAATTAAAGAATAAAGAGAATAAATTAATCTACTAAATATTATTGAATACGGCATAAAAGATATACTCTTAGACAATTTACTGTAGAAAATTCCGGAATGGAACTGGATCTGTTACATGTCGTAATGATTTCAAATACCTTTGTATTATAATTACATGCCTAAACAAAAATATTTACAGCATTTTTTGTTTTGCACGGCCAGATGGAGTAAGTAAAGTAAATAAACAAAGAAGGTTTAAGGTTAATAGTATAGTATGGATCGAGGTAGGTAATAGTAACCAATTGAACGCCTATAAAAAATACAATTCTTTTTATTTGCAAAACAACTTAATAATTATAAAAAACGTGTAACGATCGTCATGAATCCTCAAAAAGTAGATAAACAAAGCGATGCGCAAGAGTTGCACAACGCGCAGCCCTGCCTGACGCGTGCTTTAGAAGGCCGCGACGCACGCCGACGAAGTACTAATTAATTAATAGAAATCTCATCAATGTTTACCAGTAAATGTTCGTTAGGTGGTCTAAATTTCTATACAAAAAGAAAAACCGCTCAATTGTCAAAATTTGACATGTTTACCTACCTGAAAACTGATGAATCCTTTCTCTATAATGCTTTGTTGAGAATATCCGAAAATGTCTGCAGAATAAGCGCGCCTTTACTAGATGCCTATACATTACCAATACATTAGTTATTGTATATTGAGTGTTTCACTTTTTTGCGGAAAATGAAAAACGTATTTTTAAATTCCGAATGTATATATGTTTATTTAGATATTTAGCTGTAGTGCAATCAGTACCCACTTATGATTGTAAATACTAGGAAACTAATGATTTACACAATATCAAGTTGAAATGAAATGCCAATCAAGACAAAAAAAGTCAAAAAATGTATTCAAAATCCGTTTGGTTACGCATTAGTCAACCTCTTTTTAATTTATTTTTGGTTTTAATCACATTAATGTCTATTCATTACTCACAAACATTACATTGGGCCTTCACAAATCATCCGATGTCACTGCGTTTGCATCCCTCATTTTGTCATTGATGTGAGCGAGACATCCTCATCAAGAAGGCCCCTATTATTTAATATTGCGTGAGCGCACAATGGACGTTCAGACTACAATATATCGAACCGTCTGGAACATGAGATGATATGGTCCGACAAGATTATGCAATGACCTGGGTTATAAATAAAGTGGCGTGATCGGGTGTTAGATGACAGTCAACCTGTAGGTATGAATATATATTATCGTTTCAATTCTGGAATCTGTTTCAGGAACAGAATAAAAAGTGAAATCGAAATTTGAACGCATGAAAAGTTAAAGGGCGAAAAATAGAAGAAACATGGTTATAGTAACATTAGGAACTTTTGTACACAACGCAGCAAAATTTCTACAATAACTGCGACTTGTACACTCACAAATGAGTTATTTTTGGGATACAGGATAACGTAACGAAGTTTGCCGTTTATTTCCCGATATGTACAATAGAAAAATTTGCAAAAAGCACACTTATAATTTTATAATTTGGCAATAAATTGTGGTTAATTAATATACATAATAAATTTATTTACATATGTAATCAGTTAATACTTTTCTGTGGTTTTACCTTTTGAATTGTTTATGACAAAAAAATATATGTTATCTTTTAAGAAAATGGACACCAGTTTCTTTAAAGTTTTTTGTTCGCTACCTGTGTGGTACAATAACAGTAGGCTATTTTTTAGTTTGCTTACGCAAATCTTTCGTTTTTTAATTGGTGGGTTATCGAATTCAGACGTAAGATTTTTGCAGCAAAAACTTTTCTGGAAAAACCTCGATATCATTTAATCGTCGTTAGCTTTGTTTACTTATAATTTTTTATAGGTTTTTTAATTAAATTGTAGCGTAATTAACGAATTGTTACTTTATAATTTGCAGTCTCTTTAGGTCTTATTAATAAACACAGACTAAAGTAAGATTAATTTTAAACCTAGTTTTATATTTGACCTAATGACATTTTGTATTAATAAATATGCAGTAAGGAGGGAATAAGCTATTCCAACTCTAAACTCGAAGTAAGACTTAGTCCTTGGCGCTACATAGTTTAACGAGTGACTCAGCATGGAGAAAGCGTAAAATAAGTAGGTAGGTACTGCAACGTTTGCTTGTGCCGTATTTATTAAAAGAGGTTATTGCACAAACAAACTTGCCGACATTTATGACTGGCAACTTATAAGTCTGTCAATATTTGATTTTAATTGTGAAATGTAAAATATATATATTATGGAAGGTTGTTCCATGGCGTCCCTTGAGGGGATTGCTTGATGGATTTCCTTGACAGGATTCCTTAGAGAATTCTATTGCGGGCTTCGTCCCCAAAAATAGTTTAATAAATGTTTCATGTATATTACTCTATAACAAATTTATTTTAAATAAAAGTAATCTCAAATTAAAGTGTTTATTTCCTATTAGTTAGGAAGACCTCCCTAGGAAAGATTAGGTCTATCCCGGGTACCGAACCCCGAGATGGTGGAGGCGCCGCGCGCAATTGCAGTGATATAAAGTGTAATGCTGTGTTGTATATTTTATTTCAGCTATATTCCCAACTAAGTATAGCGGAAGGAAGATTTTGGAGGGCAGGAGCCATCTAAAATACCAGGAGTAAGGGAGAAACTCTAGAAGGTGATTCATCCAACGGGCGAGGAAGGAATTTCCCAAACTTCAACCGGCGTCGTTGGGACAGCTTGAAACATTGTAGATGCCGATTGATCAAGATAATGTTTTATTGAAGCTAATAAAGAAGGTAAATAAAGATTTATATAATTTGCTTATCATCGAAGGTATGATAGTGCAGTGGAATGCGGCGAAATTCTGCGCTGATTTGGATTTAAACTGTGCCTATTGGTAGTTATCGATAGCGGAGAAGGATAGACACGAAACTGTGGAAGTCGAAAACTTGGTCGACCATATGAAGGTTTATTTCGAGTATTGCGATATATAGGATGTGACAATTGTCTTGTGAAAAAATACAAAATGGCCAAGATGGATTGTGCATGTGAATAGATTGGAACTATTTAATGTTCGATAGAATGGAATTAATGATGAAATTGTGTCTGTATTTATATATGTAAAATGGGGTTTTTGTGGATGCGTTTGTTTCTTGAAATATTATTATATTATTATAATTTCTTTATTTTTAGAATTAATAGAGTAATAGTACACATTTAGGTGTACAAATATGTATATCGTTCATTTGTAGATATGCAACGATTAGAATTTCGTTGGTGTTTTAGAATAATATAACAAACTAATATTTTTTTTTTTTTTCTCAAATTCTATGTACACTTCACAACGCAATGCTCCGAGATGATATATCCTGCAAAGCCGATCCAAACAGCATCACCAAAAAGGAGATGCAATGGATGGACGATGCAGATAAAAGAAAATAAGGAAAAGGTTTTTTTTCATAAAATATATTGAAATAAGAGGGTATTTTATTTAATGGTTTAATAAATTAATTTTAAATACCCGAAAAGAAACCTCTGGGGGGCGGCAGGTACACGCGGCACGTATTTACCGCGTTGCATTTTATTTACGAATCATAAATATACGTGTGGTGCCAATGCTCTAAAGAAGTCAATTTTCAAAGACTAAAATAACACTATAGATAATGTGCACGTTTAATTTGAGCCACACCTAATAATCTCCATAAGAGAGAAGGTGATAGCCGATTTAGCTATGCGGCCAAAGTTTACGAGTATATATAATATTGTGATATTGATGTCTGTGGGTCAACACGCGGATGTAGAATAGGATCCTCAGTGGGTTAAATAATAAAAGGGTTGTGATGGAATAGGTAATGATTTTTTTTTTAACGTGATTGGTATAGAATTTTGTCAGGTGTATTTCGGTGCATTTTGAAAAAATTCTCTGCATTGCGTTGTGAAATATTAATTTTTTAATTTATAGGTATCGTTCTGGGTTAAGTAAAATACTTTGGATCCGATTTTATGATCTTTTCATAGGAAGATTTGTCCGGTAATAGTTAGGCAGGTAAAATCTTAATATTTAGGTAGGTAATGTTTAAATTTTCGAAAGTTACAAACTTTCAAATAAACTTTTAATCATTCAGAAAAGTTTAAAGTTAATATGACAGTTCATGTCAAACGTGTTTGTTTTGCCAACTGAATGATAATGTTTGATAATATAATTTGATTAATTTAGTATTAATTTTAATATAAATGGGATTAATTAAATTTACTTTTATTGGGATATTAATATATTTATTACTTATCAATTAATTATAATTATAATTTGGTTGTATTCAATGGGTTATTTTAACAATTGTTGATTAATTTAATAATAAATATTGGTTATTTGAATTTGCATATGATTGGGTAACGTAAATAATTAATATGGGGTTGTTGATTTTTCATGAATTGTATGAGAAATTAAAATAATTTACACTGTTTTATTTAGATATTAATTAACCAGCCGGGATCTTGGCTGATTTTCATCAGGTTTTGTGGCTAAGGCTCTATTGATGGAGAATAAATACAATAAGATCATTTTTGGTGTAATAAGATGTTGTGGTTTAAACATGATCAAGTGTGTATATTTCTATCGGTAGGGGGCTCATCTGAGAGTAATCCCGATTAATGTATATGGTCCTGATTTAGGTAGGGTCGTTATTTAAGAATGAAATGTATATAGGAATTTATTTAATCAGCTTCACTAATTAAATAAATTAAACAAGAGGGGCGATTGCAACGTTTGCTTGTGCCGTATTTATTAAAAGAGGTTATTGCACAAACAAACTTGCCGACATTTATGACTGGCAACTTATAAGTCTGTCAATATTTGATTTTAATTGTGAAATGTAAAATATATATATTATGGAAGGTTGTTCCATGGCGTCCCTTGAGGGGATTGCTTGATGGATTTCCTTGACAGGATTCCTTAGAGAATTCTATTGCGGGCTTCGTCCCCAAAAATAGTTTAATAAATGTTTCATGTATATTACTCTATAACAAATTTATTTTAAATAAAAGTAATCTCAAATTAAAGTGTTTATTTCCTATTAGTTAGGAAGACCTCCCTAGGAAAGATTAGGTCTATCCCGGGTACCGAACCCCGAGAGTACCTAGTTATAGGTTATCTGTGATTTAATTTTTGGACAGCAACTTTTTTAGCTCCCTATGTATTTATTCTGTGCAAATAAGAATGGAAAGAGATTACTTTAATGATGATATGAGAGTGATAGAGGAAATTGATGAGGTTTATAACCAGGTCCCATTATTGAGGCGTGTGAAACATTATAAAATACGTAAGAATCCTCTGGAAGAACTTTAGGAATCTGAGTTTAAATCGAAGTACAGATTTAGTCGATCTACTGCCGTTTTTATTATCGAGTTTATAAAAAACAGGCTAGTTGGTGATGCAAGAGGTACTCTAGCGGTACGAGACCCTAGATGGACCTAATCAAACTTAGGGAGGTCTTCCTAATCAACAAAGGAAAAACACATATAACTTTAAATTACTTTTATTTATGATGAATCTATTTTATAATAAAACACAAGAATAATTCTTAGACTATTTTGGGAACGAAGCCCGCAATAGAATTCCGTAAAGGAATTCCCTAAAGGAATCCCATGGAACAATCTTCCATATTCTATATATTTTACATTTTACAAATAAAATCAAATAATGACAGACTTATAAGTTGCCAGTCATAAATGTCGGCAAGTTTGTTTGTGCAATAACCTCTTTTATTAAATACGGCACAAGCGTTGCAATCGCTCCTTTTGTTTAATTTATTTAATCAGTGAAGCTGATTAAATAAATTCCTATATACATTTCATTCTTAATTAACGATCCTACTTAAATCAGGAACATATACATTAATCGGGATTACTCTCAGATGAGAGTAACCCCTACCGATAGGAATATATACTTGATCATGTTCAAATTACAACATCTTATTACACCAAAAATGATCTTATAGTATTTATTCTCCATCAATAGAGCCTTAGCCACAAAACCTGATGAAAATCAGCCAAGATCCCGGCTGGTTCAATAATCAACAACCCCATATTAATCATTTACGTTACACAATCATACACAAATTCAAATAACCAATATTTATTATTAAATTAATCAACAATTGTTAAAATAACCCATTGAATACAATTAAATTATAATTATAATTAACTGATAAGTAATAAATACATTAATATCCCAATAAAAGTAAATTTAATTAATCCTATTTATATTAAAATTAATCAAATTATATTATCAAACATTATCATTCAGTTGGCAAAACAAACACGTTTGACATGAACTGTCATATTAACTTTAAACTTTTCTGAATGATTAAAAGTTTCTTTTGAAAGTTTGTAACTTTCGAAAGTTTAAATATTACCTACCTAAATATTAAGATTTTACCTGCCTAACTATTACCGGACAAACTTACCTATGAATAGATCATAAAATTGGATCCAAAGTATTTTACTTAACCCAGAATGATACCTATAAATTAATGAATTTATATTTCACAACGCAATGCAGAGAACTTTTTCAAAATGCACCGAAATACACCTGACAAAATTCTATACTAATAACGTTTAAAATACATTACCTATTCCATCACAACCCTTTTACTATTTTACCCCACTGAGGATCCTATTCTACATCCGCGTGTTGACCCACAGACAGCAATATCACAATATTATATATACTCGTAAACTTTGGCCGCATAGCTAAATCGGCTATCACCTTCTCTCTTATGGAGATTATTAGGCGTGGCTCAAATTAAACTTGCACATTATCTATAGTGTTATTTTAGTCTTTGAAAATTGACATCTTTAGAGCATTGGCACCACACGTATATCTATGATTCGTAAATAAAATGTAACGCGGTAAATACGTGCCGCGTGTAACTGCCGCTCCTTAGAGGTTTCTCTCCGGGTATCGAAAATTAATTTATTATATTATTAGATAAAATATATACATATATATGTATATAGAGACCCTCTTATCTCAATATATAAAAACCTTTTCCTTATTGATTTTCTTTTATCTGCATCGTCCATCCATTGCATCTCCTTTTTGGTGATGCTGCTTGGATTGGTTTTGCAGGATATATCATCTCGGAACATTGCGTTGTGAAGTGTACATAGAATTAGAAAAAAAAAATATAAGTTTCTTATATTATTCTCTATATATCTACAAATGAACGATATACATACTTGTACACCTAAATGAGTACTTTTACTCTATTAACTCTAAGAATAAAGAAATTATAATAATATTATAATATTTCAGGAAATAAATGTATTTACAAAACTTTATTTTATATGTATAAATATAGACATAATTTTATCATTAATTCCATTCTATCAAACATTATATGGTTCCAATCTATTCACATGCACAATCAATTCTTGGTTATTTTGTATTTTTTTACAAGATAATTGTCACATCCTATATATCGTAATACTCGAAATAAACCTTCATATGGTCGACCAAGTTTTCGACTTCCACCCGATATTCTTTCTGGACAATGTAACGAAACCAATTGTCCTACACGATTTAAATCCAAATGATAATACGTTAAGCTCATATAATCTAGACGGTGTGATGATTTCTGTTTCGTGTCTATCCTTCTTCGCTATCGATAATTACCAATAGGCACAGTTTAAATCCAAATCAGCGCAGAATTTCGCCCCATTCAGCTGCACTATCATACCTTCGATGATAAGCAAATGATACAAATCTGTAATTACCTTCTTATTCAACAATGTCCCAAGCTGTCTTACTGACGCCGGTTGAAGTTTGGGAAATTCCTTCCTCGCACGTCGGATGAATCACCTTCTAGAGTCTTTCCTTTACTCTTAGTATTCAGATGGCTCTTGCCTTCTAAAATTTTCTTTCCGCCATACTCAGCAGCGTATATAGCTGAAATAATCTGAAAAAAAAGCAAAACACTACAACAGTACCCGGCGCATCCACCATCTAGCGGTACGGGACCCTAGATGGACCTAATCTAACCTAGGGAGGTCTTCCTAATCAACAAAGGAAAAACACATATAACTTTAAATTACTTTTATTTATGATGAATCTATTTTATAATAAAACACAAGAATAATTCTTAGACTATTTTGGGAACGAAGCCCGCAATAGAATTCCGTAAAAGAATTCCCTAAAGGAATCCCATGGAACAATCTTCCATATCCTATATATTTTACATTTTACAAATAAAATCAAATAATGACCGACTTATAAGTTGCCAGTCATAAATGTCGGCAAGTTTGTTTGTGCAATAACCTCTTTTATTAAATACGGCACAAGCAAACGTTGCAGTACCATACCACGTTATCTGAAAGTTTTGACAGCGATATAATAAGCGACAAAATGTTTAATCGAGCCCATATCAGGACTCGCAGAACACAGAACAGTTGGAGCAGACACAATTTAAATTTAATCAACAACACAAGGAGGCGTTGACAGTTGCTTGGCAGTTTTTGCTGTCATTACCATTCATGAACTCTTTCTTTTTACTTTGAAATACTGAGAGTTGCCATAAAATTTGTATTATACCCGGTGTAAAGTGTGTATTGTTACTCCGAAGTTACGCCTTGTTTATTAATGGCAAACTAACTACGAACTTAACACTTTGTTACCCTTGGATTAACAAGTCCTAGAGTACAGTTGTACTATGGTTGGAATAGACGATTTTATTAATAGCACCCTTTATGTTCATCAAAAACAATGAATACTGTTTGGAGACGAAAGGACTTGCAAAAACTAGCTGTGCCTCGCGGTGTTACCCGCTACTTGAAAAGAGATCATCGTGCGGTAAGGTTACATTAAACTGGTTCGACGTATGACTTCCGAAAAAAAATGACTGGCACATGTTAGTCCAGGGTGAAGTTTGTTTCCGCGCACGATTTTAATAAAAACCTTTTTCTATTTTTTGCTTTAATAAGTAACTCCCAAGTATATCATCTCAATATTAGTGGGATTAAATATTCAAATAAATTTGAAGTTCTAATTATTATCTTCGTTAATTATATCATCGGCTATATTGATCAAAAGAGCTGCTGCTACGAGTAGTTAAATAGAAATATGCGTAAAATCGTTTTTTTATATGCAAAATACGTTTGTCCAATTTCATTTGTACAAAGAAAATGTATACACGACCAAATACCTACGTAGAGAATGTATTTGAATAAACCGGCCTACTACTTCATAAACAACGGCAGGTATAGCGCGCTACTTATTCGCCTTTAGTGGACAGGTTCCACCGAACACCCAAATATACTCGTATCTTATATAACTTAAAGTTGCGTTCTTAGTTAGCCTTGGCCTAATCAACAATGCCTTAGGCTATCATAAGACATTACACAAACAACTGTGTATACCTAATGGAATTTACTATGCATGGTGTAGGTAATAAGAATGCAAAATGGACTCAGGGCTTATGAAAGGCGCGCGCTCATTGAGAAAATAACCAACTTTGATATAATTAAAAACAATAAATAAAATAAAAATAAATAATATTTCACATATTTAATTTGAAAAGCGGAAGAAGAAAACTAGAATGGCGAGAATAATATATCCCGTGATGAGAGAGGAGAATTAATATTTTATATATGGAATAAACCTTGTAAACAAAGCAGCAGCCCTTTTGTAACACCCTTTAATCTTTATGGTCGAAAATACCTTTTTGCTAATGATTTTCAACCGATGATATAATAAACGAAGATAATAATAGACAACTTCTTTTATACATTTCTGAAATAAGTTTCCTGAAAACTGTACACAAAGAGCATGAATGGAAAGTATGTATTTCAATTAATGATATAAGCAATCATCTCTGTCAAGGTGTAGCAGATCTTAAAGTCCTGTACAATTCAATAGTATTTAGGGACTTACATATGTACTTACCTATTTACATACAATTTTAGCGTACCGACTTTAATATTTTACCATTAATTTCCGTACCGTTCAATATCTGTATTGATGTATTGACCGCTCAAATCCCATCTTTATATGTAAAAACAAAGGGTTATACATAACAATACCAGTTCCATGCCAAAGATCACAACTCAGGTCGAAATTAGCGTTCAATGTGTAGGTAGTGCCTACGAACGCCATCTTGCTTTATTTAAATACCAAGTTGGTACTTCAATTAATTAATTAATTTCCTTATTTCTACATAGGTTAAATAGTTCAAGAATGTGTAAGTAATAAAATAGTGAACTACTCCATGTGTTTGTTCGGACATTCTACAAGCGCATTAACACTTGTTATTTATCATTTGAGTTGTCTTATTTTGAGAACGAAAACAATATAGTTATTTATTTAAAAGATCTAAGTAAAACGAACTGAAAAGATTTTCCTGAAGTAAAAATTGTTCTTTCTTCATTGGCTAATATTTTTCGAAGTTAAACAGGAACTAAGAGCAAAAATTGTGAATTTTACAAAATTTTAGTTAAATTTGAATATTTATAAAACAACGTCGAAAATATTATTGCTTGTTCTTCATTATTTCAAAGATTATTAACCGTATAATTAAAAGTAAGAACTCAAAATAAAATAAAGAAGTGAAAATCACTCGCAAACAAAATTATCGCTCTTGCTGCAAAAAATGTTATTAAACATGTCTAAAATGTATAATCCAGCTAAATTGAAATGTCAGTCCCTGGTTCTCTAACTATGGTATTCTAACTCTTACTACTTTTTTTACTTGTGTTATACATTAAGATAATGTTTACAGATAAACTTTTCTTTGGTTAGTCTGTGCGCGTCTGTCGTTGGAAATATGGTTACGTGTTTTATCGTAAAATCTGGACTTTGAACTTTAGTAGTAATAACGTATTTTTTACCAATGTTGTTTATAATAGTCTAAGAGCCCGTGAACCCCAGACCTTCGTTATTTTATAAAAGCTGAAAGTTTGTCAGCGCATGCTCCCAACACAGGTAAGAGCGATGAACCATTATGAAGTTTGGGTTACCGTGGCTTTGGCAGGTAAACGGTACTAAAGGTGTGTAAAATACTGATCTAAATTCACCAAATAATAAAGTGAGATTTTTTGGTATTACTTCAGAATACTATTAAAAATCACGTTATTCATTGCCAGACACTTGACATCGTGGCAACCCCTTGCCAGACACCCTTAATGTTCATGAAATTATAATTTTACTTTCTTAAATTTTCACGATTCATACTTTAAATAAAACACTTTTTACCGGATATTATCGCGTATATTTTAGTTAATTTTAAAATTATTTCGACGTTTCGGCATCTTTGCAGTTGCCGTGGTCACGATAGACTTATTATATTACTATCGTGACCACGGCAACTGCAAAGATGCCGAAACGTCGAAATAATTTTAAAATTAACTAAAATATACGCGATAATATCCGGTAAAAAGTGTTTTATTTATAATTTTACTTACGTTATAGTATAAAAGCTGATTTTTGTATATAATATTTGGGTAATAAGTAAATTATGTTTCCTCACTAGCCAGACATTTTTGATAGTTCCAACCCCTTGCCAGACAAGCATGTAGGGTAGCTGTAGGAGCGAGCGCGAGGCAGTATATACGAGGGGCGGCTGATAAGTTCGCGACCTGAGGTACATAGCAATGACTAATCATCTCGTTAGCGATAACACTAGTTTATAAAGAACATTGGCAGATCCCTATACATGATTTTAGTTAGAGTTAAAGTGGAGCGATTAGAAGTCAAAAATATCTAAAACTATAGGACACAACATCCGGATCCACTTTTAAAAAATAAATATTATGGAATATGTCTAGGAACAATAATAATTGCAATTTTGAGGTTATGATTTCAAATTACCTACATTTACACAGGTAATTACTACTATCACCAACCAATCATGATAATAATGACAGTAAATGTTATATTAGAAAATATCTTTAACTTAATGCGTTCCTACAATTTATACATTGAATTCGTGTAATTATTTTATTTTATTTTATTTTATTCGGAAAACAAACAGTGTTCCATAACTAAAAATAACAGACTAAATACATTTCTATGCACAAATTAAAACTTTTCGCATATAAATATCAATAATTACGATTATTAAGTTGAAAAAGTTTACATGTTTTTATAGCATACAACAAAAACAACCTTCAAGAAACAAATAACATAACATTCAGAACCGCTTCAATGACAATAAAACATTATAGTTGTTACTGTAGTCTGCCATAATAACGTTATCAAGTCAAACCTATTTCCAAACAACAAAGCTTAATCATAGTCCAAAAATCACAACAATAAGTCGCCGCAAGCGCAATCTATCGGAATCCTTAGGCATATACAGTCGCGTTATGAATTATCTGAGTCCAATAAACAGTCCAGGTCGAATAAAATAACTAAAAGAATCGCAAATCATCAGAACAAAACCACACACACACAAGTGAAAAGTCCAAAAGTAACGAAACTCGCCGGCAGAAGCTATACAGCCAAGGATAAGGACTCTAGTGAGTAATAAATAATTTTCACTATAAGGAACATAAAAATAATACTTATTATAATTTCCTATATTTAAAAATTATATTACAAAATACTTGCACTTAGTCACAATCAATCCTGTGTATCGTAATAAAAATGACAGGAGGTAAAAAAAAACTGATCAAGTCAAATCAAGCTTTTTTATAAGCTTTATTTATGAAGCTAATATTATGGAAATTCACATTTAAAAAAGAATAAACAACAGTACTGGTTACTTTTCTAAACGCTCACTGTTTACTTAAATAAGGATCCGCCAATATTCTTTATTTATTTTATAAATTTCAACAATTATCAACCCGAGAATAATGGATGGGTACTCGAAAATAATCAGTACCATTTTAAATGGTTCGGAGGTGATCAGTTACCAAAGTTCGTTAGAGATTAACTGAAAACTGTCTCAGGTATAACTACTTCAATCTATTTTAAATTTTTTTTAAATACTTTCAATCCCATTATCTTTTTCACATTTTTACAGTAACTGACGAAGAAGAAGAAGACCGCGGTATCGAATGTAACAGTGTACACGGGTAACAGTGACAAAGAAAATGATAATATTGGCGATGATAATGATAATGAATGAAATAATATTCTTTTTTATTCACTATAATAATAAGTAATGTCATCAATAAGTTACTGTTTCATTAACCCATTTTAAAAAAAGATTTTGAGAAATATTTTGTGTGGCTTTTTTTTTAAACCTGTTATTGACAGAATAAATTAAATTTTTTAACAATTTAAGGTAGTTGTAGTATCGAATGTATTTTATTACGATGTTTTTAAAATTTACATAGATTATCAGCTATATAAGTCTGCACCAAAAAGATTTACAATGTTTGTCTGGCATGGGGCTGGAACTATCAAAAATGTCTGGCTAGTGAGGAAACATCGTATAATTATTACCCAAGTATTATACATAAAAATCAGCTTTTACACTATAACGTAAGTAATAATATTGTTAATATTATTCTTATCACTAATAATGAATATTAAATCAATAATACTTCAAGATAGCATATATTATTGTTTTAGTTGATGTAAGCATTTATTAAATACTCAACAATACGAGCACATCTCACTTGCCAAATACATACTGCCTCGCGCTCGACCCTACATGCTTGTCTGGCAAGGGGTTGGAACTATCAAAAATTTCTGTCTAATGAGGAAACATAATTTACTTATTACCCTTAGTATTATATATATAAAAATCAGCTTTAATACTATAACGTAAGTAAAATTATAATTTCATGAACATTAAGGGTGTCTGGCAAGGGGTTGCCTCGGTTTTAAGTGTCTGGCAATGAATAACGTGATTTTTAATAATATTCTGAAGGTAATACTGAAAAATCTCATTTCATTATTTGATGAATTTAGATCGGTATTTTACACACCTTTAGTACCGTTTATCTGCCAAAGCCACGGTAAACCAAACTTCATAATGGTCCATCGTTCTTACCTGTGTTGGGAGCATGCGCTGACAAAGTTTCAGCTTTTATAATATCTAAGGTAAATAAATATCGAAGGTCTGGGATTCACGGGCTCTTGTAATATAGTGTTATTATCATATTTTTTTGGTGTAAATTAATAAATTAATTACGTATTACGTACACGTAACGTACTGTTACCGATAATACCACCTGGATTCTTATTTCATTTCTATGACCACAGGGGGTGTAACTCAGTGGTAGAGTGTCTGCTTCGCATGCTGAAAGTCCTGGGTTCAAATCCCAGCTCCTCCAAGCTTTTTGTTTTCTCTCTTACAAGTGTTTAAAATTTTCACTTAATGGAAAAAGGGCCGCGAGTTCTTCTCATAATTATTATGTGCCTTTTAATTTTTATATTTTTGTATCACTTTATTTAATTAATTCGTGAAACATGCAAAATGACATCTAGAACATGATTATATTTCAATCTTCATACTAAATTGTACATTTTGTGTATTCAATAAATGATTGAAAACTATTTTATTGTGAAAACTTTACTAGTAAATTTTATTTTTAAACACAAGCATATACTTTTGATCCAAGCCTAAATGGAATTATAAGGACTTGATTGTAAAATCTAAATTGTTGTTGCTGTAGAAGTAGTAATTTTATTACTTTTATTTTATTTTTATTTGTAAATGTTGTTTACTTTATTATGTGCCGAATCATCAAACTATATATTTCATTATAATAAATTATAAATAATTTAGAAATTAATAGGTTAATTTAAGAGACATCTAGTGATACAGTATTAAAATGGCTGACCATTGCTATAAAAGAAAGATAGATGGCGCTTTATTTAAAAATATTAATAAAACATTTACCTAGGGATCTACGAGTACACAAAACAAATAAATAATATTTTTGACATTTTACACTAGTAATAGGATTCAATAGAATGTTCGTGATAGGTAACCTTTGCTATAATTTAGAGGTTATGTAGAAATAATGTGCTTATGAATCTTACGGCTTATGTAGGAAAATGAGCTTAATAATAGCAAATGTTTTTGTAGAACGCTACTGAAATAAAACTGCATGTTTATTGTATTTATTCATTTTAATCAAAATTCAACTAAATGTATAAATCTTATTTATACTTACTTATAAGGTAACATGTAATTGGATATATATTTACAAATATTTAAAGTGAGATCTCATATTGCAAATACCCGATTGCGCCAACAGGTTGGGTAGGTTTACCTATTCATAAGTTTACATTGCCCTTTGTGATTTTATTTGTTAGAAACGGTGTAACGAATAAAACAGAGGACTAAAACCTCAACCAAACAAAGTAAGAAAACATTCTAATTTATATATCAAAAACCACGCCTTGTCTTTGCAAGGCAAAAGCACAGGAGCGCTGACCAAGACCTCCAAGCAAAAGTATTTACTGTATGTTACTTCACTTGTTTGCCCCTAATGTGTCTACAGCAATAACATCACAATGCAAGTCAGGTATTCATATAATTTATATTACAATTCTCAAAACTTTGCAAATACATTGAGAGAGAAGGAGAACTCTGAACAAGAGTTTTTCTGACATTAAAACGGGTCTTGTTTATTAGGCAATAAGTTACGAAAATATACAAGCTCAATGTATTTTCAAAATTGATTTATTTATAGGTAACATGATAATTATATGCAGTCTTTTCACCCTTTGGCCGAATGGCCGTTTTCCTAGAGAGCTCGACCGCTCTAGTCTACAGCTAAATACGGCGCTATTACAGTACATTGCTCTAAATAAAATTATACATAGTAAGTATCTCATTGGGCTTGGCAGAATTTGGGAACTTCACGACTTTTATAGTCTATTTATAACAGTTAAAAAAAACTTACAGCAATGATACCTCTTTGATACTGGGTTTAACATGCGGGTGTAAGCGTGTGTGTGTGTGTGTGTGTGTGTTCGTTTTTGTTTCATTAACAACGTCAGTTGGTATAACATTAGAACATGTATACTCATCGATAGATTAGTCATAAATTTAAAGGTACACCGTACACACCTTTTAAACTGTTACGCATATTACACAACAGATGCACGTCTTAAAAAAGTCATGCATGAAGTTCATTGATAAAAGTTTACGAGATACTTATTGATAAATGATATTTGTATACTACGATTTTACAAGGTATCTAAAATTAATACTCAAAACTGATTGACAAAGAACATAATTGTACCTTAATTTTTCTAAGAATGGTACAGGACATACACTTGCCCACGTTTATCGTTCGGGATATTGATTCACCATAACACATTTAAACACAAGTATGGCCATTGTTAACATTCCCAAAACTGCCATTGATTCGCCATCATCTACGTAGTAACTACACTAACTATTCATTAGATCACCACTAAGTTTATTATTGGAAGAGTAACATGGGTTCAATTACAAAACAATAACAAGAACTAACGCTAATTTAGAGAGGACTAGAAAATACCACTACGCTAGAAGTATGGAGGGACTAGACAGGGGTCGTGGAAGAACTATGCCGTATAGCGGTCTGGAGACACCGAGGAACCACACGAATATGAAACTAATAATGATGGTACAAATTCTATTAAAATAAGTCTAATTATTAGTTAGAGCATATCAGTCATTTTCAAAAGTTGCAAATACAGTTGATAAAGATAATGACTTGAATTTGGTTACAAAATAGAAGTGTTAAAGTTTATATTCCCATTTAACCTTGAAAGTATAACTCCACACTTCACCTTTGATTGATTATTTAAGAAATTTCCAGTTTTAGTTCCGTCACCTAATAACTTCATTAAATTAACGATAAAACGAAATAACAGTACGACGATATACAAGTAACAACAAAGTAAAAGGTAAAATTGATATCGAAAAATATCTTGACTAGATCCAAAAGAATGTTCAAATATAACCCGATGGTTATTAAAAATTAATCTAAATTTCATTACCTTTCGATAGAAAAGTTTAATTATGGTGACTATTTATAACTTCGTGTCACAAATTTAGGTGAAAAAGAATTAGTTCTTCCTTGTACCCATACAAGTACTAGTACTGAGTACCCCTAACTTGTGGGTACAAGGAAGAACTAATTCTTTTTGAACAAAAAGTTCGACAGGGATCTTGACATGTAAAAACTTTTATAAAATCAAAATTGATATTGATATTTTTTTGAAATCCTTGAAGTGTATTTTATTAAAACTGATCTAATTTGCCCAAATATGAGCATCATTTGTTTTTTGTATAGGTAAGACTCCATTACTAGATCTGTAAAATATCAGTGTTTTGGAGCAAAAACGTGTTGTTGTTAAAGCGAGTCCAGTCTGGTCCTCTGAACGGCTAACAAAGCGGATTGTTGCTGCAAACTCTTGCGCAGGCCCTCTAGAGTTTGGAGAACCTGATAATAAAAGTAAATCTGTAGAAATTGGCTATATATAGTATTTTGTTACTTAACTTACGGCCGATGTTATCTCATTATGTTTTAGTATTAAGCTTAAGTATAATATAAGTCACTGGACACGATTGATTCATTACAAGGATCGCTTTAAGTACATACCATATTAAAAGAGACAAAAGATTCATTATTATTTAAGATTTTGCATTCTTTTTTTTAAGATCTTCTGGGGCGGTAATACCGTCCTTCTTATTTTGACCGCCATAATAGTCACGTTTATGTTGATACCCTCCCGGACAAAGGGCTGGACCAGCCAGTGAATACTGGAACAAAGGCAATTCCAGCTGAAGCCTACGGTCAACAACGCACCATTAATCGATATCATCAATCACACTAAATTTTGATAAATAGAACACCTGCGCCCAGTGATGGTCATGGGTGGCACTTATCATCAGGTGAGGCGTGAACTCGTTTGCTGGCGATGAAAGTTGTAAAATAAAATGATTTATACAAGAATTTGCTAACGTTGACTGAATCAAATGTAATAAAAGGAACAAATCAACGGTTTCTCTATTTGGAAGCGGTGCAGGGAAGTGCGAGATATGGAGGCGGCAAGAACAGAAACAGCTCCAACTCAGTGATTTTCACCGATGAAGATAAAATCATTTTCACTTTGCAGCGGACCCATTTGATTGTTCCATTTCGGAACTGTACAGTATTTTTTAGACTCCTCATAACCTCATGTCCCGATCACTGTTTATCCACAACCCTGTATCTCAAGTCATCCCATCTCTTGCGTAAGCCTTCCTCTTAGTTAGGGCGCATGAAGGGACACCAGTGATATCATTAAGGCCCACTCTTTTTACTGGTTTTAACCATGTATGTGTATTACTCTCCCAGAGACGTCAAACGGTTAATTAAGGCGTTCTTAAAGATCGGATTTTGCTATACAAAACTAGACTTCGATATAGTACACATTCGCTTAGTCGTATAAGTCTGGTCTAGTTTCCCAACTACCTTAATGTACTCAGTTCAATAAAAAAAAGTATTTTGATTTCGGATTACGTATCCATGCAAAATCATAAAAAGATACTATTTTTCCAGCACATACAGTGAAAACATATGGCGTTCTTCAGTCACTAAGCGGCATCTAAATAACTACAACGCAAAATATATACAGAATGGGACATTCACGTTTTATAAACTTTTTAAAACGTCTATACGACCGATCTTAAATAGGAAATGAAAAACGTTATTACAACAATTTTACAACTTTATATTGTTAGTTAGGTAGTCAGTTACAATGTCACTCCATCCCGACCAGTTAGTGTCAACTCAGGTCTCCGCAAGTGGGCAGACCTGATGGGTACTGTAGCACTCACCTCGTCCCGCTTGTAAGCCTTCCTCTTGGGCGGCTCGGAGTGAGGGCGCGGGGCGGCGCGTGGCGGCGCGGCGAGCGGGGAGCGCCGCGGTGCGGGCCGGCGGGGGGGCTCCGCGGACAGCGCGCGCATGAAGTTCGTGAGGTGCGTGCGCTCAGGACTACGCCGGGGGGCTTCCATCTGGGATGTGAGGGGCAGTTAGGGTGGGTGTAGGGTGTTCTAGAATGATAGTCAACTGGAATGTGTAGTCAAAGATGAATTTTTAAGAGAGGACATTCTACTACTTTATTATTGATGCTTACTAGAATACAAGAATCGTTTAAGAACCTTATGTAAATTATTGACTAAGATAGGTACGGAGGTGCAGAATGGTTTGCCATAAATACTTATAACGTTATGCTAAGGTGGTGTAATTTGTTAGTTTTGCTGGTTAGTAAAATCTAGATTAAGCAAAAAGTGATTTATAACATAGGTACATATTAAAAATAAAATAACTTGGTTAGTTGGGTATGAAAAGGTTGCCAAGTAAAATGGATTGAACATTTTTGGGGCAGTAAAGTCAAAAACGTAAATATTTGACGACGGCTAAAAAAAAATCCAAATTTTCTATAGATATTCAATTCCTAAATAAGGCGTAACCTAAACGACCTTGTTCAGCGATTCCCCAAGCCTTATCCTCTAACATAAGTTTCTCTTCGTTTTTTAACCAAAAAGTACAGAACCTAATACGTAGTGGGTAAAAGCTTTGCCTCATAGGCAGGAGGTCCTGGGATTGACTCCTGGTCGGGGCATTCATTTGTGTGATGTACAGACTTTCGTTCTCGGGTCGTGGTTGTTAGTATTTATATATGTTTGTTTATTCTGGGGCGACCCAGTTCACTGCGTGGTCATCCATAACACAAGTTCTTGCTTACTTTGGAACCATACAGCTGGTGTGTTTGTCTGGGGATTTATTATTATTATTATTAACTAACCTCAGTCTGCCTCAGCTCCCTGACCCTCGGATTATGGGGCGGCTCAATGGGTGCCCTGGACACCGTCACCAGCAACTTCTCCGCCTCTCTGATGAGTTCCTTGTACTTTCTCTCTGCTTCCCTGTCTGCTTCTAGCAGCGGGTCTCGCTCCCGCACGGGGGTTGCAGAGGGAGCGTGCCGGCGGCGCGCGCGGGGTGGTGTTGCTCCTTGAACAAAAAGCCAAGAGAGAAAGTTCTGATATGTTATTATTATATACTATTAAATTTAATGGCCTTAACGCTATTGAAATTGAACTGCAAAAACCTAAACTCATCCCTAAACGAATAACTTGTCATAACATTATAACATATTTTAACGTGACTAATTTTGAAAAAGACTTAGGTGCGATAAATTAGCAGCAAATTACCCAAACTGAAACTGTTGATGACACTGAAACACCCAAACCGTGGCTAACAGACAACGTGTTGCTTATGATGGGACTACGCAATGGCGCTCATAATAGACACTAAAATCCAAGGACGAGGCCGACATATGGTAATCAAGGTGATTGGTAACGAAAAGCGTAAATTTTACTGAAAAAAAATTCTACTGACTCTAGGGCTCTTTGTCAGAATAAAAAGCTATGTTAATCCTAATCTTTTTTCTTAAAAAAATCCTTTATTTTTAATGACGCTAGCGAAATAAACAGACATTAAATGAATATTCCGGGTAAACACGATGCGGCCATTTCTGATTTCAAGTTTTTCGAATTCTATAGGCACGGCCAAAAAACATTCAGACTTATTTAGTTACTCGCGAGCAAGGCGCTTAGTTTTCATGAAAATAATTACAAAGACAAAAAACAAAGACTATCGATATTGATATGTTGATAATGACGATACCAACAGCACTTGGATAAGCTATTATACATAGAAGTATTGGTACCATCACATTCCCGAAAGGATGGAAAACAGATAAAATAATTCCATTGCCTAAAACACCTGACCCTACTTTGGTTTCACAACTCTGTCCAGTAAGTATACTACCCTGCACATCGAAGGTAGTAGTAGAAGGGTGGTGTGATGTGATGAAATTTCTGGAGGAACACAATACTTGTCCGAGACAACAATCAGGGTTTCGCAGGGGTCATTCAACCGCCACTGCATCGCTCGCTGTTATTGACAACATTTTGCATGCACAGGATGCCGGTAAAGGCACTATCTTAGTGCTTTTGGAATTCTCTAGGGCTTTCGACTGCTTGAAGCATTGCCTTGCTATTCTCTAAGATGGCGTATTATGGATTTGACGCTGTCACGGTTTAGTGGTTCAATAGTTTCTTGCCCGGTGGGTCACAAATTGTAGGGATTAATCAACACAGAGATGACCAGTTTTCATCTCTTTCCCCGGTTATTAGAGGCGTCCCGCAAGGAGCAAAGGACCGCCTTTTACTCTTTTCAATACACAATGCCGATATGGTCAACTGTATGAAACAGAGCAGATACCATGTCTATGCCGATGATATACAATGGTATGTTTTATCTACAACTATGTGTGTCGGAGTGTGTGCGTTGTATAAACGAAGAGCTTGGTCGGGTCGCAGATTGGTCGGAGAGAAACTGTTTGGTTTTGAACCCGAACATGTCAAAGTTCATAGTGCAAACTACAGATACAGAGCACGCTGGAAGCTCTAAAAATGTAGCCATTCGGGGGCAGCACAGCGAGTAAACCAAGAACTTCGGTTCGAAAATTATATTCTGGAATAAGGAATTGCTTTTACCGCCTGAAAATTATGTACAACCTCAGTACTGCGATGCGCATTCAACTATGTGAGACACTCGTACTGTCTAGATTAAATTATTGTGCTATTGTGTGTAGTACAGAATGCACGTGCTCGTTTCTGTCTTTATATCTCTTTTAAATTTCATGTTACACCGTACTTGAATGAGGCAAACCTTTTAAAAATGGAAGCTTCATTTTGCTATAGTATACTCCATGATATTGTAAGGACTGAGAGCCCTGCTTGGCTGACAGTCTTGTATGAAAAGCTGATGTGGTTCTTGTCTTCACATAGGTTTCGATGCAGGGACAGGGCTACTATCCCAGCATATCGCACCGCCGCTTTTAGAGGAAGTTTTAGGTTTGTTGTATCCAAGTGTTAGAATGATATCCCTCTCCCTATACGTGACGTGACTAGCAAGGTCACATTTAAGAGGCAAATATATACTACCAAAGTCTCATAGTTAAAACATGTCTCTGGTCACTGTTGCGAGCTTGCTTTACTCATACAATACTAATTATTGTTTTTGTTATTGTCTTAATATGTGGAATTTATAATATTATATTTATTTTATTATATCTTATAAAAATTAAATAATTTTATATGTATAAATAATTTTGCTGTATTTCGGTGTACCTACTCGTATATCTAAAAATGGATAAAATATAATACACCAAAGAAACACCTCAAAATTATTTCAACAAAGATGATAGTCAAAGCCAATATGGGATTTTGACCAGCTAATGGTCAGTAGTACACATGAAAGATTAACTCATGAGTAACCTTTTCCCCCTTAAACTTCCTTAATTTTAAATCTAAAAATCTTGTAAAAAAATAATAAGTAATTTGCGAAAAATCAATCATAAGCTACCATTTTGTTTTCTTTTGAATGTATCAATGTCAAAAAAAGTAACAAAACGATGTCGAATGAACCCACAAGCCACAAGTAATGGACCTTATTGGCGGATTAGTTTTGACAGTCAATCAACAATCTGTCAGTTTGTTGATTGACTGTCATTACCTAGAGTGAATCCTAAAAAAATCGGGGAAAAGATATATTTAAAAAAATATCTTACAATGGTAGGAAGGACTATATATTCAAACTAATGAATGTATGATAATCTATATTTATTGCCCTTTAATTTGATATACTGACTATTAGTAGGTCATCTTTTGTACTATCTGCTTTGTAGATAAGTCTGGGACCGCTTATAGAAATCCATATTTTATAACTTTTGTTTATAGCGATGCAAATTAATGATATGGTTAAATTCGATTGTCAACCAACACAGGCTTCGTACTCATTTGAACTTCTGGGACCTCTCTTACTTTCTATCTCTGCCACTTATACGGGTGGTGTAAGTTTTGTGGTACTCTTGTTGCAGTAAAATTTTCAAATACGTTAATTGTTTGTTCCTAACGATAAAATTTACATCAACAGATTAAAAACTCAACTAACCCGCAGACCGCGGCGTCCTCCGCGGCGGTCGTCGTCTCCTAGCTCTTCTCCTTCCCGGAGACGCCGTCTCATCATCATCTTCATCCCCTCCATCCAATCCCGTATCAATCTCCGAGTCGACATCCACATCCGACAGTATTGCCGTCTCTCTACCCCGCGACCGTAAACCGCGGGACTCTTCATCGCTAGAAATTGCGCGGCAAGGACGGAGCTCTGCGATTTCTGTCGTTTCTTTCGTTCGTCGAAATGCTCTGGACTCTTCATCGCTTAATATGCGATAGGAACGTTGTAGTTCAGGTCCTGGTTTGGTCTCTTTCCCTCGCGACTGGAATTCTCTTGCATCTTCATCGCTTAGTACACGGTGGGAACGTTGCAGTTCTGGAATTGGAGACTCTTTGGCCTTGGATTTAAACCCACGGCACTCCTCGTCACTGGAAGCCCCGCGGTTGTAGGTAGACCGTTGAGGCTGTGGAGATAGGTGCGGGGAGAGGAATGGCGATCTGAAATGCGAGAGTCTGATTTTAATTACCTTTAATCTTTATAATTTATTTTATTAATTAATTGAACTTCTATATATAGGCAAATGTTCAACAATTTGAAAACCAATACCAATAAGGAGTTTTCGAAGCATTAAGCACATTCGACGACCGAGTGGTGTAGTGGTAAGTAGCCTTGCCTCATACGCCGGAGGTCCCAGGATCGAGTCCTGGCCGGGGTATTTATTTGTGTGATGAACACAGATGTTTGCTCTCGAGTCATGGTTGTTTGTATTTTTATATGTATGTTTATTCTGGGTTCCCCACCAGTTCGCTGTATGGTCATCCATAACGCAAGCTCTGCTTACTTTGGGGCCATACAGTTGATGTGTTTGTCTGGGGATTTATTATTATTATAAGCACAACTTTTGATGTTGCCACATCCTTAATAGTAAATATATTTTTTGAATGAAATGGATAAGATCTCCATTTGTATTCTTTAAATAAGATTAAAATTTGCAAATTATTTTGTTCCACTTCAAATCTGCAATATTTTTCATGGACATCAAATAGAATGTAGGTGAATGAATACAAAATTCGGTAACAGCATTACGCATACCTCATTTCACTATTATTTTGTGTAGCATACGTAGAGAAATGACATAGACGAGCCCATTAACTGTCGGTCCTGGTTCTAGTCATAATACAGTCTTTCAGCCACGTCAGAGGCCTGTAGGGTTTTTATATAAAAGAAAGAGAAGTTACCTATGCCCGGGCAGCCTTACAGGGTAAGCATCGAGCGAGTAGGGCGCATGCTGGAGAGATGGTGGCTGCGGTGCCGGAGCCTGCAGGCTGCATTGGTGCGGCAGCGGAGGCTTGCGGCGCGGGTCCGGCGAGCTGCCCAACCACGGGTTGGTGCGGATGCGGCACCGTGGCCGCGGCGACGGCGTCGCGCTAAGGACAACCTCGGGTTGTGTCACGCGCCTGACTGCGCTGATGTTTGAACGGCGCTGGAAGTTTTGTTATTGGTTTTTGAGATTTCGTTTTTTGGCAACGATAATATGAATACGAAGTATTGCACATTAAAAGCGATAACATCATAAGTATTTTGCCACTTTTTTTTACACCTACGAATGTATTCTAGCTTATAAAAATCGAGACTGAAAACTTTATTTAAACTGGCTGTTGATTCCCTCCAACAGGTAGATAATCTTGTTTATTAATGGTACACAATCAGTGCATTGATTAGTGACGACGTATAAATACCGAGTCAATAGAATGTATTAAGGCAGGATGCGCAAAATATCGAACATGCCGTCTTTATTAAGGTTGTATGTAACTTGCAATAAAAAAAACATATAAAAAAAGAGGTGTGCAAATGATGCATTGTAACAAAGGAGGATTATAGGTAGGTAATAGCATGAAAAACATTCATTAGCAGTATTGATAATCTGAACATTAGAAGACTTTTCTTTTGTTTCCATTAAATCTGAGGGTTTCCATTATAATACTGAAGCTGCCTGGTACTGATGCTGCCTGCTACTGAAGCTGCCTGCTACTGAAGCTGCCTGCTACTGAAGCTGTTAGAAAACAGTTTGTAGATTTTAGAGACAAGAAGAACTGATTTCAAGAAATTGAAAGATCTGGTAGAACCTTTGGGAATCGATCGAACCAGGTCATTTTCCAAAAAAACTCTAATGCTCTTTTATTAATAAAATATTGTGTAAGCAATAACAAATAAACCCATCAAGTATGGAACCCTAGATATGTCAAAATTTTTTATATAGTTCTGTATTTTACTTTTTTATTCCGAAAGAGCAGTCTCAACCAACTGCCAATTGCGGGTTTGCAGACTTTAATTAAAGTCCCCTAGTAAAGTACTAATTTCTTAAGAATATGAGTTACTATAGTTTGTTTTTATAACATAATTATTATTACTTATTTAGTCCTTTATGAAGTAAAAGGACCTTTCAAAAATTGCGCTCGGACTCCCTTACGGCAGCCGGGCGCGGGACAAGATAATTCTTGTGGGTGTCAGCATCAGTGCTCTCACTTTACGATCACTGCGCACTATGCTCCCCGAGACAAGGAAAGTTCTTTATGATGACAGCGTAGTGATTATGTCAAATTGATTGCGATAGTTACATGCGCGATTTAATATACTGGTAGCGACATCTGTTGATGATTTTGGGAGTATGTAAATTAATCGATTTTTTGGGATGAGTACCTAAATACATATCTATAAATTACGCCACACATCAAGGTAAAGAAGTAGGCATCAAAGTGTGATTATTTCTAATAAATTTCGTGGGAAGCCTTTGAAGAGGACTGGAAAAGGGGTCCAGACATCATGAAAATCATTTGAATTCAAATAAGCACGGCATCTATTTTAGCACCTAAAAACGAAATGCATGACAGAATTTCGACATAATTATTTCAACAATTTTGCCAAACCGACCCATTTAATGCAACGTGACGTAAATTATTTATTTATCATTGAATTGCCTACAATTAAGTTATGCACATTTTTACATTAATTTTTGTCCTCCGATTTGTCAAATAAGCTTCTCCAAAAGTTTTCTATTCTACAACCTGACATATTTTAATTTAATGCATTTTAAATTATTTGATTTAATATCATTTTATAAAAACTCTATTAACCCGCTTTTAAAATAAACATAACACTGAAGTTAATTTAAACTCCTAAACTAGCTTCTTAATGACTGGCAAACTCTTTTAATTAATCTCCCTACAAACGTAACAAACAGAACTCAAATTAACGATCCCTCTCTTTCGAACACCGAACAAAAGAAACAACAAAATAACACCGACAATTCATTGAAACCTCGTTTTGTATTTAAAAATAATACTTAGAGGTATCTAAGGACCATAAAGGGTAGTAATAAAGCCTCATACGCCCTCACATTAATCCGGTCTAGTTCATTAATAAACTCGAGCAAACTGGCAGGCATTGTACATATCCCATACGTCCACGTAGCTTTGACCTTTATGTGGTCGAGAGTATGGGCTATTTTGGGATAAGGTCATAGAATCGTGCACAGAAAGGTGGAAGTCGGTTTGGTTTGGTTATAATTCACTCACATCGTCGTCGTCGTAAGGCGTGTGCAGAGTTATGGACCAGAGCTCTCCGTACTCGGAATGTTCACCGTCATCGTTCTGACAAAAGTGTTAATTTTAATACCTAACTTACTTATGCAGTTTGTAAATTAAATGCAACAAGAAGCTATATGTATACATAAAAAAACGTATCTCGTAAAAAACTTACACCTTTAAATTAAGAATTTCATTATCGATTAACTTGTTATTGCGTAAGTACCTAGGGGCAAATCATAAGATTCCAGAAATCAAGACTTAAAATAACTTATAAAACAATAGCAAAGTAGTCCACAAATTGTCTAATTGAATACCATCTATCAAGTTTAAACATTTAATTAAGTTTCAAAGCTAACTTGGCATTGTTCCTACTCGTACCTTCGAACTAAGTTCTACGCTGGTATCTCAAGTCTACTACTTACTTGACCAACTCTTGTTAGATAACTTCATGGAGACAACTGATGCAGGTTTACCCAATAAGAATAACTTAGCATAATTCAACTTGAAAATTGAAAAATTTCGTATTACAATTCGTAATGAAAACATTATTCAGGCTTTGGTTTATTTAATATCTCAAGTGTTCTACAGAGCTTATTTCTCTCCCGACTTTGTTCGCAATAATCCTTCTCCCGGACCATTCCAGTAGTCGTCAAAAAGTTAGTCTTTTGTTATTATTACAAGACTTCTTATCTAAATACTTGTAAAATTTTATCCGAATTCGTTTTATTAAACTAAATTGTGTAACACATATCCAAACGCACTACCTGTCACATTTAATACAAGTACCTATAGCTTGTAAGATAGGTAACGATAAATTGGTGAAATTCCATGCATAACAGTCGTCACTTGCATACCTTAGCAGGCTCGTGGTAGAGGTGTGTAGTAGGCGGCGCGGGCGGCGGTGGCGGCGCGACGAGCGGAGCGGCCAGTGGGGCCGTGAGCGTGGCCGGCGTTAAGCCGGGCGAAGTCCCGTCGGTGGAGTAGCCAGTACTGTAAGCACTCTCTGGTGAGGATAGATGCGGTGGTGGTGGGGGTCCAGCTTGAGTGGTAACCGGTGGCGGCCGTGCCTGCTTCTGCTTGCGTTTCTTGGCGCGGCCAAGCTGCGCTTCCATCCATGACTTGAGCCGCGCGCCCAACATGCCTTCTGTGGCACCTGCGGTTACAAAGGAATCTCTTTTAAGTGAAAATTATACATTGTAGTCCCCAGAATGCTTTTCATTATTCTATAGTAAAATAGGTGAGCCTGAAAGTATCTTGGTTATTTTTAGTAATCTCAGAGAGGAACTATTGAATATTCCGTCAAAAATGTATAAAAAGCTTGTTCCAAGAACGACCTCAAAATAAATGGAAATACTTGACTGTATACTTATATGTAGTATCTATGTAATAAACACGTTAAAACCTGTATGTCTCTTGGTTATTCTTTATCATCTTCGAAATGACGTGTTCAATATTTCGTTCCAAAATATACACAAAGCTTATTTTGAATAGCCGCAAATGTGTTAAAATATTTGACCGCAATTCTAATACCGAGTTAAAAGATAAAAGTTCTTGGTAATGAATATTTGACACCACATGTTTCTATAATAAGGAATTTTCAACAGAGATTTCTTGAACATGATTAAACAAATAAGTTACTAGATCAATTGAGTGCCTATTTTCCTATTATTCTAAAATTATCATGATAACAATAACTTACCCGAGGTTTGGTTTTGCTTTATATAATACAAGACATTATCGCACAAACTTGCTATTTATGATTCTAAGTAAAATGAGAATATATGTGTTAAAAGTAAAATCAAAGTGTTATATTTCAGTACTTTGAAAACTCTAATAGTAATAAACCACAAGGTCCCGATACGTTGTATTACGAAGAAAAATATAAATAGTTAAAATTAAAATAAAATGTGTGTAACCCTTTATTTTCACGATTCTACAAATTTGAGCAAGAAATGATCAAAAGACCATTAAGAAAAAACTAATCTTACAAAGGTACAGTGAATTTGCAAAAACTTTTTCCAAGTTTTCATCGCTTCTACAATTTTAATATAATTTTACAAAATGGTTCGCGAGGGACCGGAGCACGTTTCTGGAATTAAAGTTGAACAAAGGGCAGTTTCTTAGTGGATTAAAAAGGGGGTTTAAAAAGGGGACTGTTTACTGCAGAATGTGATCAGTCTTTTTTTTTAACTCTAAATGTAAAGCTATTGGGTTTCCTACGTAGTTACGAAAATTGTTTCGATCATTTTCGTTTTTAGAGCACGGTTGGTCCACATCTCTTTAGTACTCAGTTTTGTTACATGGAAATTTTGACTGATCTATGTGCTTAATATAAATATTATATGATTTATTCGGTACATCATTTTAAACAGCGGCAATGACAGCAAATTTTTGTTTTTGAATAAGCCACTAGGTATATGGCGTTATTTAAGAGAAAATTTACTGTCATTACCGCTATTTAAAGCAAAATATGTACTGACTAAATCATAATTAAAATATTGATAATAAAATATTGTTTAAACCCATGATTTACTTACCTAAAAAGAGGAAATTAAAAGTATTTCCAATAACGCTTGTATACCAAACGTTACATACATTGATTGAACTTTAGATATAACAAAGCTTAGTACTAAAAAAGTGTAATCAAACCGTTGTCGAGAAAAAGTTATATCAAATTCAAATTCAGCACAGTTACGAAACCACAATAGATTTTCGTTATCGCGGAAAAAAATTCAATCACAACATTGTATAGCGATGTGGTTTTTAATAACAAACGCCTAATTTCCGCGTATCACAGATTAAGTACATCAAAATAATTCGTTTTCAGAGCCAAAAACGTGGATAATCGACCTAATCTCATACTTTTAGCCAAAAAGCCATTCCCAGGCGAAGCACACTTGCGCCAATGTAAATGAGAGGGCGTCGACAACGGCCGCACTCTTTACGATCGAAAAGCCTACAGTGTCTCGAAACATGACACTCTGAGGGCTTGATGTCCCATTGTGTACAGTACACAAAAAAACACAAACTTTACTAAGTTGTTAAACATCAGGTATCACTTAGCAGTGGAGCAGTGTACGCCAGTTCACCGCACCCTTCCCCAGCGGTCTTTTCCTCACGATGACAAAGCGAAGATAAAACTTTTTATGTTACTACTTTTGTTTACTTCAAAGCCTTGGCTTTGATGACAGGGAAATATAACGTCAGCAAAACAATTGCTCCGTCTGCCGGTGTATACGTTTGTTGGAGAATTCTTTTCTCTATACAGTAGGTGTTGGAAGTGCTCAATTCTATTGTCGAGTGTGAAATCGCAGGTGCCAAACAAAAATTGGATGTTTCTGATTAAGTATTCGATGGAATATGCTGTATGTCATTTTTATTATTTTGTTTCATTTTATGTGTTATCGGGAATAACGTTTTTATGGTAGATATATATTTTCTTCAACGTTACGATATAAACAACAAAAAAATATATGATGAAAATCGTTTCGGTTATAAGTTTGACTTTGTTACTTTGGAAGTTTTAGACAAAAGTTACATACGATAAAAATCGTAAAAGATGTTTGCTTGCAATTTCATCCTAAGTATCGTAACAAACATACAAATCTTGGAATCGGATCAACCTATACCCTGACTTCTAGCAATGCAAGCTACACAATCCAAGATAATCGTGTAATATATCGGCAAAGTAAATTTGTCTGTTTACTCAGCGGTTTGAAATTGCCCATTGCTCCCTGCGGCACCGGATGTAGGGGGCAGGGGGGCACTTCCGGTGGAATGGATGTAGCCCTCTACCGGACCGTAACACTATGAGCACAAAGTATTTATCTTACTTATAAAATAAAATAACGTTTCAGTAGGTTATTGCTGAGAAAATATATAGGTAATCACTTCAAGAGTTTATTCTGGTTATATATGTATGAGAAACGGGTGTTATAAAAAGTTTGGGACATTTTATACGCGGATTAAATTAAAGCAAAATAAAATAGACACTGAAAGACTAAGTATCTGTATTTTGCTAGTAGGAACGGCAAATAAGATTCTATTTCATCTTTTTTAGACTAACATTTGCCTACACCTTTGTTCGCGTTAAAATTTCGCGCTAAATTCGCTTTCTCGTTGGATAGGATGGGGTATTCTTTGTTGCTCCTTGTGTACACCCTAAAGAGAGACTACATGAACATTTTTAGCATTTTCTGTTCAGGGGCTGATGGCTGAAACGTCAGTCAGGGCTTTGATTTTATAAACAGGGTGGAACTTCAAATGCCTGGAGGAAATGTACTCTAAATACTGGTGATAGTTTTACAAAGAATATTGGCGAATCCTTATTTAAGTAAACAGTGAGCGTTTAGAAAAAAAACTTGTACTTTTGTTTATTCTTTTTTTTAATGTGAATATCCATAATAAAAGCTTCATGTGTAGAAGTCTCCAAAAAATAGTTGATTTATAAAGCTTGATTTGACTTGATCAGTTTGTTTTAGCTCCTGTCATTTTTTATTACGATACATAGGATTGCTTGTGACCAAGCACAAGTATTTGATTTTGTAATATAAGTAGATTTTAATTATAGGTAATTATAGTCACTTCAGAATGTAACGACTCATTTGTATGAATATTTTTTTTAATCCACATAGGAAAATGATTTATTACTCACTGGAGTCCTTATCCTTGGCTGTATAGCTTTTGCCTTGGCCGGCGAGTTTGAGGTAAAAAATTCCGATGGATTACGCTTACCACGACTTATTGCTGTGAGTTTTGGACAAGTTGATTAAGTTAAAAATATTGATGTACATTTACCTGTCATTATTATCATGGTCGGTTGGTGATAGTAGTAATTACCTGTGTAAATGTAGGTAATTTGAAATGATAACCTCAAAATTTGTACTCAATGACAATGCAATTATTATTCATCCTAGACATACGCCATAATATATATATTTTTTAAATGGATCCGGATTTCATGTCCTATAGTTTTAGATATTTTTGACTTCTAAACGCTCCACTTTAACTCCAACTAAAACCATGTATGGCAATCTGCCAATGTCCTTTACTTTAAGGAATCATTATTTCTAAAAAGAACAAAATCTGCATTTGAAGGTATTTCGAAATAAGTTTGGCACGCCCGGAAATTAAACCGGCTAAAATCCGCTTAAATTACCTTGTGTTTTTATGGCAAAAATCAATAATCAAAAATCAAGGATCAAGTTTCTCTAAAAAACTTGATAAATAAACGAAAAGCCATGAAACATAACATTATTTGAATTGATAGAAATAACTAATGGGAAATAAATACTGTAAATATTAATATTTTGCTCGAAATGAGCTCTATTTTTTTCAATTAAAAAAAATTATTTCGATAACTTTAAGTGCGAGTTGTGGTGAATATATAAAATTGTAGGTTCTATGAATATTATTTTTTAACTCATGAACACTCTCGGTATACAAGACCTCTTAAAACCGAAGTCACACTTTGAAACTTTCGTCAAGCGTAAAAGTTTTGTACCTATAATGAAATCAAATCTTTTAACTTTTTTTAAAGTTAAAACGAATTTTAAAAGTTTTCTCCGTAAAAAAGCCTAAAGACCTAAGGTCCTGTAAACGCAGACCATCCAACTGTCGTCCGATCCAGGTGTTGAATGATTAGTAACATAAGCTGTGCATATTCTGCTGTAATGAGCCGGACCATTAAATTTTCAAATGTTACTTTCAAATTTAAATTACTCATGTCTCACGCGGTTATGTCGTCCTAACAAAAAGTCTGCATTACAAAGACTGAAAAATTTATTTTTTGTTTTTATTGAAATTGCAATTTTGTTACCTAAATAGATTTTCGTAATTTTAATCAATACATTTCCTTGAATTATAGGTGATTTATCTTCTTCTTGTTATTAAATGTAAAAATTGAGATTTTATGGTTTTCCTTTCATTTACATCACCATGTTCGGTTAATGTGATTTGACACTTATTGTTGATTCTATTGATTGATGCCATTAAAATACAGGGTGTTAATTTGTCGCATATCTATATATATCTGGTTCGATTACCGGGCGTAGCAAGCTGATTGTCAAAGATCTATGAATGGAGTTTTTTTTCTTTGTCAAAGAACGTTTCCTTAGAGTAAATCTTGCTTTCTCCAGTATTTTGAGTACTTCCTTTCCAGATTGTATTGTAAAATTTCACCCTGTGTAGATAGAAGATTTATCCAAAGTTATATTGCATCTTTCCGGTAAGAGAGCAGTGATAATTCAAAGGAAAACCAACTGTCATAGTTTTTTGACTATTCTGATCTGCTGTTTTAATTTTAATGATCCATAAACCATAAAATTCAAATCAAACTTAGGTAAAAACAAATAAGTTAATAAAGTTTTAGTGTGAAAGAGTAACGAACAAGCTCACGAACTATCGCGATCATAATATAAGTAAAAATTAAAATATGGCTACAGATCCAAGGCATCAAGCATGTCAAACATAATTCAATGTCAAAGCCAAGGTTTCACGACCACAAATAAACTCAGCGCACAATATAACCGATCCACATTGCCATTCATCGCATTTAAAGTCCATTACACAACAAATTCAAAATCAATCACGTTCTTTCCTCAATTTCCTTTAACCAAACGCACCCTTACACTTCCCCTGCGAAAGCTGAAAACTACTCCCTAGTTGACACCCTACTTTATCCCTGTTTGTGGTAAACGAATGCTGGAAAAGACGAATGAAGCCATACCCGTCCTGTGAGAGGCCTAAGAGCTATTCCATAAAATCGATTTAAATCCGATAAAGCTTAGTTTCTTGGCATGGGCAAAGGTTAGCATAACTTCAAATTCCAATTTCTGATTTGTAATTATTTTTTCCTAAAGTTTAGTAATACCATTTTACATCTATGACTATGACTTACATCCTTTTTAAATGTAGGAATACGTTAAATGTAGTTACTAGTTTAATGCATGGGATACAATAGGCTTGGCTAAACAAAAACATCTTAATAATTAAATAAGGTTTAAACTCTTTAAAAAAGTTAATATTTTTATTTATTTCTATTTGTTTTGATCGTATAAATATCCTTTTTGTAGGGAACACTTTATTTTAGGTTATGATTTACAATACTTTCTAGAACCGAGTTTTATTATCCAGCAAACTTCGCAGTTATTTATCGGATGAAATTCGGCCCCAGTGCGTTAACTCTAAGGGTGTAAACTTAGAAGATTTGGCTAATATTAGCAATCCATTACTGTTCGTGGGTTCCGTCGAAGTGTCAGAATACTAAATCTAGAAGAGATTACCGAGGCTATTAGTGGAACAGCGGCGTAGAGTTTCAATGCGATTGCTCTTGTTTTGTTTTACTTTGTTTGAGCACAGTTGGAAACTACAAAGATTGTGGGATGCTGTACTCTGTTTTCAAAACTTGAAGAGGAAGCGAAATTTCACTATGCAATCCAACTATAGTACTCTTTAACGAAACAGTAAAGTGAGTCGACTAAAAAATATAAGTATGTACACTCATACATTTTTATTTTTACTTAAATTGTTTTAATTCTGGCTTAGCTTTAAATTTCGTTACTACAGTAATAATAATTAAGGTAAGTATATTGTAAATATAAATAAACAAATGTAAAACCTTTTTAAGGATCACGATGACTAGCTACGTCTACATGTATAAATGACTTAGACTTTATCCATGATTTTGAAGAACTAAGTTTACCACGAAAGAAAAGGCAGTCCCTATCAGGATTCCAAAAAACCTAAAAGTCCACTATATGATCCAAAATAACTTAAATAAATGCTACGATTTAATGATTTAAAAACCAAACCCATCAATTCATTCTTTTGGCCGTCGTAATACGGTAAATGTACACAAAATCGACATCCTATATCATTCCAATTGAAAGCCACAGCATACAGGCGTGGAGACAAAGCAAACTGGGGCTCGACCGCGTAAGCGGAACCCGTCAGTTCTACCACGTCAGGGCGGGTCGTGTACAATGACTATGTCAAAAGTTGCCATATGTTAGCAATGTTGGTGGATGTGGAATATTTATTTTTATAAATGATAAGGTAAGGGTGATAAATATGGTCGTATGTTATTTGATTACTTAAATAAAAATTGTAATAAATGAAGTCATCTTAACACCTCTAAATATATGAAGTGTATACGAATAAATATACGAGTGGCTTTTCCATATAAAATTAAATTAAACGCATTCATAAATATGGTTTAAGAAAACTTTTTTAAACTATGGTTTAAAAAACTTGGATAGCTTCCTTGCATCCGAGTAAAACTCAAGTCGTGTAAATATTCAAAAATAAATATCGCATACAAGTTACTTACATTAAACAAACAGGGGTTCAGTACCACCTAATGGTATTTTCATCACGTCAGGGAGTGTGTAATGGGTAATGTCAAAAGTTAGTTATTTATATTGTGGGTGGTTGTGGAATGCTTTTATATATATCCAGCTACATCATATAAAAACACGTTATAAACGTTATCCTATTTTTAAAGATTTTGTATGTAGATAAGATTCGTGATATTATTAGCAGATGAAATAATACGCTCGAAATCGACGTTCCTTATTTGGTAAAATACTGTGTAAACACGTAATAAGTATTCGTTACTTCAAATAGTAACCCATTGCAGTACGTAAAAATAATACATGTTTTAAATCTAGTCGAAGTTATAAAAGCTAAGTACTCCAGATATATTTCTACGAAACGCGTGGAAGCTAAACCGCACATTCTACAATTCACATGCACAAAAATAGTAACAAAAACTCTTAACATATTTATTAAATACGTTTTTTACTATTTTCATAGACGGCAAACGAGCACTCAACCAACCTAATGGTATGTGTGGTCCGCACCCATAATACCTATATAAGCTACAAACTTAGTTTAACGTTCTTTTTAACACGCTAATTGGTGCAAACTACAATGAAAGTAACAACTAACAACCTGGGATCAATGCCTCCAGTGAGCGACGAGGAATTTTTCATAAAAGAACTTTTGTTCGTTCTACATAGTAACATTCCTATACTACACGCGACGTTGCAATAAAACAAAAAAAAAGTATAAAACGTATCGAACAAACTCAAAGTTTGTTTTTCTGTCGTTACGTTACGAACTTAACTTCCGTATTGCCAGAGACTAGTAAATAACTATAGACTAACCATGTCTAACAAAATTTTGTGACTTGAAAAATAGTTGTTTTTAAGATAGAGAGATGGCTGGATGATAAGTTGTATTAGATTTACAAGTTATTTAAATTTAGTCAAAATAATGCGTAAAAAAACTTAAGATGGAGCTGTTTACAAAATCATTTGATATTTCATTGCAAGTACTATCCGTAGGTATCAGGCGACAACAGACGTTGCCAGCTAGTGCATTATATTATTTGATGCTATGTTGCCACTCTTATAATTCAGTAACAGAAATCTTTACACCACCCCGGATATTATTTGTAGTGTAACTGGATGACTGTATTGCCAGGATATAATTTTTCCCACAAAAATATAGCATTCATCTCCACAGTTTGTTCTTATCTACCTTAACACAATAAAACGAATTTCAGTGCATTTAAATAATAGGTTTTTTATATTTTAATTTATTTCTTGATATCGATAAAAATTATGTCTTAATAAGTGCATAATTTTTATTTATAATGCATATAACTCATAACTATTTTGCAGTAGTTAAAAAAATATTTTCTTGCTGGATGGATTTTGAAATATTATGTAGATATTGTATTTAGACACTTATAACTTAAATCAACTTTTTTTGTTCTTTTTATGACATTTTATTTGTTTGACAATTTGAATTCTTTGTCGTTTATTGTTGTTGCTATGGGTGTTTGTTTGTTTTGGAACTTTTCCCTGCATTTCTTTGAATTCACAATTTTTCTGCTCGCCTACTGTGACTCGTGCCGATCAAAGAAAATAATTTCGCACATAAATCCAAACAAATAAAAAGCACAAAATAAAATATTTGACTATAAAGCTGACATGAATATATTTTTGTGATATTATTTAATATGTTATGATTTTGACACTTTTTAAAGTAATTAATACAACTGAATATCTATGTCATCTATTTTAAATCATAAAGATTACCTCAAGTATTTCTTTTTCCATAATGATTCACCTATAGTTCGAGAACCTTGTCTCTATCGGTAAAGATGCACGCAGTTACATATTCTTTGATTTGCTTTTATGTCTTTTATATATTTATATACATAATTTGGTTCTGACTTTCTTTTTAGTAATTATTATAAAATGTTATAAAAATTAAGATATAGTCATTTTTTGCGTAAAGTACTGAAATCAAAAGCTTATTGAGAGCCTGGAATGAACTCAACTATTTACTTGCTAAGGTTTCAGGTTATTTGACAACGCCATCTAGCAGTTTTAGTCCGTATTAATATACAAACAAATATTTTGCATTACGTTTCTCGTCAATAATTCATATAAAAATTAAAGACGACAAGGTTGGTCTAAGCTATTTGAGAGCGACATCTAGTAATAGCTTGGATTTTGAGCTTTTTCCGAGTCACGAATTTTTGTATGGAGATGGTCAGTCTATAGTTATTTACTAGTCTCTGGTACTGCCTACATTTATGCAGGGTGAAAATAACGTTACAGTTATATTACAAAGTATGGTAACCTATGGTATGGCAAACAACATAATTATTCTTACTATTAGTACACATTTTGCTATTTTGAATAATCTTTACTTTGAATTAAGATAAAGTACATAAAAAGTTGCTATTACGTGATTTAAAATCAATTAATTTTTTTCTTCGCTTCCAAAAAGCTGGCTTTATTTATTCAGCAATTGTATTCCTACCACAATAACTTAAAACCTTAGTTCTCCAGTCCGTACAGCCACTCGTTCGAAACACCCAAAGCAGAAACGCCACAAACCAATCTTCAATTAAAAGTTGCCAAACTTGCAACCGAATTGTTGCCAGCCAGAAACGAGATTCCAAATTTGACATGTGGAAAATTACTCCCCTTTCCAAGATCAGTGCCATATTTGGTACGCCTCCTGACAAAATAACCGCCTTTGAAGATATTGTTACAGCTTTAATGACTCAACTTGAAAGGTGTTTTTACCCCAAAGTAATTATTTAAATAATTGAACAAGTTTGCGTTGAAGCAATTTTTGTTAAAATATAATAAGTTGTTCCATATGTATGTTATTTTATGAATGTTATTTTAATTAAAGTTTGTGCAGCCATAGGAACATTAGAAGCAATCTGCTGCATATACTGAGAACTGTGTTTATATATAAAAAACTTGATTTAAGTTAAAACCACATACCTAATATTTTACATACATTCATATAATTATTGTTACTGGTATTAACCGTTATAATTAAAGTATAAATAAATAAATAAATAACATAAATTTACTCCAGTTTCGGCAAGTGAGAAAACTACTTTCTGCTCCAATGTTACGTACGTTCACAAACTGTCAATAAGAATTAACTATGAATATTACAAATTTGATCTCAAGTCTCTACTGCATATTTAATCACAGCCTATGAATAAATGTTAGTATAGTAGTCTATGTGATTGGTTGAGTTTGGCATTCATGTTTATTAGAATTATGGTAATGTCTTTGAAGTTATCTAGTAATACGTTAAACTATTATTGGGCTCTCTCATCAGGGGCCACCCTAGTTATAAAACTGGATTAACTACTGTCAACCCCATTCGTATAAATATGTGAGGCGTGTATCCTTATCTCAGGGGCACTACCCACTTCTTCGAGCCTGCACATTCGGTTCGGCAGTGAACAACAAGACCGGTGAACAATAACCCCGATTGGTATTGGCCAAGCGACATTTTTCCCGAACATTCGTTTTGCCAATGAACCCCTTACATCGCATCAAAATGACATTAAATTCCCGGGAAAAACAAAGTGTGACATCTGGTATTAAAGAATAATAAATTACAAAGATTCAGAAGATGTCTATAACTTAACCGTAATTCAGTATGAGTAATTAAAAAAAGTATTAGTAAGTAATTCACTTTTATTTCAAAAAACTCCTTACGCAAATAACTTCAATAAATAAAAAATCCAATAGTTATTTTCAAAAGCTCGGTGCGGCTGTAAGTTTCGAGGCCCAGTCACCTCGGTTGCTTATTTATGGTACGTTTTTGCCTGTGAAGCTTTCGAATGAAAAGGGTAGACGCTTTTATTGAAAAGCTCTGCCTGCCCACATAAACAGAAAGCTTGTATGAAAGACCTGGGAATGTGGAGAGGGAATCTCGGGGTCGTGCTAACCTAGTTGAAATTTAAATGGTGTTGAGGTAGAAAATTATGTGACGTGTTGTAGTGATTAAAAGTAGAATAATAGTAGTGATTAATATTGTAAATATTTTGATACTGATTATATTATCGTCATTGAACGATTATGAAAACACAACTGAAATGTATATTTCAAAAAGAGCTATATTGAAGCTTGAACCTAGAACACATCAATAAAGCTACAGTATTTATATGTTTTAATCAAAACTAATTATTCAATCTCATAGTTTCTCTATTACTGATTAAAATACTTAAATAAAAACCTTAAAAGAAGGTAGCTTTAGCAGTACCACACTAATCAAATAAGCCCCTTACCCTATCAATCCAGTTTTGGACGCTATTAAAAACCTTAAAGCGAGTATCCTCACTCAAAGCTTACCTAAAATTAACCGTCGCGTTTACAAAAATGCTCGGCACTTTAATGTGTATCCCTGCACTTTGTACACTGTACAGTCATGTCTATTTACAGGTAAGCAGGAGGTGTCAACGTGCAAGAATGGGTGTATCGTAGAGAAGGAATATGGATGTATTTTTAAATTGTTAATATAAAATAGCGGTATAAGTTGTACAGAAAAAAGTTAAAGGCATAATACACACATCAAAAAAGTGTAAGTATTGCTTTTTTGCACATTATTTCAAATTTATTAATCATATATTATATCTTTTCTTACCAACTAGGTAGTACTAAAGTAAACTTTTTGGTACTAGATGACATACTGGCGTTTTTTCACAATATTTAAAGCGAATGCATGTTTTTGAATTTTAATGCGTTTTTTTTGTGTGGCGTGAGTGTTGGAAATCATTTATTACTACTAATTTTTATTGATTAATTGAGAACAATTTTAATTGTAAGACATTGTTTACGACATGGAGCGACATCATTTGACCTCACACGAAATGCTAAGAGCCGTAGGGATGTTGGAAGCGGGAAGCAGTCAATCTGAGGTATCACGATATTTTGGTGTCAACAGAATTTTGGCGTTATTTGCCATCTTTATCAGCGTTACACTAACACGGGAGATCCTGTCGAGCAGCACCCAGGCCGCGGCAGGAGTACAACCACTCGGCAAGACCGATACCTTCAACTGACCGCAAGACGTCAGCCGATGTTAACCGCCCGTTTAAAGCTACAAAACACAAGTGGTGTTGTTGTTAGCACCCAAACCGTGCGAAATCGACTGCATGAGTACGGCCTACATACACGACAGCCAATTAGGTACCTAGGCATCGCGCTCGTCGAAATGAATGGTGTAGAGAACACATATCATGGACCCAGGAGCAATGGAATAAAATTTTATTTTGCGATGACTCTCGATTTGGGTTTAGGCCTGATACTAGAAGGGTAAGAGTGTACCGTCGTCCTGGAAATACAAAGGGGTTGAGGTGCCTTCAAGAAGTACATTCATACAACGGTTCAACAGTTATGGTATAGGCGGGTATTATGAAGAACAGACGAACTGAGCTCGTTTTTGTAAATGGAAACATGAACGCTGCAAATTACGTTGAGGATGTTCTAAGGCCTTATGGCCGTCCATTTGCACAAACCCTTGGCTTCGATTTTACGTTGATGCAAGATAATGCGCGTTCACGTACAGCTTTGCACACCAGGGAGTACTTGGCAAGGGAAAACATCCGGGTATTGCCTTGGCTTGCACAATCGCCAGACCTAAACCCCATCGAGCACGCAGGGGACATGCTCCAGAGACGTATTTTAGAGGGATTGGGCGGAGCGACAACATCCTGACAACTGATGGACTTACTAAAATTTCATTGGGAGCAATTGCCGCAGGATAACATAAACAGTCTCATCGATTCTATGAATAATCGGTGTCAGCAAGTTCTCAACAACAGAGGCGGCCGCTCTTTGTATTAAGTTATCCAATTTCTTTTACAATAAATTAATTTTGTTTAACAATTTCATTAAGTTTATAAAAAATTTTGTTGCATAGGCATCTTAGTTTGTACTACGTATGATACAGTACTCGCAATGTTGTTAATTTATGTTATTAAAATAAAAGTTATAAAAAAATTGATTTTTAATTTGAAAAGACACTAAAGAATAATATAAATAATAAAATACTAACGATTTAATGTGAAAATACATGTAAAATTCAAATTTGTATATGTCGCTTGACTTTTTTAATGTGTGTATTAATTCCAAGATTACGTTATGCTATACATTCCTGGTAATCCGGCCTTTTATTATCAGGAATAATAAGATAATATCCATTTGCTATCGATGTAAGACTGTAAACAGATAGCTGAGCCCTGACTTTCAAAAATGTAATTCACACTTTTCTCGGAAACGCCACCTCGCAATTACTAGCAAATACTTCTAAAGTTGTGCCGAGAAACTTGTTATTTACTCAGCAGCAAATTTTGTATTTATATTTTAAATTATTCATATATTTGTATATAGTAATCAGTTTTATTCAACAGTGACAAGGAATAAACAATACCAACCGTGCTAGGGTTCTAACTCTGGACCTACGATTTGCGAAAGACGCGACAAGCCTCGGGAATTTCTGTTAGAAAATAATATTGTTATTTAAGAAACACCGTTAGACCTAATCAAATATCAGGTACTGATAATTTCTTTATTTTAATTACATAAGCAATAAACAAAAATCGTTGCTTCCAACATGTTTTAAAACGGGAGGATAAACATAACAACCTTAATTACTACAATGTGTAAGGTAACAGCTTACATTTATCAAGTAGTAGGTACATAATTCTCAATTTTGTGCATACGCCCTTACAGTTCTTGCAAAATGGTGACGTCACGTTCTTGTACCGGTGAATTACGAATGTTTACACAAATATTCTTTGTAATTATTGTTTATTACTTACTTCTTCAATACTTTATATTGTTAGATAGATAGGTAAATATTAAATTAAGCCATTGAGATGTGGTCACAAGACAGTGACTTAAAAGTCGAAGTTTTATCTAAGGTCTGCTTTCGCAGGATACTTATTAAAATTTAATTAATTATAGATTGAATTAAATTAGATACTCTACAAGATAGTTGCTCGCTCTTAGGCACGTAGTCATTCAATATTTACTTCAGCCTTTACCCCGCGGTATGACGTTCATTAACTCTCATGCATAATGCAACAATATCCTATTTTTCCCTCCATTTTGCACGGCAGCGGGGGGGGTCAGGGATCCTTTGGTTCATTAGTGATACATCTGACTTTCATGTATTCAGGGACATGAAAACAGAACAGATACCGATGTCAATTGTTAAAAGGAATGTATTGCGGGACTTTGGTTCTGTTCCAAAAATACATTCTCGTAGGTTTGTGATTTTGAGACTGAGCTTTACATGATTGAGTTTTATTTGCGTTTGAAAATATCGCTCTCTTTTGTTTTAAAGAAATGTTGCTTAACTTTACTTCTAGAACTCCCGATTCATTTATTATTCCTCTATAAGAGAATTATGAATGTAGAAACATGCGATATTGCATACTTGGAAAAATCTTTTATCTCATTCTAGAAAAATCGTATACAAATTTTGGCATTATAAGTGCCACCATTAAAATACCTATACTATTGAATATACACAAAGAATATACTCGTATGAAAGTTTAACGTTCAACTTATAGACCCAATGTCTCATTGGGTTATGTGAATGCTCATAATATTATTAAGTTTAACGTTCAACTTATAGACCCAATGTCTCATTGGGTTATGTGAATGCTCATAATATTATTAAGTTTAACGTTCAACTTATAGACCCAATGTCTCATTGGGTTATGTGAATGCTCATAATATTATTCCTTCTCTGGTATATTCAATATATTTTACCACTTCGTTGATTATTGCAGTGTTTGTACCAGTACAAGCTAATGTCGCCAACGTAAAGGAAAGTAATAATTGAAAATTACAAGTTGGTTTGCTTTTTCCCAAAACCTAGTTCATTGCAGAAACGTAGCTGAGGAATCAAAAATTGAATATCATTATAATTTCAACAAGTATACCGAAGTATTACAGTGAATAGTAAATATACATATAAAGCGATGTCAACCTACGAGTAACTATTTTCGTTCATGTAAGGTCGAGAGACGAAGTAGCACAAACACATACAGAGACTACAATAGGATTAGGCCACCCCTCTTTCTGCTCAGGGGAGGTGAAAATGTAAGCACCAAAGCGTACATAAATATGTAGAATTGATCACATTGCACGAGTTCAGTTCGCTGCACACAAATGTATTATTTTTAATAACTGTTTTAACATATCCTTTATGGATTAAACAATATGATACAATTTTTCATTTTATTTATTACTTACAACGTGTACCACGTGAAAAGCTAATAACTAATAATCGCTCTACAATAACGAGCAATGAACGCACGTTAATTTTAAACACAGCAGCCCCCGCACCATCAATTAGTAAAGCAGCCCCACGTTGATCGGAAACTCACACACACAACACATTATAAATTCACGCTTACAATCCAGAACTCAAACATGACCCGAGCGGTTTATATTAAAATCGGGAATATTTGCCCAAAATTTGTATAAGTAAACCGTTGGCAAGCTACGCGGGCACACGTAGCGCTTCGTCTACGAAATTCTCGTAGCGTAGCGTAGAGCGCGCGGGTTTTATATTACAAGCCGTGTTCCGTAGAGGTTTAAGGAAATAAATCTTTTCTTAAACCTGCCATGAAACAGGAAAAATTGATGATACTTTAACAAGGTGTTCGTATATTGCTACCATGTTTTATTTAGAACGTTGTCAGGGAGAATATTGTAGAGTGGATATTTTGTTTTGTGTTGAGAGGATGAACTGTTGATTTATGGAAAGGTTTCTTTGCATGGTTCTGGTTTTATCTTTTGATTTTTCATCAAGGCTTCTCTTTACATATTTTACCAAAAAAAATTATTATTCGCTGTTTCGTCAGATAGAAATTATATTGTATTGTACAATTATGACCTTTAAAATAATAATACTAAAATTAAGGCTTAACATTAAATGGCTTTTATTATCAGCACCGTAATATTTGAGTCAAGAATATACTTATTTGAAATGCATATAAAGTTTTACGATAACTTCATCCTAGAACATTAGGAGTATTCCTATAATATGTGGAAATCCTAGACTGTGCTCCGGAGACCCATAAAATAGTTCTGAGTTTTCATTTCATACGTGCAAATAGAACCTATTCCACTAACCTATCCACATTAGAAATAACGTTATATTATCATATTATTAGTTTTCCTTGTGACTTCATTCGTGACCAAATTCTAGGCAGGTATGTCTGTTCAATTTAATTTCATCTAATAATAAATAATAAATCTTTATTTATTACACTCGTTCGTTTTGCACATTCCTTCACTGAATCATACAAATTCATAAGCATTCGTTTTATTGTACTTTGTAAGTCTTCATAAACTTCACGTGTATAAAATTTGTGTATAGTGGAGTATATGGAGAATCATACTATAAATGGAAGATTTACTTGATTATTCTTAATATAATATAATTCATTTTATAAGTAGGTAAATATGTCACATAATTCCGCTGCGCAATCTATTCTTTCACGAATATAATAAATCTAACTTTTATGAGAAAAGTTGCAGAGAGGAATTTCTTCCTCATTTAAATTTCAATATCTCAGTATAATACCTTTTGTAATAATTATTTACAATCACCAAGTTTTTATATACTTTTGTCTGGCGTTTCTTCAAAAAGATAATGGAGCTCGAATTCGAGATTGTATCTTTTGGCTGACGCTGCCAACTTGTAGTATATACAATTACTGAGAAAACTTCTGAAATTATTTCTATAAATAATTTGTACCGTAAAAGCTGTAAAAGTTATTATATTTTTTATCAAAACCAGTTGAGTAAAATGCAATCTCGGTTGCTATAAGCTTGGTTCGACTTGAATGCTAATTCTATGTTAATTGAAACTCTTCATTGATATTCACAAGGCAAACGAATGATAATAATTTTCTCAGATAGATGGATTCCAAGCCAGCAGATATAATGTTGTTAGTTAGTACCTAACTAGATTCAATACTATTATGTTCATGATGTCGCCTAAAATTAAGTGATTTATTTTATCATGCGTAAAAAATGGAGCTATTAAGAATAGAATAAGTTATATCTAATTTTCATATAAAAATGAACATTAGTAATAATAATATACAGTAAGTGTTAGTTGCCCTGCCTCATAAGCCGGAGGTTCCAGGTTCGAGTCCTGGTCGGAGCATTTGTGCGATGAACACAGATGTTTGTTCTAGGGTCATGGTTATTGAAATTTATATACGTATGCTTATTCTGGGTCCCCACCCCCCAGATGTTTGATTTGTTTGTCTGGGGATTTATTTATTTAATTATCCCCGTTCTAATTATCGGCATAACTGATCTTTTTGTAATTCCAAAACTGTAGATCCATAACTGGCTGTCAGTATTTTATAGATAATGAATAACTGTAATTAAATTAAGAGCTGTGAATTCTGTAATCAATAAATTTTATTTAACTTTGTGAAAATGACTCAGCGACGTGATAAGGTCGGGATAGAATTTAAGAAAATAATACAAGTCTTTTCAACTTTAATTTTGTATTCAAACCATGGATCAGCCATTATCGCAACCCGACCATATTTACCGAACGTCAGCATTTTGAACACCGCGCGCCGGCTCTCTGGCAGTAAAAACCACCGTTTTTCACTTTTCCCACGACAAAGCCTGGAAATGATTACAGCTGCTCCTAAATTCAAAAATAAAAAAAATACTTTTTTCTCTGACAGCGCTGATTGGTAGGCGCAATTTGTACTCCGGCTTTATACAGTGCGACTGCCATTAGTTAGCCGTAGAGGCCTCCGGGGACACCTTTACAAATTGAAGCCCATTTTCTTTAGTTTAATCTGTTTACTAAGTCATATATGAAATGGTAATTTCTCATCGTTTGAGTAAATTACTTCGCTTCATTTTCGCAGCACCGTGTGCAAAGGACTTTGTCACAGTCGCAAATAAATTGTTATGTAGAGGAACGTGGGAGGAATTTTGTTTCGCTTACTTTGCCGGGTGTAACCTAGTCTGGTAAACAAATTTTGTTTGAACAATAATCTCCATGTCTCGCATCGCTGATATTATTGAACAAAAGTTATGTTAAAGTTGAGCAAATCCAAAAGCTGAATTACTGAATTTTAAAAAGCATATTACTCAGTTTACTTGTAAAACAAACCTAGTTAGATATATTATAAAATAAGCTATAATATGACTTTTTACACTGAATATCGCTGTAATAAAATAAAGCAAAACTATTCATCTTTATATAATCAGAAATCTAACCATCCGCAGAAGATTATGCTATATAAAATACTAGCTGTTACACGCGGTTTCACTCGCGTTATTCTAAATTTCGTGGGAATATCGGGATAAATAGTATCCTATGTGTTATTCCAGACTATAAACTATCACTGTGCCAAATTTCATATGGATTCATTTAGTAGTTTTTACGTGAAAGAGTAACAAACATCCATCCATACTTACAAACTTTCGCGTTTATAATATTAGTAGGATAGTAGGATTCCACTTATCTACATATGTTTCCGATACACCTTAAATCACTTAAAAATGAGAACACCGTACAACAAAAGATGTTTAACTAATCTCCAGATATAAAATTAATAGAATCCCCTGATTGTAGAATGTTTTATCCTGTCTAAAGCTGCGACGATCAAGGCGAGCTCAGCGCGCGTCAAGGCGGATTATCTTTTAATGCCCACTTCTTAGACTCGTCAGGTTTGAGACTGAGTCTTACGGACTCGGGCATTGAGCATTTCTGAGACAGTGCCTGTCTTAAGTCTGCGAGCGAGTGTCTTAGGCGCGGCTAATTGCGGAACGCTTGCACGGCAGTCTCTTAAGTGCAGCTTGAACTTTATGCAGTACCTATGAATTGCGTGTTTCATTGTGCTAGTAATCCTAAAATGTGTGGGTTTAACTAAAATATTTATGAGTGTTATTTAACTAATTACTTATACTTAAGAAACTTATAGTTTAGAAAACGAAAGTTTTAAATAATGAATTATTTAAAAAATCTGTTAAAAGGGAAGCGATATTATATTTTATTAAATAAGTAACTTTGTCTAGGTACAAAGAAATGGATTTTTTGATGACATAAAAAAACATGTTACAACATAGCTCTTGTTATGGCGTACACAAGTATTAGATTTTCGGTGCTCTAACCTTTGAGCTACTAAGATACAATGATACTGTAGAAAAGCGTACCCAATTAAGTACATTTTATACTATTCTATACTGATTCATTTTCCAAATAAAAAATCATGTTTATACCGCTTTTGTGCATTTACTCCAACACAATAAGAATTATTACAAGTACAATTATAGCTTCCGTGGTATAAAATACATTTATTTGAAAACATTGACGGTCTAGCCACATAAAAAGGTAAACATCCATCTTTAAGCACTAAGTAGAGAAATACAAAATACAATTCAAACCAACAGAATAGTCACCGGGGACTGACATTTTTATTTAGCTGGGTTATACATTTAGACGGGGTTCAAAGATAAACAGGTGTTTATGGTTTTTTGTGGTAAGACCGTATTTATTGAAAATAAAGGTACAGATTTCAAACAAAATACCTGGAAAACTTTAGTGTACATTATTACAGTTACCTTTCACGTCAATATTGACATTGCTAATTAAAACAAATAATCAGCTCCATTAAAAATTAATTTTTTAATGTCGCTCAAACTCGGCATCGCTTAGTTAGACAATGTATGAAAAGTTTGACAAATTATCGTACGGCCGACAAAGCGCGACAATATGAAATATGGCTTTAGCTGATAAACTTAATTATCGTATAATGATGAAGGGAATGCGCTTTAATTACATTATTGTGAGTTACCATAATAGCCTGCGGTTTATTAAATATATTTCACTAGCTTTTGTTTTTGCCTCGTCTTCGTTCACATTAATTTCAATTACTCGTGAGAGTTTGGAGATAAAACATTCTGTGTATATATTCTTATTTTATTTAATCGTAAATATCACTGAGCACCAGTTTAATTTTACTACCGTTGATTGAACGTGGGGTAAGTAATGAACTTTCCTATAACTTAAAATAGATCACACGAATCATCTCATCATCATATTATGGAACGCATCTCAGTTTTTAATGATGACTACAAATTAGTTTTTAACCTCAGTTTAAACCCACAAGTATTTAAGTACAAAATACACAAAAGGTTCACGTGTGTTACTCAATTCATGTATATAATTAAATAAACCGTAAAATAATTCTAAAAGATAGCCTATAAATTGCCTATAAACCTTCACAGGAGAGTGACCTGCAATCCCGCAGTAGACTGTAGCAAGTGAGTAGATCACCTAAGCTAGGAGTAATCTCAAGTGATTGATAGGTAGTATTACAATAATTGACGCTGAAATGGACCCTGTATTGTCCTGAACTAAGCGAACCGGCATAAACAGCCAATTTAGATCGCAAGATAGCTTTCAGAGTGTAATTAAATTGATTCATATTATTATAATGATTATTATAATTAGGTTTAGTTATTGAATCGATACCAATATTTAATTGGTAAGAACAGAGCTGAAAGAGGAAATGAAGGAAATTGTTTGCATGTATTTCTTCTGAAATTGCGGTAATAAAGAAACATTAATTTGTGCTATTGAAAAGTTTGTTAAATTTTTATAACATTAAAATTCATACATTGCCTACACATTGACTCACTCAAACCTGGAGTGGTGAGCATTTTCACGTACTGACAGTTCAAATATGCTTCTTGTGGTATCTATTTCTGGTAGCTATAGCCTCTTTATAAAGAAATATTTACGACACTATTCATAACATGAAATAAGTGTTTCTTTCAAATTTACTTAACAGAAAATATCTTGATATTATTACTCGAACTTTATCAATTATTGTCTCAACAATTTGATAGCAACAATACTATAGCAACAATACTTTAAAAACAATTTTACGTAAAGCTTAAATGTAAAATCACCCCACTCACTAAATCAATCCATTCATTCCTCACGACTAACTTTCCCAACACTACCGACCTTAGAAAACACTTCATAGGAGTAAAAAGGAAACTTCAAAAAAGGCTTGGCTTTAACAAAACCAGTGAAAAAAGAACTGCAAAAGGCCAGACGCAGACACGACTGTCTAGCACAGCGGCGGCGGTGGCGAAGTCTTTCCTTCTAATTATGGGCTTAGTCCCAAGAAAACATTCGACTAATAAATGTCTAGGGGTTTTGTAGGCACAGGCACATTCCCATGCAAATGGTGTTGGCTGACTTTTTCAAACGTTTCACGCCATTTTGGAGTTTATTAAGATTTTATTAAATTATGCGGGAAATCTTTTGGGGATAAGTTGTTTTTGAGATAAAGGTTGCAGTTTTACGAATGATTTATTATTAATCCCTTCTAGAAAATAAACCTATTTAAATACTTAGAAGAAATTGTTAATTTAGAAATAAATTATTTAATGTTTTTAAATTGAACCGTTTTAATAATTGGATATGAGCTTAATAGTTTAGTCCCTTTATTAGAAAGTTTAAGGATCAAGTCAATTCATTTATAAATATTGATATGAAAACATTTTGCATACATACATTAAAATAAATTTTGCCCGCGTAGCTAGTCATTATCTCACATTACAGCTTTAATAGGTAAGTAAGAAATATCTCAAAGTCACAAAAAATATCCAACAAAAGGATGTAAATAAATTCCTGGATCAAAAACATTTCGTAGCTATCCCCACGTGGCTATTGTATCAAAGCATGTCCTTTGTATGAAAAAAATTCATTACAACCGAAGTTCTTACACTCGTCCCACATTCTATTGTTGAAGTTATTAATCTGAATTCAGAACAACCCTTCAGAACCCTCAGCTCGGAAGCACTTACAGGGGCACTGGGCTATCGAACGCACCGCTCATTTGTAACATTGCGTCTCGTCTACCGGCGAGATGGATCCACGTGCCGAAATTATCAAAATAGCAACAATACAAAATTTTAAAAAAAGGAAAGAACTATTTGTTTTTTTTTTTATTAAAATAAAAAAAGGTTTATGTAAAAAAAGGTTGTACTTACAGGGGCGCGCGGTGTTGAGCAGCAGTTATAAATATCTCGTAATGGCCGCAACGCATGCCGGGCGAGAGGCGACGGCACGCGGCGAACGCCGACTGACGCACGCACGCGCGCGTCTCCGCTACGGACGCGTAGACTTGGAGACGCATGTTCACCGGAGATGTCTACGAAAATATTGAAATTTTCTTTTATTTTCATTAGCATTTTGTACCTCTAAGCATTATTAGTGCTTTTAATGTAACTATAAAAGTTAATAAATAACTGTAATATGTTTTCTTTCTAATAGTTTTAGAATTAAGTATGACAGTTAAGCTAAATATTTACAGATAATATGCGATCTGTGTCAACACAGCCTAAGGCTCTGACTCAAATTCTCGTGGCAGCTATTACGTTAATGCTTCGGGGTAGATTTGAACAATAAAAATAAACGTTTGTCGACTGCCGCGGGCCGTCAAAACTCCTAAACGAGGCAACTTCGCTATTCATTGCCTTTATTGAAAGCAACGAATTGCTGCAAACAGAATTCCGCGTTATTGCCGAGTCACAAACCGTAAATAAGGTTTAATTTGTTTGTCACAAGCGCCGTAAAATTATAGATACATTACGCTCTCTACTCGTTATCAGTTAGAATAACCCTTTTTGTGCGCATTGAGGGTAAACGATGGTTAGTCATTACTGTAATTGAATAATAGCTACTTTGCTGATTCGGCGTCTTTTTGCTGTGCTTAGTAAGTCCGTTTATTTTTATTCGAAACGAATCAAGGTTTAAATAACGCTTTATAAAAATTATTATGTTAGTGTTTACAGAGTACCTCTTAAAAAAGTAACTAGGATGTTTATAGACAACGGGACATTTTAAGAATTTTGGGTTACTTCTGTAAGGTTTGTTTCAAAGGGATACGCAAAAGATAAATATCCAGAATGACTGCCCTGGGGTGGTACCGACGCAATATTTTATCTGTCTCACATTAAATACGTGCTAGCGTTAACACATTCGAGATAAAAAAAGGAAAATGCTGAATAAGAAAAGAACGCTGTGCTGAACCACTACGAGTATAATTAATTGCTTTTTCAATGTTATTGGAAATATCTGATTTCTGTTTTATTTTTACGCAAAAAACTTTATCTGTGAATCACTTTAATTAGTAGTGGAATATAAAATAATATATATATATATATATATATATATATATATATATATATATATGTGTGTGTAATTAAAAAAGTACGTATTGAATTGAAAGACAGGTATCTTAAGAATAGGTATAGAGCATCGATCGTGTCATTATCAGACTAAATTCATAACCATACCTTAATAAATCCATCTTGTGAATCAATAGTTTTTGGCTCACTTACTGACCGAGTTCGAAGCCTGATTTAGAAGCTCAGGTCAACGATCGCCAAACCTCGACTTGTGGGAGCGCGTACTGGCCAAGTACCAAGATTGGCTGCTTTGATAGTAGACTCCAGTATTCACTGACTTTTGTATGTTTTTTTACAGGTACGGTATGGATTTACTGTTTAGTAGATGGTATATTTAGTTTTAATAATTGTGCTGTTTATTGGGTGTAAATTTGGTTGATGAAAAAATGTGTTTTGAATCAAATTTAATTTTTATCTATATTGAACTAAAAAAAGTATAAACTTTATATGAAACGTTTCATTTAATTAAAGATGTATTAAAATATTTACATTTGTTGCTTTTCTACGCGTCTCTGGACCATTCTCTCAATAGTTTATAATATTGAATGGTTTGCAAGTTTTTTTCAGTGAAATGATCGTCAAGGAGTCGATTGTCAAGCAAGTAAACATTAATAAATAATAGCACGACTTAGTGCACTTACCTATTGTTTCGTCCATGACAGCTAACATTCTTTCCACAAATTAAAGCAATACCGAAAATCTATTCCTAGTGTGGTAACAGCCTCCCAAAATTTACCCAATAACTTCCCTTTACCCCCAAAGTAGCCCAATTTTCGTTAATTTCAAATATAATACGTACCCGACAGGACTTATTTTTCGGCTGCCTGACCGTCGAAAGGGCCCTGAGGGCTGATGATAGGCGTCCCTAAGGGACCCGGATCTATTATTTACAGTTAATAATAGATTACTGCTTCCCATAGCTTTGCTTGATATTTGAGCCTTGCGCAAATATTGGCTGTCACTTTTCGTATTTAGCAATTTTATCTGTATTACAACATTATATACGCGGCGGCCGAGTGGCGTAGTAGTTAGTAATCCTGACTCACACACAAGATATCCCAGGTTCGAGTCCTGGTCGGGGCATTCATTTGCGTGATGAACACAGATGTTTGTTCTGGGGCCTGAGTTGTTAATATTTATATGTGTATTTTTATGATAGGTTCCCCAGTTCGCTGTATGGTCATGCACAGCACAAGCTCTGCTTACTTTGGGGCCATGCAGTTTGTGTGTTTCTCCAGGGTTTTTTAAAAGAGGAAATAATTTTTTGTTTGTATGAAAACTCTGTAACCCTAAAACAACTTTCACAACAAAAATATTTTTTTTTCTCTCTAACTGTATAAAGCTACATTATGTCGCAGTGACGTAGGCTATATTTATCCCGAAACTCTCACGCGATCAGGAGTTTCCCGGGTGAAATAGCGCACGGCCCTAAAGTTCGTATTAAGGTTAGGTAACGAAGTGTATGCAGGGTGGAATTTGGTAACGCCATCTGCAAGAAAAGTAGATACTCTACATACTGGAAATAGCTAGCTATACTCTATAGTAACATTACTACATTATCGTAGATGTCGATATCGAGATGACATTATTCCGTCTGTTTAGTGTACGGTGAGCCCGCAGCGAAAGGGTTGAAACAGTGACTTACCTTCATTTTCAGCATTTACAGGATTCATGTTAATAAGCAGAATAAAGCACCATCCAAGCTAATAACCCACGAAACAAGAACTTCATCTAAATCAGTTTTTTAACTTACCTACCTACTTAATAATGCCTTATTTTGTCCATAATAACAAAGATAACAATAGCTACATCTAGGTTTTGTCACTAGCAACTAACGAAAACACATAAACTCACTCTACTCGTTCATACGTTCGTGTCAACTTGATTGAAGTAGGATGAATTAATGTTCGTGAGCGAATGAAAGAATGTTCATTCAATATAATAATTTTTAGTCATTGTTTTGTTTACTTGGTGGTAAATCCAATAAATCAATCATGTATCAATAGCAATTTAACAAAAACTAATTAAAAACTATTTATAAACAAATTTGGAAGTGACAGCAATGTAATATGATCTTACTCATCTCACCTTTTTATTATTTCCGATATCACATTGAAAGTGCGTTTAAAAAATAACTTAAAATAAGTCGTGTGTGAAGCTGCGAATATAATCATATATGTACGCATTCCGTAGCTAAGTGGTTGTTAGCAAGCAGTTGATAAGTTTTACTTGAAATGGCTGACGAGGGGTCCTTTGTATCAAAACCGGCGAGGGGTTGGTTACATCCTGACTCCGTCTTGGCCACCGACGGAGTCACGTATGCCGTCAGGGTAAGTTTACTATCCGATTTTATAGAGTTTTGAAACTAAATTTAATCTTATAAAGGTTTGAAACTAAATTCAATCTGTATGTAGCTTTTAAGGTATCTATTCAAAACCAGGAAGTCTCATTAGAATAATATTGTCATGTTCTGAATATTTTCATGTGATTAACATCTCATTTGTCTATTTATTTCACAGTATATTGGATGCATGGAAGTACTGACATCAATGAAAAAGTTGGATTTTGATACAAGATCACAAGTTGCAAAGTAAGTTCTGGACTTATTTGGAAAGACTGACTCATTTACAACTGTGTGGTTTGTTTATCTGTGTCATGTTTTCTACTTTTTGGTTTTGGAGCATATTCACATATTACTCATGAATTTGTATTAGAGATGCAGCTTAGCCTAGTATTTCAAGAATGACTATATTATTAAAATTATGCAGTTTGTTGTTATTTTATTTAAATTTTCATTCAAATTTCATGTAAACTGTCCACAATGGTTTATAAATTAGTCAAGATGACAATTGGTACATAATAACCTGTGGTTGTGCAAATACAAGCCTAAGTGCATGATTTAAAAGAGAACTTAGAAAGGTGATGACAAAAATTCAATTTATTTTGAATAGATCTCTGCTGTTGATTAGAAGCTGGAATATGATTATTAATGTTTTTTCTTAATTTTTTACATATTTACTGTGTGGTGAAGTGACAGAACGGTACAAAATTTTGTGATCCTGATTGTGTATACAGTTTTTATATATGATCAATGTTTATGAATACTGAAAAAACATACTTAAATTGAGTTAAATTTTTGCTCATTTTGTCCTTCCTAATTTTCTGGATTGATTTTTGTTGTATCCACTTGTGCTTATCTCTCACTCTCAATCTGTCTCTAGTTGTTTCATATACCATCAAATTATAAAAACACACATGCTCATAATTTTGAGACATAAAATATCATGTGTCTCATACCTATAACTAGTTTAGCAAACATAAAGTAAGTTTTTACCAATATTTCTCAATTCAACCAGCAATAAACCCTCAAAGAACAATGACTATGAACAATTATTCGAGTTGAACAATGATGTGTAAAAAATCAACACACATACAATTAACAGAAGTTTAACCTCAGGCAATGTTTATAGCTTATCTATCTAGGTTATTATAGCTAAAGGTGTACTTAGTCTAACTTTAACTGTTGGTTTCTTAAATTTTACACATATTTAAACCATTTCAAACCATTGACAATGCCGAAGTTGTATTTGCCATTCTATCTTGTTTATGCAGCATCATTATTTTTAAAAACCTTGAATGAAAATCTACACTAGGTATATATAAAGGGTAAAGGTTAATTTGCTTAAAACATGTTAATAAAAGCTGAAACTACTGAACCAGTTTAAAATTTCTTTATTAAAAAGTTTAATTCTTCACAAGTAATGATGGCTACATTTCAACTTTATGAGGGTGCATTTCACAGATGTGATAGAACTATTGACCTTGATCCTGAGCCAGCTAAAAAGTATTTTTTTAATATGGCAAAGTCCATTTCTTTATTTCAAGATCATCAAAGCTAACCTAACATGATTATAAACAAAAATTATTATAGAAAAAAAATTGTGAAATAACTTTCTAATTTGAATTCTGATGGATAAAAAAAAATAACACTGAATAATGGGCATTTTAATGCTCAACATTTCCTCAAAACACTTTTTTGAAATATTTGATTTGCACCTAAGTTTTTAAACATGATTTGTAGATATTGCTGTCTTTCAAACACTCAGTAGTTATTTATTATGTTTTAGTTATGTTACAGTTACAAATGCAAAATAGAATATATCTATCATAAGGTAAATCCACAGGATCAGGAGTTTTGTGGGTGAAATCAGGCAGCAATCTATAGATAAGAAATATACTCTAGTTAGTATTTTTCATAAAGGAGCACATAAAGATTATAGGGAGGCATAAGTAAGAAAAGCAACATAAGTAATATATAAGAAACTTAGTGAAGAACTCATAGACCCCAAAACATAGCTTGTCACAAAGATGAAACTCTCAATAACAGAGAATACAAAATTGCAATTAAAACTTTTAATAAAAAATTACTGTAATGCAAAAAATATATTACCAAGTGAGGTTGCTTACATTGAATTACAATCAAATGGAAAATATCCTTCAATCTTTATAGTACTTAACTAGAATAAACCCTATGCTTGTTGTATCTAAGGTTATATGTTAGTGAGATCCTGTAAAGCAGATTTGGGGCCTTCATAAGTGTCAGCTGAAAATGATATATGTTCAAAAATCATGTTAAATTAAGACTCAATGAAAATAATATAAATTTTGAAAAATGTGGGTATTTTATAATAATTTATGTATTACAGAGAATGCATAGCCCGAGTATGTGCAGCTGCTGGGCTCCGTTCAGCAGACAAAAAAAGAAGAGTATGCCAAGCTGCCACACGGGCCCTGGCTTCTCGGGCGAGAATGGCTCACAGTGGTGCCAATGTGGCTCTCACGGTTTCCTCCCGAGCAATAACCTTGTCAGCGTTAGAAGGTGCTGAGACTATAGCTCGGCATGATATGCCAAGAGTATCCTTTGCGTCTGGAGGAGATGCAGATTCCTTGGATTTCGTGGCGTACGTGGCGAAGTCTGCCCCGCCGTCGGAATGGCGCGCCTGCTACGTGCTGGAATGCGGGGGCAGACTGGCACAAGATGTTATTGCTACTATTGGACAAGCGTTTGAGCTTAGATTCAAGGAGTTCCTGACGAAACCTTCGTCGTAAGTTTTTAAATAACTCAATCATTTTGTTTTCATATTACTTTAGATTTCAAACTTAGAGCAGGATAATCTCTTCCAAAAATTTTCAGTATTAATTTAACAATGATTCACTAGCTGTCATGTGATACTGGATTTTACATGGAATATGAGTTAGTCATATTTCGTAGTAGCCGTTATGAGGTCACGTCAGGACCTTATCAGTAGGTATTTTGTTGTTATAAGTTATCACATACAACAGGAATTTGAAACTGAAATACCGCTACATAAACAAAAACGTTTCAAATGACCCAATTAAATGTTTATAATAGCATTGATTTAATAATTTTATTAAATAGGGATTAACCACGTCTGTACAGTCTGAACGTAGTTGTACTGAGGAATTACGGTAGAAGGAGAACGGCACTACAAATACAGCTTTCAAAAACATATTATTTCCAAGTTATAATAATGAAGTGGTCACGCAAATCTTCTATTTTGGATAACCATAAAAAGAACTGAACCAACCTCAACCTGTCAACTGTCTCAACCAGATAATATTCGTACCTGGGACTTCTGTTATACTGCCTCTCTGGCATCTTGATCACAAATTACAGGAGTCGTAAGCAATCATACCTCACACAACAGCTAATCTTACCTCACACAATAGCTAATCTTACCTCACACAAATCGATACCTGCACTCTTAGTTTTATTCTAATGTAAAACTAAGAAAATGAGTAATGAAATTTAAATCAGCAGTAGGGTGTTACCACGCCAATCGATCAACCGATCGATGGCAGAATAGAACAGTTGAAGTCGATCGACGGTTTCTACCACACCAATCGATCGACGTCGATCGATGACAATAGAACAGTCTGCGTGTCAGTAGCCGTGATGGCCTATAATTGTCTGACACCACGCCTGAGTTGGTAACTTAGTAGTTAAATAATCCCATGCACCTATACATTTATATGAAGGTATGTGTACTCTACCGACCCGCAGTAGGCGTGATGCAATTGTCTGACACCATCCCTGAGTTGGGAGAGGCTGATATCCCTCCAGTGATTATTAAGGGTATTACCACACCAATCGAGAATTTGGAAGAGTAACTTCCAAATTAAAAGTAACCTTACTCTTCCAAACTAACACAGAGTACATGTTAGTGATGGATTAGATATTAAAAATGGTTTAGGATAACTTTTAAATAGCTTGCGAATCCCCTATTTCTTCTGCTTAATTTACTTCCCTCATCGTACTATTCCAGACTAAACATCAATGGGTCACGACCACTGGCGCCGTCTACAGAAGCTGGGGCATCAGTAGTTGAAGATCGCGAATATTACAATGACATGCCGGACAAGGTGCCGCCCGATCCGCCGTCTCACCGCCACCCGCCGCCGCCGCCGCTGGCCACTCTGCCGCCTATATCCTCGTAAGTAGGCTTTGTTAGCCCACAGGATTGCTACACTAAAGAAGCGACTGGCAAGGCACATATCTCGCAGAACAGGTGACCGTTAGGTCAATAAAGCGTCCGATCTAAATCGGACGAAATCGAATCGAAATAGTACGATCCGGAAGACTTAATGTAGTCAGGCGACCCACAAGTTGGACCGACGATCTGATCAAGGTTACCGGAAAACAAAGGATGCAGGCTGAGCAAGACCGCGCGACATAAAGATCCCTGGAGAAGCCTTTATCCTGTAGTAGACGTATTTCAGCTGAAGGAAGAAAAGGAAGGTTTTGGTTGGCATAGTCCGCGTTAACTCGTGAACGGTTGCCGTTTGAGGTTTTTGCCGTTCGGATACTAGGGGGGAGGGCCAATTTCCGAGCTAACAGATTCAGATAAGAATAATTTTGTATACGACATGTATAGACATAAGAGACAGTGTAAATTTATTTAGAAAAATTTCTTGCCAGTTCTTCTTCACCAAGGTTTTGTGAAGTGGTGGTAGAGTCATGTTTTATTTGACGTCAATAAGAACAAGTAGTTGGCAATGTTGAGAAATAAATATTTGAATTTGAATTTTAGTCCCGGTAATAATGTTGCAGGGGTTATTAGGGTCGTATTCTTGAATGTTTCTAGTGTAAGTCTTCTTTTTATTGTAAGCGTTTCTCTTTAACTTTCCCTCGTAGCTCCTAAAATAACTATGATAACAGATGTTACAAGCCAAGTATTATTATAATTTGTTAATATGGGACTATGTAGTCACTCTGTATTGCGCCTTGTCACATTGCGACCTAGCAGATCTGTTGTCTGAGTCCACTTGTCTGTCTATAGCTCGCCGCTTACTCCAATGGAGTCCGGGCAGCATACGTTATTATCCAAGTTAAGTTAAGTTATGTTTACTTTGCTTTTAAAAGCAGTGGGTTTGAGTTTTTCTGGAAAACCAGACACAGGTAATTCTTTTCACACCTTTGAAACCTGAACCAAAAGTTACTTGAGAGCTTTGGTGGATACGTAGTCGTAGTGAAGTTTACTGATTGTAAAATTCATATCATCAATAAGCATACAAGTCGACCAAAATATTAGAAAAACGGAGTTAGATTGAATAAATATTTATCTTTCATTTTGTGGCAACAGAAGGCATTTCCAACCACAACTTAGTTGCGAATTATTAATAAGCTCAAACACAGACTACTTAAATGTCTGATTAACGCAAATGAGAACTTGCAGTCAAAATCATTGTAATTACTTCCATTTAAGTAAACTTTTGTTACCAAACCTCTCACTTTAAATGTAACACATTGATAATGTGACCATTGTCATGCTGGGTAATTTAAATATCATTTAAAAAAAATTTGTAGTCTTTTGTGAAGTCATTAACTTTTCTCAAACATCATGGTATATTACAGAGAATATAATTCTATTAAGATGTTCTAAATTGCTATATAAGATTTATTTATTTATTTAAATAGCTACACCAACGACAATATCAATATACAATTTCACAAAGATACATAATATTTTAGGATAACAGATACGTCTTTACAGGTGTATACAACAATAATAAAAATTGTAAACAATTCAAAACTTAACCAAAAACAAAATTCAAGCAACAATCGTTATAATAAATGTAAAAGAAGATCTTTGCATTTACTTTTGAATGCAGGTTCAGGGTTGCAAAAGATGTCAATGTCATGGTTGTTTAGACTGTTATATGTTCTCATACATCTGTTCAATGGAGAAAACTTGCCAAGATTGGTTCTGCTAAAGGGAATATTAAAAATATTAGTCATAGGGTGTCTAGGAGTATGATATGGGATTTTCATGCAAAACTTGCTGCACAAAGAGTGTGACATTAATTTACCATGCAGAAGTTTATGAAGTGTTAATAGGTCCAATAGTTTACGACGGTCAGTCAGTGATGTCATTTTTATCTGTGCAAGTCTAGTATCATAGTCGGCATAGTAGGAACATCTTTTAAAAGCTGGAACAACTTTGTAAGCGATGAACCGCGTAAAGTTGTTTTGAATACGCTCATTTCTCTGAATATGAATTTTATAGTGAGTGTGAGTATAGTGAAACTGCTACGGATCAAAGCATAATAAATTGTAATAAGGGTCTGAGCATTTTTGAAGTCCTTACACGTACGCTTAACAAAACCTAGCATTTTCCAAGCGCGCGTAACCATGTTGTCTATATGTTTAATAAAGCTGAGTTTATTATCTAGAATAACCCCAAGATCTCGGGCAAAACTAGATTCTCTCTAGATCAATTTTAGTGGTAGGGTTAGATTTTTAGAAGTCATTTTAATAAAAATTGGAGGAATGCCATCGGGGCCCGCTCCTTTATGAATATGTAATGTTTTGATTTTTCTGAGAATTTTTTGTTTAGTAACTTCTATGTCATTTAGATTATATTGTGGAAACGCATCGGATAAAACAGGGGTTGTGTGACTTTGGGGTTGGGAGAACACGGATGAGAAGTGTTAGGCAAAAAGATAACATATCTCCACGCCACTGTTAGCCGAGAGATTGTCTAGGTAGATTTCTTCTGGAAAGCCAGAAACGCAGGATTTGTGATGATGAACGAACGACCAAAACTTTTTTGGATTCGATTTAATGCCTTTTTCAGTCTCACTAATATAATCCAAATAACTTTTAGACACCTACGACCCAACCCGATATGTTAAGAGCTTAAGTTCAAGCGTGTCTCTTGGATTTTTGTAAATTTTGTGCCTAAAGCGGATCTTCCCTTTTCTTTCAGCAATTTGATTAAGTTCGGTGTAAACCAAACAGGAAACTTTAATTCACGTGGTTTCGTTTTGGGTACAGTTTCATCTATAACGGAATAAAGTATTTTATAAAACCTAGACACCATGACATCCAAATCACGACAATCCAGAAATTCAAATTCCCAATTAACTTTACCTAAACAAGAATTAACTTTAGTATAATCTGCCTTTTTAAAGTTGTGAAAAGCAAAAGATTTACTTTTTAGCAGCTGCGGTGTTGACATAATATGAACATTTATCTCTATAGCAGGATGATGACGGAGAGTTTTACTCATGGGCCGTGGACATTCAGTAACATTTATATAATTAAGATTACTCAAAACAAGATCGAGTGTCCTGTTATTGGAGTTTTTTACAGCATTAAATTGTGATAAATTATTTAATGACAAAAAATCAATGAACTGAAAGCCTAAATTACATTGATAGATGTTGGGAGTTAACTTATTAATGGAATTGGCATCAACGGACCAGTCTATAAAATTCAAGTTAAAATCACCCAAAATTATTATGTCGTTACTACATGATTGCATAACAATGTTACAATTTTCTAGAAACCCACCTAACAAACTATTAGTCAACGGTGGGGGTAAGTAAACTGCACAAATCAAAACGTCCACAAGTTTTTCATTAATTTTCACTTTCACTGAAACCCATAAGTCTTCATAACGGCTCTCAAAGTGTTTAACTCTTTTAGAGCAGAGTTTATTCGATACGGCTATCAGGACACCTCCACCTTGCTTGCCAGCGACATGGGTGGAGTTGCGATCACGTCTATAAACATTGTAATTTGCGTCAAATAAATCACCGTCAAATACTGTGTCATCAAGCCATGTTTCCGTACCCACAACTATATCAAAATTGGTAACCTATGATGATAGCTTATTGTTCGTCTTAGTTTTAAGGCCTCCAAAATTTTGGTAATATATACTGAATTTTTTTTCAACCGTCACGGTCTTAGTATCAATATGGCATATTATTTAATTTTTTCACAAGTTTTTCAGTGATTCGTAACATTTTATTTGCTTTGCCGCTGTATCATCCCCCTTACGGACAAATATACGACCATTACGAATCCAGACATAATTATATCCCTTTTCGCGTGCGATGTTTCTGGTACTGGCGTGTAGTTTTTTGTAATGCGGAGATAAATGGTATATAGGTATGGTACGTACATAGGTACTTTTTACCACCGTATCCCAAATGAGAAGAATTGAGTTTATCCGTTGTGTTCTTCTTATTGAATCTGGAAACCGCCGCTAGCATCTCGTCGCGTTTCACTGTGGATTGCAATTTGATTATAATAGAACGAGGGCGATCAATATTTTCGTTCATTTTTCTAACTCGAATTGCAGATAATAGTTCAGCGTCCATCAAAGGGACGGATATAGTCTTGCAAAGTTGTTTAGCTAATGATAACAAGTTTTCAGTCTTATTTTCCGGAACGCCGTTAATCTCAATGTTCGTTTCGCGAGAGTGTTGTTCAATAAGATTAAGTCTATCTGATATATTTGTCACTAGACTGGACAGAGATAAGTTTTCCTTAGTAACCAAAGCAATTCGAGTCTGTAGGTCTTTTACCTCTGAATTCACCAGGTCATATTGAGAGCTAAGAAATTCAACACTATTACGGATCTCCCGCAAAGTACCCAATTCGCATTTGATCTCATCAAACTCCTTAGAAAAATACATTTTGACGGCTGATTCAACAGCATCCGCAACAGACTGTTGTATTTCACGATGTATAATGTCAACTAAAACTTCATCATTCACACAACCAGGGGAGATTGCCTTTTTCTCTGACGGTTTGCGTTGCGTTATATTGTATTCATTAAGATTAACAGCTATCTGATCGGATGTAGATGAAAGCAAATCCATACGACAGCCTTGTACAGGGGCGTTGCTATTGTCAAACTTTTTCTCTTTACTTTTGCATGTAGGGCATTTCAGCTGTCTTTCTTTTCTTTATCCAATAAGCAAAATGACTTGGTTGAGAAATTTACGCTTTCAATATCATAAGTGTCAGTACATAAGCAACAAGATAAAAATTCACGAGTTGTTATTTTTTTTTTGAACAACCCATACAGCTTTTCGATTTCGGAGGCATTTTATTTCAGCTGTATGTAAGGCAAACCAAGCAAAACTTAAGTCAAACAAATGCCAAATAATGAAGCCACAGTAGCAAAATTGAAAAAATTTAACCTTGATCGTACGTGCAAGCCGTTATTTAATTTGATTCCTTCTAATAATGTAATATTAATAAATAATAAATCTAATAATGTCTAATTATGTTTTCCTTCTAATAACCAATAACTTCTAATAAATAAATATGTACAGATGTGAGGAAAGCGTCCGCCACTACGTGAACCAGACGCCGCCGCCGCGCACGCCGCCTACTGCCTTGCTGACGAACCATCACACTGATATATTTGATATGCGTGAGTTTATTACATTTTTATTTATAACGTTTTATAATACTTACTCAACCGAGGTTTTAATATATGACACCATTAAAGCTTGATCTCGTAGAAAATAGTAAATAGCTAAATTTTAAAACTACAGCTTATTCTCACGCGTTATTGTCGGAAAGGTCTGACTAGTTTCGGACTCGTATGGAGTCCATCATCAGGGCCGAGGTTTAAAATTAAAATTTGTCAAAATGACTCACTTAACGGCCTGTTTGGTGTGGAGGTAAGTACCCTTGCCTTCCATGCCAGGGGTCCCGGGTTCGAATCCTGGTAGGGGCAGATGTTTTATTATATTTTCTTTCTAGTCATGGATGTGTATGTATATTTATTTAAGTTTATTTCTAACATTTATACATGAAAAAAAAAATATCTATGTGTGCTTATATATTTCTTAAGTTTATTTATCCGTTATCTAGTATCCATAACACAAGTTCTTAATGATACTTAATTTGGGCTAGATAATTGGTGTGATTGTTAGAAATATTTATTATTATTTATTTATTATTTTAAAAATAGTAAATAGCTATTAAATTTTAATGAGAATACAAAGCCAGTGGTAACTGTAACAAAGTAACTGAAAATAAATATACCTAATTCGAACAAATACATGTAGGTATATTTATCACACTAATATTTGTTCCTACCAGAATACGAAATTCGAAATCATAATTGTAAAGGCCCAGCTTCAGAATCGGCTCAGCGACATAGTTTGTCTAGTTTTTATAATATTATGTACAATATTGCTTCCATATTTTATAGTACTTAATTTGATGTTCGTTTTCTTATTCTTTGTCGTGATAAAGTGGAGTGAGGAAGTGGGAACCTCTATTGTCAAGTGAACAACCCGCCTTTGGAAACCTTATAGGCAATTTAATAATCCTTCCTATTTTTAACGAATCTTGATTTAACTTGATTTAGTTCCGGTTAAAGGAAGGGCAATTGAAGCTTAGGCCGGTAACTCATTATTAATAAATAGTTACAATACTATAACGAATTTAATTGAAACATATATTTACCTTTGGTATGGGCCACTTGTCATTAAGTATCGCGTTTCATTTGAAATACTAATCAAAAGCTAATTATCCTTCCCTCCCCCTCTAGAGCCGTTCACAGGCGTGACGTCATCATCAGCGACCTCGCCGTCTACGTCAGCGTGCTCGCCAGAAGAGCCCTTGCCGCCAGCGGCGCAGGCAGCGCTTCTGGCCAACGAGCCCTGGTTCCACGGCGCCGTGTCCCGCCACGCAGCGGAGCAGGTATGAGAGACAGACACATATTTTGCGATATTGTATCAGAAATGCTTCTTAGTCAAAGTAGTCGAATGGCTAATGACAGATTTCGTATCTTCTTGAGCATTTGCAAACAACGTAAGATTTTTCTTTCAGAGAGAGAGAGAGAACAGTGTCGGTCTATTTTTCAAATGTTCTCACACAGACTGAACCTTAAGTAAACTAATAAGTTGTATAATAATATCAGCTAGTAACCGAAGACGGCGAGTTCCTCGTGCGCGAGTCGACGGCCTGTCGCGGACAGTTCGTGCTGACGGGCGCGCGGAAGGGACAGCACAAGCATCTATTGCTGGTCGACCCTAACGGCGTGGTGAGTCAATATGTTGCCAAGTAATGTAATAGTCTTAGCCTTAGATGGCACTGTTAGAAAAAAAAATCTACTATTACTATTATCTCTACTCATGTCCACATTCGTAGTTATTGAATCGAAACATCTTCGATCACAAAAAACAGACTATGCTGTTGCAAATACAACCTTAAGTGCATAATTTCAATTTAGAGATCAGACTATAAAATTTAATTAAAATACACTGATAACAATTACAAATATATTTCCTGACAATATAATAATTAAACCTTTTTAGGGACCTGTAATTTTTACAAACTTTTGAAATGTTTGTTAACTGTCGAAGTGACTGAATGCTACTAAATTGAAAGAACCCAAATACTCATTTGATTAGGACGTTTTTGTGAAACTGATTGTGTATATAGTTAGATATGTGAACGTTGTTCGTAATTTAACGTAATGTAAATTAACTTACAAGACAAAAAGTAATCAATTCTTTATTTGAATGTGATAACGTATTTTGTATATAGCCATACGAACTTTAATCCATCCCTGTTCAGGTTCGAACTAAGGACCGCGTATTTGAAAGCGTGCCTCACCTCATTAAGTACCACTGCAACAACGAACTGCCGATAGTTTCCGCCGACTCCGCGCTTCTTTTGCGAAAGCCAGTGCTGAGGTCCTGAGCCCAAGATAATCTATGCTTCTAAAAGAATAGATGCATCCTCAGTTTACTTACTATGATGGACAAGATCGCTTAAAAACAGTGAAGTGTTTGTGAGAAAGATTTAGGTGGTTTATGGTGATCAGACAATTTCATTGGTCTATAGTACTATAATAGCTAATACCATATAACACTTTCACTTTCACACTATGAGTTGTTTGAAGTGTATATTGAATTTAAGCATTGAACTGAAAAAAATAAAAATGTTGATAAGTAATACTTTACTGTTTTACGTCTTATAGCTTATAATGCCCGCTTTTCTTTATGTGTAATATGCAAACGAGCATTATTTGATTGCATATGTTGTTGGTAAAATTATAGACAAAATTTAGATATGATTGGTGAAAAATGGTGCTCCATTGTAAATAAAAGTTATGTTTGTAATGATTTGTCTGTGTACTGATGACGTTTTATGCATTATGAAATTGTTCATAATATTTGTTAGACAATTTTTATGTTCGCAATGTACAAAATGCAATGCAACAAAATTCTAAAATATTTGGCGTTACATGAATGATACAAAATGTTGTAGTTAAATAAGTAATTTCAATTAAAAGCAATGCTTTTCCGTATTAAATTATAACATAATTCTGCCTTCTCACTTCACATCACAAATATTCTAAAATAAGTTAAAGTGTATATCACTTTAGTATGCAATTTATTTTTAAGAATATTATACAGGGTATCCCAAAAGTCGTGAATCAAACGTCACACTGAGACAGAGTAGGTTTGAAATGTAACAAAAAAAATCTGATAAAATTAAAAAAATTAAACATCGTTTTTTTCTGTCTTTTTGTTTTGATTTTAGGTTTCTTTTAATGCGGTCGACTAAAACATTGTCTAATAATAATTATGCAAAAGTTTCAGGAAATCAAAACATTATTTGACCAACTTATTGAAAAAAAATACTTAAAATCGGTAATTCTCGGTATTTTTATTAAATTACAAATATCTCGAGATCCATACATTTTCGCGAAACTAATGTTATTTTATTTGGATAGATCTTATATCCTACTCTATCTCAGTGTGACGTTTGATTCACGACTTTTGGGACACCCTGTATATATTTGTATAAATATTTAACATCATACCTGTTTTTACCAGATATATAGTAATATATAGTAAAATTACATAAAAGTGCACCTGTACTGAGTATTTGAAAAACATCACAGTAAAAAATAGTCTTCTGAAATACTTCCATTTAATTCGTACATTCGTTTTTAATCAAATATTTGATTTAAAAACTCTATGTCAAGGGGTGTATTTTCAATACTCAGATAAGTTTTGTCAGTAGAATAATTTTAATGTTTGACTTAATTTCCTTGGAAAGTCTTGCCAAGTGTCAGAATTATTGAACTGATAAAATTTATCTGAGTATTAAACGATCAGCCCTTAGAATATTAAATTATGTACTACACATACCCTCGGTTTTTATAAACGTGCCTAAAGCTCTATACTTCAAAATCAACTAATTATTATTGTTAATACTAAGAAACTATAAACTAGAATAATGTATGTAAAATGTGTATAAACAATATAAGACAAATAAGCTTACTAAACAACAAAGAATTAGGTGCTAAATAATGCAGGCTTAGCACAGTAAAATAAATTACTTATAGGTATTGAAAATGATGTTGTATTTTTTTGTCTTATGTTAGTAATGTAAACATGTACTTATTCTATTCTTTCTACTATGTTTAAATTTCTTTATAATTCTGATATCATAATCACATATTATGTGTATTTGTTACACAGTTTACTTTCAATTGTAATTTTTCACCTCATTTTTTTATTACAAATATACTCTGTACTATAGGAACTTACTAATCCATTATGTACTAAGGAAACTGTAGTACTGACTGCTTCAATGCCTTGTTATTTGATTAAACTATTATATACCTTATATAAAATTTGAAAAATCTTATTTTTAAATAAAAGCATAAAGTCAGCATTGTCATAATTAATCTGCTTGAAAGCACAACTTTGACTTATTGTTATAGTAAATTGTAACCAAATAAATAAATGTATTTTATATTATGTGGAGTTTTATTGAACATTATAGCTTTAAATTATACATACAAGACGTATTGTTGAGTTTGGGATTTTTTGTGAAATAAATATCGCAATTTTATCATGTATTTAGTAATACGTTCGTTCGTCCGTGCAGTCGAAAGACTTCCACTGGAGGACAAAGGCCGCCTCCAAAGATCGCCAAACCGTCCGATCTTTTGCGGCCCATATGCATTGCTTTCTGGTGATTTTGACCATATCATATTGTGGGGGGCCTGCCCAGGTTGCATTTCCGGGTCGTGGTCACTCAAGAACAATATCGATTATAAATGAGGAAGATTTGTTTTTTTACTGTTATGTAATTGATAAACTCTCAAACTACCTATTTGAATTTTTTTGCCAATGGAAATTATTGACGTTTATTATATCCGGAAATATCAACGGGATCTGGGTTAAATGGTGCCTAAACTCCTTGTTCAAAATAAACATAAATAAGCTTTATATAAGTTATTTGTGTTTGTACTTTAAAATTTTCTAATCAAGATAGTAAAACTTTCTTAATATCTAACAAAATTAATTTTGTTTCGTTTACATCAAAATTTTGATAAAACTAGTTATTAGGAAACGCAAATTAAAAACCCGGAGTGACAGGATGGCGTTTAAACGGCTAAACCGATTTTGTTGAAACGTGGCAAAAACCACTCGGTTTTTACAGCTTTTAAACAATAAAACACATAATAATTTTATTCATTTCATTTGTATGGGAGAGATAGACACACCACACACATAGGTACACACGTTAGTTAAACTTATAAAACACCTAATTTCTGAATTTGGAAGCATCTGTATGGGCCAGAAAAGGTCCAATATTATTTAATTGTGGATTGAATTTGCTTTAGTCTTCCATCTTAGCTATCCAAGAGACGATATCATGTTCACACTACTTTTAAAGTTTTCACCATTACACGTTCTAGGAAAAATAGACGCAAGCAGCTCATTCCACATTATGGCGGTGCAAGTCAAAAAGTCTTTCATCTTACCTATCCAAGAGACGATATTATGTTCACACTACTTTTGAAGCTTTCACCACTACACGTTCTAGGAAAAATAGACGCAAGCAGCTCATTCCACATTATGGCAGTGCAAGTCAAAAAGTCTTTCACCTTACCTATCCAAGAGACGATATTATGTTCACACTACTTTTGAAGCTTTCACCACTGCACGTTCTAGGAAAAATAGACGCAAGCAGCTCATTCCACATTATGGCGGTGCAAGTCAAAAAGTCTTTCACCTTACCTATCCAAGAGACGATATTATGTTCACACTACTTTTGAAGCTTTCACCACTACACGTTCTAGGAAAAATAGACGCAAGCAGCTCATTCCACATTATGGCAGTGCAAGTCAAAAAGTCTTCCATCTTAGCTATCCAAGAGACGATATCATGTTCACACTACTTTTGAAGCTTTCACCACTACACGTTCTAGGAAAAATAGACGCAAGCAGCTCATTCCACATTATGGCAGTGCAAGTCAAAAAGTCTTTCATCTTACCTATCCAAGAGACGATATTATGTTCACACTACTTTTGAAGCTTTCACCACTACACGTTCTAGGAAAAATAGACGCAAGCAGCTCATTCCACATTATGGCAGTGCAAGTCAAAAAGTCTTTCACCTTACCTATCCAAGAGACGATATTATGTTCACACTACTTTTGAAGCTTTCACCACTACACGTTCTAGGAAAAATAGACGCAAGCAGCTCATTCCACATTATGGCGGTGCAAGTCAAAAAGTCTTTCATCTTACCTATCCAAGAGACGATATTATGTTCACACTACTTTTGAAGCTTTCACCACTACACGTTCTAGGAAAAATAGACGCAAGCAGCTCATTCCACATTATGGCAGTGCAAGTCAAAAAGTCTTTCATCTTACCTATCCAAGAGACGATATCATGTTCACACTACTTTTGAAGCTTTCACCACTACACGTTCTAGGAAAAATAGACGCAAGCAGCTCATTCCACATTATGGCAGTGCAAGTCAAAAAGTCTTTCATCTTACCTATCCAAGAGACGATATCATGTTCACACTACTTTTGAAGCTTTCACCACTACACGTTCTAGGAAAAATAGACGCAAGCAGCTCATTCCACATTATGGCGGTGCAAGTCAAAAAGTCTTTCATCTTACCTATCCAAGAGACGATATCATGTTCACACTACTTTTGAAGCTTTCACCACTACACGTTCTAGGAAAAATAGACGCAAGCAGCTCATTCCACATTATGGCAGTGCAAGTCAAAAAGTCTTTCACCTTACCTATCCAAGAGACGATATCATGTTCACACTACTTTTGAAGCTTTCACCACTACACGTTCTAGGAAAAATAGACGCAAGCAGCTCATTCCACATTATGGCAGTGCAAGTCAAAAAGTCTTTCATCTTACCTATCCAAGAGACGATATCATGTTCACACTACTTTTGAAGCTTTCACCACTACACGTTCTAGGAAAAATAGACGCAAGCAGCTCATTCCACATTATGGCGGTGCAAGTCAAAAAGTCTTTCATCTTACCTATCCAAGAGACGATATCATGTTCACACTACTTTTGAAGCTTTCACCACTACACGTTCTAGGAAAAATAGACGCAAGCAGCTCATTCCACATTATGGCGGTGCAAGTCAAAAAGTCTTTCATCTTACCTATCCAAGAGACGATATCATGTTCACACTACTTTTGAAGTTTTCACCACTGCACGTTCTAGGAAAAATAGACGCAAGCAGCTCATTCCACATTATGGCAGTGCAAGTCAAAAAGTCTTTCATCTTACCTATCCAAGAGACGATATTATGTTCACACTACTTTTGAAGCTTTCACCACTACACGTTCTAGGAAAAATAGACGCAAGCAGCTCATTCCACATTATGGCGGTGCAAGTCAAAAAGTCTTTCATCTTACCTATCCAAGAGACGATATCATGTTCACACTACTTTTGAAGTTTTCACCACTACACGTTCTAGGAAAAATAGACGCAAGCAGCTCATTCCACATTATGGCGGTGCAAGTCAAAAAGTCTTTCATCTTACCTATCCAAGAGACGATATTATGTTCACACTACTTTTGAAGCTTTCACCACTACACGTTCTAGGAAAAATAGACGCAAGCAGCTCATTCCACATTATGGCGGTGCAAGTCAAAAAGTCTTTCATCTTACCTATCCAAGAGACGATATCATGTTCACACTACTTTTGAAGCTTTCACCACTACACGTTCTAGGAAAAATAGACGCAAGCAGCTCATTCCACATTATGGCGGTGCAAGTCAAAAAGTCTTTCATCTTACCTATCCAAGAGACGATATCATGTTCACACTACTTTTGAAGTTTTCACCACTGCACGTTCTAGGAAAAATAGACGCAAGCAGCTCATTCCACATTATGGCGGTGCAAGTCAAAAAGTCTTTCATCTTACCTATCCAAGAGACGATATCATGTTCACACTACTTTTGAAGCTTTCACCACTACACGTTCTAGGAAAAATAGACGCAAGCAGCTCATTCCACATTATGGCAGTGCAAGTCAAAAAGTCTTTCATCTTACCTATCCAAGAGACGATATTATGTTCACACTACTTTTAAAGTTTTCACCACTGCACGTTCTAGGAAAAATAGACGCAAGCAGCTCATTCCACATTATGGCGGTGCAAGTCAAAAAGTCTTTCATCTTACCTATCCAAGAGACGATATTATGTTCACACTACTTTTAAAGTTTTCACCACTGCACGTTCTAGGAAAAATAGACGCAAGCAGCTCATTCCACATTATGGCAGTGCAAGTCAAAAAGTCTTTCATCTTACCTATCCAAGAGACGATATCATGTTCACACTACTTTTAAAGTTTTCACCACTGCACGTTCTAGGAAAAATAGACGCAAGCAGCTCATTCCACATTATGGCAGTGCAAGTCAAAAAGTCTTTCATCTTACCTATCCAAGAGACGATATTATGTTCACACTACTTTTAAAGTTTTCACCACTGCACGTTCTAGGAAAAATAGACGCAAGCAGCTCATTCCACATTATGGCAGTGCAAGTCAAAAAGTCTTTCATCTTACCTATCCAAGAGACGATATCATGTTCACACTACTTTTAAAGTTTTCACCACTGCACGTTCTAGGAAAAATAGACGCAAGCAGCTCATTCCACATTATGGCGGTGCAAGTCAAAAAGTCTTTCATCTTACCTATCCAAGAGACGATATTATGTTCACACTACTTTTGAAGTTTTCACCACTGCACGTTCTAGGAAAAATAGACGCAAGCAGCTCATTCCACATTATGGCAGTGCAAGTCAAAAAGTCTTTCATCTTACCTATCCAAGAGACGATATCATGTTCACACTACTTTTGAAGCTTTCACCACTACACGTTCTAGGAAAAATAGACGCAAGCAGCTCATTCCACATTATGGCGGTGCAAGTCAAAAAGTCTTTCATCTTACCTATCCAAGAGACGATATCATGTTCACACTACTTTTAAAGTTTTCACCACTGCACGTTCTAGGAAAAATAGACGCAAGCAGCTCATTCCACATTATGGCAGTGCAAGTCAAAAAGTCTTTCATCTTACCTATCCAAGAGACGATATTATGTTCACACTACTTTTAAAGTTTTCACCACTGCACGTTCTAGGAAAAATAGACGCAAGCAGCTCATTCCACATTATGGCAGTGCAAGTCAAAAAGTCTTTCATCTTACCTATCCAAGAGACGATATCATGTTCACACTACTTTTGAAGCTTTCACCACTACACGTTCTAGGAAAAATAGACGCAAGCAGCTCATTCCACATTATGGCAGTGCAAGTCAAAAAGTCTTTCATCTCACCTATCCAAGAGACGATATCATGTTCACACTACTTTTGAAGCTTTCACCACTACACGTTCTAGGAAAAATAGACGCAAGCAGCTCATTCCACATTATGGCAGTGCAAGTCAAAAAGTCTTTCATCTTACCTATCCAAGAGACGATATCATGTTCACACTACTTTTGAAGCTTTCACCACTACACGTTCTAGGAAAAATAGACGCAAGCAGCTCATTCCACATTATGGCGGTGCAAGTCAAAAAGTCTTTCATCTTACCTATCCAAGAGACGATATTATGTTCACACTACTTTTGAAGTTTTCACCACTGCACGTTCTAGGAAAAATAGACGCAAGCAGCTCATTCCACATTATGGCAGTGCAAGTCAAAAAGTCTTTCATCTTACCTATCCAAGAGACGATATCATGTTCACACTACTTTTGAAGCTTTCACCACTACACGTTCTAGGAAAAATAGACGCAAGCAGCTCATTCCACATTATGGCGGTGCAAGTCAAAAAGTCTTTCATCTTACCTATCCAAGAGACGATATCATGTTCACACTACTTTTAAAGTTTTCACCACTGCACGTTCTAGGAAAAATAGACGCAAGCAGCTCATTCCACATTATGGCAGTGCAAGTCAAAAAGTCTTTCATCTTACCTATCCAAGAGACGATATTATGTTCACACTACTTTTGAAGCTTTCACCACTACACGTTCTAGGAAAAATAGACGCAAGCAGCTCATTCCACATTATGGCAGTGCAAGTCAAAAAGTCTTTCATCTTACCTATCCAAGAGACGATATTATGTTCACACTACTTTTAAAGTTTTCACCACTGCACGTTCTAGGAAAAATAGACGCAAGCAGCTCATTCCACATTATGGCAGTGCAAGTCAAAAAGTCTTTCATCTTACCTATCCAAGAGACGATATCATGTTCACACTACTTTTGAAGCTTTCACCACTACACGTTCTAGGAAAAATAGACGCAAGCAGCTCATTCCACATTATGGCAGTGCAAGTCAAAAAGTCTTTCATCTTACCTATCCAAGAGACGATATCATGTTCACACTACTTTTGAAGCTTTCACCACTACACGTTCTAGGAAAAATAGACGCAAGCAGCTCATTCCACATTATGGCAGTGCAAGTCAAAAAGTCTTTCATCTTACCTATCCAAGAGACGATATCATGTTCACACTACTTTTGAAGCTTTCACCACTACACGTTCTAGGAAAAATAGACGCAAGCAGCTCATTCCACATTATGGCGGTGCAAGTCAAAAAGAGCTGTCGAAACGTTTCAAGTTTTAAGTAGGGTTGTAACGGAGGCCTTGTTAGCGGAGCTGGAGGTGGATGCGGAGGCGACGAGTTTCACCTCCGCGGATGCGGAGGTTAACGGAGGCGGATGTGAAAGTAGATATAGAAAAAATTGAAATGTATGGTTCATTAAAACAAAATCTTTATTTTAAATACGTACATTCATAGTAGTACACTTAATAAAAAACATTACCTTCTAGTAATTAAAGTTGAGAGGCAAATTGCATTTGACAAACAATAGTTTTGCTGCTTTGTCACCTTCAAGACGATTTCTGAGGGGCTCCTAAATTAAGCCAGCTGAACTAAATAATTTGTATCATTAATTTGACAAATGACCACCCCCACTTAACCGCGTTCCCGCCTCGCACTCGTTGATTCTTGACCATTTCGCGCGCAACACGCGGCCGGACGATCGTCAAACGTCGCTGCTTGCGCGTTATTGTTTTATGATTACGTAAATAAACCTCCGTTACAACTCCGCAAAAATTGTGCGGAGGCGGAGGCGAAGGTACGATTTCTTGCGGAACTTCCGCAGTAACGGAGGCGGAGGCGAAGCTCCGTTACAATCCTAGTTTTAAGTGCATTAACCGTGGATAAGCAGAATTTCTGCCTGCGTCTCGTAGTTAATCGAATTTGGAACGATAGGAGGAATCAAGTTGTTATTTCTAGACACCTAGTCACGGTGTAGTTACCTTAGGTCTAGAAATAACTACACTTTTGGTACCTACTTAATGCATGATTGAACCTAGGCTGTATAGAGAATGAGCAGCCATTTTGGGTTGAAGTACTTACTGCTGGACATTTGCGATGTTTTTGATTTTGACGAAGGACTGGCTAGGATTCGAACCAAAACGTCAATAATAATATGCAAATACTAGGACTTTTTACTAGGTATTTCAGGCTGCTTTCTTCGGCAACTCTACGTGTTCTTCAGGCTGTAATCCATAAGTAATTCTAAACATAGGTATGTAGGCGATAGGTTGTCCGCGAGACAGGTCTTGCTCAGTGGCAAAGATGCATAATCTTTTCAGACATTTCTACTCTTTTAATTAAGATAGCAAAAAAAGAAACATATTTCCAATAGCAACAGTCTACACTCAGAAGATTAAAAGGGAACAGTGTAAAAGAGAGATCCCGATATATAGTTGAAAATATCCATGACTCGTTAACAAATAGATAGGTTGGTATTTTTATCATTGGATGTGTACCGACCTTACTATGATACTAACCAGGATCTCGTCATACTTGCGAAAAGCATGGATATTATTTCTCGGCACACCCTGACATTCGAAAGTTCTTTCCATTGGCACTGATTTTTAAGAATTACAAATGATTAATGACATTAGAACCTAGGGCCTCATTTGTGACTGACTTCAAAGATATCTCATCTTTTAGTACTTCAAATGTGAGGCTCATTGCGGCCTTACTAGAAATTTGTGACGCTTTGGTTTCGGAGATACTAGTGGTTGAATGGAACTGCTTATGAACCTAGGGCTTACCAGTTTTCATCAAATTACTCGTAAATTATTGCATTTCGGTTTGATGTAAGTCGTCACGATAGCGTCAAAGCGTCACTAATTAATGACACAGGTGTGAATTTCGTAACACGAGCCATCATAGTTCCAAGAGGTCTATAATTATGGACCTAGGACTTCTCTGTATCTTGGCACCGGATGGTCCTAGGAAGTCAAAACTTGGATTAATCGGTAGGGACGAAGACAATAATTTTTGTTTTGAACTAGTCATGGAGGAGAGTTATATGCAAATGAATAGTTTTGATGACTAGGGTGACAATTTTAATTTTAGTTTTCTTTTGCTTATTTTCGATCATGGGATAAATTAAGACGCTTTTTGTGTCGCGTCACGAAATCACATTTGAAACAAATACGTAATTGCTCTTCAGAGTTTCGAGGGAACAATTATTTTTGGGTGCAAACTCAGTCATAAAGTCAGAGCAAGACAGGGATTATTGCCATCTCTCTCCCACTTGAGCGCAAGATACAACACGCTATACCTGGCCTATTGATGCGTCGTGGGGACATTTAGTTAAAAGGTCTCGACAAATAACATTTCTGAGAATTTTAAAACTGCCGACAAACATACACAAAACAAAACAATAGAACAAAAGAAATATATCCCGAAAGGCAGTGACAAATAAGTGACAGGTAAGGTATTCTCAAGGTCACAATTTTATATGAAAATTACAGTTCAAATTATCTTAGTAACTGCTATAATAAACTCAAAAAAACATATCGTCACATTTAAAGGAACTAACGAGCTAACAAATGCAACAATTAAACGTAGTATTAAAGGTTCAGTTTCCCTATACCAGCGAAGCCCTAGGATCATAATAGGTATTTGTTTCAAAATAAGTAAATTGTTCAAGTGACAATTACGAAGTCAAAATGATTGTCAATTTTGCGTAATTTCTTCGTCCCTTATGTGTAATCCAAGTCCGGAGCTCCTAGGACTATCCTTTGCCAAGATACAGAGAAGCCTTAGGTCTAAAATTATGAACCTAGGGCTTCTCTGTATCCCGATGATGGCTCGTGTTACGAAATTCACACCTGTGTCATTAATTAGTGACGCAAATGTGACGCTATCCTGACGACTTACATCAAACCGAAATGAAATAATTTACGAGTAATTTGATGAAAACTGGTAAGGCCTAGGTTCATAATCAGTTCCAATCAACCACTAATATCTCCGAAACGAAAACGTCACAAATTGTAAGTAAGGCTGCAATGAGCGTCACATTTGAAGTACTAAAAGATGAGATATCTTTGAAGTCAGTCACGAATGAGGCCCTAGGTTCTGATGTCAACAACTGAATTCCTATTTTTGTATGTTTAGCTAATGCAAAGTTGTGTGTCAGTCAGAATTTTTATGTGCATGGATTATAGTTTCGATTTTATCAACTTCAGTTAGGACAGGTTTTTGATTATATACCCTACCTGTAGGGTATACAATCAAAAACTTTTTCTCCAGGCTTTGACATTAAACTTAAAAGCATAATAATAGGGTTTAGCTAGGAGCGCTAGCCAGAGCCAGACAAATGAAAATTTTATGACTGGGTCATAAAAAGTTAATAAGTTTTCCAAAAAAATTTCAGAATATAGGTAATGCAGTAGGTTCCAACTTTTATATCTCCCGAAAAGTTCTATAAAACTTATCAAAATTATTGCTTCAGTACTAGGTGAAATGAGAATTTAATTACATAAACCTAAGTTAAGAAATTATTAAAATACCAAGTAAATGTGTAATAGGTGTTTTATTGTACTGTAAACTATATTATATCATACTTCTAATGATAAGCAAAGTACTGTAGAATGGATACAAAAATCAATTAGCATGCGGTACATGAAGATCTATATGGTACAAATACGATCAAAATAGTCATTTATTATTTACTTACATAATTATCGTAAATAGGTTTCTATAATTCCACAAAGTAAATCTCGTTCACAAGGCAGTACATTATAAAGTTTACTTTTAACTATATCAGAACTACATGACATCATCCACTACATTACAATGATTATCACAGATTACAAAAACAACATTAATCACAATAAATATACATTATTTAATGGAAGGTATTTTATTCTAGCAAGGCATTTCTAATAAACCTCTGCATAACAACAATCGTTTCTTCCAATCACATTATTATTAAGTAAATTACAATAAGAATAAACAATATATAGGTATTATTACATAACCCTCTTTCATTCCTTAACAATATTATTGTTCCTTTGGTGCTCTTGTTATTTAAATATTGCACTTACAACGACTAGTAACGCTCACAAGTATATCTCACTCACATGTGATTATGAAAACGTAAATAGAAAATAATTTAAATACTCACATAAAAATTTATTAAAACTCGGGGCATATTCAACAGTATCTATCTAACAACAGTTTAAGCGAACCATGTATTCAACACTAAGCTTAGTGATGTTAACTTGGGTGTTGCCAGTTCGAATATTGATCGTCTGTTTTATTCGGGAATAGGCTTGGAACTTTAATATCTGGGGCGTCGACGAACAGTTATATTTAGAATAGACCTTTAATGGTGACATAGATGTGCAGTGGGGGCCGCGAGTTGGCAGCCAGTCTGAGACAATACGTGGCCGCGCGCCGTGACACCTGCCCGGCGCCATTGACATACATAGCCTACAATATATACCTCCGCTCTACCTAAACAATCGAGTACTGTATATACCAGTCTTCAAAAAAATCTTAACACTAAAAACGTATATGCCAACAAAATCTATAGGCACATTACTCCTGCTGCGTTAAGGCTACAAGACTTGTACTATAGTCGATTTTTGTTCTACGATACTACTTTTACATATTATATTATCTAAATTTTTCTAGATGGGTAATATTCTTTAGTAAAATATCTTTAACAATTAACAGTTCATAGGTTAAATAACAAGTTGGAGATGGCATAGAAATTTTAAACACCGATATTGAAAGAACCTTGCTTTTTTAAAATATAACTTTATAATTATAATTAACAAAATATAAACTCTGAAATAGAAACAGACATCAAAAAATATAGACCTAAGCTCCATTCGATTTCACATCACATTACTTAGACTTGGATTAGTAAATAAGATAACGAGATGCATTTCATACATTAGATAGAATTTGTCAATATTTATTTTTTTATTATTTACATTTCGTCCCTTTCACCCTTGGTTTAAGTTAAACAAACACACGAAACAGAACATTACCGCGTGAAATCCTGACTGTAGTAGGACCTATCGAGGCTGCGGACGCGATTTCTATATTTGCTTTCAAAACCAAAGAGTGACGAGAGGGGGGGCTGGGGTCAGCGGAGGCGGCAGACGCGCAGCTCGCGGTCCAGCGCCTGCAGCTGGCGCAGGAAGCCCTCGTTGGGGTGAATATCGCGGCGAGCGCGCACCGTGCCCAGTGCCTCCGTCAGCGACATGCCGCGCTTGATCATCAGGAAGGCCAACGCACATGTCGCCGATCGCGACACGCCCATCAGGCAGTGCACGAGGACGCGACCTACCCGAAACAGTTCATTGTCAATCAATACGATCGATTGCCAACTATTCAAAGTTCTTGGCACATTGAAATCTCATTAATTAATTCAGATTCATGTCGATTGTTCAATCGAATAATTGATGTATTGTTGTTTGTTTTAGTAGTAAATTTTATTGACGAGCTAATATGAAACTTAACTTAAAAATATATGCCTTTATAAACAAACATTTTACTGCTTGAAACCTTGAACCCACAGTGTGGGTTCGGTCAAGACGATCGGATAATAACTATAATTATAATTCATGCTACACAAGACCGAGATATGTAGAAATCTTTTAGGGTAGACATTTCCAGTGCAATTACAGGTAAAAGAGCAATTCAAACTGAAGTCGACAAGGCATCATTAATCGATAATTCAATCAATAACATACGTGCAAAACCTACGAATAATACGTTACTTTCAATCAAGTGGATCGCGTGGTTGTTTGCCAACTACGACAAAGTTTAAAAAATAAGTATCATTCAAAAGACCTTGATTGTAGGACCAAAGTAAACAATGAAACAAACGTACCTCCACTGGAGATGCCCTCATCGATGAAGTTAGCCGCGATGTGGAAATATCTGGAGATGTCCGTGGTAGGTAGGTCCATTAACTGGAAGCCCTTGTAGCGAAGACCGGGGCAGTCGCGGTAGTACAGGTGGCCGGTATCCACTTGCGTGAAGCGGCTGCCTTCCGCGGTGTTTAGCACATAGTTGATCCTCATGCGCTTGAGAAAGGCCTTGTCTTTTGCTGCTACCCTATAAAATGGAATAAATGGTTCGTTATACTATTGGTTAAGTTTAGTAGATTGTAATCTTTGTAGTTTAATTCAAATTCAAAGTTGGCGTCGTAGATTTGGTGGTTGGATAGCAGAGCTACCAGTTAAGTGAGGACAATTAGGTATTAAGAAAAAATAATTATAAAGGATTTTTTCTATCTGTTATGTTTGTCTAAAACAGGTATGATATTCTATATCACTATAACCATGCTTACTTTCGGAGAATTTTCTAGGGATTGTGTTATATTCAACTAAAGTATGCATTCTTCGTAGGGACCTAGAATATACTTTCCATACATTGAAAATTTATTATTACGACAGGGAGAATCGAACCCGCCAACTCCTGCGTGTCACGCGGTTATTCACCCAAAAATCACTATTGACAAAGCTATATAAAATTTTATACGATTTTTAGAGAAATCAGTTTACTATTTCTCAACTATACAAATCCTGCCAGCAATGAGAAATGTCGTATAATTCGTTCAAAGTATGGGTTTTATATTCAACTCAACTTGTTACAGTTATATAATCTTCAACCCACGTTAATCCCAGTCTAAGAAATATTGCGCAGTTAGTTAAATAATTAGGTTGATTTTGCATTTGTAATTTCATGCTATGTATGACACATCTATAAAGATAATTAATAACTACTACTGGTTAATGCAAAATGATAAATATTATGAATCATTTTAGTTAGCATCTTTGATCGAAAATATGACTTTCCGACTAGTTACAGTAATCGGCCACTACCTATTTCGCCAGTACCTATTTCATACCAAAAGAGGTTTAAACAAAGCACGTTTTTATACTTAATTGTAAATGTTATATGTATGTATTGAACTTACGCGTCTCCAACAAAAAGCCCCGGGTAGACCTCATTGGCGTCGGGGGTGCTGGTGTAGGCGACGTCCGCGAACGTCCTCGCGCCTGAGCGATACGCGCTCAGAGAGCTCAGCATGGACGACGGCGGTGGCGCCCCGAAACTCTGCGCAGACGAACCACAGTTATACGACAAGCAACCGCACAACACATTACCCATTGCCACTGCAGCTTATTCACAACATTGCATAGTAAATCGGTTAGTACACACTCAACACAATTAGTAACAACATTTCAGATAACAGGCATTATTTACGATGTTATGTTACGACAATAGTTACATGATAATTAATGTCGTTTATTGATAAACGCAACAAGAAATCTTCTTTTCAAAGTGAGCTCATCAAATGGTCAATGAACTACCCTATTCTTTTCTTTATTATTTTCAATGAGGAGGTAAAAATAAATAGTAGGTGTTTTTTTCGTTTGTACCTTGTGGCTACACTATATAAAATGGTAGTGGGGCGCGTCTTCGTGGATTGCACTCACTAGGAATTGTATCTCAGTGTCGTCTACAGGTACTTAAACATAACAACTATAAGTTTCTTTGACAATTTGTCACATGTTAGAGGTTGTAAATATTTTTTTATATAGAAATAGTCATAGCATTCAGGAAAAGCTAAAAAACTTATGGTAGGTATATCAAAAAATGCAAAGGTCATTTAAGCAATCCACAAAACCACTAATAAATACCATTAAAGTTCTGAGGTAGGATCCTACTCGCTGCTCATTTGCTGCACAATATGAATGAGATCTTGGATATAATGTGTACTGCCAAAATAGATTATAGTTATTAAAGCCTCACATAACAGTGGGAAAAGAATAAATGACATTATAATATATGTTAAATCTAAATAAGTAAGTTAGATAGTATATTAATTTTAGCCTTAAAATGTGGTTTATGTTGGCAAGTCGAATAAATCCTATTATCAAGCTCTATTTTAGTACATATATTTATTACTAGAATATACATTTTACATGTATTAATATATGTAAAACTAAATTTAAATAAATAAAAAGGGAACTAAGTAACCAAATAATTAATTAGTACGCCATCCTCAGCCAGTAACAATTATTATGCGTTTTTTGGCAGTATTTATTCAGTAAATATAAAGGAAATAAATACTACAGGTACACCATAAATTAAAATAAAAATAAATAAAATATATCTTTCGTCTATCTATAGAAAATATGACTCACAACCAAATATGTTTTTGATTTAAGATATAGAATTCTTTATTAGAAGTTAAAGAATTAAGTTATTTGAAATAATTTAGTTACTTTATCTAGCAATTATAAATGCCTTGTACTTTACATTCACGTACTGGCTGGTACCTACCTTAATCTTGATTTCTATCACTCACACTGTCCTTGAGCGTGTGACTAATGCGTAGCGAGAATAGATCTTGATTTATATTTATAACAGTTTCTTAAATCCTACGTAACCATTCAGACTGAAGGTCTTAAAAATTTTTAAAACCATTTCATAATATTTGTGCCTAATTAACACTCATTACTATAAATAGAAATACAAAATTAAAAATACTTACAGAATCTCCGTAGTAGCTCATTTTTTAAAGGTTAAATTACTAATTACTATGTTGAAAAACAGCTGATGGTTGTTTATAAGTAGAACAAAAATAAACGTATTATCTACAATGGTTCGTACACCCCTCACACCATTTGCTCTTTGCAATAAATTCCACGAACCCAGCTACTATCCAGCAATGAACTGCGCGCGCGGAACCCGGACGGATACGGTAGTTACGGTACAGCGAATGAACGATAATGAACGATACGAAGTGACTAATGTTATTTTGTTACATTTAGGCCGGATCTACACGAGCGCCAAATTTCCGTTGGCTCAAACATTCACGCTACCGTTAGTAGTTGTTGAGGAATGCTTTGAGCGTTCAAATGACAAGTATTGATGTTTGAGGTAACCATTGAGGAAGTCCAGAATTTGCAACATACTTCAGGCTTTCTCGCAGGTAGTTTGATTCGATTTTGTCCTGATCTAAAAGAGGGAATACACATTGGTCTGCACACATCTCAGTGTACCAAGCATAGGACCTCAGAAGACTTCGCACCATTTTAGAAAAAAATTGTCTAGTTTGTTTTCCTGAAATGCGAGCCATTCAAATTTACAAGAATCATTTGAAAAACATTTGTGCCGCAAGAACTTCAGTTTTCTTGAAACTTAAGCTGTCCTTTCTTAGCTATAGTATTTACAGTCAACAAAATAGATGCTCATTTCAGTACATACTTCACGTCACTTACTGTCATTTTGTCAGACATAAACATACCAAAACTTTCGCCCAGCATCTCGCTTCCATCCGCACATATAACTCTCAAAGGTTTATCAGTTTTCTTCCAGTGCTTCATCCAAGCTTTGTTCTTCGTCATATGCGTTGAAACTCCAGAATCGATCACTCAATTTTCTCCAGGTTCAGGCGCAGTTGCGAGGGCGAACTCTTGATGAGCTTCCTTCTTGGAATTTGGGCGTGTTATAGGGAGTGCTTGTTGGGCGTGTTTTGGCGTGTTTGGGCGTGCGCATAGGTAACATTTATGAGGGCCATCGCAGATGCAGGCAGCATTTCAACACTTTCTTTATAGATTTTATAGTATTGCTCATGCTAATCCTATTATTTTTCTTCGTGAGCACTACTCACGTTGACGTCTGGCTTCCACTTCCTGAAGCCGTGTAATTAATTTCCATTTGAAACAGTTTGTCCTTCACATAATCAGACATAAATTCAATATTATAATAATAATACAATGTTCTCACTTGTTGGAACACTTGCGTTAGACCTTGTAGTAGTAGGGCAGCTAATAGTTCATTATAGAGCTTCTTTGCAATGTCCTTTCGTTCCTGGAATATAGTTAAAACTAATACAGATACCCTCCAATGTCTGTCTTAGTTACTCCCAAGTTTCTTTTTCTATTTTCGCAAGGCGTACATGAACTAGGCATTCAGGTAGCACTATCATGCCAATCTTAGCTTTATGTCTTCTGGTTTTTTTTTACTGCTGCCACATCAGTGAAGTCTTACATCTTGCTGGTATACTCCCAAAGATCATCGTAAATTTCCATTCGAACTTTGTTGGTTAACCCACTACTAAGCTAACCAACTTACTTCACAGTAAGCAGGATCCAGACATTGTTATTTAAATTGAAATGAAATAGTAAATGTTTCACACATTGACTTACAAACAAAATGGAATGACGAAGCAAAATTGGTGTGAATATCATACCAGACTTAATTTTATCGGCCGCCTGACAACACGTCCAAAATTACATATTGCTTGGTGAAAACTTTCAAAATTGTAACGCCCGAAGTAGTCGAAGCTGCTTGTATAGTCAACTTCCTAGTTTCAGCTATATAAGGTGAAAACTTGTGGCAGCAATAATAAGCTGCAATGGAACCTAATTAAATACATTAAATTAAAAAAGCGACTTAATTTATCTATAATTGGGTACATGACAATTTTTTTTTGATTTCATATTTAAATAGTTTATCAACAGTAAATAAATATTGCAAAAGTAACAGTATGTTTACAATCAATAGTTTTCTAGATACAGCGATGTGTTCGAGGAGCCGCTGCGAGTCGCCGAAAAACGCTCCATACAAAACGGTACTGAGCTGTGACGTCACGACTTGTGAATTATACTAAAATTGTATGGGTGTTTGGATAAAATATATAATAGCTACGTAGATAATGCATTTACATGCATACTGTCATAGTAAAAATTGTTATATTTCATGTCAGTAAGCTAATGATATTTAAAAATTTAACATATACTATAATAAGTTTTTGCTTCTTTTTTTAAGTTTTAAAATCTATATAATTTCGATATTAAATTCAAAACTATATTTTTCAAAACATTGTACCTGTCAAAATAACTAATATTTTATAAATAAATTATAAAAACTTGCATTTTTGTCAGGACACATTAAATGTCAACTTTATACCAGACCCACCGTCCCGTCACCGTCGTTTATGTAATGGTTTTATATTTAATATATTTGTTAAAACCATAATCTACTTACACGGCAACGTAAAAGCTTGAAGTAAAAACCAATAAACAAATATAAATCATAATGACGTAGATGGCCTGAAATTTTTTTAGAATAGCCAGCATCTCCTTCTGATTGCAGTGAAGTTTTCGTTCGGGCACTAGCCACGATCCTGTTAACGACTGGTTGTCGAGCTGGGCACCCAAAACTATTTCGGAAGCATCCATGATCAAGAAGTGTTTTGCTGGGGGAGGATGTAAAATTGTACTGGCATGACAGTTCCCGGTCCACCTCTTCCTGACATTTGCAGGCAATAAATGCATCATTGTTGCATGGTCTGGTAGGGAATTTGGAAATTTCAAAAGAAAACATTGGCGCAACCTGCCACGGGGTACCGCAAAGCTGCCAAAATTTAAGATCCCTACCAAGCCAAGCTCTGCACTTGTTTGAGGATGACGCACTTTTTCTCTAAGATGGTAGTAAGACTTTAAATTAATTTCGTGCATTTGTCTTTCGGAAGTGCCATAATAAACAGTCGTGCAAGTAGACGACTTTACACCTTGATTTATCTTTACACCTTGATTGCGGAGGACTTGAGCTATCCAATCGGATATTGTAGCAAACGGTTTGGAGCTGTGCCTAGTATAAAGGTAGACATGTCATTCGCAACAATTCGTTTTTGTAAATGACCCGTAGGAAGCGTCTGTGACATTTCGCTACATACGCTCCTGTAGAAAATCCGGTATTCGGTTTATATTTATTAACCAAAATTTGTCCGGCTGAATATAGCGATTGAGGTTTTTCAGAATGAAAATAGGCCTCAGCGATCCATCGTTTTCGGAACCAAGAACATCGAGGAAACGAAACTTGGGGATGTCTTTGCTCGTTCCAGGATACCCTGAGATTTAATTTTTTTTATTATGCACGTCATCTCTTCGGGTTCGCTTGTGTTGGCTAAGTTGGTAAGGTAAGTGGAGGTCGTTTTACGAAGGGTACCCGATATCTCTTAATCATGGCGCGGATTCTGCTTGAACCCGGAAGTGACGTCGGTAAAGAGGTAAAATCACTAAAATTGACGGGAAACGGACGTGCCTATCTCAAATCTATAAATGCCTATCTCATGAATTAATATTATTATTATCTATGTCGCAAATGGGGTTGTCTTTAATTTATTAAATCTTATGACATTTTATTTTCTTCTCTGATTTTTAAGGTTTTATTTTGACATCAACATTATCAATTTTTTTTTCTTTCTATTTAATTTATTAGACATTTTTATGTTTGTTGCTTGATTGAGTGTTAAATAATTGTTACTTTGTTTATGGACTTATAAATGATATCTAATTAGTAATAATTTTTTTCTTAATGACATATTTGTACGCTAAAATCCAGCAGTATATGAACGAACGAAATATAATTGTAAACATCTGTTAAAACGCTTATACTTGCAGCAGTATATGAACGAACGAAATATAATTGTAAACATCTGTTAAAACGCTTATACTTGCAAATAAAGAATTTATTATTATTATTATTATTATTATCAATATTAAGCTTCGAATAACGGTCAAGTGGTTTAATGTAATATTTTAAAATGTACAGAGAAGTAAAATTGCACTGACAGCAAAGTATTAAAACTCTCTGTTCTAACAATAAGCAGGTTTATCTCTATACTGGCACTTACTTCGTTTTAGTAAAACTAAAAAGTATAATGGTTCAAATAGGCATTTCAACTTGTATAAAAATTATATTTTTCACAACAAACAATCTATGTTTTAAAGAAATAAAAGGCTTGGCAGATAAACCGCAAAATGATGAACATTATAATAATAATAATAATAATAATAATAATAATAATAATAATAAATTTCTTTATTGTGGTAACTAGGCGCACTTGTTAATATTACAAAGCTTAAGAACTATGTTAGTGTTACAAAAATTATGCTGAGCAGATTATTTAGTATATATTTGGGTGCGTTCCAAATGCCGCTCACAGCACTATCATCGCTTTAACTGCTCATAACCATTCCGATTCGATATATCACTTTATAGAAAAATATCACTTTTAGTGCGCTAAAAGTGATATTTTTGCTATTTCAACGGAACCGTAAATACCGTGTTAAAATTCTACGGACTCTGAGCTGGAAGATGAAGGTGTTTATGACGTCATTGATGATGTGTCGGTATCAGTCGTGAAAGCGCTCACAGGGATTCGAACAGCAATCGGAAAGCACCAGTTGTACTGTTCTTGCATAATAATTAATCATCCATGTTTTGATTTTCAAGGCATTTACCGGAACGCACCAATGTCAGAGGGAAAGAGTAATGTCAGCTGTCAATAGGTTATTGGCAAAATTAAAAAGCGCTTTTAGTCTAAAAGTCCTGTTTACAACTAATTTCAATACGTCTTGTGAAACACTGCTCATTTTTCTACTCAGCGCTATAAAACTTAGCCTCTGATTGAACGAAAAAATATATTTTGCTTTTGAGCGGGCGTCATTTGATTGATAAATAAAAATTGTAAATAATTACTAATTATTCATAATTACTTGTTTTGTCAAGATTATAATGCGTTTTGTTCTGGTGTTTTGAGCTCGGTGTAGTTTCAACCCTATTACGGAGATGGATGAGAAAGAAGAACTCCACTTAACCTCTCAGGAACTTCAAGTGTTGTCGGAACTTGATAGGTAAGTTCTTGATACAAATTAAAGTAAATGTTATTAACAACCACCAACACGCTACTTAGTATTGTTTTTCGTATGAAATTGATAAATGTACCATAATTATTACTTCGTCAATTTCAGTCGGCAGTTTGGATTTCTGAAACTTAAAGGTACTGAACATGGAAGGACCAGAGCATTGGTTCTTAAAGCTGTCAAGTATTTGGAAGGAATGCTGGTTCAGGTTAAGGTTGGTATAAATAATATATGATAAAAAACTCTTATAGTATTTGGTGATTTCTTCATAAGTTTAAATTATAATTATATTTGACAAACAAATGTCTTTATACATACTTATACTGATACTAAAATGAATTGTATTGTATTGTATTTCTTTTCGTTGCCAGGAGGAAGAAAGGGGCTCCTCACCTGGAGATCGGAGAGATATTTGTATTGATCCAAAAACTTTTTGTAAATTGGGACATTTTCATCTCTTACTGGAAGACTATGCCAAAGGTAATGAAGCTTATTTACTTCAAACTTCATAATTTATTAATATAATATATGGGCCTGGTTTAGGGGCAATTAAGTTCTTTTTGTCACTTTAGCGGTTTTCGACTTATGAGCTTTGTGGTTTTCTTTATTGCTTAGGTAAAGATTGGTGCTATACTAAAACAAGATGATTAAATCTAGAAAACAATATTTGATCATAACAAAAATTACTTTTAACCCCTTAATGCAGTGGTTCTCAAACTTTTTAAATGACGGAACCCTTTTGGGAAGCAAAATACTTGATGGAACCCTACAATAAAACAATTGTTTTTATAAGTATATTTTTTATTAATCAGCATAATAAAAGTACAATGTAACAGTTACTAATTATTATTTACTTCACCACTTGGCTAAGACAATAATAGAGGTATCACGGAACCCTAGGGTTCCGCGGAACACACTTAGAGTATAGCTGCCTTAATGCATATGATGCCATATCTGCCGTTTTTGTTTTTTGTCATGTCATTTGATTTAAGTTAATTTTTTTTACCCTGGCAACCCAAAAATGAAATATCAATAATTTATTTTGGAATTTGTGAACCGGAATCGGGAACAGCACTATCAGAAAAAAAATTATATCACTTTGTTTGTCAACACTTGAGAAGAGGTAAATTGCTCTGTTTTGTTGGCGAACTTAGCCTAGATTTACGTTATATTTGGCAGTTCGTAGTATAAGTAATTTAAGTTCAGTCTCTTAAAGTCTCAACAAGCAAATAAATTCTAACATTTATCCAAATAATTGTGACGATATGACTCGTCAAACAGAGGTTACAAATATGGGATTCCATGCAGTTGTAGAAAAAGCGGTGTGCCAGATGTGACTTTTCATGCAGTATGCGGAAAAAATACCATTTAGCATATTTGGCATATTATGCAAAAGTGTACAAATTTCTATCTAATTAATTTTTTTCTTCTATCGAATTATATATTCTGAAAATGTTGAAGATAGGTATTTTTCACATTTTTTTAAGGACTCTATTTAGATAAAGCTACAACATGTCCAAATTTCATGCAAATTGGAGGTTCCATTCAGTAAGGGGTTAAATTATTTTCAAAGTTCCTTAGTTTATCAACTTTTACCATTAATTTTTCATCAACCTAACTTAATTCATTATTTAAAGAAAAAAAGAATCAGAGTCTTATTTAAAAATCATTTCAAGATATTGTAATTATATATTTTCTTAGTAAAAGCTTACAGGTAACAACTATTATATGACATCATAAAGTTGTATCATTTTGTAGGGTTGCTCATTCCAAGTAATATGTGTTATTGTGATAAGTTAATGTGATTTAAAAAATAAGCTACTCTGTGATGTCACCATAGGAATTTCCTGCATAATTGATGTAAAATTAAATATTGCACACAAATCACATAAATGTATTCTAAATATCTAATTCTTTTTAAAAAAGTTTTACATATGGAGTTGCATCAAATCTTCATTTTGATCCAAACCTTTATAATTGTAAAACTCAAAACTTCTTGAATAACTTTAAATAAACTTTAGATATTGTCATTATGGACCTTGGTTACAGGGTTTCTAACAGCAGCTTTTGCCAGTTTAGCTTGCAAAGGGAATTTTTCAGGTGCAGCAAGATTGTTTACAGAGCTCTTGGAACACAGAGTGAAGTTTCTTGCCAGTTCTTCTTTTTCACGAAGGTTTTTACGAACTGATGGTAGAGTTATGTTTTATTTGACGTCAATAAGAACAAGTAATTGTCAATGTTGAGAAATACATATTTGAATTTGAATTAAGATGTGATTGGGCACCCATGATCATCTGCCATCTATTGACCCCTATGAGGAAATTTGAGTACTGGAGACTATACCTGGGCATCCATTAGAGATCAAATATTTCGTAACATTATTAATTAAAGAGCTGGCAAGAGACTGAGAGCGTAGATTGTGTAAGCCTCAGTTAGAGCCATTGAGCACCACACTGGAATACCAAAAGATGATGACATTTTCTCTTGATTCTGCTGTTTTGAAAATCCTAATCCCAGTAACCAAGGTCCTTTTATCTTTTTAAAAAGTGAGGTTTAAACATTATCGTTTTTATGTTCTGAAACATTTGAACCAAAATTGTAGCACAAAAAAATTCTACAGTGAAAAGCTGAGGAACTTTGGAGTTTTGTTTATATTATGTGGTATTTTTACTTTTGAGTAATTTTTGTTATGGTCAAATGTGTGATTTTCTTTTTGGATTAAATCATGCATGTTTTGGTAAGTCTGGCTTATTATGCAGAAACAAGATTTTATCTCACTTAGACTAATGCACGGTTTACACATATTAAGTAGTTAAGTTGACAACTAAATTTTAAGTTACTACATATCTTTTGTGTGTCCAAACGGATCAAGTAGTTAAGCTCAAAAGTTCAATGAAGATAACAGTGATGAATGTCAAGGAATTCGTCGATTCTCTAATTAAATATGTGGTATTAAATACGAGATTTTGGAGAAATTTTGAGATGAATTTGTTTCGGAAATTAAAATCTGTAGGAGAATATGTTTTTTTTTAATTGTATACCTCGTTTATCCTACAAGCATTCCTATTTAAAATATTCTCCGACAAATATTAATGTTGATACTAAACTCCACTCCGATATTTTGAAAAGGAAAGGGAAAATGCAAAATAAATACGAGCTCTTGCCGCCACCGGTTTTGTCAACTTATGCACTTAACTAAAAAATCACGTCCAAACGTGGTAAGTGAGAAGCCCCGCCCACCTACTTATAAGAAAAATAGAACGAATCACTTAATCACTTGCGTACTAAATTTTAACTTACCACTTGTCATTTAACTGACTGTTAACACGTAATTTTTAACTTAATATTTTGTTAAAATTTAGTTTCAACTTGACCACTTCACACGTGTAAACCAGCCATAAGTCGTTAAAGCTTAAAAGTCGAAAATCACGAAATGGTCCGAAATAAAGCTACATAACTTCTAAACTAAAATAAACTGGGACACCCTGTGTCACTGGAACACAACTATAATATTGTGGTTATTATAGCAATTAAAATAGAGCCAGAGAACTGCTGCAGTAATATACTACAGAAGAAATGATTAGAATAAAAATTACTTTCTTAAAATTTGAAATTAGAAATGTCTTTATATAGTGTGTGATTTTAATTAATTCTTATTGAAGAACTAAACACAAATATGATAAAACTCATGTCATAGTAAAATAAAAGTTACAGAATTGCAATACCTATGTATTCATTTTGGCTTCACTCTGAAGTAGTGTTCATGATAGTTATTGAGTAGGAATAAATGACAGAAATACAATGGACTTTGATGCAAAAAGATCATTGACTTAAAATCAAATGGATGGTGGGGCTATTCAAAAATTTACATATAGAGTATCCTGAGTTAATCCACACATTTACAGAATAAATTTAAATCGTGTATCATTGCATTGTTGCGTGTTGCATTACAGTTGATTATTGCTTGCCGCAATATTTCACCTTATGCAGCTTCGACTATTTGGAGAATTCAAATTTTGACAGTTTTTACCAAGCAATATGTGATTTTGGACGTGTTGTCAAGCAGCCGATCAAATCAAGACTGGTATGATATTCGCACAATTTTTGCATTTTCATTCCATTTTTGCCCGGACTCTGGAGCGCAGTCCCGAAATCCGTTTTTTTGTAAGTCAATGAAAAAGATGAATCAAAATTTTGGCAGCCCTGTCCAAAAAAGAGGGTATTTTAGGCTGATCAAAGTTACTGACGTTACTGGAGACTAGATACCACACATTTCTTGACATTATTCTTTGGGCTCCAGCTAAATTAGGTCTTCCTACAACTAACTGACACTGAAAGAAAGGATTTTATTTAAGACATACTTTCAATTGTTCTGTACTGACCGTTTACATTTTTTAAACATCACTATCACATAAAATGTCAAAAGATATGTCCCAAAATGCAAGGAGTCTGGGCCAGGTCTTTGTACACTTTATCAAAAAATAGTTTTAGATGCTTAGAACACTTTTTGATTGTTGAATTGTTATTAAAACTCTTTGTTTACTGGTAAGAAATGAAATTGTTCACTTTTAGTGTGCAACACAAACAAAAAACATCATGGCGGCAAAAATGTCATTTTGACAGCCAAGGTTTACTTACATCTTTTTGTTTTGTGTATCGAGTAGTATCGATTATGGCATTAAGTCCAAAGAATTGAATTGCATTGTTTTCTGTATTTTTAGCTTATTTAATAGTTGTAAAGTTATAAAGAAACCGAAAAACCAACTCAAGCGCAACGAACAATCAAACACACAGACAGACAACTATCAATGTGATGTGAATGTGTGAATGAAGTGTGCTTTGAGTGAGGTGGCTGTCCCCTCTGCTTAGTGGACTAACTTTACTTTACAACTTCCGTCATTGAAAAGACTCATTGTCAATATTTCCCCCATAAAACGAACACAAATAATGTTGACTTTTTTATTTTCTGACCATCTAACTACTAATTAAATCAAATTATTTGTATTTTTCCTATAATTACCATTTATTTGTAAATTTTTTCAGATGGTGTACAAAGACCTAGCCTAGGTTGTGACATTTCCTATCTTCAACAATGTCTGCTTTTGAATGGCTTAGACTGTTTAAAAAAATCTAGGAATAATTTTGCAGTCCCATCAGAAAATTGGATAATTCAGCATATAAACTCCCCTTTTTTAGACTTATAAAGTAATCTGATCTATTGGCATGTAGCTTTAAGCCTGCAGTTTTGCCTGCATCTTAATACTATTGTTTATATACAAGGGGTACGCAGAAAATTTTGAGAAAAAAATTCTTTCAAATCTCTTCTTTCAAAAACCAAATTCAAAGCACATTTTCCAGTCTGCAACAGGTACTTCTTCAACGGCCTTCTCGAATGCAGTGAACGTACTTCTGGCGATGAAAACTGTATCCCCTTGAGCTGGTTTTTAATTTTAGGGGAACAAGAAGAAGTCCCTCGGTGCCAAATCAGGGCTGGCAAGGCGGGTGAACCAAAAGTTTTACCGGTAAGGTGTTTAGAAAGTCGCTCGTCTTCATCGCGGAGTGCACGTGCGCGTTGTTGTGGTGGAACAATAGGGCCTCGGAGTCCCGTGTTCGGATGATTTTTGCGCGCAACAGCAAGAACTTTTAGCAAGCATTTAGTAGTGTACCACTCTGCATTGATACTACTTGGGTTTCTTAAGGAAATTGATATTAATACCCCGATAAGGAGATAAAACTAGCAATCAAAATTTTTACAGCGCTTCTCGATCGTTTCCTTTCGTAAGTGTCAGCCAACTGCCTGCCTGCCGTCAACAGCCATACTGTTGACAGGTGCTTTATTTCGTGATCATATTGATAAGTCCAAATTCATCACATGTTATGATATGCTTTGAATTTATTAATCATAATGACACCATTCCACGCGTGCCTGCTTCTGAGCAGCGGTGAGGTTGTGGTGTACCCAGCGCGAAACAATCCTTCTTACGCAAAGATGGTTGTGTAGAATATCATGAACACTTCCCGATCCAATCTGCAGATTGTGCTGAATCCCCTCGTACGAGATTCGCCGGTTTTGTTGAATCAAATTTTCACTTGTAGCACGTTTTTTTCCTTAACAGCAGTCAAAGGATGACCACTTCTTTCTCCATCCTTCAAATTTAAGCGACCGCACTTTAACTCGTTATACCAGCGGAACCCAGTTGCTTTCGAAGGCGCCTTGTTCATAAACGCTTATTGAAGTCGATCAAACGATTCAAGTTTATAGTTAAACTTGAAATCGTAAAAATTCGGTGCAGGAAAATGTTCCCGATGCAGATCCTTTTTCTATGACACCATTAGTTTTATAATGCTGGTAAAAAATTTAGAGGGAAATTTAAATTAGGTACATATATGCATTTACATGTAAATAACTGAATTTTTTAAATCAATTTATTACTCGCCATGTTATAGAACACATAACATAGTTTTTTTGCCAAACTTTCTTAAGTTAAAAAAGTTACCTGTGTGAACTTAGCAGCCGACTTTGGCGAAATGGCTACCTTTCTAGTTTTTTTTTAAGATATCGGTTAGAAGTAGAATGTGGTGGAGTGATTTCTTTTTAAATTTTCTTTTAAAATTACGGGGAGAAAAAATTCGGCCCCTAACACTTACCGATACTAAAGTTACTATATAAATTCAATTTCAAATACAATCTGGTTACAGCAAACGCTGGAAATGGCTGCAATGCATATGTAGAGGTTTGTAGTGGATTGTAGTGCATTTTTTTTTTCGTTTTTAGTAAAATAATAATCACAGAAAATTTTTTTTGAAAATTTCGACTGGTTTTAAGACGTGGTGTTCAAGGGCTCTAAATCGAAATCAAAAATGCAAATATTGCGCGATTTTTGCTATCGCAGGTTACGCAATAAGCCTACCGGATTTTCTTGAACTATTTATAAAACCTCACCACATACTGTATGTCGGTAAAAGTCCCAATAGATGGTAGCACTGATCATAATGTAATGATATGTGATAATGATAACGTGAAGGAATATTTGTAAAGGGAACAAAGAAAATAGGTTATATTCAAATATTCAAAGCTTTTAATTTTACCCAGTTTGGTGTGCATCAATTCATGGTGAATTTTAAAGCTGGTTTTTTCTTATGGCACAGAATATATAAAAGTACTGTCGTACAGAAGCTACACATTCCGTCCCCCACTAGAATCAATTACCTCAACTCACCGTGAGTTCGTATTACGTTCGTAGGCTCTGATAGGCCGTCAACTCTGACGCGTGACACGCTGGGTAGCTTTGCGTTAAAACTGGACATCGCATAACTTTTACAATATTAATATACGTTAAACATTTAAAGAACTTAACTTTTTAAATAATTTACTTACACTTACTCCTCGATTAGCTGATAATGTTGAATTCAATAGATATGAAAATTTCCGAAACACAACCATGCAATGTTTAATAATAAAAAAATAAATTAAGCTAAAACACTACTGAAGTTGACTTTGAGCTAAAGGATGACACTGAGTGAGCTGTATCCGAACTTATTGAAAAAATACTTGTAATATGGTGGGTATATGGTGGGCCATGGTTAAACAAGGCTTCCTCATAAATATATATAATTTTATCGCCAAAATAAAATATAATACAAAATAAAATATATATAAATTTATTTTAGTCGCCGAAGAACGAGAAGCAAGTAGACTAGATACGAGCTGGCGAGCAGCGAGAAGTGTCTAGTTCTGATAGTTTTACTTGCAGCATTCGCACGTAGAGCAGAATTGCTGCTGGTTGGTATCTGGACGAGTGTTCTGACCGCAAAGCGAGCATCTATCTTTTCATCATTTATCTTTGATGAAATTATTAAAGTAAAACTTACTGCCTTACTCTGTTTTAACATCTCAAATAGAAATTAATTGAAAGTTTTACTTATTTTAATGATAACAATCACATAATGATAAATATATTTTAAAAGAATGCAGAAGCACGAAGAAGCTCCTGTCTACTATTAGTGCCAATTATTAAACTAAAAATATGTAAGCAAAAATTTTATACAAAAAAGTTAATTTCTAAATGTAACTGTGAAAGTAAAAAAATTATTCTAGCCATCACTGTCTAATAAGTTTATTGGATCTTGAAGAACAAAGTTTGTCTTTGGAATTCGATTTGTCCGTTTAATAAATTGGTGTCCATTAAGAAAATATATCTTTACTATTTTCTATCTGTATTGCACTAATGTTGAAACATTAATAATAAAAGATGTAAATAATTATTTCACTAGTAAGCTAAACAGTTGACATGAAATCAGACGCACACTATTTTTTACTGGGTGGTCAATTCTGAAAAATGGACATTAGCGTCATTTGTATGACTACTTATTAAAAATTGCGAACATTTTATCTATTTATTTATTTTTTATTTATTTCTTTATCATATAATCGGCAGCTCTTACATAAGAATACTTCAATATTTTTATTCACAATTACAACCAATTCTGGGAAAAATCTAATGTTGCGGAAAGTAAATTTTAAATTTGAGTTAAATTTATGTTCTTGTTATGGAGCCTTATGCTTAGGTGTATTGATTTGAACATCTATATTAAGCTCATATAATTAAGTGCTTTATAGTATATAAAACTAATTATTATTATAGGACGAAGAAACACAATTTCTTATATTGTAGCAGGGAAAATATGTTCAATTAGGATAAAAATGTTGGTGTCACAATTTTATGTAGGGAAAAACTTTCATGATTTATTTGAATATTAATCAACTTATTTTTATGCAGTATAATTAACCAAAATAAATATAAAATTCTCAAAGGTTTATGCGGGAAAAGGGACCTTATTTCAGTAAAAATATACCTCTAATTGAAAGGGAAGACAACGTTATGATTTTTCTGATCAAGTTAACACCAATTTAATAACTTTTATTTTGTTACAGCTATGTCTGCATACCAGAAGTTTTACGCCTTAGAGCCAGATAATTGGAAGGATCCTCTGTTTTTGTATGGATTGGGACTTTGCTACTACCATTACAATGCCTTTGAATGGTAAGTTTGTTTAACTAGCGACCCGGTCCGCCTTTGCCCGGCTTACAGTGCCTTAATTTCTTTTCTGTGGTAGAGAGTCGCATCAGATTGTTGCGTCGAGCATGAAGTTATATTTAAATGTATCGGTAATTTAACCCACTGGAAATATCTTTGAAGTTTCTTGTTTCCTATTCTGCAAGTATTTGAAAACGAATCGTTACATATTATTAAAACAAATAAGTTATTTAATGAAAATGACCTTTGATGAAATTTACCCAACCAAAGGTACGTTCACAACTATATATTTTTTGAAATAAGTTAGGAAAGACTTAGGCATATAAGGTTCACGGTTAAAATTTTTTAAAAAGTTGAATTAATATTTTCATGCGTAATAATTAATATTGAATAAGTAATATTGCTACAGATGTAAAATTTTAATAAGTATCGTAGAAAGCTTAACTTATTGCAGTAGTATAAACTCTTTGTGATTGCAGTAGATAGTGTAGGAAAAGTTTAAAATTGCAGTTGATAATCATGCGTTCATAAGCTTTTTCTACACTAGCTGTTTAAAAAAAAATCTTATTTGAAAAAAACGCCTATTTTTTTATCATTTTTAGTCATACGAACTAGATGGCGTTGTGTGTCTATATACTTACATATTACTACCTGCAAGATAATGAAACATTAATATTCTAATGTATCTAATATATTTTATCATTAATATGTTAATTCGATCCGTATTTCAAGATTTTATACAGAAATCAGAAACTTTTGCACTTGGTCTAAACGAATTTGTCTCAAGTTTTACTTTCCACTTATGATTGAAATATTTGATCAGTTTTTAGAATAAAACTTAATATAAATTTGTTACAATATTCATAGTAATAGGCAAGTTTTTTTTAAAATAAATTATTGGGGAAGATTAGTAGTAGTAATCATACCGTTCCGACGGAAAGCGATCGAATTGAAGCCACCTAGGAGTGTTGTAACTCGGCTTATTAGTAAATCTCGTGATTCACCGGACGTAGGTACTACGTGCGGCGCGGGCGGGCGTAGGGCCGGCAGCGGGGCACGGCGCGCGCGGGGCGTGCACATGCAACGCGGAGGTCGTCGCTCGCTCGCGCGCCAGTCGGGAGCGGGATGCGGTGACGTCGACTGCACCGGCGAGGGCCGCAATCGTAGTGTAGAACGAGACGTCATTTCATATACCTTGTGTCGTGTGTTTGTTTGTTGACTCCATCTGTGTGAACGAGTGCATGTGCCGAATTTTCGACGACTCACCCGATCTCCACTACCCGGCCAGTGCGGCCGTTTCTTCATTATCTAATATTTTTGAGGATCCCCAAAAATGGTGAGTACGGTCGAAGCTCTCCCGTTCATGGTTTGTTTACGTCGGACCTTACGTTTTTCTCTTTCTCTCTTGACCTGCCGCCCATATACCTTTGTCGCCGTCGCACGAGATTCTTTCTATTGTGTTTTGTTTCCAAATGCAGACACCTACGACGACTTTGAAGCGGGTTCCGTCGTTTGGTTGTTATTTTTTGTATCCTAAAGATTGCATTTTTTGTGCGCGTATTTTCACAGGTAGTCGAGACCCGCAGCGAACTTCTCATTCATCAAATTGTGCACTGCTGCAGGCCGACAAGACCATGCCCTAGGGTGAATTACAATTAAAAGGGTACAAGAAGTGTGCGTGATTGTACAGTATTAGGTTTAATAAGCTGCCCGTTTCGTATAAAATGTAGGTCGGTAGAGCTATGTTGATTCTCACGGTATAGGTACTTGCCTTCTCCCGTTATACTGGGGGCAAATAAAAGCTGACTTTTTGTATACTGAAGATATTATATTATATATTATTACAGTTTGATGTGCAGTCTTTTCTAACGGGACAAGTAATTCATTTTCAAACGTAAAGCGATTGCGCAGAGCGTTTAGTAAAAACCAATAATCATAAATTTACAATGGAAAATCCAAAGCATAGTAATTTTAATTAGTTTATCCAACAATTGGGAATTAGGTATATAAATTTGTATTTTAGTTTGGGATTTCCTGAGTTACTCATGGTTTTTAATTAAATAAGGTACTCTACAAAGCGAGTAGTCATCAATCGTAATTATTTGTTACGTAGAGACAGTGAAAAATCAGTGAGTCACGGTGCGCGCGCGCAATTTTCGCGCACTTTTATCATTTCCTCATTGGTTGTAAAAATAGTAACGTACGGATCATAAATGGTAATGCCACTCGTACACTTTGTGCGGTCGATTATCGCCGCATTATCTGGAAAAACCTTTACCTCATTCTACCATGAATATCTAAATACTTCAATGGAAACCGTGGTATTACACAATGCCGTATTTAGAGGAAACGACCGCTTCTGAGTTGTGACGGAAATTGATAAGCGTTTCATACTGTACGAGGAGATCACTGTGTATGTTTAGGTTACAATTTACAATACGATACACGATATTACAAACCTCACTGTGTGACTTACATGTTAATGATGAGAAGAAGCGTCTCAGACCAGTCCGTGAATTATTACCTGTGATTTCTTCCTATCGCCAACCGCTTCTAGTAAGTAACGGTACCCACGGCTTTGCAGTTTGCGGCTAGACCCGTTCCGAGACTAGTTACCCGCTCGCTTGGTCCTTTCTAGCGTTACTTCATACCGGAAACATCAGTATTCTTCACACGGATTAACTTTATAAAATATCGTTCTGCGTCACTGGTTTGATGTCCCACCAATTTCAAGCATAAGTGCTAGTTACATATTTATGAAACGATATCGCGTTTTATAATAGGTTTGTTTTATCAATTATTCCGATCGCTCGAACATTGACGCGTTTCCGTTGTTAAAGAATATTTTGATAATACATTTGAGTAAGTTTATAAAGATACTTGCATAATGAATAAAAGCTGCTGCTTATCGATAATGTGAGAAGTTTTTTAAATGAAAGTAAGTATTGATAGTGTAATCCTTAGGTAATTATTAGAGCAGCTTGCGACGTCCCGTGCCACGGCAGGTGCGGGCCGGGTGCCGCCTCACCTGTCGCTCAGCTGCTTCCCACTCTCTTTGTTACTTAGACTTGCTCCTTGACATTACCCTTGTAGACTCGAACGACCCCACAAACGTACAAGCTGGTTGGCCTATCGCATCTGCCTCTAAATGCATACATTAAAGATTAGCTTCTTAAATTAGACCCATTCGAGCCTTGGTTCTCACGCATTCCGTCCTGGGAACTCTTGAAATGTAACACGATCGAACGCCTTTTGTAAGTTTATTAACCAACTACGCTTTACTTTACCATTTATAAGTGGACGTACGGAGCCCCATTTAACAAGTTCTAATTAGCAATTTTCAGTCCACTTAATTGGTACCTATATGAATTATAATTCGAAACACGTTCATGAAATGCGTAGTTAAAAGTAACTCGATTGTTTGTAATCATTGCATGTGTGTTAGTTATATACTTTATTGCTACCTACAAAAGTAATAGCAGATCAACGAATCAATTCAATACATCATATTTATTTTCTCGGTAAAAACCATTTTAGAAAGCCATATAATTTCCATTCCACAGCGATTGCGTTAGCCGTTTTTACCGTTACGTTAAAAACTTTGCGGTATTCTTCAATAAAAAAACGTTGATGAATTCTACTTCAATCAATATGTAAAAATCAAGCGTCCTTCTTTGCAACTGCATATAAATAAGTGCGCTTTCTTTGTTTGAATTGAAACCACACGTATGCAAATAATCTCGATTTCCGCATGAGCTCGTCCAAGATTGCATAGCGTCCTTATTTAGTGCGGACGTACTTTGTATTGGTTAAATGAATGACAAACGTTGGTGGAGACAGTGTCTTGAGTCAAGTATAGGCGCTCCTTACAGGATGTAATGTGTAATGAATGATGGTGCAGGTCCGGTGACGAGTTTACGACGACCGGTTGAGCACGCTACGTTCGCGGCGCGTGCCACATCTACCAGCACATTTATTTATGGATCAATGTGTCTATTGCATTATGTATGCAATTACATTGCAGATGCCTGATGCCGTCGCCATCGCAAACATTCACCTTCTTGTTTTATGATTTATTTTTGTTTTGTTTTGTTTATCAATTTTAGTACCTACCTTACTTAATTATCGGAGTTTTTTACGGAGTTCTATTTTGTGACGTTTATTTTTTGATGTAGGCATTTATACCATAAATATTTGTTTCTTGCATTGTATCATCAATTAACATCTACTTAGATATATTTTTATTTGAGGTAGGTATTCAATTTGATAATACAAAATTCAATACGTCAATACTTCACCAATCGCTTAAAGATCCTAATTATCAAACAAAAAGAACTATTTACTAATTAGCGTCAAACAAAAGCAAGTAAAAATGCGGCAGATCAAGTTTATGCGCAGTATAGTATAGGATGCGGTCCCCGACCTTAGGTGAAGAGTGCACCTAAACAGGGCCTTGCGGGAGGGGGTACCGTACACCCCCCTCACTTCGTGCGCCGCGTCACGTACGCACGGCCCTACGCAGGGCCAGGGCGAGGCAGCCCGCGCGCGCACACTGCAGCCGCCCCTCGCTTACACCCTTTCCCATCTTCACCCTCGGAAATCGTTGATGGAATAGCTTTGTGCCAGCTAACGCAGCTAACAGACTCAACTATTTGGAAATAAGAGTATAAGTCTTTGCTTTGATGACGGGTTATTAGTTAGTCATGTATTGGGTAAATTTAAATATAAATGTAACTTTGTAAATGATATAGGCTTTAAATTAATGGAAAGCCTGTTTTAAACTTCAAACGGCTTTATTGACCTATACCTAAAGACAATAAAATTCACTTTTTCTTAGAATTAGAACGTCTAAAAAGTGACACTTTACATAAAAACATTGTCAACTAAATAGATGATTCCTTGTCCATGGGTACGAAGTAATGTAGGTCAGGTCAGAGCGGGAATGGGGAGCTCGGCTAGGTAGATAGCTGAGCGCGGTCGTCGACACTAACGGGGCTATATTTATACCTGGCGCGTACTGCACCGGAACTCGATCAGAGCGCCTGCATCCGAGCCACCCACCCGAGCCCTGTCAATGACCTCTATTTTCGTATCCTGCATTTCAATCGTTCTCACAAATGTTGCTTAGTCGTTCTCAAAATTCTCACTCGCATAACCCTTCATTAAAACATTGCAGCTATATCGAGCGATTGTTTTCTAAGACCCTTAAGATTACCTCACGTTGAGGCATGCCCTTCTGTTTAGTTCGTGTTACGTAAGTGTACCGCCCACTTTTTGTGGCTCAGCCACCCACGCAGGGCATGAACTGTGTCAAGTCGACTGCCCTAGTTTTTAACTACACTACACTTTGTTACTTTTTTCTTTGAAGAAGTTGTTTGCAGTTTTCCTATAAGTTTAACTTCATATCAAATTCGCGTTGTAAATGTTATCATGTTCCATATTTACAACTTAGCCAATAATTGGGTATTGGCTCGACAACTCATAAAAAGATAACCCGGAATCCGGATTCGCATGTCATTCTCGTGACAATTATATCTCTGTATGATCTATTTGTGGTCATGTATCTACAGTCATAGCCGTTTGCACAGGAATTTCCGCGAAAAATACGTAACGCCTACGTCACCGCGGGTAGTAGGCCGCTCGGCGCGTGACGTATCGTCTATGATTATGTTTTGTTCGGACACTACCAACCGTTTGCTAGTATTTATTATCCCACGTTATCTAATTGAATTCACAATCAAACTAGTAGGTAAGGCCAGAGCCAATGTTAACTCCATTTTTTAGGTAATTTACCTACAATTATCATTGATGACGATAACCATTTGTCTATTTTTCAATTTGCGTAATGTTTATCAGGTTTCTACAATTTAACGAAATAACTTTGATCTATCTACGTCATTACAATATAGAGAAACCCAGCGAAATGTTGTCTTGGTATTTTGCATTCAATTAAAACAATTTTTATATAGTATTTTTGAGTAATTTGAATATAATAGTCTATGAACCATTTGGTTCAGTTACTTTTTGCCATCTTTGCTGTTGAAATGAGACTTATTAAAAAACTGCAACAATTAGTTTTGAAAGTCCACTGTTGATATCAACCTTACACTACTTAAAGAATTTTGAACCAGACTGAAACAAGTGGAGAGCAAAATCTCCGGGTCTAAATCGCTTGAACTAACTTAGTGCTCGCTTATTGACACTGCGTTATGTATATAAAAGCTTCTCATGTTTTATCACAGCTTGTGTCGCAATATCCCTGTTTTTGAAATGAAATTTGAGAAATCGAATTTTTTCTTTAAACTCGCGCATTTTATCGAACAGAAAAGCAATTGAAAAATGACGGGATAAGGTGATTTCTTTTTTAATGCATCATTTTGTAGGTTCAAAAGCAGCCAGAAACAAGCAATACAACCAAAGAGCTGTAATTACAAATTACGAAAAGACTTTTCTCCGGCATTATGATTTAATGCTTGTTTCAAAGTTATCATTATCATAACTACAATGTTTTAAAATAACAACATAGTTCTAGTAACTATGTATACATGTGATAAGTTCTCGAATCCCACGCTCAAGCGTGTACATTTTATTTGAGCACCTGGCAGAGTGACTCTATCGTGCGAGCATTCGTGATTAGCAGGCTAGTACTTCTCACGGATGTTGACTCTTACTTACAAGCCAGTCGACACTTGCAAGTCTCTACAATAGAAGTTAGAAAGCGTATTCTAAGATGACCGCAAAAAGGGAGCAGTAGAAAGGGCCTTCGTTGAGCTTGTTCGACGTTATATAACTATTGAACGATAGCTATAAAGTTCCCATAGCCATGCGACTCCGAAGGGTCCCAAATTGCATAAAGCTTTGTGATGTGACTACATCTACATATGCGCTAGTGCCCTCGACGATATGGCCAACCATCTATTGCTTTGTCGATTCAAAAATAAAACAGCTCACAAAGGGTTCCACCCTTCCCAATCTAATATTAGGGATGGGGCATAGTTTTTAATTCTGCTTCATGTAAATAAGTGTCGGACTTGTTACTTCACTTGCACATTAATACGCAGAGGGTTATTATCAAGCTTTTATTAAAAGTTGTGTAATATAGTACTAGAAGCTTCTCAGTTTTCTTTGCTTGTATGGGTTTTCTTGGAGTGTTAGGTAAATATAATAAAATTAGGTTAATGTTTGGTAGAACTACGTACTGTGTTTTGTATTTACTGTTATACAATGTGCATAAGTAAGGCTGACCGTGCGCTCGCCCAAGGCGAACCTGTCCAGTAATGTATCTCGGTACATTATCTCAGAGCGGGATATTTTTTTGCCGATGTCAAACCGCGCCGAGATCGAGTGCGCAGGAGTGCAGCTGTTGAGAACGATCCGTTTCCGCATGACGAGCTTCCTTCTGTGTTAGTTTAAGAAGCACATTCTAAATCTATATTTTTTGCTTAGCACATGTGTTGCAAATTTTGGGATCACTTTCTTTGAAATAGATTTACTGTGTATTTGGTGTTTTTTGCTCCAATTTTTGTATAGTAAACATTTTATTATTTCGCAGTATATTTTTTCTATCTCTCTGTATATGTACAGCCACTTACAGCAAGATTATGTACTTACTATTAAATATAATTTATTCTAGCATTCTTTTCGAAGCAATTTGGCAGACTAAAGTGCCATTGAGGAAATTCTAAAAGAAGTCCGATGAAACGACGTAATAAATTTCTGGTGTGATTGCCTCCTATTACAGTTATACTGCTGGGTACTGTATATAAAACAGCCACAATACAGCGACCTAGGTCTTAAGTACCGTAAGGATGGCCTCCAATCGACTTGTTTTAGAATGTACTTGTAAATTGTACCTACCTAGGTACGCATTGACTGCAGTTTGAGATAGAGCTCTTTGTTACCTATTTTATGTTGCAATCTTATAATGTTGCAGTTAAATAACACGGCTATAAAAACCTTTAAAAGGTTTTTATTATTATTCGGAATAAAAAGGTATCAGCAATTGATCCAACCTTTTTTTGTTTAGTATGACGTATAATTCGTGAATATAGATCGTTATATTTACGTAAAGGTATAAGTAAAATATTGTTAACATTCAGTTGAATTTAAAAATAAGACTTCTCAACATTTAATGTAAAATATTGCACGGATTTTCGACCGATGTCTGGAAAATTTTAAAGCTTCTGAATTATTTATTATGTGTAGTGAGCATTAACTTATGCGAATGAGATCATGTATTGTTGGAAGTTTTGAAGCGATCCAAAATCAAAGTAGGTCAACAGAATGACGCCAGCGATGCGATAAGGAGCCCTCGGTCCTCGCCCAGTATCACTCGGTACATGTTGCGCTTTATCGTACTACAACACTTGATAACTCATACCGCCTGATAGTACCAATACGCATGCCAGAGTTCAATTCGCAATCATACGTCAAATATTCACTTGATATTAATTCACACGCAATTGTTCTGATTACTTGCAGATACTTATCGATATAAATGTATGTAGTACAGTATAGACATGTTTCTTTAAGTAAAGTCCACTAAAAATAGTTCAGCTATAGTATATTCTTCTTTCAATAACAAATATTTGGACAGATTTTTGAAACTTGCATCAAAATCGACGGTAAAGATTCAACTAATTATGCATTTACAAGATTTGAGAAGCATATTTATTAGTATTATATCCGCGGGAAATATTAAAAGTGACTTTATTGCGCAAACTAATTTAGAAAAGGGTTAGTGCAGCTGAAGTGAATGTATGTCTAGGATATCTAGATAACAAAATATTGTTGCAATATGCAGTTTGCTGCATTCTGCTGGCTGTTGCGAGGCAGCAAGGCCGCGAAACACTTCAAGTGTAGCGAATATGCGCTAGTAGGTACATCAAGTGCATGCCTCGAGGTTGCATCACTTGACTGTCGCATTCGTTCACGGTGCACATAAATTACACGTTACCTTCGATCTGCAGGTAACGTACTACTTACATCGTAACTTCCTTTTTATAGGCAGTTTTTAGCGCCTAGGTATCATTATCACGTTTTACACATATTTATGTAATTATTTTAAGTAATAAATGTTTAATTTATAGTTTGTACAAAAGAACTTTACATTTACGATTCATTGCAAGCGTCGGTTAGCGAATTCCACTGATTACGGAAATCACGCGGCTCGAATAATGCACGTATTGTTGTGAGAAATATACCACGTGCTCCGTACACCTAGCAACCAACGTATTTCAATTACGTAAAAGTGTGATGCTATGGCTACAGGCAATTGAACTCTATAAATAGCGGTCGATCTGTCCTTGAGTTGCGGCAAATGCGCTGAACTAGGTCACTCCCCCCCCCCTCCGCGCGCTGGCTGCCACACCCGCTAATGTCCTCTGCAGTTACCTAGCTAAACAAATAAAACGCACTACAAATTCATGAACATTATCCATGCAGCTGCATCCCTACTCTACATTTAGCAAAATCTTCGATAAACTTCGATCACGGCCGAAATATTTTCATTGTTGTGCAAATATTTTACAATAAATGGATAAATAGCCGTTTGCAGGTACGCGATGGTCTTGCTTACCTGAACTGATAATAAGCGTGAGCGACGCCCGCCAGGTAGCTGGATTATAATCGATTTTGTTTCCAACCTTGAATACTTTCCTTAGAAACATATATAACAAGCGTAGCGTATTTATCATTGTATTTATTCCATTCAAACATGTATTTTGTCAACTTTTGTTTAAGGACGACTTTAGTATTAATAGTTGAATTATTTAGGTAATGAAACACTCAATTCCAAAAACTGAACGCATTCAGTTACTTAGAATAAGGGAATGTGATAAACGTTAAGGTGAACTAAGAAATGTAGAACAAATTTCATTAATAAAGTTCACTGCAATCTTTATAGAAGTTTCCTGATTTTCTGAAATTTGTATTCGAAGAAACATTCATTGCGTCATTTCCTTTATGACATATTTAAATTCTTTGTTCAAAATAACACTTGAGAATGGAACGTATTGAATGAAACCCCGCGGATAATTCCTTATTTTACATGGTTTAAATAGAGCCTTTAAAGAACATAAAAAAACAGCATGTTACATGACATCGTATACAATTTTAACTCATTGAAAACTGCTCTAATTATTTACATATATTTTAACATCTTGCTCACATAATCCCTGAACGGACATAAATGTATCATAATAAAAAAAATAACAAAATTTCCTGGTAAATATTCTTCGTTGGTATCCAAACATGAAATTATCAAAATAAATTGACGTTCCAAAAGGTCAAGTTTTACGTATCAAAACCGCCAGGAAAGCTTGTTGTGCAAAAAAGGTCACGCACAGCGTCACAAGCTCTCTGTAATTCAGTACTTAGAAGGCTTCCTCAAAGGAGTTCGGAAAAGTAAAAAGTAGACTATTACGAGGCATTTGATAATCTCAGTTTCAAATGGAGCACAGAAAAATAACAATGTTAGAATGCCGAGCGCAGCGCTGCGTCACCGCGAGCAGGTGAAAGCTTTCTTCGCATCGCCACAAGCCGACGACGTATGTGTGCGTGCGTGCAGTGATCGTTTAATTTTAGTCGAGTCGGGGTGAAGACCGGACGCCACCTGCCTCGTTCCTTTGTTTCGGCGCACAAATGTCAGTAGAGGTCATCTAAATAAAGGTGGTATAGGCACCCGATTCGGAGCTCGATCGCTGTCTAGACGTTGCGTTTCATCGTCCGATCGATCGCACGAACCAGCCTCAGACGGTCGACGACCCCGCGAGCGCATCGGTGACGATACGCTTCAGTGATACGCTTCTAAATAACCTTAGCACATTATAATGGACGCCACAATCTAATCTTTCGTGTCATTCGCTCGGCTCGCCGTCGCTCTACATTCCATCGCAGAACCAGTGCAATGATTTGATTCTCATGACTTGGAAATTCAAGGCCCATGACTGATTCATAAAATTACGTACCTGAGCACTCTCTATACTTGCAGGTATCCCGCGATAAAGCTCTTTCAATAAATTCACAAAACGAAATGCAATCCGTATCCCATATTGAAGTATAACAAAGGAAGACCGGTTTAGATTTCGGGGTCCAATTTACGGATTTAAAAAAAAACTTCCAGCCTTTGTTGAGACGAAACACGCATAAACTTGGGCTTCATGTAATTCGGTCCGGCAAAAAAATTAAGCTTTCAAATTTTTTACAGACTTAACAAACATTCTGGATCTTTTATTATGACAACAAAAATATATATTTTTATTTTTATTACCACTGCTGCGGACCAAGTGCATATCGTAATTTTGACATTGTTTCTAGTAAGTAAAGAAAGGACTCTGTTTTATTGCTCAGTTGGTCATTGTTTTATAAGTTTACGGAGACACAATCATTTTTATTGTCTGCGAGTATAGAGTAGTATTGTTGCGGGGTGGGATGTTTGACAAGTGGGTTGTGTCGTAGGGCAACAAAGGCGCTGCAGATGGCCCTGTACGTGTCGCCGGGGTTCTCGCGCGCGGCGGACGCGCACCTGCGGCTGGCGCTGATGTTCAAGGCGCGGCGGCACTGGGCGGCAGCGGCGGCGCACTTCCGCCGCGCAAAGCTGGCGCCGCACCAGGACGCCACCTTCACGCGTCTAGAGCTCAGCTTCCACGCTGCCCACCTCCTCGAAGCTCGAGGTCTCCGGAAATCCGCCAGAGACGCCTACGAAAGACTCCTCAAGGAACCACAACTCTCGGCCACCTTGAAAGCTGATGTCTGTAGACAATTAGGTAAGTGTCGAGAAAACTGCAGAAACCACTCATTCTATGATAAGTAGAGCTATGAATGAACAGAACCGGAACTCATTTACGCACGTTTTCTTCTTTTCTACGATATCTCGATAAAATGTTGAACAAACATTAGGTTACAAAGAATAATATTTAGGTTGTGATCGCACATTGCGAAGTTGGTTTCACTTTCTTATAGTCACTTTAGTAGTAATCGTGTGATTCACTCCGAGAATTAGGTCAGGGCCGCGCGTAACCTAACACTTGATAACATTTATGAATGGATGACTAAACGCGCACAGTTACCGAATACCTATTAATCCATTAATGTTACTTGTTAATACGTAAATGTAAAATTCGGTTCGTTACGAAATTTGCAAACGTTTAACCAAGATAACTTTTTGTCTGTACTTTATAGATTTAGTATTTCGAATGCACGCTTTAAAATTGCCATATGCATGCAATCTTCGCTTCAATAAAGAATGACCTCTTTGCTGGCAATTTCCGCTAAATAGAGCACAAGCGTAATATCATGCTATAAAAATGTGTTCGTTTATAAACACTACAAATGGGTCAATGCCAGCTCTAGTTAAACGGAACAGCGAAAGCACTATTTTTATACGTTTTCGCTTCAATTAACATTCTTTTAAACTTAGTACTGGCAAGAGTTTTTCTCAACTTGGGATATTTTTTGTTGTAATTAATTCGATTCGTTTATTAGGTTTAACTGTAACTCTTTGTACAGGATGGTTGTATCATCGTTGCGTGTCTCTGGGTGAGCCGGCGGCTCGTGCGAGAGCCGCAGTATGGTGTCTCCAAAGAGCTGTGGAGTCGGAACCGGAATCTGGGGCTGGACTGTACCTACTTGGAAGATGCTTCGCGGCTCAAGGAAAAGTTCATGATGCTTTTATTGCGTATAGAAACTCGGTGGAAAAGTCGGAAGGCAATGCGGATACTTGGTGTTCGATTGGGTGAGATTTTTTAACATCTTTTTCAAAATTTATAAGTTTAATTTGCAATTTGTCAAGAAACAGCAGCATACTGCGTGTACACATAAATTACCTATGTAAGACTTCGATAAAGAAAAGCTACTATAATAAATGCACACTAGCTATGGTTATCATTACATAAAAAAATACGGTGGTAATTGATAGCCAACATACGCTTAAAATGGCAAATTAATTTTCCAACGAAAACCGCAGTTTGCGGTGAACGAAACATGGTTTTGTTATCCCTTTTCCTGTTTGAAAATATACCTTTTGTTATAATTTATTGAGGGTGAAATGTGCCTTGCTGAAACGGAGGACAATGAGCCATAATGTTTTTAGGTTCGTACAAAGCAAGGTATACAAAAACTTAATTTAAAGAGTATAATTTGTTTGCAGAGTGCTCTATCAGCAGCAGAATCAACCGATGGATGCTTTACAAGCGTATATTTGTGCAGTTCAGTTAGACAAAGGACATTCCGCTGCCTGGACCAATCTGGGTAGTTTGTATGAAAGCTGTCAAATGCCCAGAGATGCCTTTGCTTGCTATAACAACGGAGGCACGGCAGCCACGGCGTCCAATGCAGCACTTAGACAAAGGCTGGCTTTCTTGAAGGCCCATTTAGCTCATGCACCTATGCCTTCTGTTACTGGCAAGTAAGTATAACGTTGCTCAGATTGACATCGTAATAAAAACTCATTCATGACCACTACCTCCATAAATTACAAGACTTACCCGTATGCTGTCGTTACCCTAATTGAATAATATCCGGTCATTCACTCACTAACTTGGCGCAATTAACGTCGATGCAAATGACGTTTGGTTGCACGCAATTGTTGTTTAAAAAATAAAGAAAAGTTTGGACGGAGTTGCTATCTTTGGAAGCGCTTCAAAAAGACCGAGATATCGAACCAAAGCAATTACCATGTCCGTGTTGCTATACCAGTCGCCAGATGCCTCGAAAATTGCGTGTGTAACAAATGGTTCTTAATTCGAAGGCCTTCGATCCTACCCACGGGCGTTTCCCTTCTGTATTCAGTAATTTAATGCCATTCTTTGAAACAGGTTCAGGAATTTTTTGAATTTATAAAGTTTTAAAAGTAGCAAAGATCTCTCTGAGCTTTGTTGCTCTCATTAATTTCGTTCACGAGTATTTTGAATTTGATATCTTTTTAGGACAGTTCAATTTTCAATTCATTACACGAGTAAGCTTCGTATGAAATCCCTAATTTGACCGCATTATTATTTACACATATTATATGCGATTACAATTTTAATGCGATAAAGACCGAAACATGTGGTTCTTATCTTATGACTTTTCGATCTTCTAGTAATTATTGGATGACTAGATTTATTTACATTTTTTTATACCTGACGTACAATAACAAGTTTATTTTGTAAATTTGCTAAACTTTGGCCTGTTATATTACTTATACGCCGATCGCCTACGAGGTACCTACTCATTTTTATTTGCGTTTATATTATTCCAAATAGCTTTTTAAATAGACGAATTTTTTTACTGTTTAAGTGTGTGTGTCAACAAAAAATGCTTGTATCGCAGTATGAAATAATAAACTATATTTTGAAAGATTCTTTTAACTTTTCATGTTTTGCAACCCTCATAAACAGCTGACTGAACCTATTATGGTTATATGAACATTGATTATAACTATTATAAAGAAAAAAAATAGGTCTTGGAAATATTTATACGAAAAGGAAATAAAATTTTTCAAAGTTTGATTTTGGGGTCTTTTTTCGTGAAAATGCTACTTTGTCATGTTGGGATATATTTTTATCAATGAAAACCACAATAAATTGTTATAAATCTAAGCAGAACTACATTGTTATGATGAAATCACCATTATAGCTTTATTTTCTACGCAACTGTACTAATTAAAGGTACATCAATAAAATGATGAAAAAAGTACCATTCCAACATAATACTCCTCTTTCAGACGTCGTCAGCTCCCCTCCATCGAGGAAGCCTGGAACCTCCCCATCTCTGCCGAGATGTCGTCCCGAGCGCCCAAGTCTGCTCCTCCTCCATACCCTGGGAAGAGACCAGAGGATCCACCACCGCTGACCCATCATCAACTGCAAACCTTGCAGTACCTCCAAAGAAACGCCCATAATTTGTCGCCGCACCAACAAGTAATTTATATATTATATTTATATACTTATAAGTATCTTTAGTGATGTATATAAGCCTATCTTTTGAGAATCCTAATAAAATACCAAAATCGACAAAATATAAATCGGAGATGACTTTGAAACCAATATTAATTATGCTCACCAATACAAGTTAAATATGTTTTAATATGAGGAATCATAATCCACATTCCTGAATTTAAGGACCAATTTAGTAACTGCGTTTTATCCGAATGAAATTAAATTAAATTGTTCTGGACACGTATAACACAAAAATATACAAATGTAATAAAATGTACTCATTCATATAACTCAAAACAGAATAATTTTTGGAATGATTTTTTAATTTACCATTATTTTGTTTTTGTGTGCTGCTATGCGGGAAATCTCTTTATATGAAAGAACTTGATTAAATAAATGTTTTAATTTGTATTTGTTTCAGACGCTGATGCAGCAGTTATTAACGCAATATCGTTTATCGCAAGCGGCCAGAGCTCGTGCGGTTTGTACTTACAGTAGATTATAATAGATATAAATATGGCGGCAGGTCGTTAGGTCAACTCCCAAAATAGCTGAAAACATACGGAAATTGATGCTAATGTTTAATTTGTTACTTCGCAGGTAGCAAAAAGTGAGAGTAGTAGTGGCAGTGCCACAAGCACGGAGAATGCGGAATCTCTAGCAGAGGATTTATTGAAGAAGTTTTCTGATACCCAGCCGGATATAAAGAAGGAACCTGCAAGTAAGTAGACTGTGTTTGAGAGAAACTTCTATTTAATTTAGTGGAATTTCCCTGACTCGTTCTTACACAAATCGCAACGTTCGTAACTGATTGGAGTTTCTTGTCTTGTATTGCAGAAAATGTTATTTTTAATTCAGTATTGATTAATTTAACTAAATATATACAAGTCAGATGGATGTGTATTCATTGAAAATCAACCAGTGGCGGGAAAACAGACAGAAGTGTATATTAAGTCCGTCTAATAAAAAAAATTACTTAGTAAAGAACCTATAAATCAATGGGAATGGAGTCTGGGTCAAAAGCTATTTTGAAAATAAACGTCCAGTTTTATCAATACTTCCAAAAAAAAATAATTATCCTGGAAATAAACAAATATATCGAAACACTTATCCATAACAGCTGTGGAAATTGTACGTTGCGTGTTGACTATCATTATTTATGTCCGCACTCATGGACATACTTGGTCAAAAATAATGGCTACTTGGTCGTGGTATTTTCACTGTATTATTTTGACTGCGATATTTTTTATTTGTTGAGAAATATGTGTTTTAACAAATAAGGTCTGCTCGTTTCATGTCTATTATTTTATTTACGTTAACAATTTAGTCATCTAGCTCTGGTGCATCTTCGAGGTTTAGTACAAAAACTACGTATGCAGTATTTTACTTGAAAATAAACACAAATTGACACAAAATTTAACCATAACTCTATAATATACGTTTCTGCAACCGAGAACTTATATTCATTTTTAATGTTCGAATCGTTGAAAATCGGAAGTTGTGCTAATTTTCTTTTAAAAACCCAACCTTTTTACACGCAAGTCAATTAGATTTTGCATGACATTGTCAATTTGAAAGAAAACCATACTGAATTTTCAGTTTGATTTTACCGTTTTTGGGAACGTACAATATTTCAATTTCGCTCGTTATCATGAAAACTAGATCGAGTAAGTAAAAGAAAATATTTATTTCCATAATAGAATTTAAAATACGAGTGTATTGTCTATAATTTACGATTTCTTAATGTTTCGAAACAAGTATAATTCAAGGTAAATATAGGAAATTATAACTGTTCCTAAACACTTTTAATTGGAGTAGGTTGGTTGTATTCAGTTTATTTTCACATCGTTTTCTTTATTTCCGTGTTGTTGTATAAGTTTAGATTGTGATAAAACTTGCAAAATATATCGGTACACACCTACAAGATTGTGGGTAGTATTAAATTAGCAAATCTTAATCTAATCTAAAGTAAATTAAGTTTTAATCAAAAGTATTAAGTATTAAAAATACTTGGTCTCCAGTGATAATGAATTAACAACTGTTGATAACGGGCATTATCCCTTATTCAAAACTCGAATGTCCTACCTAAACAAAATAGAAAAATTAGGGTTTATTTTAAACCCTTTGACTTGTAACAATTTCATGTAGCGAAAGAGTAACCAAAGCATTTGCAGGACCCAAGTACAAAATAACCTATTTGTAATATTGTATTCTCGTGACGAAGTTGCATTTGAAATTCGCATCTTAAAATAAGGCTTTTTGGGCTGATTGGGTTGCAAAGGGGATTGCAAGGTAGGATTTAATCCCTCCAGGCGCAGAAATAAGTAAATCCATAATTTTTTCATTATAATTTTGAGACAAATCTTTAATATTTATTAGATTTTCGTAGGAATTAAGATTTGGCATAATTCTCGTTTTTGGCGCTTCGGTGGATGATGCCGCACCACGCTCGCTGCGCTCATTACTACATACAAACCTAACGTAACGTATTAATATGTGAACTTTATTTTAGTCAGTTTTTTCATTGTATTATAGTGATTGCCTCAAAAGCGTACCATCATAAACTGTTTATCGTAGTCTAATGTAGTGAAAACCAACATAAAAAGTGCAAATTAAATTATCAAGGAGCAAAAAAATTACTGTAGGTAAATAATTTTTCTAAGTCCTGTTGCCCCCTAAAGAAAAATGTAAATAATAAACTGTTTATCTTTGTTTGACAAACCATAAAAACACAACTTCGACAAAAATCCTAGACATAACCTCAAAATACAATTTATCAAATTATAGTGTCTCTAAAACTACGGGTTTCCCCGGTGGGGGGGGGGGGAGCGGTGGTGATGTTTAAAAGAAGTGACCAACCCCTACACTAAACAATCTTTACCAACCCAAAATTATAGATGCGTATTTCTACTGTCAACCTCTCGAGGCTTAAGCATTCTATTACACTTGCAATTTGACCGTCTCGGTTATAGGTGCCTTCTAGTCAAGTTCATTCTTCATTTTCCAACTTCATAATTCAAACTTTTACTTTAAGGAGGGATTTTTATAAATTACTTTAAGGAGGGATTTTTTTTTATATTTACCAATTTCACAGGCGAGAACACGTCATCAAGCAATGAAGTGGCATTGGGAGGCAGACAGCCGGTCGTCAAACTGGAGCCACTGAAAGCAGAACCACTCAAACCACAGGCTTTCCATATTGGCATGAATGCGAAACAAATATTCGATGCTTGCAAGTAAGTACTTTGATAAAAATTTTATATTTGCGCCAACCCAACACTAAAAATTTTTTCGTAATAAAGTATAATTTCATAACAATTAACGCGGTCTCGAATAAATAGTTACAATTATTAATTCGCAATTTTCATCTCATCCTTCTCCATCATTAACTTTATAACTTTTCTTTTCGTATTCCCAGAGAGAACGCCGGGTCCCCATCAGCGTGGTCAACGCTAGGCGATGGCCTCCCCCCTCCCTCTCCGCCCGCAGTGCCGCCGCCCCGCCTGTCCCCCGAGCAGCTGGCCCCACCGGCGCCCTTCGTATACGTCGAGTCCAAGCGCGACGCCTTCAGCCCGCAGCTGCAAGACTTCTGCCTCAAGCACCCCATAGCCGTCGTTCGGGGACTCACAGCCGCCCTCAAACTCGACCTTGGACTCTTTTCGACCAAAACCTTAGTCGAAGCATGGCCAGATCATGCGGTCGAAGTACGAACACAGTTACTCCAATCTGCGGATGAAAATTGGGACCCCAGTGGAAGACGACGCGTCTGGGCTTGTGCCAGCCATCGGTCTCACACGACCGTTCGCAAATACGCTCAATACCAAGCTGGGTCTTTCCAAGAAGCGTTACGGGAAGAACGGGAGCGAGGCACTGGAGGCGCTAGTGGGGCCGGCGGCGCTTCAGATTCGGACTCGGGACCAGCTAAACGACGCCGAGGAGCAAGAATGCTTCGCTTCGGAACAAACGTGGACCTATCAGACGAGAGGAAGTGGCGCCCTCAGTTGGCAGAGTTACAGAAGTTACCAGCGTTTGCGAGGGTCGCGTCGGCAGCCAACATGCTGTCTCATGTCGGCCATGTTATCTTGGGCATGAATACCGTGCAGTTGTATATGAAGGTGCCGGGCAGTCGCACGCCGGGACATCAGGTAAATAGATTACTACAGTACTAAATGAACTCTGTACTCCAGAATTCCAGCATTAGAATCTTGCTCGAGACAAACATTTCTGTATTGAACTTGGACCTTATAAGAAAAAATTAAAATTAATTTCATTGTCATGCGTTAATGTGCCAAACAAAATAGAAATTATCTATTATATTTCATATTTTTTTATCTTTCAGGAAAACAACAACTTCTGTTCAATAAACATCAACATTGGTCCGGGAGACTGTGAATGGTTTGGAGTCCCCGATGCCTACTGGGGTGGAGTCCGGGACTTGTGTGAACGACACCACTTGTCTTATCTCCATGGTTCATGGTGGCCTGATCCAGAAGAACTCAGGGCTAATGGGATACCTGTTTATAGGTTTACGCAAAGGTGAGTAGTTGCCGTAATAAATAAATAAGTATAAGATTTTGTAAACATCTATTTTAATAAATTACATTTTGTTACAAATTAACTTGTTATTAATATTTTTTTGTTACTAAATTTCTCTAATAAATAACGAATGTAATTGCTCTTCATAAGAGCTATCTAAAAATAATAATATTAATTTTAGAACATAAATTTGCTTTCTTTTTTAAATTAATCTACTAGCAAAAACTTGTCGAGCATCTATAAGTACTTTACATACCAACCACAATCTACAAATTCTTAAAAAAATGGGAAATTATAAATCAAGCCACAAATCTCTTTATTGGCCACGTGATCAATTTTCTAGTTTTATAACTAAGCCACGAGAAAATTAGATAGCCTGAACTGATTCGTCTTTTTTGCAACGCCTACTAAATATTCTAAAGAATGCGTGATATTTTTAGTGGCTAATTAGACTTTAGAACGCAATGTAGATTTTTAGTGACATATAATGCTATTAAAAAAAAGTCGTTTAATTAGCACCCTAATAAAATTATTAAATAATTGAAATAAATATGACTTGTTCTATAGGCCCGGAGACCTAGTATGGGTGAATGCAGGCTGTGTTCACTGGGTGCAAGCAACTGGCTGGTGCAACAACATTGCCTGGAACGTGGGACCGCTCACTGCGAGGCAGTACTGTTTGGCATTGGAGCGTTATGAGTGGAATAAAGTAAGTTGAAGTGGAGAGTAAATTAAACTAAAAAAATTGTAAGGTTGATTCAGTAAGTTATTGTACAACATGGGACATTTTTCTTGGAACTTTTAATCTCTCTGAATCATTGTTCAATATGATTGTAATATTTTTACCTACTTTTTAGGTTTTAACTTATTTACTGTACCTTCTATTAAAACACACTGTAGAACTGATTTCATACTAATATTATAAATGTGAAAGTGTGCTTGTTTGTCTTCTTTTACTTCGAAACAGAGCAACGGCTTGGCGTGATTTTTTGTATGGAGATAGTGAGAAGGCTGGAAAGTGACGTAGGTGTACCCATAGTTTATCCAGAAATTTCTTCGTGATCACAGAAGCCATGCGAGTGGAAGTTGTAGTAATCTATCGAGTTTTTATTGAATCTAGTTATAACAATTGACAACCAATAACCCCTACTCCCACACATCCAGGTACAAAACTTCAAATCCATCGTCCCGATGGTACATCTGACCTGGAACCTGGCTCGCAACATCCGAGTGTCGGACCCCCGCCTGCACCGCGCCATGCGCGCCTGCCTGCTGCAATCCCTGCGTGGCGCCGTTGGTACGCTGGCGGTGGTGCGCACCAGGGGAGTCCCGGTGCGGTTCCACGGCCGAGCCCGCGGTGACCCTAGCCATTACTGCGGCAACTGTGAGAACGAGGTGAGTGGCTGTGAGACAGGGCGATGGTGGTGTCGCAAAAAGAACAACTCTAAAGTAAATTTAATGTTTTTGTAGCAATCTTGATGTATCATCCGCCGTAAGAAAATGGTAAAGAGCAGCATATTCAGTTTTATTTAACATGCAGATCCCACCGTGGATAAGCTGTGGTTGTGGAGGAATCAACTGCCTAGCACGCGACGTACTGTACAACAAATGTTTTTCAGAAAAGAACTTTGATTGATTTAACTTTCTGCCACCAGTCGCTACTTAGAAGGTACTTGCGCTATTCACGCACCACCTATCCCATCTGCAAAAGTGATGTGAAATAACGCTGTTCGGTGGAGCAGTTCGCCTTTTTACACAAAGAGCTGGAGGCAGCAAACTCATTGAGGAATAACATTGTCAGATATTTGTGTCACCGGATGTAGTTTTAATTTCTTCTTATTACCCTAATTTAGTAAACTCGTAACTATAGTTCGTATAACTATTTCTCCGATTATAAAAGTTAAGACATTGTTAAACATAAGCACTTTTATTTTAATATTGAAACTAATATTATAAATATGTGTTTATCTTTTCCCATGCAGCACCCTTCCGCCAATGGATTTATTTTATTTTAAGTCGACATTTGTACATTAAACCACACGAACGGTCTCTGTGGGACTCCGCAGTGAAACCGCAAGTAAACGCTAGTACCGTCTCAAACTTTTATTCACAAAAACTTTCAATTTTTAAGCATTTATTAGGTATTACCTGTCTTTGTCATTTATATACCTATTAGAGAGATGATAACGGACTTGAGACTTTTTTAATGAAATTAAACTAGCTCTTTAATCTATTGTCGTTTCTATTTAGTGATATAAAAATGATGAGCGCAAGTGATATTTAATTGATGCCTAAAATTTCAAAGTTTTTATGAGTAAGGGTAAAAGCTTCCCGTATTAACTCGTTAACGTTTATTCCCAGGTGTGGCACGCATTGTTAGTACGTGAACACGAGCGTCGGCACGTGGTGCACTGCCTGCCGTGCGCGCGGCGCGCCTCGCCCACGCTGGCCGGGTTCCTGTGCCTCGAGGAGTACCACATGGACGAGCTGGCGCAGGTGTACGACGCCTTCACGTTGCACCGGCCGCCGCAGCCCGCGCTGCACGCCCTGCCGCCCGCCGCCACCACCCCCGACTGAACACCTCCTCCACAGCATACGTATCACTGCCCTAAACGTCCCTCCGAGGTGTAGAAGTACCAGCTCATCGACGAATAGTCTCCATGTATCGTACAGTATTACTCCCTAGTTAGACTCGAGAGTCTTTAGCAAGTGACCAAACGGTTGTTACTATTCGAATGTTCATTCTTACTTGTAAATATCCAAAATGTATAAATTCTATTTTGGCAATGAAATGTGTAATTTTTGTATGTGACGTGACGTTTACAGATTTTCACTCCTCAAATACTTTTGTAATTGTGAGAGATAGCATTGTAAAAAAGTCAATTTTTTCATAATCAGACTGCCGTTAATATGTAAGTACAGACTGGCGCCGGAGATCTCGAGGTCTCTCGGTCCGATCACGTGTGTTCATTACTACATAAATGCGTTATTTTTGTAAAGAGGCATATTTATTTATTTTTATTGTAATGTGACTAGATTTGGTTTTCTAGAATGGTCTCTTAGTGAAATGTAGGCGTAAGTGTTTCGCACGGATTGGAGCCTTGCGTTTTAGCATGGCCTGGCCAATGATAAATTGTCCCAAAGAAAGTTTTATTCACGTAGGAAAGATAAATAAGATACAGATTTTTAAAATACTATCTACACAGCTGAATGCTTAGTACCAGTAACCTGCTGTTACTGTATTTCAAATCTGTGCCTAAAGTTTTTTAGGATCTGATAATGCAATGAATTTTATATAGGTAATTCGATTTTCTCACAATTGGAATGTAACCTGAATTAGGATAAAATGTTCAGATCGATGTATATTAGAAAAGATTTATGGAATAGTTCTTGGTTAGAAGTAGACGTGTTGGTCCGCACTCTTGATACTGGTTTGTTATTTCTCTTGGAAGTTTTATTGATGTGTTGATTAAATTCTTTGTAAGCGTAAACGTTAGGTTAAAATATGTATTATATTGCAAAACAGAAATGTTACAAATATGTTGAATCAAATATTTTAATCTTACTATTATCTTATGATGAATGTAATTAGTTACGCTTATAAAGGAACAAAATGTTGATTGTTCTGTGTCAAGAGTGGTAGTAGGCAATATAATATCTGTATGAAAGCCAGCATCTCTCACTGGTAACTGAATAAATTTACTGACAAAATGGAGTAAAGCTAGCATTCACACAGATATATAAATAGAGATGTATTGGTCTGGCATTGTTTAGTGAAGGATATTTATTTAAGTAATTTGCATCACTGCCATTTATGACCTTATTGTATAAATTAAGTGTAATTAAAATTTGGAATAAATACAATTATAAAGGAAATATTACTTCGTTTTCTTAACGTCGTCGCGACTTGACGTTTGGTTAATCAACTCCAGTTAGAAAAGAACTCTAGTTGAGGACGACAATGTCGATTAAAATTACTAAAATCCTCAACTGAGGTCGAGTCGAGTCATTCTTTTTCGGCTATGATCTCTTTATCTAGCAGCAAACACATCGAACGACGTCATATTGTCGGATATGAATTAAGTCGGAAGTTACGAATTTCACTTTCATATATTACTATTCACACACCTTCATAACTTCATAACACACACCTTCTCCGAGTGGCGTGATCTCTTTGCGGGCGTACCTCAGGGTGGCGTTCTCTCTCCATTACTCTTCTCTTTGTTCATTAATTCTATCACTTGTAGAGTTACATTGTTTTTGTTATGTAACTTGATTATCTTGTAACGGCCTTTCCACACAGGTGATAAGGCCTTGCGAAGTTTTGATGACATTTTAAATATACTAAATCTCCTATATAAGAGATATTATAAGAGGTTTGTCGAAGTAATCTCAAGTAATTACCACCTCTATGCGGACGACTTGCAGGTTTACCGCCATTTCACTGTTAGCGATGTTGGCTCTGCCATTGCCGCGGTTAATAAAGATCTTGGGCACATTAGTAAATGGGCTTCATCTTTTGGAATCCGTGTAAATCCTAGCAAGTCGCAAGCAATAATTGTAGGCACCCGATACATGAAGGGTTGCCTTGACATGGATGATATTCCAACTGTAGTACTAGCTGGAACTTCGATTGCTTTCATCGATACTGTAAAAAACTTAGGCGTGATAATCGGCTCAAACCTTACGTGCTTATCGTTAACCCTTGCACAGACGCTTATACAGCCAATCATAGATTATGCAGATGTAGTTACTTAGATGCTACAGAAGAACTTTTAAATAAGCTGGAGCGTCTGCAGAACCTAGGCATTCGGTTCGTGTTCGGTCTTAAAAAATATGATCACGTTTCAAAATAGAACTCCGATGGCCACCGATTTGGTTACGTAGGAACACTCGCATTCTCTGTCTTTTATATAATGTCCTTTACAACCCATCCTCTCCCCGATATCTTAGTGAGAGTTTCTCTTTTATGGTTTCCCAAGATAAACTTTGCAGAATCCGCAATGGCATTCTCCTTTACCTTAAACCTCATAAGACCGATTTCTTTTCCTACTCCTTTACTGTTCATGCCGTCGGACTAGGGAACTCCCGTCCTTATGAAATACGCGAAGCAAAATCGTTATCAATTTTCAAAACTAAGGGAATGCAACACTATCTTTCTCAACCTTAAAATGTTGTGTTGATGTTCAAAATGTATGTAGATATATTATGTAAAATATTAATATCTATATATCATTCGTTTATAAATGTATGCATGTATATAGGTATTTGAATTTTATTTATGGCTTTAAGTTAATACTTAGATATGTTTATTTTATGATTACCTATTTATTGTATTGTATTTTATTTTATATTATTTAAATGTACACACTAAATTTGTTCTGTACTTGCTCCAGTAATAGGTCTGCTGGTAGAAATTTCTATTAGAAATAAGCTGTACCTTTGTACTTTATTAGTTTAAAAGTCATTTTTATTATTGTGTTTTTCTGTGTGTACATAAATTATTAAATAAATAAAAATACTAATCAAGTTCTTTTTGATTTTGAGGAGTTCCGTGGTTTTCTCCGGAATGCAGGGTCCAACACCCATCAAATTATAACGGGACCAATTTGACGATAAACCAAAACTCAAGATAAGAAAAGTCATGAAATATCGGTCCAGAAACAAAAAAGTTGGACCCGTACAAACAAAAAAAATTAGAGATGAATTGAGAACCACCTCGTTTTTAGTCGGTTAAAAATAATAAAACGCTACAAAGTACAGAAATAAGTTGGACTTTAAACTTATGAACGACGACAAAAAATGCTGAAAACTTTCAATAACTGCAATACGACTTTTTAAATTATATTTCTTGGTGCAATCTTTTATGTTGGAGTATTGAAAATCCAAATCACCCTGCATATATTTTCGTTAGCCACTAAAATCACCTCACATGGCTTTGTTGTCATATAACTTGGGTATTCATGGTCGTTCGGTTCGGATAGTTTTAAGCGAGGGCGTAAAGTCTTATTTATACGTCAGTGCATTTAAAGGTATGAATAAAGAATTAAATTTAGTCACACACACACACCACATCGCATCGCATTATCCTCGTGGAATTGGTTACATTGTTTTCTTTTTAATTATTAATATTTGTATCCACTGTCTTTTTAGAATTCAAATTAAAATTGTCTTTAAATTTTTCAATGATTTTCCTCGTTACTGTACCTATTATTATGTATGATCCTCGCGACTCAGGCCGTGCCTTGTGCGATGATCATAGGAAGTTTTGTAGTGTATACACATTGAACTACTATTACTAGCATATACAATTTATTTGGAAATAAAATAAAAAAAATACATATTACATCTGGTACGATTTAGATAAAGTAATAAATTTTAATGATGTACGGTTATTATTAATTATTTAATTAGATTTTTATATTATTTATTACGAAGTATTCGTCAAATAACTACTTTGGATTGAATGTTACAGTAATAAATTGGGTGTGCGTGTGACTGAGTGATCTTTTCAAAAAAATTATTTAACTCCTACTAAATTATTAGGGGATTTAGGAAAAAATTGTGAAAAGTCTATAGTAAAGTAGGTATCTTTATGAAACCTAAATAAAGAAAGATACAACTGATAAACTGGATTACTCAATTTGATCGCCTGAAGAAAAAGCCATTGCGCGTACACGAGAATACACTACCTGTGTATATTTAATTTGTATATGAAAAAATTGTGAACAATTTGTGAAGGCTCCTCACAAAATCTCAATTCATTAGAAAGCCACGTTGGAAACTTGTAAGGGTTTATGTGGATCACTCAATCCTCACACTTGCCCTCCGAGTGGTCTTTGAAATCACCGCCTTAAACTAAATAAGTATGTATGGAAGAAGTGGCATGAAAGAGCCGGTTTGCTAAACGGAGCAAAAAAACATTCTTTTAATGAAAAAAATGATGATTTTTTCTTCTTCAATTATTATTTATTTACTAAAGTAGGTCATTTTAAACGAAAAACCTGAAACGCTATGGAAACATCAACATAATGCTCATTTAAAAAAAAACTGTTTTTTGGCTCTTTCATAACATTTCGGTATTGAAAGAGCTACTAAAAGTTATGAAAGAGCCAGTCTGTATCATAAAGTGTAATTGTGAAAATTATGCAAAGTAATATGAATTCCACTTTAAAAAAGAAAATGAAAAGACATACTAACAAATTCTTTTTCAAAAATGTCATTTGTTTTTACAAATGACATTTTTAAGAAATTTTTAATTCTATCAGTCATTTTAAGTAATTCTAACAACAAATAAATCTTAAGATATTTTTCAGTCATACCTGTTATATATATAATCTTTACATATTAGAGGCGGATTATTTTTGTTTATTTTTACATAATTCTAACAAAATAACAAATAATAATATCTTCTACCAAAAACAACATCGTTAAATCATTCATAAGGCTCTTTCATTACTCATTCTTTAAAAAAAAAATTTTACCCTTAAAATAACAACAATATCAAATTTTTTGCGGCCCACTTTTTACGCAACTGCAAGGCCAAATATATGCACAAAATCAATCTACAATCCATTTACCTATACTTCTTTTCAATAAAATATCAAAAAACAAGTTAACTGAAGCAAAATACTTACTGTTTAGTACCAAAAACTGACTCGATGTGCCGGCGTCCGTTGGTTTCGGCGGACTGTCAAATGTTTGTGGAAGATGGGGAATCACTGTTGCTTACTTAAAAATTGAATTACCAACCAAATCCGTTTATAAATTACCAAAATAATGTAATAATAATATGTAATAATGTAATGAAATAAATGGCTCTTTCAAAACTTGGCTCCTTCATGCCACTTCTCCCTATTATTTTTGTTGCACGTTATAATTATGCGTGTGTGTGAATTTGTGAAGCAAAAATCCTCACTGAAACTTAACTGGTCCAAAATAAAACTGAAATAAAATTTTTTGCCAAACGTCCCAACTGAGTGAACCTTAATTTGACTTCTAATTAATAAATACAAACTCATACGTAGAAGAAAGTGATAGCAGAAATTGTGAAAAATGTTTGCCTAAAAGTTGACAAAGTTTTTTTAAAAGTTATACTTTACTAGATAACACTTTCGCCTCACATCACACATCGCCTAACACAACAAACATTTAAAAGTAGAGTTACTAGTTATTATAAATATTGATTGTGCATGCAATGTGACATAAATATATATTTGAACATTTGATAAATGATGACAATTACAGTGCTGTTTTCAAGAAAGAGTGCATAAATAGAGCATGTTCATCGAATAAGGTATCGACCAGATTGAGTAATCCAGTTAATCGGTTGTATCTTTCTTTATTTAGGTTTCACTAATTTGATACTTTCACAATATTTTCCTAAATCCCCTGAAAATTTGGTTGGAATTGAATACATTTTTTGAGAAGATCACATAGTCCACACGCACACATTAATTGGTGTAAAATGTAATAAATGAATTATCTATCCTAATAAATAAAATTTGTTCTAGAATAGTTAATAAGTCAACTATATTGAATTCCCAAGTAATATTAAAACGCTTAGGTACCTACATCAGTATTCATAAAAACTCTTTTTTTTTTAATAAGTAATATTAATCAATCAAGTTATTGTATTGTGTTTCAAAATACCTACTAGAAATTTTGCCAAAATTTTAATCGGTAACCAATAAAAAATTTTACCTGATATGATCACATTTCATTCTACAAGAACAAGCAATTTTTACTGTAGAGAAAGAAATGTTAGAATTATGGCCTGCGCAGACGACGGATTTTTCTCCGCAGCGGAGAAAAAAGTACGCTCCGCGAATAACAAACCCGCCGCGAATTGACCGCGAACTCAACGCACACGGCGTGCGATCATTTTAGCTCGGAAATGTAGAAATAAACGCGGACTAAAGTCCGCCATGTGCGTGGCTTCGCCTAGTCATACGAGTTCTATTTTTTTCGGGGACTCCCTCGTACTTCTGTCCGGTCCGCTCCCTGCATATCCGCGGTTTTTCGGGGGACTTTTTGTACGCGGTACTTTTAATCCCTCGTTTGCGTTATTCGATACAGTTGTAAGCAATCTATTTTAGCGGACAAAAAAGTCCGCGGACAAAAGTCCGTCGTCTGCGCAGGCCATTAGATTTATCAATTTACTGATAGTTTTATAGACAATTGCAATACCTTCTTAGTTAATAAAAGTGTGTAGAACTTACCGTTATATAATTGCATTACACGTATATGAGCTGGTTTTGATTTACAGCGCGTATTTTATGGCTTTTACGTTTTTGGCCAATAGGTATATTTCTCGCCTCAGGTGAAAACCGATTAATTCGATGGCTAATCCTGTTAAGTGTTTGCAAACTACTTTTTTAAACAGCTACCCAGTTTGCGATGTTGTATATTTCATAGAATTAGGAAACTGACCCATTTATATGATGACATCATTTTGAGGATAGACGAAATACATGAAACTACTAAATTGTTAACAGAAACAGATATTATGTTAAGATTTATTTACCTGACCTGAGGTCAGACAGACGTCACATATTCAGGCAAATTATGAATCAAACTAAAAATTATATTTTTACCACAACATTTCACCCAACTTTAAAAGCAGGATGTTTAAGCAAACATAAGAGCTAACATCTTATCATCTTTCTTTTCTTAGAGACATATTAATCAATATTTCTTCTTTCAATAAATAAATAAAAATAATAAATGACTAGAAAAAGCTGCTAAGTTTTAACTATCAACTTATAAAAAGAAAAATCATTCATTATAGAAAAATCATCAGGATCGGCAGTGACAATGGGTGTGCCCCAGGGCTCAGTTCTTGGTCTTTTCCTATTTTGGGTATATATCAATGATCTGCCAGCGGTCGTTAAGAATCAATGCGAGGTCATATTGTTTGCTCACGATATTTCCTTCTTATTTAAAATCAAAAGACAAGAAACTGACTATCGAGCAGTAAACCCATGCATCTCCAACACAGAGAAGTGGTTCTCAGCTTAGTAATTTGCTCCTCAATGAAAAAAAAAACTAAATGTGTTAAGTTTACATTGCCAAATGTCAAACAGGTACATTGGGAACATTGTAGTTAAGAGCCAGGAACTGACTCCTGTAAACTCAACTGTATTTCTGGGCATAACCTTAGGCGACAAACTCCAGTGGGGACCGCATGTTGTTGGTTTAGCGAAAAGGCTTGGCTCTGCCGCATATGCTGTTAAAAAAATGAGATAAATTTCAAATGAAACAACTGCTCGTTTCTATATTCGTTCTCTATTTCGGTTACTTCCACAGCCTCATGACGTATGGCATTCTTTTGTGGGGGAGTGCTGCTAACATCGATACTATATTTATTCAGCAGAAAAGGGCTGTTCGCGCAATCTATCAGCTCGGTCCAAGGGTGTCACTTAGAAGTAAATTTAAGGAAATAAATATTCCTGCTTTCCATTCACATTCACCCAGAACATTACCTTGTTCAAAAGAAAAAAAGATCTACACAATGTTAACACAAGAGGAAAAAATATGCTGGCAGTACCTAATAGTAGGCTTCATAAAGTCACTAACTCATTCATGGGTTATATTTTTCATTCATATACGCTTTTATAATAAGGTTCCTGAGGATATCCAAGGTCTTCATAATGACAAATTCAAAGAAACTATAAAGCAGAAGTTGTGTGCTAAAGCTTATTATAAACTATACGATTATTTGGATGATAAAAGCCCTTGGGTATAATCCCCCCAATGACAGGATTTTACTAGTATTTGTAACAAAACATGTGTAATGTGTCTGTTTGCTCGTTGAGTTCTTCGTCCCGATAAATATCTAAAGCATCATTGTCACTAAAGTACGTCTTCTTATAGTAGCGTGGGGTGACGGGTCACTCACTTATATGGTTGAGGAGGGCGATGGCTGGACCCCGCGTTAACTCGTGAACGGGTGCCGTTTGAGGGTGTTCGTCGTTTGGATACTTGGAGGAGGGAGACTTGCCGAGCTATCGAATGCAGATAAGAATAACTTTGTATAGACATAGAGACTCTGTAAATTCATTTTCAAAAAAAATATACCCGTGAGGTTTCTTGCCAGTTCTTCTTCACGAAGGTTTTTTCGAACTGGTGGTAGAGTCATGTTTTATTTGACATCAATAAGAACAAGTAATTGTCAATGTTGAGAAGCAAATATTTCATTTCATTTCAATAAATTTTAAGTTAAAAATTACGTGTAAACAGTCAGGTGACAAGTGGTAAGTTAAAATTTAATACGCAAGTGATTAAATAGATTAGGATTCGTTTATTTTTCAGTTAAGTAGGTGGGCGGGGCTCAACACGTTTGGACACGGTTTTTCAGCTAAGTGCATAACTTGACAAAGCGGTTAGCAGCAAGAGCCCTTACTGATTTCCCATTTACTCCTTTTTTTCAAAAAGTCGTAGTGGATTTCAGACTCTATTTTAAAATAATTAAAGAACATTTAAAATAGCAAGGCTTGTTGAATATACGAAACAAACATTTTAGAAAAAAATTTTTAAATACCTTTAATAAATAGGGATAAATACTGTTTTATAGGGTACTTAAAAGTACAACAATACACAGTGTAAACTATATGTGCTAAAATCGGAAATTATTCACCTTAAGCTCATTATGTTAACTGAAGGTATGCAATTATGCCAATCATGTCATTTTCGGTATTGTTTTATAGATTAAAAATCACTATGAACGAGGAGCAACCAGCGACTACTATAGTCGAATGTAACGAAGATCTTCCCAGTAGCTCCAAGGTTGTTAATTATCGTGTAAGTTAATTATTTGTTATAAAAATTACAAATAAAAATACTATCTGTTACCCTCAAATCTAATAAAGCAGTGATTAGACTGTATTATGTCAGTGTAAAAAATATGTCAACGTTTACAGTAAAATAGCTCTAGTCATTTTCAATTTGCTATACGACATTGCACTTTAAGTGGGTTCCAAATTAAAGTTTGTCACTGTATTGTATAATAATAAATAATATTTTTTTCACCTACTTTTATTTATTTTTATTAAGTAATCACTCTTATCTTAAATCATAACTACCATAACAAACGTCTATATATTAATGGCATCAATCTCTTCGTTAAGCCCTTATTAAACTACTTGACCGTCACTGGAAGCTTTACATTGGAGAGATAGCATATCCGTTTCCGCCTATTTCCTTCCAGTTGACGCACTTTTTAGCATGAATTTCCGCTACAGTGGCGCCACCTAGCGGAGGCGTAGCTATTTTAAATTTTCTTAAAACGTGGCTCGCCATATTTAATCATTGGCGTTTCGTTTCCCGCCTGAAAGTTTTTATCAAAATTAGGTTAGGTGACTCATCTTGGTCGGAAGTTAGATATGCAGATACGCAAAAATTATACACTCACACTCCGGCCTTCGTAGACTTAGAGGCAAATGACGAGATAAAGGCGTATGACCTATTACGACATCTAGCTAATTCTGAGAAATTTTATGCAGCTTTAACGTACTGTATCCTAATGCAAAAAGATTTGTTCCAAGATAGCATTAGAAATTTACTTTCGTGGGCCCAAAATACAGAAGTCAATTATTGTAACTTAAGTACAAAGGTTGAGGAATTGTTTCTTACGGGTGAGCTGCAAAAGACTTCTTCTGACTTGTAACAATTAGCTTGCGGACACCGCACCGAATCTATCGAAATGAGGCGTGAAAATATTACCAGTAAAGTAAAAGACCCTTTATTGAAAGCAATGTTTAACAGGATACCGCCTTCTAACACTAATTTATTTGAAGTTGAGGCTTTTACAAAAGCTTTAGAAAAGTCCGGTGACGAACGCAAAGCATTTTGGCCGCATAGAATTAAACAGCAAAGAAAACCCATTTTACCCCAAAATCGCCTCTCGCGGGGGCATAACATAAGACAAACTAAAGTTCCATCACGTGGAACTCATAAATTTTTTCAAGAATTTGTTTCGCCCATGCACCCACAGACCCATGGCACAAATCCACTCTCGCGGGGTGGTTATCAACAAAATTTTACGTCACGACGAGGTCAATCCTCCACATTACCGTACGAACAACGTACCAAAAATACATTTCAGGGCTCGCGGCCTGACCACTCCAATAGCCGGGGACGCTCAAACGCTCAGAGGCTCGAAAACTCACAAAAAATATAGACAATGACTTGAATCAAAATCAGTTCCGAGCCGGTTGCCTTATACAATACCAATCACAATGGAAAGCAATGGGAGCACCAGAGATACTTTTTAAATTGATAGAGGGTTATCGGATACCTTTTTTTCAAAAACCTCCTCTCATGCAAATCAATTTAAATCAAAATCCTTTGTCACTCCGGTGTCAAAAGAAATGTCGGAAGTTATATCCAAAATGAAAAAACACGGCGTTCTGAAAAAGGTCCCTCAGACCTGTCCCAGCTTTTTGCCCCCGATGTTTCTGGTACCAAAATCCAACGGAACTTTTTATTTCAACGTTTTATTTCAGGTAAAACGCCGCTATTTTTCGCCAATTTTATTTCGTCCCATATTATCCGACAGGTATTTAAACATCTTACTTTCCAAAACATAACTCAAGTAATAAATTACATACATTTATATTTCTATAAATCAAAAGTAAAATATAATGACGTAAAATAAGGCAAATATATTTGAAAAAGTATCAAAACCATTGCGGGCGCGCTAATTGACGGCCAGCGACTGTATCATACAGCACTGCAGATGTGTGCATGTAATGGATACGTGTTGCAGTTTACCGATTCGGGAGACGTTGATTTATATAAAGGCTCATGCATTTGGACACACAAATGAAATGTAGTAACTTAAAATTTAGTTACCAACTTAACTACTTAATATGTGTAAACCGCGCATTAGCATTGCTGGAGAGAAGGCACGTCAATTAAATTAAAACGAAGCTGAAGAATACTACAAAAACGATACCTAAACATTATAAAAATATTCATAAAACATTTCATTCGTTTTAGATCAAGCAAGACTAATACAATGAGTATTGAGACTTCAAAATCAAAAGAGTTGTATGTGGCCCGATTGTAGACCATTTTTAAATGTACTGAAAAAAAAGTCCTTTATGCGATGCCATGAACGCGCTGGGCGCGGTCAGCGACATGGGATCTCAAACTGTAGGTTAAGTACCAATTGGCTGGGTCCACAGTTAGATCATACAAATTATTGATAAATTTGTATGATTTTGATATTATATAAACTTTTTTCGAAACTTTTATTTGGGTATTTTGTATTTTTTTTAATTTTTGGAATTCTTTATACTTAAAATTCTAAGTTTATGAATCAACTGTTAATAGTAGGTACCGTTTGCACGTAATATACTCAAAAAATATGAAATTATTACTTACTTAGTTTTTAGGGTTCTGTAACTCAAAAGGAAAACGGAACCCTTATATTATAGGATCACTTTGTTGTTAGCCTGTCTGCCAAGGACATTTCATCGATTTACAATTCATAAAAAAGGTGATAATTACCAAAATTCAAAAATAAGTCATATTAGGTCTTTACCTATGAAATTGCCGTTTTTCACGAAATAAATGAAGCGTAACTTTTTTATATATTTTTTATTTCTATTAATCAAAATAATCACCCATGCAATCAATGCATCTTTGCCAATGCACTGGTAGCTTATTGATGCCTTTCTTGAAGAAATCAGCTGGACGGGAGGCAACAAATTCTTCAAAGGCATTTTGTACTGCCTCTCGGGTATTGAATTTTTTTCCCGCCAAGAAGTTATCCAAATTCTGGAAAAAGTAGAAGTCTGTAGGCGCAAGGTCTGGTGAGTACGGCGGATGACGGAGAACTTCCAACTCCAACTCTTGTAGCTTGGAGACCTGTGCAGTATGAGGTCGCGCGTTGTCGTGCAGGAGCAGTGGAGCCGAACGATTGACCAAAGCTGGTTGGAGACGTGCGAGCTTCTCCATCATTGTGTTCAGTTCTTCACAGTACACATCTGCAGTAATGCTTGTCCCGTTTGGCAAGAAACTGTGATGAATTACACCCGCTTTAGACCACCAAACAGTGACCATCACTTTTCTAGGGGTAAGTTTTCGTTTAGGGCATTGTTTGGGTGCTGAACCAGGGTCCAACCAACTTGCTGAGCGCTTACGATTGTCAAACAGGATCCATTTCTCGTCACAAGTAACAATGCGGTTCAGAATTCCTTCATTTGTATGCCTGCTGAGCAGTGCAAGGCACGTCTCCACGCGTACTTCGCGCTGGCGGTCATTGAGTGCGTGGGGTACCCATTTGTCAAGCTTTTTTACGTTGCCAATTTGACGCAAATGGACCAATATTGTTTTGATGCTAACGTCGAAAGCTGCTGCTAATTCAGCCGTGGATTGAGTTTCATCAGCTTCCACAATTGCCTTTAATTCGTCATTGTCGACCAAAGTTTTGGACGACCACGGGGTTCATTTTTCAGGTCAAAATTTCCAGAACGAAAGCGGGTAAACCAATAACGGGTGGTGCGTTCGTTTGTAGTGTTCACTCCGTAAACGGCGTTGATGTTGCGTGCCGCTTGTGCCGCTTTGCTGCCACGACTGTACTCATACTCCATAATTACTCGAATTTTTAACTTATCCATGATGACGAAAACTGTTCGAATGCGTTGAAAACAAAACACTAACTATTAAACAAATGACGATTTTAGAAAAAGAATTCCATGTTTGTCAAATAAAATTAATTTGAAATTAGAATTATCAGTCAAAAAAAAATATTTTCATTTGAAATGGCCAGTACGGCAAAACGGCAGTTTCAAAGACCTATTATTTTTTCCATCTTAGTTAGATCTCTATTCTTATTCTGCTACAAAATCACCATTAGAAACCGATCATCTTCAAATATAACGTACGCATTCTACCTGTAGTACGGTATATTTAATTATATATAGTAATAAGGTGCAAAATTATTTATAAATTAGTTTCGTAACTATAATCGGTAGTAAACATTTATCGTGCCGGCTGGAATTACTATTGGAAAAGTTAACGTACAAAACCTTATGATATATTAATCAATACTAAAAAGATTGAGAATCTCTGCATAAATTACGAAATAAACTGACCTCTTATGTTATTTCTTGAGTTGTTTGACATGTTTTTGAGTTAATAATGTCACTGAATATTAATAAAATCATACCTCGTATGTTACAAGCACTAAAACACAGTTTAAAACAAAAAAATGAAACAAACTACTTTCCTTCAAGTAATGCCACCGACCGCGCTCGGCGCGTTTACTTATTTCGTCTAGCAGTGCCGGCAACGCGCCGAGCGCGATCAACGCATTTTCAGGCGACATCGCTTAAGCCATGACCAAAATCACAGTGGATCTGAATGTGTTAATCGAGTGACGTAATATAGAGTTAACACTGTAATACATTTATAATTTATTATCATATGATGGTTAAATATAAAATTACGCATTTTATAAAAAGGTTGGTGACCCCTATTTAAAAAAAAAAAAACCTTACAAAATCCAGAAACGAAGATAAACGAAAAATGAAGATAATTTGGTTCTGGGTAAAAGCTCCCTAAAACTTAATTGAAGGAGTTACCATCGATTTTTAAATGACACACATCCATGCCTAACGCAACACGCAAAAAACAGTGATGGTACTGAAACGTGCCATCCGCAATGAATCGGTTAAGCAAGGTCTAGTATGCACTGTAACACAGTTGCCACACTCTTCCTAATACATACTAAGTGATACAAGTGAGCTAAGAATTGTTTACCAATATGATACACATGATAAACTGAGTCAGGGTGAGCATAACTAATTTTATAATAATAGGGCTACAAACTGTCAGTTTTAAATTCTAAGCTGTAGCAAACTAAATGATAATTGAACCTTTGTACTATTGAACTGCTACCCCAGAATTATGTCTAATATTGAAGAAATTCAAAGTTAAGGCTTCTTACTTATCAAACTATTCATTCGATATAAAACAAAGAAAATTTTTCTAATAAATAATTTATTTGAGTATCACAAAAGCATTCTTAGCACTTTAAACCAAACCAATATAATAATAAGCTTAAAGCTTTTTATGACAGCTTCATCTTCATATAAAGCAGTTACATTTCAGTTACACATAATAGAATATGTAGGTAATAAAAAATTAATCTGTTTTGGTCAAAGCTACAACAGTGAAGCGAACTTCATTTGGGTCTCGAGCCATAAATTCCTTGCAGACCTTAGCAGCATCTTCCAATAGAGAATCCTTAGAAGTTGGGCCATGATTAACTGGGAAAGCCTTACGACCATCCAATTCATACAAAGTCCCATCTTTATGCACAAAGGCGATAAAATGGTGATTAACTGGTTCTTCAGCACTTGGAGTATTAGTCTGTCCTTCCTGGGCCAACTCTTTATGTGCATTTATGATACCTTCAGTTTTCTCCAACAAATTTCCAAGTGCAACAGGATCCAATGACTTAGCTGATTCAAGGTATGATTTCATCACTCCATTATCAAGTTTTATTGTGTCTGTATTATTAGCAACACTGTGGACAAGAGCAATAGTGCCACAAGCATTACTAATATTTTGTTTCATATAAAAAATATTACTAGAAACTTCCTGCCCTTTAGCCAAAATTCCACTTTCTTCTTGATCCTTATGTTGTTCATATGATGTTGAAATGGGGAAAAGAAGCAAAACTGCAAGGACAGGGCGTGGTACCCATGAAAGCATTTCAGGATCCAACCCCATCACATCTACCATCGACCAATGAGCGGGAACTCCAAGCTTCTGTAGAAATTTATTCATAACTTCAGGGTTAGATTCCAAAGGAACCAAAGTTTCAGACGCCATTTTGAGTATATTTTTCTAACAAAGTTTACTGAAACGTAAATAAAAAATTTATTGACAGGTTGCCGGTCATCAGTTGAAAAAGGTTAAATCTAACAATAAAAAATAATAGGCATGTTTATATGTTACACTTACCGGCTTAATCAAAATATCTTGAAATCTGAAGATTAGTCGTTATTCAGAAAACAAAATGAATCGAATCAAATGAGAGATCAAAGACTTGAAGCAAATTGAAATTTGAATGATACAATGACAATGCAAACATCAGCTACACTGCGCTGAGCTGAACACGGCAACAGAGAGCGAGGTGATAGACACTGACATATTTAAAAAAAAGTCATTCTATCAATTCATCAATCACGAAAGTAATGCGTCGATGTCAATCAATTTAAAGTTCATTCTCAGAATGTTGGTAGACATAAATCTAGGATTCCGTTAAAGTCATCATTATTGTCCTATAAAACAGTTTGATCTTTAAGACAGAAATCAATACCCTAACGGGATGACTTTTCTTATATATATAAAAGAATCTAGCTTTTAACATAATATCCAATTTACTAAGTTCGTCTGTACCAATAACTGAACGGCTTAGCTTTCCGGGCACATGACCATCTCGTCCAAACATCAGTTTGATCTGCAGATCAAGAACATAGGTCTAGCTCTAATAAACAAACACTTTGGTTAAATAACATTTGGATTGGATCTTCCATTACATGAGGTTGAGAGTAATAAGTCGATTATATGTTTATTATTTTGGGGGTTTTCAATCATAGGCTAAATAAGTACGTAAGTACCTCCGTTTCGTCTTTACTTTCCATCAGGTGTGATGGAGGGCAAACGCCTGATAATTTTAATACTAGATCTTTACCTATGAAACTGCCGTTTTGCCGTACTGGCCATTTCAAATGAAAATATTTTTTTTTGACTGATAATTCTAATTTCAAATTAATTTTATTTGACAAACATGGAATTCTTTTTCTAAAATCGTCATTTGTTTAATAGTTAGTGTTTTGTTTTCAACGCATTCGAACATTTTTCGTCATCATGGATAAGTTAAAAATTCGAGTAATTATGGAGTATGAGTACCGTCGTGGTAGCAAAGCGGCACAAGCGGCACGCAACATCAACGACGTTTACGGAGCGAACACTACAAACGAACGCACCAACCGTTATTGGTTTACCCGCTTCCGTTCTGGAAATTTTGACCTGAAAAATGAACCCCGTGGTCGTCCGAAACTTTGGTCGACAATGACGAATTAAAGGCAATTGTGGAAGCTGATGAAACTCAATCCACGGCTGAATTAGCAGCAGCTTTCGACGTTAGCATCAAAACAATATTGGTCCATTTGCGTCAAATTGGCAACGTAAAAAAGCTTGACAAATGGGTACCCCACGAACTCAATGACCGCCAGCGCGAAGTACGCGTGGAGACGTGCCTTGCACTGCTCAGCAGGCATACAAATGAAGGAATTCTGAACCACATTGTTACTTGTGACGAGAAATGGATCCTGTTTGACAATCGTAAGCGCTCAGCAAGTTGGTTGGACCCTGGTTCAGCACCCAAACAATGCCCTAAACGAAAACTTACCCCTAGAAAAGTGATGGTCACTGTTTGGTGGTCTAACGTGGGTGTAATTCATCACAGCTTCTTGCCAAACAGGACAAGCATTACTGCAGATGTGTACTGTGAAGAACTGAACACAATGATGGAGAAGCTCGCACGTCTCCAACCAGCTTTGGTCAATCGTTCGGCTCCACTGCTCCTGCACGACAACGCGCGACCTCATACTGCACAGCAGACGGTCTCCAAGCTACAAGAGTTGGGGTTGGAAGTTCTCCGTCATCCGCCGTACTCACCAGACCTTGCGCCTACAGACTTCTACTTTTTCCAGAATTTGGATAACTTCTTGGCGGGAAAAAAATTCAATACCCGAGAGGCAGTACAAAATGCCTTTGAAGAATTTGTTGCCTCCCGTCCAAGTGATTTCTTCAAGAAAGGCATCAATAAGCTACCAATGCGTTGGCAAAGATGCATTGATTGCATGGGTGATTATTTTGATTAATAGAAATAAAAAATATGTAAAAAATTACGCTTCATTTATTTCGTGAAAAACGGCAATTTCATAGGTAAAGACCTAATATTAATAAAAAAAAGTTAATGCAAGTTACTCAGTATTCCTGCTCGTTTGCAACTGATCGATTTCTTTCGCTAAGACTGCAATTGCAAGGCCTTTGCTATAATGTGTGAGTAGAAGTTAAAGCTATGATTATCACGCGTAACGCGTAATATAAGGTATGGTTAAAGGGATGATTGATTTTAACATTTTAAACAGATCAATTTAAAAATGCAAGAAATCAAGTTTGCAACCCGCTTTTACCCGCAATTCTTTTATATATGCACAATTGTTGAAAAATAAAAGCCTTACGTTTTCTGCAGTAACGCTGAATTGAATAGTATACATTGAGCAGTCGTGTCAACCTTTACGTGAATAATGACATTAAATGTCAGGTTTTTTACTGACAGCCGAATTACTGCTCACTTCTCCAAACTACTGACTGATTGACATACTCGTGACGTAGCAACTCTGCATTTCATTTTCATATCCACTTTAATACGATAGGTAGAAGTAGAAGTGTCTTTTGTTTTCCTCGAGCTTTAGTAATGGCTTTAGTGTAGTGAATAGTGACTACAATTTGTTTGATTTCTGTTGCGAATAAATTGTTTTGCCTATTAATTATTTATTAATTGACCTAATATTACACTAAGGGAGAACGCAATGTTTTGATTCAACATTGATTTAATTTCGTCATAAAAATGGTAGGTTTATGTTTCAAATATTGGAATAACATAAACTCCTGATTTCCATATTACAAATACTTATTGACTTAATGCAGAGTTATCAAGATGAACCTGGCTGCTATGTGGGGTCTTTTCCCAAGGATTTTAGTTATGGCCAGTTTGAACAGAATGGGGACGGAGATAATGTTTCCCTACCAGAAGACCACAAACCCCGAATACTTCTCATGGGGCTTAGAAGGTATAGAATCATATGAAGGAACCTAGTTATAAAAATTATGGAATTAAATTACTTTCTAACAACTTTTGTTTTTTCAGATCAGGGAAGTCATCTATTCAAAAAGTAGTTTTCCATAAAATGTCTCCAAATGAAACATTATTTTTAGAGTCCACAAACAAAATAGTCAAAGATGACATAAATAACAGTAGTTTTGTACAGTTTCAAATATGGGATTTTCCTGGACAGATAGACTTTTTTGATCCAACATTTGATTCTGATACTATATTTGGAGGTTGTGGAGCTTTAGTGTTTGTGATTGATGCCCAGGTAAATTACATTTATTATTATTATTATAATGGAATATACATATTGTACAATTTCTTAACCACTCAGTGATTTGTTTGGCTTGAACAAATTCATGTCAGTCTCAGTAAATTTTTACATTAGCATTGCAGCTTAAAATTTGCCAGCATGTATGTTCTACAATCTATCAGTAATGTTGTAATATTTACTACATCTTCTAACTCATGTATTTAAATATTACAGGATGATTATCAAGATGCTCTGGACAAGTTACAAATCACAGTAACAAAAGCCTACAGAGTAAACAGTAACATTAAATTTGAAGTTTTTATTCACAAGGTACTATAGGTACTAATCCTACTAATAATAAAAAATTTAAAAGTTAAATACAAAGGAAATATATATATCTATATCATTTGTTTCTATTTCAGTTATAAGATTTACAAAGCTCTCTATATCAATTTAAATGGAGTTATTTTATGCCTGTATAAAATTTGCTATGTTATAATGTGTTGTGAAATATTAAATACATTTTAAAATTTCAATTTCTAATTTTAATATGCAAAAATTTAAGTTAGAGGACAAAATGCTCTGAGACAAAGATTTATTTTTCATATACTTGAACAAATTGTCAACATATTAGCTCAATATAATTGAAGTGAAAAATAATTTATGAATTGTTTCCAGGTAGATGGCCTTAATGATGATTATAAGATGGAGACACAAAGAGATATACACCACCGGGCTACAGAGGACTTGGTAGAAGCAGGTCTGGACCATGTGCATCTCTCGTTCCACCTCACATCTATCTATGATCATTCAATATTTGAAGCTTTCAGTAAGGTTGTTCAGAAGCTGATCCCACAACTACCTACCCTGGAAAATCTTTTAAATATACTCATATCTGTAAGTATCTAAGTTTCTCAAATTCCTAAAAATTTAATTATTTGTGGTGTCTTTAATAATATCAATGCTTATTTTGTAAGTTGAGGATGTACAAAGTGATGTGACACAATACATCACATAAGTTTAGATTTAAGCCATGACATTAACTTTCTGACAACTAGATTTTTTATTTTTTATGTGTTCATCAAACTATTTAAATAAAAGTTACTGTCTCTAGTTTGCCTAGATGATCCTTTTTCTTTTAAAGTTAACTTATTTAACCATTACTCTAGTTTAAAACATTCTTGTGTTATTTATAACAATACCAAATTTTTTCAGAACTCTGGCATTGAAAAAGCATTCTTGTTTGATGTAGTATCAAAAATATACATAGCTACTGACAGTTCCCCAGTTGATATGCAGAGTTACGAGTTATGCTGTGACATGATTGATGTTGTTATTGATATATCTTGTATCTATGGGTGAGCACATTATCTATTTATTTTAATATATCATTTATTGCCTGTAGTTGCATGCAAATGTCATTTTAATAATTAACATTATGTGTCGTGTTAATGAAATATTTATAATGAGGCCAGCATGTGAGATAATTACACAGGGCAGTGTGAAGATGTCTTTTTTAATTTACAGATCAATAATATAATACTATCTAAAGAATGGAATAACCATAGTTAGTCAATAATCATATAATAAATATTATTATTATTATTTGTTTTACAGGACTGTGTGGTCACACGGCGACCTAGTAGATCTATTGTGTGAGTTTACCTGTTTATAGCTCGCTGCTTACTCCGATCGAGTCCAGGAAGTGAGTCACCTTCCAGACGGCAATGTATCCGATCTCCCTTGTGTCCAGTTCATGTTTGTCCAAGTGTATTGATTGTTCTGTACCAGTGCGACACAATGACATAGTATATGAAGGGGCATTTCTTCTTCCGTGTTAGAGAATCTGCAGCACATAGAGTCTGCTTCGCCTAGATTGTACATGTATTTATTCAGCTGTCAGTGCGCACACTAATGTTCTTAGCTGGGTCCTGTTGAGAGATACTTGTTCCCTTATGTAGGGTTTTGAGTAACCCTCTATTAGCACCCTGGAGTGTTTCATGCCCTCTGCTTCGGTCCAGTTTGTCCGTTTGAGTGTCCTGGGACCCATTTTAGGTGTACCGTGTTGTTCCCCAAGCTTATTTAGAGTCTCTTGGCATCTAACTACCAATTTGGAGTCAACTTTGAATGAGTTAAGTGCCATTAGTGCTGCTTTGCTGTCTGAGAATATATAGATTATTTGGCCTTTGTAGGATTTGCTGAGATTGATATCCGCACATCTCATGATTGGGTTTTACGCCGTGTACCCCATATCCTACCTTATTGTCCATTTTGGAGCCACCAGTAAACCAGATTTAATGTTAACACAAGAGGAAAAAATATGCTGGCAGGTCATAATAGTAGGCTTCATAAAGTCACTAACTCATTCATTGTATATGCTTTTATAATAAGGTTCCTGAGGATACCCAAGGTCTTCTATTGATAAATTCAAAGAAACTATACAGCAGAAGTTGTGTGCTAAAGCATATTATAAACTATCCTATTATTAGGATGATAAAAGCCCTTGGGTATAATCCCCTCAATAACAAGATTTTACTAGTATTTGTAACAAAACATTTGTAATGTCTCTGTTTGCTCGTTGAGTTCTTCGTCCCGATAAATATCTAAAGCGTCATTGTCACTAAAGTACGTCTTCTTATGGTAGCGTCGGGTAGCGAGTCGCTCACATCCCTCTAATATGGTTGAGGAGGGCGATGGCTGGATACCGCGTTAACTCGTGAACGTGTGCCGTTTGAGGGTGTTCGTCGTTTGGATACTTGGGGGAGTGAGACTTGCCGAGCTAACGGATGCAGATAAGAATAACTTTGTATAGACATAAAGAGATTCATTAAATTTATTTTGAAAAAAATATACCCTTGAAGTTTCTACCAGTTCTTCTTCACGAAGGTTTTTTCGAACTGGTGGTAGAGTCATGTTTTATTTGACATCAAAAAGAACAAGTAATTGTCAATGTTGAGAAATAAAATTTCATATCATTTCAGATAAGGCTATGATTTTCCCAGTGAATGTTTCCCTTGGTCCATTCTTTTCTGTTTGGGAATTCTATCTGGTAGAGATTTTCGAATTGTAGCTCTGGTAGCTTTTTGGGATTTGGCTCTAATCATGCCTCCCCAGCCTATTTTAAGCCTGTGAGATGCAGAGGCGGGATCCCTAAGAGTGCATTTAGTGCCAGGTTTGGCGTTGTGATCGTGGCGCCAGTGGCCAGAATGCAGAATGCTGTTCTTTGTATTTTCCCTAGTTCGTTAATGGTTGTTGTTTGTGTGAGCTTCTTGTGCCGCACTACGCAGCCGTATGTCACGATCGGTCTGACGATGGCGTTTAGAAACCACATGATCATTTTGGGTTTTAGTCCCCATCTTGATCCAACCATTCTGCTACACAGATACAGGGAGATTTTTGCTTTGCGTTTATTGTAGGTAAGTTTATCATCTAGGATTATACCTAGATATTTTACCTCTTTAGAGAATGCTATAGTGGTTCCATCAATAGTAGGAGGTTTGAGCTTGTCAAGTTTCCTTTTTTGGTGAATGTCACTATAACAGTTTTGGTGGCGTTGATACTTTATTCGTTATCTTTGCACCATTTTGTTGTGATGTTTAGCGCTGCTTGAATGAGGTATGATAGGACCTCCTGACATGATCCTCTAATCATAATAGAGATGTCGTCAGCGTATTCTATCACATCGTAACTTTTAAGGCTCAGTTTCTCCAGGAGTGATTCCACCGTCAGTGTCCACAGAAGGGGGGAGAGGACTTACCTGTTAGTCCGTTTGACGCAATTGTGATGGCTAGGACTTCCTTTCGCGCGTTGGTTTCAAAGGTGGGTTTGTGGCCTATATTACATAATAATATGTTTAGATTGTTAGTTGTGAGAAAATCTAAAAGTAACTCATCCCTTTTGTTGATACCTGTGCTTCCTCAGCAGGTGTGATGGGCATTTGCATCGCATCCTATTAGAATCTCTGTGCGTATCTTCCTGCCACGCGTGCCAGCTCATCCGACGGGTCCTTTTTTTCGCCTGCGAGGTACGCTGAGCATACAACTGCTCTTTGTCCCTCCAGGTTTATTTTGGCTACTGCTAGGTCATCGTTGCACAAATCTGTAACTGGCAAAAAAATTAAGGCTCTTCCTGAAGAGGATACAAGCTCTAGGCCTATTTACATTGATGTTATAGAAAATATTACCTGATGTATCCAGGCCCAGGATTGTACGGTTGTTTAACCACGGCTCCTGGATGAGTGCAAGGTCGAGGCCAACGGATGGCTCTTTAACAGTAGAACTGTGTTCTCCACAGAAATGAACATCTGCTTGGGGATGAATTCGGAGATGATAATGGGCTTTGGAAGGTCAGCCGCGTCGACGACGGTAAGATTAGCTTCCTTCCAAGGCTTGAGCTTACCAATTTCCCTCTTCATCCAGTCCCTACTCCTTACATTCTTACAAAGCACCAACAGCCAGCCTGCTTTGGTGTAGACACCTCAGTACTGAAGGTGTTCGCCGCTTACCGGCGGAACCTTAGGTATCTCCACCTGCAAAGTGTGGCACACCAGCGACATCTGCTCCTGCGTCATAGGCACACTGTTAAGTATGCCTATTTTGCAGTAGCTGGTGCTTCGTTGTAAGTCAGCCGCACCGCATCCTCCTCCGTCGGTACGGCGTTCTCAGAGCTGTGCCCCCGTTGTGACTGGTGTGTCACATTGCCCGATTTAGGCGTTCCAGATAATCTGGCCGCCTTTTTTCGGTGTAGATGCGGAGACTCGTCTTCAATGCGTTGGCGTATTGCACCGCTCAACCGCATATCATTAGCCAAGTCCCGCATCGGTTTTTTTTGGCCAGCTCAGAGGATTCCTTTTTAGGAATTCCTCTTGCCTCCAGAATACGTTGCCGTATCCTGCCAGCTTCTGAGAGCCGCTTGGCTTTGCGAGCCCTTGCCTTCTGGTGACCTTTGGGGGCCACTTTCTGGCTCTGGTCCGACGCCAGTGCAGGAACTTTGTCTAGAGGCGCAGGCGTTTCCACGTCCATGGACGAGTCCGCCTCTGTCCTAAGAAAAACTGTGTCTTCCTCTGCTGACAGTTCGAGAGCGGAGAACTGCTCTAACTCTAGCATTTCTTTATCTAAGGTTTTGTTTTTTTTTTCTGTTTTTCCTCCATAACTGTTCCCACGATAAGCTAGGGAAATAATAAGTCCACCCCTGCAGTGCCCCGCTTGCAGGGGTAAGGCTAATTACTTGCAAGATTTCGCCCGTTATCTTGCAGGCACCGTTTGCGACCAACCTTTCACCCCGTTTGCCTCGCAACCCATAGGCACGCATTACGCCGTAGGTTCGGGTAAAATAAATATCTTCAAAATATACATATATATACACAAAAATTTTCCCTGTATAATAATAATAGTTTAGGTTAAGTACAATCTTATATTATGTTAAAAAGTTGAAAAATCTGATACTTGATAGCAATACACTGGGAGAACAGTAGGACTAAAGAGGTGTTTGGTATGAACATTTTGAAAATGTCAAATATTTTGAACCCATTGATAACTTAACTGAACAAAACAAGTAAAGAAACACCTACAAAATTTATATAAGCTTCCTTTATGCTACACCCAGTAAACATAAGTACTATACAGATGACTTATATGTCATATAATAAATAAATGTGACATGATAAACTGCTATTAAATGTTGAGTTATAATGAGATTGCGTCGCGCTCCGCCTATCACGGTCATCAGCTATACAAACTATTTTATAAATTGTACCTTTGTTCAGCCTTGTTTTGAATTAAACTTGTTTATTTGAGGAAATATATTAAGTCCAACATGGAAATTATTTATGAGTATGTTCACTTTTATATTCATAAATAATGTCCATTTATTACTGTATGAACTGATAATGGCTACCTGCTTAAAATAACATCTATATTTTAATTTGGAATAATATTATATTGAGTTTAACAGACCTTCGGGCAGGTTATGGCAACCTGACAAGAAACTGTATATTTTGCGTTTTGCCTGCATGTTGAGTGGAATTTTTTGCAAAAAGGTTCGAAATATCATTGCCATTTTGAGCAGAAGTAGTATCCGTGGAGATAGAAGCGGGAGTTGAAGAGTGACCTCCACGTTTATTTTTTACGAAACTCCAAAAAGCTTTTGGATTATTAGATAAGTTAGACTCAATTGTATTTTTTTTATAGCATGTGTTATGTAATTTATGGAATTATATTATTTCGAAGAATGTGGAACTCAATTTTGTCCCGAGGATTATTGTATTTTTTTAATCGTTCGCGTACATTTTCTTTTTCGTTTAATAGTTTAATTAAATTGTTTGTAAACCACTGGGGCCGTGATGACACCGTTATTTTTTTGACCGGAACACGTTTGCTTTCTATTTCTTTCACTATGGAATAAAATTCTGCCACCATAACATTAACATTCTCACAGCTTTATAAAATAGTATTCCAGTTGACAGTATTTAATTCTAATTTAACAGTCTCATAGTCAGTCTTATGAAAGTTATGTTTAAATATGTTATTTGTATTAAGATATTTTATTCTATCACAAGGTATAGTAACCAGTAGGCTGGGATGAATAGGATAAATTTTACTTAAACTAGATACAGACAATGTTGGTATGTTTCTGAGTACTAAATCTAAATACACGTCATCGCTATTTTTAATGCAGTTGAACTGGCACACATTATTAATTGTCATAAAATCTGTCACCGCATAACCTAAGCTTGTATCATAATTATGCGGAATCATGTTGGTAGAATTAGGATCAGATTGCCAATTGATAAAACGGAGGTTAAAATCACCTAGAATCAATATATCATGTGTGATAGAATTATCGATTGCGTTACTTACACTGTTTAAAAAGCGTGACCAATTGTTCAATTTTTACTGGTGGAGGCAGGTAAACTACGCATAAAGACATTTTTTTTTGTAGTACCATTGATATTCACTTCTTCAGTAACCCGTAAATCTTCAATGTCATTCGTTTCTCAATTAACAACTCTAATAGAAGGAAGATCCCTTGAAAATGCAATCATAACTCCACCTCCATCTTTTTTACAGCTATCAGAGCATACTCGGTCTCTACGATATACAATGTACCTGCTATCGATAAACTCATTATTATTTATATTTGAATTAAATCAAGTTTCAGTGAATGCGATAATCTTGTAGTTAATGTAACAATATTTTTATTTAATAAATTAGTCTTAGTTCTAAGACCCTGAACTTTTTGAGAAAATATATCAACCATTTCTGAAAATTTTTACTTGTACATGTATAGCCATAACATAAATACAAATAATTAACGAATTAGGCTTAAGCTTTCCATGTGTCTAACAGATATCGCTTGGTGCATTTCATCCTTGCGCACGTACACCCGTCCGTTACGAACCCAAACAAATTTGTACGACATCTCTTTGGCCTTTTTGCGTGCGGCGGCATGCAGACGTTTGTTGCCTGGCGTGAGGTGTTCGGAAATAAAAACTGGCGCACGGGTTCCACCGATGCCCAAGTGACGAGTGTTTAACTTGTCTTGAGGGTGCTTCTTATTGAATGTTCTTACAGCAGCCAAGATTTGGTCACGAGCGCGCGGAGAACGGAGCTTAGCAACTATCGCACGAGGACGATCGGTACCTCTGGTTAACTTTGCTACTTTAGATACATATTGAAAATCATCTGGAGTTAAGGGGTTGTGTACAGCTTGAGACAGTTGCACCATGGTATTAATTAGGTTTTCAGATCTGTTTTCCGGGACGCCATTTATTTCTATATTGCATTCTCGCATATGAAGCTCAATAATATTTAATCTTCCTGTTAAATCCTGAACCGTGGTCTTAAGTTTCTCGTTGTCTTTTTTCAGTTCTGTGATAGATGCATTACTCCTCAAGGCGAGCTTTCATGTCGTGATATTCTTGTTCCAGAAACTTCATACCATCATATAGGCCAGTTAATTTATCATGTACGCTTTGTAACTCACTTTTTATCAAGTGCTTAAATGTAGCACGTAAGGCTGAGGACAGCTCATCCTGTAAAATTTCTCTAAGCCGAGTCTCAGTAACAAAATTATCTGAAGAAGACGTAGTTTGGTTAGTATGCATTGTGACGTTCGAACGTTCATCGGTCTGCGTGCAATCTATGGAATCCGTCTTGGATAACGCGACTTTACGTTGATTAGTACAGTCCGGGCATCACCTGCTGCTTTTGTGTTGCGGCTCCTTTAAATTAAAGCGCTTCTCACTCACGCAATTTAAATCATAGTATAATTTGCAAAACAGTACGGCATAGAACATCCTTTTTGGGTAACTGATTTTGACAAGACGAACATATATTTGTAGGTGCCATAATGACCGACAGCACAATAAAAATTAAAAATCTTCAGTATTTTAAATACCTCAGAAATTGTTAAAAATTAATATTACTTGGACCACGGCTGTTCTAAACTAGTTCATAGAACTTAGTTGACACCGGGCAGGCTTGCAGAATCTTGAGACTTCTCGGCAAAAAGGTCGTAAGCGCCGTGGATATAGTGGCGCTTACGCGTTTTTTCCAAACACATAACATAACACATTTTCATAACACATTCCACATCACCCCGCAGAGCGGTGCCTCCGGTGGTATGCATGACGCATCTTCCACCTCCCTCCACGCGGAGGGTGCTGCTTGGGTAGCAAAAAAAAATTATGCATGGTGTGTTCCGACAGTCTTTTCTCTTTTTCTAAATTCTTTTTATCTCACTTAATACCTTTTATGTATTAGTATTATTTTTCAGAATGGTTGATGAAACTGAAGTGAACGCATTCAACAATCAAAGTTCTAGTCTAATCAAGTTAAACAATGGAACAGTTCTGTACCTGCGGGAGGTCAACAAGTTTCTGGCACTTGTTTGTATCTTAAGGGAAGAGAATTTTCAAAAGCAAGGTAACTAATGGCTATCTGCATTAAAATGTAAACAAACATTTTTTTTACGAATATTCACAGAACTACCCCTGAAATCAAAGTAAAAACACCACCTGTATTTTACAAATTCCAACCTCATCATATTCTCCAACAATATTAATTTGATAAACACCCAAATATATTATTTGAAAAAAAAAAACCACAAAGTGGGGGTACTTGTGTAATAAAATTTATTTTTTTAAAATTAAGGTCATGTGTGATTGCCGAGAAAAAATCATGAAATTAAATTAATTGTAATTTCTATTAAAACTAAGGCATCATGTACGGGAGTTTCTCAGCCGTGATTTACGGCAAATACAGCGAATTTGCCGCGCCGTAAATGAACCGCGTAAACTTGTACCATTTTGATAATTTTAAAGACATTTTGATCTATTCACATTGGAAGACATTTAGGCAGGCTGGTAAAGAAAGAAAGGAAAATATTATTTATTTCAGCGTTAGGTACAGCATCAAGTACATGGAATCCTAACAAATAAGCAACCTTCTACGTAAAGAAAAAAAATAAAAAAATTTCATATTTAATATCACAAACTAGTTCACGTAATATATCTTAAATAGTATTAAGTAGATTGGAAACACGTGGTACAAAGAAAATCATGTCGAAGCTAATCATTAGTCTAATCATTTTGGAAGAGATGTTAGTGATATACCACCTAGTGCAACTTAAGATTATCCTGATCTAAAGGTAAAAAGAACCCTTGAAAATTTTACGGTATGGTTCTATTTATTTCAACTAAGAAACATTGTAGTTTAGAAAGTTGGTAAGAAACCGTTTTTGTGCTCCTGGAACAGTTGAAATTCTCAAAAGGATGGACGCAATGCGGTGTCGATATTGCCAGAACTCGTCATATTTTTTTTGGAAGCTATAACGCTTTTTTAAGTTTGGTTTATGAATAGATCAACTTAATTAGTTGTCATTCTATGTCAGTCTAGGCTTTGTCATTACTTATTACTCTTTGGACTATACAACCAATGACATAATACATATAGACAGGTTATCCGCTCTCAATAATGGCAATGCAAATGCAAGGCATTTGCCCGCTATTTGGCAACCCAGTGTCACAGCTAAAAGTCAAACAAATTTATTCCCTATTCTGTGTTTTAATACCGTACAATGCCTTCTTGTTGTGTGTTTAGACAGTGTACTAATTACACTGTTACCGTTAAATAAAGAATAAACTTTTCTTTTCATGCGTAAGTACAATTTTTTTATAACTATCTTATTTATTATTTTATTTTGCTAGTTAAAATGACGTTTTAAAATTGACATGGCTATTCATTTCAACAAACTTGAAGAGCGAGATGTAATATGATTTTGTTTGTGGGAGTAAAAGAGACAAGGCTATAGAGTTGCGGCAATTTACGTACTACGTCACAAACGATCGCGACCAAGTAGTGCGAAGCAACGTCACGAAATACATAGGTATCTCTTTTTTACAACAAGTAAACCGTGTTATTCTTACCTTCTCCCACTAATTACATTTCTCTATGTATCGGGTAGGTATCTATAGTTACGTTGACGCTGTTTTTTTGTGCGGTACCGTTTGGGTATGACTTGTCTATATGTAATATGTCATTGTATACAACCCGTTTGTTTACAACAAAATTATTTTCTAATGAGACGCTACTGAATTATATTGTTCAAAATAGATAAATAGACAAAAAAGATGGCCCGTTCAAGCCCCAGTCATAGAGCTGTTACAGAAATGACAGTTATGTAAAAATTCTTATGTAAATTAATATTTTTTTTAAATAATTACTAAATTAATGTAAAAGCAGCGGAATAAAGTTAAAAAAAAACAAAGATCTTTTTGTTCTTACTCACTGGCGTGTTAGTTAGGGATGCAACATTGCTCCTAAATAACATCGATATTAGATCTTCGATATTTTCAAAAGTGAAGTAAACATTAATGTTAACAAGAAAAATATAACTCGAGAAACAAAAAAACTGAAAAAACCGACTGCCTGACTGAGTATTATTATCACTTCAATGATTATTACAATGTTGTCACTAAAACACATTGTTTTCCTTTCCTACGTATTTATGGGCATGACAAATGTTTAGGAAAATAAAAAAGATACCTACAGGTGCATTGATTAGTGTTCATACATTTCTTTAGGGTCGCAAGTTCGACCCCCGCCCGAAACAAATATTTTTATGATGAACGTTATGTTTTAAGGTTATGTAAATAATTACCAAATAATTGGTAAACCTGTGCTTTATATGTTTAATGACTCTTTTATTTATAAATGGTCAATCATTCCCTTTCCTATAAACTAGAAGTGATCTTTGTAACATGCTGGGGCACGGCTCCATAGTAAATCGGGCCATCCTTTTTAAGTTTTACCAATGGCAATAGTGAAGAACCCAGTATGGAATAGAAAACGCAATTTCAAATATCTATGTCATACAAATAAATGTCTGGTTCATCAATACATATTATAATACATGGTCCTCGGCCGCGTCTGTCTGTCTGAACGCGATAAACTAAAAAATCACCAAACGGATTTTCATACGGTTTTCACCAATGGATGAAGTTATTCAAGACGAAAGTTTATGTGTGTAATTCTTAACGTTTTGTGTAAATTGGTAAGACGATAATTGTAGAAGACATCGGCAAAAATTCAGCCGACTGGGAGCGTGCATCGAAAAAGCTGCCTTAGCCCTTGAGAGATGACAAATCAATGTAATGTGAAATCGTTTCTCTTTCATAGGTATAGTATAGTCACATATAATGTGGTAATTGGAAAGCTATCGAGATGGATACGTTTTTAATTCTCATACAATTGAATACATCAGTTATTTCAAATCGATAGTTTTTGATTGGGTAAATTTTATCAAAGGTCAATAAATGAGTTATTTGTTTTATAGTATGTAGCGCTATTTATTAAACGTTTTTATACTTACTTACGATAATTACTTTGAAAATAGTCCAGGGAGGATAAATAAACGTTACGTTTAAATATATATTATAAGCTCACCACAACAATCTGATGTGACACACCGACAGAAAAGGAAAGCCGGGGCGGGTTTCTAGTTAAAAATAAATAAATCTAACTCCAATATAAATAATAAATATATATAATTATAAATAATAATAAAACTAAAATAGAACTCCTAATATAAATAATAATAAATCATAAATAAATCATAAATATTTCTAACAATCACACCACATTATCTAGCCCAAATTAAGTATCATTAAAGAACTTGTGTTATGGATACTAGATAACGGATAAATAAACTTAAGAAATATATAAACACACGTAAATATTTTTTTTTATGTATAAATATTAGAAATAAACTTAAATAAACGTAAATACACATCCATGACTAGAAAGCAAATATAATAATATATCTGCCCCTACCAGGATTCGAACCCGGGACCTCTGGCATGGAAGGCAAGGCTACTTACCAACATACCAAACAGGCCGTATAAGTAATAAAAATAATTTTAAAAAAGGTTTCCTATAAATCAGTATTTCGGAAGGAGGATAGGTGATGGATATCATCCTTTTAAAGGAACTCGTTTCATGTTATTTTTTGTTTTTGTCATGTTGGCAGGTTAAAAATTGCATAATGCATAAAGACCTTTTCATAAAAGAAGTACCGCAGACGCCGCGTGGTAGTCGTCCGGCAGCATGTTGACAGCGTCAGATGTTATTATTTCCGAAAAGAAAAATTCGCTAGTCTATTAGCGGCAAAAGCGTCCAGGCAAAAATGGGATGAAAGTGCCAAATTGGTGTGAATGTCATACCAGTCCTGATTTGATCGGCTGCCGGACAAAACGTCCAAAATGATATATTGCTTGGTGAAATCCGTCAAAACTTGAACGCTCGAAGTTGTCGAAGCTGCGTTAGGTGACTTTATTGTCAACTTCCTAGTTGCAGATACATAACTTGTGGCAAGCAATAATCAGCTATAATGCAACGACACACGATTTCAATTGCAAGTGATTTAATTTATTAATAATTCTGTAAATAGGTTGGTTAACTCGGGACCCTTTTTAAGTCGATTTCGTACCAGGCCCACCGTCCATTTGTTTTTATGTCAGTGAGTATTAAGTATACGTAATCGACTACTAGTATTACAAATGAGAAAACTTTCGTATTTGTAACTCAATCACGCCAAAATGGTTGAACGGATTCGCGTGAAATTTGGCAGTCAGATAGTTTTTAACATCAATCAAGAACTTCAAAACAAATAAGTTATTAAAATTAAATGTTGGATGGCAGCGATAAATAATTACCGAGTCGACTTTGCTAACTACCTGCCTCTCTGTTTAACCCGCGAAGATTCCGTTAGATTGTGCGTTGTGTCATTTCATATTTCTAGTTTTATGATAATATTTTACCAAAAGCCGGCTCTACACTCGCGGTGCGCACGGCTGCGAAAGCCCGCGAAAACCGTGAAACACAAGTGTAGATGTTGTTCACGCTTCGCATTCACGCTTTGCGGCGTTCCCCGATCACGTGTCGGTTTTTTGGTACTGCGACAAAGGGTTTGCGACGCGTGAACGAGAACATGACGTGAACGCATCTACACTCGCAGTTTTCCGCAGTAGCGTACAAGATATCGCGAACAAGCGTGTGAAGCTTGAGTAAAGAATGCGAGTGTGGAGAGACACAATTCACGCGTGGATCGCGGCGTATATTCACGGCATGAATTCTCGACGCGACTTCACACGCGAGTGTAGAGCCGGCTTTAAAAGAAGAGAGTGCATGAACCGTATTCATACGTTTACATATACAGGGTGGACCAAATATTTTTTCTTAACACCGCCAAAATTTTTTATAGACTCCGCGCTCATAGCTGAAAATAACCCTTGTATGATATGCAATTTTTAGTAGCTTAAAATATATGATTTTTAAATATTCGCTATGAGCTTGTTTTTAAATAGCGATTTTCCTACCGAAGCAGCTGAAAAATATCGTTACTTTTTTCGTAGTTAGAATTTTTTGACATTTGACAAACGTCGAATTTTTCAATTCGACGTTTGCGATCTTCTTGAATGACTTCCATACGTAAAATAGTCAACCATACAAAAGAGTAAAATTTTCAAAATTCACTAAAAATACAAAAGGCGTTCTATGTCTTCAAAAGTTTTAAACATTTCAACAGTTCATCAGCTTGCAAAATAATAAAAAAGTGGTGATTGCTAATAATTTTACATTCAAATCTTTGATGAAAAATGTGCTAAGGAATATAAACTGTCTAATTTTGCCCTCTATAAGGCCAATATTTGTCAGACATCATCAAAAGTATTCAAATAACTCAAATTATCGTTATACTAACTTTGCCAACTACTAAATAATAAAGTTATTGCTCTTTTATTGTATCAACCGATCATATTAACCTTTGTAATATCTCTGTTATTTAAACATATAAAATAGTGAATATTTTAATTCTTGACATTCTTGATAAATGGTTGGAAAGTAAAACAATTTACATTCATCTATTAACTTAAATGTAAAATTTATTCTTTATATTTCAGGAGTGATAGACTACAATTTCTTGTGCTTCCGTGATGCTATCACACAAGTTTTTGAATTACGTAATAAAGCTCAAAACTCTCTAACAACTTCTCAAGAGATGTCGGGTACATCTGATACCATTCCCAACGGGGCAGTAGAATCCGGAGAAAGTTCGTCATCACAACCTAAATTACCATAGCCAAGAAATATCTATAAATATTAGCCCTTATATCATAAAACATATTGCCTACATTCTAAGTTACATTTTGTATATGCATAACAAATTATTTTAAAAGTATATTGTAATAATAATGTTAATAAAAGTATTTTTACATAAAAATTGTTTTGCTTACTCATACCAGTAAACACGTCAACAGTTTTGATCTTAACCAGGATTTCAAAATGATTCATACCAAAGGAAGATGGTAAATAATCATAAATTCTTAAAACTTTAAGGAAATTATTCCCAAATTGGCAAAAAAATCTCAGTCACTGATCACAGAAATGGGGTACCTACTACTAAGAATTTGATAATATCAATCAAATCAACACAGCTCGCAACTCCGCTCTGCATTACTTTCTCGCTCGGCTCCAGTGGACCGGCAGCCTTATTTAGTTCAGCTAGTTTTATTAAGTCATTGCAGTGATTGAAGATAACTGAGTTACGAATGTTTGAGATCTAAGGTGTTTTCATTAATGTAAACTAAATGTTTTTTGATTATGGTAGTAAATACGGTAGCTTAATTCTAAGCAGTAAGTACCTGTTTTACTTTTCAAATGGTGGGTATCCAGTATATTTTAGGTGAGAGCTTGGGTGAGCCCCATAAACTTAATACGCTCGAATCTTGTCGGACTACCTCAATCGAAATTCAAATTTACTCTTTTTGTCACTAAACATGTCAGTAAGTACCTATTTTACTTTTCAAATGGTGGGTATCCAGTTCATTTTAGGTGAGAGATTGTGTGAGCCCCATAAACTTAATACGCTCGCATCTTGTCGGTCTACCTCAATCGAAATTCAAATTTACTCTTCTTGTCACTAAACATGTGCATACAATTCCTATGCGTTTATCGACAAACATCCTGCTTTTATCAAATTTAAAAAAAAAAGAAAAGGGATGTTAAAGGAATTTAGTAAAAGTAAAGGGCTTATATTAAGAAATGGTTACAAAAAACTATATACATTTTGTTTGAGCTGATTAAGCTCAGCTGGTATAGAAAACATATATTTGAAAGAAAAGCAATATCGCAGTAAAGCAACAAGGTCATTGTAATATTTTTAAACTGATGGTAAAACATCAATGTCAGACAAAAATGTCAATTTTGTCAGTCTTCCTTCACAGCACGCTCAATCAATGGAATGAATAAATGTCAAACAAAAATCTTTTGTTCGTAAAGCGATTTGAGAAAAGTTATTATTAATTTTGTGTTTGAAGAAATAGAATTACGTACTAAAGGAACATATAGAAAAACTGAAAAATATACTGTAAGTATCACGTTTCCTTCATTCAGGTAAATTATGTATTAGTTATCACATAATACAACAGCGCGTGATCACGAATCTCTAAGGTGATAGATAATCTGTCTGTCTGTAATAAAGTCTGTAAAAACTGTAATTCGATGGAAACATTTGCAAGTGTTAATAAATTTAGCTGAATATGATTTGGTCAAATATTTTTGTTGAAACTTGTGGTTGTGTATCACATTCAAGGTTCATAGTTACTAACATTATTAGTCTAACTAAATGCAATGTAAAGGTTCTAGATTATTATAACAGCTGGGTTGTTATTGTTATTTAGTAAAATTAAATTTATATTTTATAACTTAAAACTTCTCCGGCATGAGAATTTTTTAAAAGATTTTTGAAGAAACAAAATCTTTTGAAGGCACTTATTTCAGATAAAATACCCCCATTTAAATAAAAATTTAAGAGAAAAGTTTTGATTTTCAAGTTGCATTTAATGAAACTATTGATATTTTGGCATCTGAGAATCTTAGTTTTTGCCTGCATTTTTTATGCTGCTTATCTTGTAGGCATACCTGATCATTATTTTAAAGTTAATAAAATAAATATATTAACTGTTTATACTGAATGCAATGATTAGTTCATTGATTTTCTAAGATGATTTTTTAATTACAATTGATTGTTATAATTTATAATTATAAACTATAATATGAAATTAAAAGTTAGTTCTGTAATTATAAATTTCTTAAGCACCTGCTTTGTCCAACTATGTATTGAAATTCCTCTAATAGAATTCTATACATTTGTGTATACAGTTCTGCATGAAAATACTGCACTGGATAATTTTTGTGTGCATGTCACATCAAATAAAATTTCTTACTTTTCTTATAACAAACCCAAGCTTATTTTATTGTTATGTAACTAGCAGGGTTTATTTGTCATTAAAATATGGTGTTATTATTTAAAACTGTGACAGATACTAATTACTAGATATAAGCTAGTTTTCGGGTATTATTTCTAGTAAAAACCAAAACCTATTTTGTAAATCCAGCCATCCTCTATATTTGTATCCAAATGAGCATACAGAAGCAACCAGGTACAGCCCCACTACCACAGCTAGTTTTTTATTCAGAAGTTGTTAACTTAAATGTTGTTTCTGAACCTCTTAAATATATTTCTCATCCTACATTATTTCCATTAATATAATGTTTATCTGAAGAATATGATAATTTGACGGCTATGTGAACTTAGCACCCGACTTTTGCAAAATGGCTCTCCTTATGGTTTTTTTGAAAGATATTGGTTAGTAGTAGATAGTAGTGAAGTTATTTTCGTTTGTAGTAGAGCCAAAAAAATTTTACAGAACAAAAAAAAATCAGCTTTCGAAAACTAAAAACAAATTTTTTTTATTGTGTCATGCAAGAAAAGGGTTGTTTTGGATTGTACTGCAATGTTTTTCGTTTGTAGTAAAATAATATTCACAGAAAAATTAACTATTCACTTGAAAATTTTCCAATACTAAATTTACCACATTAGTTTCATTTCAAAGAAAATCAGGTTAGTACAAACGCTGGATTGGCTGGAATGCGTGTGCGGAGGGTAGTAGTACATTGTAGTGCAATGTTTTTCGTTTGTAGTAGAATAATAATGACAGAAAAAATATTTTTTCACCTAAAAATTTTCAAGTACTAAATTTACCACATAAGTTCAAATTCAAAGAAAATCAGGTTACTACAAACGGTGGAAATGGCTGAAATGCATGTGCACAGGTTATACCTAGATTGTAGTGCAAAGTTTTTTGTTTGTAGTAGAATAATAATGACAGAAAAAATTTTTTTACACCTAAAAATTTTCAAGACTAAATTTACCACATAAATTCAAATTCAAAGAAAATTAGGTTACTACAAACGCTGGAAATGGCTGGAATGCATGTGCGGACGGTAGAAGTAGATTGTAGTGCAATGTTTTTCGTTTGTAGTAGAACAATAATGACAGAAAAAATATTTTTACACCTAAAAATTTTCCAATACTAAATTTACCACTTAAGTTCAATTTCAAAGAAAATTAGGTTACTACAAACGCTGGAAATGGCTGGAATGCATGTGCGGAGGGTAGTAGTAGATTGTAGTGCAATGTTATTCGTTTGTAGTAGAACAATAATGACAGAAAAAATGTTTTTATACTCGAAAATTTTCCAATACTAAATTTACCACATAAGTTCAATCCCCGCACACGCATTCCAGCCATTTCCAGCGTTTGTAGTAACCTGATTTTCTTTGAAATCGAACTTATGTGGTAAATTTAGTATTGGAAAATTTTCAAGTATAAAAACATTTTTTGTGTCATTATTGTTCTACTACAAACGAAAAACATTGCACTACAATCTACTACTACCCTCCGCACACGCATTCCAGCCATTTCCAGCGTTTGTAGTAACCTGATTTTCTTTGAATTTGAACTTACGTGGTAAATTTAGTACTTGAAAATTTTTAGGTGTAAAAATATTTTTCTGTCATTATTATTCTACTACAAACAAAAAACATTGCACTACAATCTAGGTATAACCTCCGCACACGCATTCCAGCCATTTCCAGCGTTTGTAGTAACCTGATTTTCTTTGAAGTTGAACTTATGGGGTAAATTTAGTATTTGAAAATTTTCAAGGCTAAAAATATTTTTTCTGTCATTATTATTCTACTACAAACGAAAAACATTGCACTACAATGTACTACTACCCTCCGCACACGCATTCCAGCCATTTCCAGCGTTTGTAGTAACCTGATTTTCTTTGAAATCAAACTTATGTGGTAAATTTAGTATTGGAAAATTTTCAAGTATAAAAAAATTTTTCTGTCATTATTGTTCTACTACAAACGAAAAATGTTGCACTACAATGTACTAGTACCCTCCGCACACGCATTCCAGCCATTTCCAGCGTTTGTAGTAACCTGATTTTCTTTGAAATCGAACTTGTGTGGTCAATTTAGTATTGGAAAATTTTCAAGTATACAAATATTTTTTCTGTCATTATTAATCTACTACAAACGAAAAACATTGCACTACAATGTACTACTACCCTCCGCACACATATTCCAGCCATTTCCAGCGTTTGTAGTAACCTGATTTTGCTTTGAATTTGAACTTATGTGGTAAATTTAGTACTTGAAAATTTTTAGGTGTAAAAATATTTTTCTGTCATTATTATTCTACTACAAAAAAAAACATTGCACTACAATCTAGGTATAACCTCTGCACATGCATTTCAGCCATTTCCACCGTTTGTAGTAACCTGATTTTCTTTGAAATCGAACTTATGTGGTAAATTTAGTATTGAAAATGTTCAAGTATAAAAACATTTTTTGTGTCTTTATTGTTCTACTACAAACGAAAAACATTGCACTACAATCTACTACTACCCTCCGCACATGCATTCCAGCCATTTACAGGGTTTGTAGTAACCTTATTTTCTTTGTCGAACTTATGTGGTCAATTTAGTATTGGAAAATTTTTAGATGTTAAAATATTTTTTTTGATTATGATTCTACTACAAACGAAAATCATTGCACTACAATCTAGTTATAACCTCTGCACACGCATTCCAGCCATTTCCAGCGTTTGTAGTAACCTGATTTTCTTTGAAATCGAACTTATGTGGTCAATTTAGTATTGGAAAATTTTCAAGTATAAAAACATTTTTTCTGTCATTATTGTTCTACTACAAACGAAAAACATTGCACTACAATCTACTACTACCCTCCGCACACGCATTCCAGCCATTTCCAGCGTTTGTAGTAACCTGATTTTCTTTGAATTTGAACTTATGTGGTAAATTTAGTATTGGAAAAATTTCAAGTGAAAAGTTAATTTTTCTGTGAATATTATTTTACTACAAACGAAAAACATTGCAGTACAATCCAAAACTACCCTTTTCTTGCAAGACACAACAAAAAAAAAAATTGTTTTTGGTTTTCGAAAGCTGAATTTTTTTTGTTCTGTAAAATTTTTTTGGCTCTACTACAAACGAAAATAACTTCACTACTATCTACTACTAACCAATATCTTTAAAAAAAACCGTCAGGAGAACCATTTTGCAAAAGTCGGGTGCTAAGTTCACATAGCCTAAATTGACACATAAGCTTGGAAATAAGTAGCTGCCTATTTTACAGTTTTGGTAGTTTGCCATGCCTTCGAGTATGACCAACTATTTAAACTCTGGAGTTGCATTTGTAGAAACCTTTTGATGAACATGATTCAAAATTAGTAAAATTATAGCCACCTGGCCTTTACACCTTCATGAAACCTTCAAAGCAGTGAACCAGGATAGAGGCACACTTTTTTTTTATTTAATCAGGTGTTTGCTTCCATGTCATGGTTGTTTCTATTCTATTTCATTGTATGTCTCACATTAGGTTGTGTGTTTATCTTATGTTTTCTCTAATTCATATCGCCGAGATCAAACCTGAGACCTTAAGAGCCTTTATACAAATCAACGCAATCAATTGTGTTGGTTAAAATAGTGATTAGACTAAAATTCGCAGTACTTTAGATTGTCTCCAATCTGGCTTACTAAGGGATCTGCATGCACTGTAATCTACGATCTAAAGGCTTTCACTTTCCCATGCTAAAATGTCAATCTGAGAAAGTCAGTTTGTCATATAGTCTTATCACTGCTTTATTAGATTTGAGGGCAACAAATTAAATTTGTTTAAATAAATAATTAACTTACAAGGTAATTAACAGCCTTGGAGCTACTGGGAAGATCTTTGTTACATTCGACCATAGTAGTCGCTGGTTGCTCCTTGTTCATAGGGATTTTTATTATTTATAATAAAAATAAATATTTATACCAAAAGTATCAAAATTTATGACAAGCTTTCGATATTTACGACGGAGTTCGATAGCGCTGGGCGAAAGCGCGGGAAAAAAAACGATACCTCCACACTCGGCCTCGGCCGGTACTAAATACAAGCAGCGCGTGCATTAGATTTTATATCAATTTTAGACATTTTTTAAATGACTTTTTAGAAAATTTTAAATGGACTTGAATAATATTTCTAATTTATTTCATTAGGTACATCTTTGTGAGTAAGAAGAAGTAAAAATTATTGCTTTTGTAACAATACAAGTGTATCGAAAACTGTGACAAACTGGACTGAAATTCAACTTTTTCACGCTTTGATTTTTTAGCCTTTAAAAATATTATTTTGAACTATTTTTTTTATAGATTCTTTTGACGACAAAACAGAGACCATAGCAAAGTTTTCTTTTTCTGTTTGTATCAGTTACTTTTATACATATCGAACGGCAAAGTACGCATGTTTCGTCGGATTACAAGAAAAGGCGCATGAACAATGAATTCCTACTAAAAAACTATCTGAAGAAATGAACATTTTCTCAATACATGTTTTAGACGATGAAATTTCAAATAATTGGAACTCATATTTCGATGCATACGTGTAATATTTTGATCGGAAACGAACACTGAAAACTCCTAAAATTGCACGATTTAGTATAAACGCTCTTAAATCAAGATGCGAGCGCCTAAACCGCTGCGCCGCTGACTTATTTCAACAGAATTCACCTGTTATCATTTGATTTTTTAAATTTAGGTTACCTTTTCCTCGCAGTCATTTTTTAGTTTCGGGAATAAAAATAATTGGATGAAGCCAGATCTGATCTATAGAGCGGGTGGCTTAGAGCTTTGAATTTACATTTCTGTAAGGCAGCCATTGTAACGAAGCTCTACTGCACGTAAACGTTAAACACACAGTGTGCGCTGTCGAGCCAAAACTAAATAGCTTTCGTTCATTTTCCCCTTCTTTTTCCTTGAATGGCTGCTTTTAATATTTCTTAGAGGTTAGCGTAGTATCCACATTGTGCAGCGGGTTAAGTCCTTGGCGCAGGACGTGATCGCCCGGGTTGAGGTTGTATTGGCAGTGTCTCTGGACATCGCCAACGCATTTAACTGTATCAGGGAGGGGCTCCTTCACCACAGAGTTCCTCCGTACCTGCGCTGGGTCGTCGGGGACTACCTGTCTAGGCATGTGGTGGAGTACCCCGGTCGAGACTGGTGGGGTCGGCGGGAGATGTCGTGCGACCCCCTGGACGCACATATCGTCGTATCCGCAGTCTGCATCGACGTGAGTCCGTCGATCCGCTATATGGGACTCGTACTGGATAGCCGGTGGAACTTCGGCCCCCACTTCGAGTGTCTTACGCCTCGGATGCTTAGGGTGGTTGCGGCCTTGGGACGGCTGCTGCCGAATGTCGGTGGACCTGAGACTTCGTGTCGGCTACTCTACGCGGGTATCGTGAGATCGATGGCCCTGTATGGTGCCCCTGTGTGGGCTGGCTGCGCCCTGACTCGCAGCAATATGCCCCGCTTGACGCAAGTCCAGCTGGTGATGGCGATCAGGTTGATACGAGGTTATCGCACGATCTTCTGGTTAGGCGATTCGGTTTCCTGAGCTACCGTCTGACCCAAGTGCTCGCGGGACGTGGTTGTTTCGGGAGTTACCTGTTTCAGATCGGTCGAGAACCTACTGCTAGGTGCGACCACTGCGATGATTGCCTCGACGAGACTATGGCCTCCGCTAGATCGGGTATCCATGAGGATTTTCCTGTGTCAAAAAGAAAAAGTATCCACCTTGTGATGCAAAACCCATTTTCTTTGTAATCTAGCGACAGTATCCCCTCTGCGTTCCAAAAATTATTGGCTGATTGTGCCACCTTAGAAGCACCTTATTTTGTGCAATTGCATGGATGTACTGCTTAGACACAGGTTCATAATGATGGTTCCTTATCGTCTATCATTCTCCCAAGTTTCAAGTTGGTTGACTATTCGCCTCCAAATGTCAGTAACCATCGTGCGCTGTATTAAAGATGCCAAGGTGTGTATGCGCAGGATTGTAGCAGGATATTCCAACCATTTGTTTCTTCTTCAGTTGTTCTTCGAGAACAAGGTTGTCCACTTTTTCAACAGTGGACAAGCGTTCGAGCGGCGATTCTCTAATTTGTTTTCCTTGATTTTACTTGTAGAAAAATTCCTAATAAATGAAAATTAGTGTTTGGGCAACATGGAATACAGAGTTTACCACGCCCTCCCCCAAGGCCTCTACCTCATTTGTGTTAAAATGGATTGTGATGATTGGAGTCTAAATTAAAAAATAATAATTATGTGCCTTATAATTTATTCATCGTAAAGAAAATTTGCCATGAAAATATCATAAATTAAAGTGTTAGTTTATTATAAATTACTCTTATCTAATATCTCCCACTACGAAGTTGTTTTTCTGCAATTTCTCAATTTCATTTATAAGCTCACATTAGTTGAAGGCCGCTGATAACATTTAATTTTTATGCGTCCGCGCAGCTGTGGATTGGATTTTGGTTCCTACAAATATATCAGCACAGTTGAGAGTTGATTGATAAATACGACCAGAAGACGTGGCGGCCTTGTGCAAAATAATACGCAGTAAAAATTGCGAAGTTACTCGTCGCAAACACTACGTCACGAACACACCCACCAAACAACTTGTTTTGGTTTCTTCGTCGGGTATCGAATTCTTTGATTAGATTCATTCCGCAGCAATCACTTAGTGCACGCAGAAATAAACGTTTGTGTAAGTACAAATCGGTAGCTTTTAATTTGTTTTCCCTGTTTATTGATGGAGCAATTGGTACTAAAATTAGTGTGCCGCCCTTGTTGTGTTACATTAGTGATAACAAAATAGAAGAATTTATTAATAAGTTACTATATTTATATCTTGACAGCACCTAATGAATTTGACCTCATTTTTAGGAACAACATGAATTATATTGTTCCTATAAATTAGCGTTCGCACATTTTTTGAGATTGATTTTTTTAGGTATTGGGTAAAAATATTGGTGCTTTTCTTTTAAATATATTTTTAATATAACCTGCAGAGTTCATAGTCGAATCACTTCATTTTATTATTTTTAGTTCTTTGTGATTGCCGTTGAGCGTGAAATAAATTAATATTCGATCTGTAGGTGAAAATGTGCGTGAGCAATAGTTTAGGTAAAAAAAAAATACTTATTAATATTGGCGTGGATAAAATGTGCAAATAACGTCACAAGTAAAACCGAAGCATCTGTAGACGAAGCACCTGTTGAGGTAGTGTGCTAGGACTGATGTGAGTTAAAACAGTTTAAAGGGCTAAGTGCGTTCCACCTGCCAGTGTCTGGTATAGGTTTTTTAGCATTCGTTATTGGGCCAGGTGCAAGACACTCTGGGCATTAAGTTATCTATCGGTTACCTGTTACTAAGTACGTTTAACTACGTTTTTGTTATAAAGTTTGGAACCAGTGTCCTGTAGCTCAACAAATCCTTTTAGATGATTTCATATTTGAAATCTAACATGTTTTTATTAAACTATTACCGCTCAAAGTTTTACTGGAATGCCATTAAACAACTCAGTAAGAAAGAGCAAATATGATGTTTCATATATATTCCTTATAACTGGCCATAGAAACAGTAAAAAACTTATTGAATGCGATGTTAATATGTAGGCATATCAATTCTTTAATGTATTTTACCTGTGTGTATACCTATACAATATTGTGTGTCTCAGTAGGAAATGCCAATCTGAGACTTTTTTGATTTGGCAACGAGTTTCTTTTTACATTAAATCATCTGCATTGCATTTTTATGAAATGAATATGCCTGGCATTGAAGTTAACTTGAAGAAGGCTTTCGCAACAAAGTGGTTCAGCTACGCATCAGCATCACGCCACACCGCGCGACTGCGGAGCGGCAAGTGGTTGGCGCGCGCGGCGGGCCTGCCGCGGCCGCTGTCACAGCGACGACACATCCGCTCGCCGTGTGACGTGCAGCCATTCGCCTTCTGCCAGGCGCCTCACCTCACCGTCACACCACAGTCCACAGTACAGTGGTAGAGTCGACGCAGGTAGCACGCGTCGAAATTATACCGCTAACCGTGAGCGTGGGCGTGAATCACACAGCTGATTCCAGGGGCAAAAAGTTTATCGTTGTTACGCGTTTAGTTGATTATTTTTAACGTAAAAATTTTCTTCCTGACTTTTGATAGTTCTTCATAGCTTTTCAACGATGACTGGGTGAGTGTTTTTTTGTGCCATTATAATTCCAAGATAAATTTATCTATAAATGTATACCTAACATGTTGTAATCATCTTTGCAGCTTTACGTATATCAATGGACTGTTATTTCCTTGTAAAGCATTATTGTCACTTAGTAATTCTAAGTAGAAAAGAAAAATTTCACTTTCTTTCGCTTGAGCGCGTTCTTGATAGGAGGCACGGCAGAAAACAATACATTTCATATTTTGCTTCTAGTGATTCTCCAAAAGAATTTAATAAGAACATATTCGATTGTCTCATCGATACCGTACGCATTTATAATTATGCTTGTATTGGTTATTGATGTTGAAATGTTGCGATTCCGAAACTAAGTCAATGCCTACTGTTCATTCGAAGCCAGCATGCAGCTTTGTGTGCGAAATACTTTATATTGATCTTCACCTTTGCCAGTTTCCTGCGGAACCAGTTCCTCCTCGCTTGGCTTAGCTTGAAATAGCTTCGCTTTTAATCGGTTTCTAGTATTTCAGAATTCTAATAAAAAAAGCCAGTGTAATTGTACAATCAGCCATGTAGTTACAGTACAGCATTATCCCCTCGTGTTGGCTTAATGCCAGGTGATCAGTTCCTTTGCTTTCTGAAAATACCAATGATAATAAAGACGGTTTGCAAGTTTTTCTGCACTTCGTCACTGACATTTTTAAGTTGATTGTAGTTTAAATGATATGTTTTTTTTTTATGAAAATAATAAATTGGATTCGTAATATTGTCCTTTTAGGTAAGTACTAAAATAACAACGGAATTGAAATCGATGAGAAATAATGTAATATTTTTGGCTCTCTCTCTTTTAAAATGTACTATCTCGTTATCTATTATAAAAATTGCTTAGCACAAACAAACTCATCCGATGTAAATAAATCTCAAATAAATCTAAATATGTAACTAATTCCTTTAAAAATGTTTTCAACTGGTTGTGCTACTTGTTTACAGATTGAATTTCCTACATTATTTTATGTAAACAAGTGTGTTCGGCCACGTGGTCCAGTGTTGAGGCACGTGAAGTTTCACCTTAGTGTTGGGTTATCGCCTAGATAGGGTTTCGTGAAAGCAAGTATCGATTTACATCATCAGTAATGTTTACCAATGGAATTAGTGGAAAATGGATATGAATTTTAAAATGCGATTTTAAACAATGACCTAGCGAAGGTCGTTATTACTGATACCACCTTTTTACACGTAACTGATAAAAGCAGAGCTTATGAAATTGGTAAAACGTTAAATGGAAATTTACTAAGTATACCTACCATTTACTTCGCCTAATGTAAGTCGTGCTTTGTGAAAAATGCTAAATCAATTTCCATAAACATAAAAATTGTGTTAACGTCTCGCACTCATTTAAAACTGTATAAACTAAATAACATATAAAAATATATATTTAAATTTTTATGAACATCGTATTTTTTAAATCGTTATTGGTACGATGCTTAATTGGTAACTGTGTTTGTCATTACAGTGCGGTTAAGATAAGTCAAGTTTTTTAAAAGTATGTTTTATGGTTTGCACACGCTTGTTACGGATAACGGTTCTGGTGCAACCACGCCACGGTGCAGCCGCGTCGGCGGCGGCGCGGCAGCGGCGGTGTCTGGCACCGCGGCAAAACATACAAGTTACTGTAACCTCCGGTGATTCATTTAGAATGAAACTCTTGCCATCAATTTTGTAAATTGTATAAAACTTCTATTGTACATTTAACCTTATTATTCTTATGAATAACAACATAAGAGGTATGCCAGGTGGAATGATGGCATTTTTAATTTGCAGTATTGAGTAAGGTAGTTTCTGTTTCATGTAACTTTCTGGCTATAAACAGAAACGGGCTTACAGTATAATCAATATTATGTAAAAGGTGGCTTTGTTTTTATTAATAACGCCATTGGCAAATCAAACAAAGGGACATTACAAGTATGAGCTTTGTTTATTAAAATATCGAGTTTCATTTTTTCTTTAATAGAACAAAGAAGTATGGTAGCATATTTTATTAGGTAAATGCTAAAATGATATTCGAAATTATACAGAATTATCGTTCATTTATGATAAGAATATCTGCTAGCGCAACTGACGTTAAAGTCCAGATATGTGAAGAAAAATGATTTGTCACTTAGAAACCTGTTATATGTATATTCGCATCCGTCTTACAAACCTATTTTAAAAATAGGTGGAGGGGAATCTTTTATGATCAACTTATTATCTAAATCCGAGTGCCTCGTCTTTGGCTTGTTTGTTACTTTTGATCGGGTAAAATCGTGGCTTCTATGATGCCCAACAGATGCATACAGTGTTGTATACTATATATTGTATACTAAATATTGTGATATTTGTGTATTCATAATTTTATTTACCTACTTATTATACTTTGAAATTACAAAACAAACTTGCGTTTAGTTACAAAATTCTTAATTACCTATGTGGGAATGTTATAGTTTAAAAGCTTCTTTGTCAAAATATCTACACAAAAGCGATGTAAGAAGTTCAAGGTAAGAGATCCCGTAACCCGTCTCCACATTTGTTTTGGAGTATTACATGATTAAGCAAGTAAACACACTGTTATTGTTTTTCATTTGAGAAATTACGCAGTGTGACGGCGTGTCCCGCTAGTTGGCCAATAATTCGGGAATGGCTCAGGGGAATATCGACCGGTTGGTGTTGCCCACATGTAATACGAGAGCTCAATTGATAAAACGTTCCATATGAGGAAAATAAAACCGCTCTTGTCAGTTGTTCATTATGAAGTTCATTGCTCTTTGTATTTTATGAAAGACCGGAAGCTGCATGTTTGTGTTCGTAAAAATAAGTATGCGATGGTGTTATAATTTTTTATCCGTTAATACCTTAGTTTATAAAAGAATAAACTTATTGATACTGACGGAAACATTTGAGACTGGATATTTGAAATTGTATAGACTCAGCAGGGCTTCTACGGAATATATGGCGCTAGGCTTTAAATTTTCAAACTATACTATTTCCATTTCTTTATTTTCTCGATGACAGCTCCTGTGTAACCTTGTGCGAGCGTTTTTTTTACATTATGTATGCATTACTTTATAAAAATATGACGTTTACACACGTACAAGGTTATATAATACCAGAGTCTGAGAAACTGATAGGGATGGAGCTATTGGATGGAGCTAGACAGCATTATATCAAATTAGAACTGTCATCGAGAAAATAAAGAAATGGAAATAGTATAGGTTTTAAAAGTTGAATAGATGGTGAAAATTTTAAGTAAAACACATTTATACCAAAGTATAGCTAAAATTTGGTTTCGCTTGGAAAATGTAGGCTGTAGGGTATAAAAAGTTTTTTGTGTAATTAATTCGTCGAAGAGATCGCGTAATACATAAATACACTATTATGTATTACCGTGATAATGATCTCCGCTATGTTCGTCTGTTACTTATGTAACATAGTTTTATTTTCAAATGTCTCAAAGCAACTGCTTGGAAATACCCGTTCTGCTTGCCAGTTCTTGTAAAAACCTTGATTTATAATACTACCATCTAATGAATTCTAACAAATGCTGAAAAATATATTTTTTGTTTCAGGAAGCAGCAGAATGTGTGTTTGCGCATCAAGATGGGTTAATTAGAAGTTTAGTTTTTGTATCGAACTAAGTGTAAAAGTGACTTTCAAGACAATCTTTTCGTGAAGGAACGTCAGTGAGTTTGCAGCCATGTATTCTATGAACTACATTGGCAAGTTCATCGCGAACTTCCGCGAGTTCTATAATGAGATTAACGGGGCCACGCTGACGGGGGCCATTGACGTGGTGGTGGTGGAGCAGCCTGATGGTAGCTTCACGTGCTCACCTTTCCACGTGCGCTTTGGGAAGCTCGGCGTTTTGCGCTCCAGGTTCAAAGTGGTGAGTCTTAATGGTACTTACAATGATATTCTTTTAAAGTTATTACATATCATGTATATCTAAAGTTCATCTGGTGTTTTTTTGCGTTTTACGTTTAAAACTTGCAAATGAGCACCAATGCCATCTGAGATAAATTGGCGTCTGGGTCCAAAGACAAACGTTTATATTAAATTTAATGAATGACTGTACTTTTTAATAGTCCTATTAATGATAATGTGTCATTCGGAAAATTTTTGTTGAAATCTTCTGTGTCTACGTATAATTTCGTTAGGTTATACTTCTGTTCACCTGAAAAACACCAACGCAAATTTCGTTATAATGTTGTGTTCATTATAGAAACAGAATCGAACCCTCTGGCCCTCAGAACCAAATGTCACCAGGTATACTACATTATTTAGTTTTTGTTTCGCTCAAAGACGAATAAAGTGGTCCTTTACAATCAGTGGCTGAAAATAAATAAGCAGAAAAGTTGGTACCTGTAAAATAAAGCTAACACGAAACAGTTCAATTTGTCTTTTATGACGAATGATCAATAACAAAGAACACCGCGTCAAAACAACTTTAGTAATGACATACTACATAGCTTTCTATTTGAGGAAGGCTGAGAAGCGACGCTATTGTCTAACATTAATCATTCAAGCCGTTATTCATAAAACTACTCCTAGTCTAAAAACTCAAATGGATATTTTTCTATGAACACTGCGTCAAGGTCTAAAGTAAGGTTACTTCTACTGGGTACGGCATTTTTAACCTTGCTGAACGTAATAACATATTTGGGTACTTGAACGTTGTCAACCTCTTTGTAGACTACCTAAATAATTGTGCTAGTTGTGAAAGAGACCAGATAAAAGCTATCACGCCTTCACCCGTAGGCATGTTAGTTTAGTTTGTTTATCACACATGGATCATTCGACGAAACAACGGACTTCGCGCGCGCCTTTAATATGGAGCTGCGGATTAATTATTATCAAAATAAGGTATTAATTAGTACATTGGATATGTTATTAGTTCATCGTGTTTAATTACTGTTATCTACATTGTCCTGTAACAAATACTTATAAATACAGCACGACGTCATTAATTAATTTAACTATGATTTTTGGTGATGATTACTTTAAACTTTATGGGTTTAGTTTATATTTTTCTCAATAGTTTTATATCTCTATCATTGTCAACACTACTAATACTATGAATTTATTTGATTTAATGACCTGGATGCCTGTGGCTTTCAATACTATAGGTACCATTATGATAAATATTTCATTAATTTTCTCCTACAGTTTGCATCTGGGCTAAAGTTTAACGGCTACCGATACTACTTCCTTACAAACATTTCTTATGTTTCGCAATACCTATAAATAACCACGTAACATTATAAGAACCTTAATTCATCAAAACCATATGCAGTGAAAGTAGATTGATCTTTAAGTCTTCGGTATTTAAAGTTAAATTTGAACAAAATCGATTTACTAACAAGTAAACGCCCACCCAAATCTCAAGAGATTTCAAGTGTTACTCCACAAGTTGAGTAACAGTTTTTTGTACAGATGCCGCACCTTCTAACATAAGCCCGTGACTTGACATATTATTTACTCAAAGATTTAGAACGCAAACATTGGTAAATTAAAGTCAAGATCGCGCGTGTAAAATATACCTACCTACCTACTTGTTCCCGAAACTTTGTAACCAGATAAAGTTAGGTGTCTAGTTTAACGACTGTGTGTACATTCGGCCAGAAAAGTGGTCTGTCGCCGAACGGATGAAGTAGGTATATGTGCAAGTCATAAAACGACAAAGTTATTTTTCTAGTAGGTACTATTGTCATAATATTCTGACAGTTACTGACTCAACCTAACAGCTTATATGGTTACATAGCAAGTTTTGTCAAAAGGGGTTGACAACTTTCTTGGTGGACTGTACATTAGAGTAGGTACTATTGTAGATAACAATCATACGTACGCGTGTATCATGCCAGTCGACATCCTGATATTCTCTATGTAAATACTCGATATGAGTGTACAAACATCAATTCCGTGTACCTGGCGATCCCGTGGTACATTTTATTATAATGTAGCTTATATTACATCGGTAATCCCGATGTAATATAAGCTAATTATATAAATAAAAAAAAATATAAGTAAATTTCCGATGGTGAAATAATTTAAAAAGTCTATTCAGTAATATCAAAATGATCGATTACATATAGACGAAACAAGAAATGTTTATTCTTTGTAATACTGACTGATATAGATATGTCAATATGTAGAAAGGTCAATCTGAGTAGTCACCATGGTAGTCACCATCACACAAAAGTATTTTCATTTATTAAATTATAGCAGTATTGCTGAATAAGAGAAATGAAAGAACAGCGAGTACCTAATAATACCTTGAAAACATGATTACCCGTGCCAAAACTCCACTTTTCATCTGAAACACCTGTTTATAGGTGTTAACCGGTTTATAAGTAAAAAACCTAAATAGGAATCGTGCGTGAATGATTGCCACTTGTTTCCATATCAAACACTTTGACCTCAGTCATACTTATTATGTCTTTGAACTTGCTTTAAAAAATCGAAGCCCATCACTTTTCTTCATGCCAAAAAAAAAACCTACATAAAGCAAGTTTGGATATAGGTGTGGCCACATTGTTAAAAGTTGTGACCTTTTTGCTGTAAAATCTGTGGTAAAAAGTTTTAATATCAAATTGATAAATGACATCCAAACAATTATCCTTAAAATCAGGCTTAGTCTTGCTGCTTGTGTTGCAAAATCTAAAACAATAAAACAACTATAAAATGGTTAGCCGCCTATGTTGTAAAGGTTGGTATGTGTAAAGTTTCCTTAAACCACGCGGGAAACTACGTTGATCCTTACGTGATCACAATTTTCCGCAAGTCTGAGAAGCAAGGCTTTGACTGTAAAAGGAAAACGTTTTTATTGCGGATGTTATCTGTAGGAGATCCATTTCCGAATACAATTGAGACTACAATGAATCAACAGCTCAACGTCATTGTATTTTTCTTCCCAATTCAAATTTGAATGCACATAAGTAATGGATGTCAGAAATAAAAACGTAACGGCAAAAACCCGCGACGAGGAACGCACTTATGAATTCTTCTGTCCACATTTCACTTGTCTTCCTCTCATTAGGTATGCAAACTTGTTCGTATTTTTATTTCCAATAGCCTTGAACGACTAGATTTTATTGCTCAGGCATCTAAAGCCGAAAATACAGAATAATACATGAGAATCTTTGAAATATTAGTTCGCTATTCCGAATTTTAAAAAAATTCTGCGATAATTTTGTTACATTTGACTGAAGAACATTATGTATCATTTTACTGTTACGAGGAGGCTCTTGAGGGTTATCATACATATTATCATTCTGTTTTCTTTCTTTAATTTCTATTGTTTTATGATGAATAATAGATACGTAAACACATTATGAATCACTGAAGTAGGTATCTACATAGTTGCTAGTGCGTTGTATTCAGACAGACTAGTTGTGAAGCAGTAAAAATAAAAGTAACACGAGCGGCTGGTGCCTCTCCCTGAGCTAGCTAGAATGTTCGTGCGTGCTGTTACCGACCCGCTGTTACAACTTAACGAACGCTAACGGTCGTTTACGTCTTGATTAAAATACGTGCGTAATTCCTTCAAACTAGTTTTACAGAGATAAAATGCCTAACATGCTTTATCTCGAAAGTTGTATCAATAAATGACCTGGCATTGATTGACAGATGATCAATGTCCAACTTGATACCCATTTACTAAATATGTGTCAAATTCCAAAATCTGTTTTTGTTTACCACCGTACTATTCCGATACGTAACGAACGGTGAATAATAAAAATGAAATGTTATCAATCCACCGCGAGATGATCGTTCGGAACCTATCAATTTTCTTTCCTCAAAGAATCGACGAGTCATTTTGTGTGTCATAGAGGTATATTCCTTCTACAAATTGGATTTTTATTAGAGGTATAGTGTCCAGAATTGCTTTCAATCATTACTATAAATAGTTGTGTGCATATAGGCCAATGAAAGACGCACGGAATATTTCAGGGCCAAGAAAATTTCTCTCGTAACGCGTAAGAGACATTTTTGGACAGACAGGTATGTATTATAGGTGGCTGCAGATAAACATTGCCAATCCCAGATGAGGAATCTGCGACTGAATCATATGTAAAATTGGAAATTAGCCAAATGCGGGACACAACTCTTCATAAGAAGCGAAAATTTGGCAAAAATATTTGTCTTCATCCGGCCACCTGTTATCTTGTGTGCAAAAAACTGGACGGAGGTTTTCAGAAGTTTTTTGCGAAAGCTATAATGTGTGTTGCTGTCCCTAAATCGATGCCCGGTCATTGGCAACAAAACAGTTGCCGATGCCATTGACATTTACCGACACTTGTGTAGGAAATGTACTGAGTACTTGTTATAGTCTCATTATTTCACGTCGTCATTCAACTTTTTTCCCTCAAACAAAAACTGTAGAGATGAATTTTCTGTAGTCAAATGTAAATACATTTGTGAAAATGTTTTTTTATCGCTATAAGCACTTAAATAAAACTTATATTTAAAGATGCGCCAAAAAGACACCAATCAAAGAAAATGTTCGTTTTTTAATTTTATTTCAGTAATTGTTTATTTTTTCCAAAGGTGGATCTGGAGTTAAATGGCGAACCTCTAGATATACACATGAAATTGGGTGAGTCTGGGGAGGCGTTCTTCGTGGAGGAAGTAGGCGAGGACGAAGCCAAGTGCTCCGCGCACCTGGCGACCTCGCCCATCCCAGCCGCGAGGTTCGAGGATCTCTACGAGCCGCGCCGACGGAACTCCCTATCCGCCGTCGAACCCGACCACGGACAGGCTTCCGACTACACCAAACGGAGGTAATAATGCTATTACATCATAAATAAACAACACAGCAATTTTCGTTATGCGAATTACTCAATTAATTCATCGTTACAGATACACAGCTGACGGACAATCCATGCAAAAGCCAGACATTAGTAAAATAACAAAACAAAATACCAAAGACGACATCAAAGTGTCAAATGATAGCCACGACCATGAAGCACTATTTGAAATGGACGGACTCGACGAAAACGACTGGAACGACGTTAGGCCTAAGACCTTTGCGGCCACGGAACTGACCAAGGAAGAGAGCGAGGCCTGCCAAGCCGTACAGAAGATCAGTGCTCACAATGACTTTAGACCTATTGAAGCTGCGCCGAGCCAGGACGAAGTAAAACCTAATGGTAACGGGAAGAAGAAGAAAAAGACTAGAAAAGTTAGTTCGAAGAAGAAGCACCAAAGAAAATCCTCGTCTAGTTCTGTCTCTAGTCAGTCTGATCGGGCTGGTTCCGAACAAAGATCGCTGCCTACTGCAGTTCCTAACGCCATTGATATCAGTTTCTTTAGCGATTCAGAAGTTAACAGTGAAATGTTAAGGTAATTATCATTTTACAACTTCTCTTACAAAAGATAATAAAGCTTGAATATTTTCATTTCCTTTCGATACTTTTGTGGAATGAGTTTTAATCATGGTTTGGATCGCTTTGGGCGTCTTTGCTCTGATATCACTATCATTTCAGTGTGTTCATAAACGAATTTATTATTTATATATCCCCAAATAACTTTGCTACCTTAACCAAACAATTTGATTGGTCATGAAAGTTCTTTAAGGAACATTTTCCTCATCCTTTACTACCAAGTGCTACGAAGATATGAAGTTGATGTCTCTGCGTGAATTGAATCCCAGGGGTTTGAAAGATTGGTTATGCCTCAGATTTTTGTGTATCTGAGCTGGCGTCCTTCTTGCAGCGAGGAGATGTCTAACCTGAAGCTGAACGGAGACAATCGCATCCCGTTAGCCCTCTCTGACACGGCCTTCGAGGTGCATGCCGCCTCCAGACACGCGTAAACAACCTCATAGATATTATTTTTCTCTCTCACTCACTGTATTATGATATCTTATACTGTTGTAACATTTTATCTCGCTCGCTACTAACTAGATTGTGACTAACCGCGTTTAAATATTATTACGAAACCTGTAGCTTCATTTTTACTCTTATCATAACACTTTCGTGAGTCAATTTATGCTTACTAGCGCGCTTTTTATCTTCGATAATGTACATTACATACACTTATCTACGTATATAATGTACATATAACGCGTTGCTGTCATCTGTCCAGGTAATCTAGACTTTCAAGCATTTAGTGTCTATTTTAAGCACATAGTAGATATGAGTAATTTATGTACGTAATTAGATTTACGTAGGATTGATTATGTAAATTTTAATAATTGCTATAAATACACGAAATACTTGAGTTGCAAAGTCCTGTATTAATTTATGGCAATTATTGACGCTAATAGTGCCACTCATATGTAGCAAGCCGGATGGTAATATGCTTGCATATTGTACATTACCATCTTGGGAAATTGATTTTCGCAAATCGCACTACGCAACCTATGTGCAAAAAGTGGACATGATTCGCTGACAGGGATATTGTATTGCAGAAAGGGATCGCGGTCGGGGACGCCGGTGCAGTCGGATACGGAAGTGGAGTTAGCTCGGACGACGGCCGGGGACAAGTCTTCGCAGTCGTGGCGGTGGGGAGAGCTGCCAGACCCGGTGCGAACGGCGGAGCCTCCAGTGGACGGGGGGTTGCCCGCGTCGCCGGCGTCTCCGTCGTCGCCGGGCCCGGCATCGCCCACGGAGCCTCTGAGCTCGGACGAGGAGCGGCCGAGCCGACGCGGCGTGCTGAGTGGCATGTTCCGCTTCATGTCGACGCGCGACGCTCCGGACGCTGCCGCTGACGCCGGGCAGGGCGTCTACCTCGACGACCTCGACCGCGGACAGGTCGACCCAGACTTATACTTCCCCAAACACATGGCCGATAGGTACCGCTCAGGTAAGACGAATCTCAACCACATCTAGTAACCAATGTATGCTAGCAATTTGAATTGCAAACAATAAGATAACATCAAGTAAAAACACATATACGTTTCGTGGTATAATATCGCATTTTGATATGAATAATTGCAGTTACGCAAACAGGAACTGATAGCTTTCTTTTACGCGTTAATTTTTCAACAACACAAAGATAAGAATAAAGCGATTGACGCAAGTGTGTTTGTTTACTGTGCACTTGAACCGTATTTCATATGACGGTCTCAATCCGTGCTAATCAATTGCGTGCTGTTTCCTATTGTAATATACGTAGCACACTATCAACGACGTAGCAAACTCTACATGGAATACATAGCTGCAAATCATCAAAACAAATAGGGTGTTTTAAATCAACAACGGTTTAAATATTGAAGTAAACATTATTGCGTAGTGCGACATGAAACGTTAATTTGCAACGGTTGACGATGGTATTATTCTAAACATTTTACGTTGAAATGTAGTGAAGTTCGCGGTAAGTGTTTATGGTGTTACTTCCTTAAACGGTTATATCTAGGCGTGTTTCACAATCAAATTCATTGACAATAACATAGCTTCATCAGAACTATTTTTTATAATAAATTTCTTAAATGTCTCTTAAACTCGATACAAGAAAGATATGCTGTTCGACTTGTAACCTATGTACCCTTTCGTCACACCATACCAGGTCTGTCAGGCGTGGGGCAGACATCGGGCCCGACGGAAGAAGAGTACGAATCCGGCAATGGGCCTTCCCTGCCGCAGTCCCCGGCCTCTCTTGACCCGCCGGCGCTGGACTCTGATGACGACGAGAAGTTGCTGGCCAAGTAAGTATTGGAAAGTTGTAGTTGGAATCTTGTTGCTAAAGGATGTTCATAATAGAATAGGGGTGAAAAACTAGTAGCTTAATTATAGAATAATTGGATTTTATGGACTTAGACCGTGGTTTTGGGTAAAAACTTGTCTTAGTTGTTCTCAGTTCCATAAAATTAGCACAACCAACACTTAACCTGCCTTTTTCTAGTCATGCTTCGATGACCTTAAATTCCAATACATAAGAAAATTTGTATTTTATTTTAAATTCAAAATTTAGGTGGTCTCTTTTTTAAATATGTAAATGTGCTGCTTCAAGAGAATGCACAGCATGTCAAGTTTCGAGAACATATACTTCCTTTTCTTGTTCAACTTATACTGTGGTGAATTCCATTCGCACGTAACCAATATTCCACATAGGGTAAATAAAATAATGATATATACAATTGCAAAGATAAACTCATAGTGCATTTCCGGATGTTAACTACAACCATACTTAATAGACATAAAACTGTAATGACGCTTGTTCTGCGTTAAATTGCCTGTGATTCATTCTTATATTGCATTCGTGAAATGTAACAGACCTCTGTCGTTGTTTTCGTTCATATTTCATGCTCCAACTAGTATGAGGGTTATGGGGAGATTTCATTATAACCTAATGTACTATAGAAGTTTATTTTTGGGTCGTAACAATTTTCGGTGCATGACTTTATTCAAAGCCATGATAGTTTTATTTGACATAAAAACCGTTTCCAATTAATATGGATAAGGATTTTTTGTGTTAATATCTGAGTCATCACATTGGTTTAACTTAGGTAGGAAGCAGTCAATTGTACACCTGATGAAACATGTTTCATATTCAATAGATACCAAACTAAAAGTGTGCTTTGAAACAAAGAAATCTTGTGCGGTTGGCAGTTGATATGATATATTTTTATGATTGTAATTAAGGTTAAGCGGTGACTGATAATTTATTTCCCATACTGAATCATTTGCACACAAGCAAAGTTTATATGTATTGTGCAAATTTATGTAAATAAATTCTTATTTAAACTTCGTTATTTTTATATTACAATATCTGGTACGGTTAATAATGTGAATAAATTCATGTTATTCAATGTATTAAATAACAAAGAAAAGTCTTGTTTTTAATGAAATAAGTATTACATACATTTCCTTATTAACAATATACAAGTTTTGCAATTATGAATTCATAACTCAATCTACAATAACATTGTATTGACAATTGGGCTTATAACTGTTTCTATGCATATACAATAGAAGATTTTGAGTTGTTTCTTGGCTAAAACATATATTAGAATTAGTTGAACAATCAATCATGATGACACTGATTGAACAATCACAGAATAAATGATTATCAATATATATAGGTACAATTTTGTATTTTTTTAATTATTCGATAGCTTCTAGTGTTATGGAAATAAATAAATTAATTAAAACGTTGAAATTATTTTTTTGTAATCATTTGCAGTATCGATTACATTTAGAGAAATCTTTCCCATTTATATCTACAATCTACAATGTGTTTGGGCGACGACTGTACATACTTTAGGGGCTAGTAGTACAGTGGCTGCCATATAGGAGGTTTTGAGTTTTGACCATTCATGTCATATATTTTTATCGATTAAAGTTGGCGTACTACAAGCCCTTAAAGTTTGTAAAGTCGTCGTATATAACGAGACGTTTCTGTGTTTGTTTGTTTATAAATAAACGACAAACTCGGAAAATAATAAAACGGCTTTTAAAATTCTTTCACCGTTAAAATTTAGTTTCATTTTCATTTCGAAATAACATAGACTATATTTACTCAATATAGATTAAATAAATCCAAAACCGATCTTTTGATCATCCCTTTTAAAATACCACAAAATAATTCTGCACTCACTTCTCACCAAAGTCCCTTTTCTACGCCAGAGGTCAAGTGGGCATCTACATCCGTGAAGACGCGGTGTCCCGCGCTCTGAGCTTCGAGGAGTTTTGCGCGCAGCTGGGTACGCTGGACGCGTCGCGCCTGGAGGTGCGCCTGGGACAGCGGCATGTGAGCTGGCGGAGTGCCGCTCCCCTGCTGCTTGCCTTGTTGGCTTATAGACGCGTCTTGCCCAATGTGAGTTAATAGAATACCGAGACAAACTATGGTCCAACATTTAGGCGTCTGCATGCGCTAAGATGTGGTTCTTGCGGTAAAACTCGTGATATGGATGATGGTGCTACAATATCTAGACGATCAAGTGTGTATGGCCCACAATTATGTAAAGCTCTTGCTCTAGGAGGCTATACATTAAATGGGGATACAGTAAATAGAAAATGCAAATTTTATTGTTGGAGGGTCTTTATTACGTCCATCAAAGGTTTTTCAAGAAAGACCCCATCTTTGTCACAAGTTTTCGCTAACTTTTTTTAGGAAATAACGACAAATTCACGATTCGCTGACACTACCCTTACCTTGATTTCTGACGTAATTTATGGATAGTATTTATGATAGAATCTTTTGACAAACTCAAGTGTCAAAACTGGATGAGAAGCCATAATGACCGTATATGTAGTGGTCCGCCGTAAATTGGGAGTGGAATCCGGATGTGCATCCAGCTCAGGTGATGTACATCCAGATCCCGTGTCCGACGGACCCATATGGATCCGGTTGGCGGTCACTGTAATTCGGGTTGTAGGACGGAAAGGCACAGAACATGATTCAGTAGGAAGATCCAGATCCCGTGTCCGACGGACCCGTATGGATACGGTTGGCGATCACCGTAACTCGGGTTGTAGGACGGAGAGGCACAAAACATGATTCAGTAGGAATGTGTACTGGACGCAGACGTAGGCGTGCGAGTAGTTAATTTTTAAAACTGATTTGATTGCTTTAATGTAGGGATGGAAAAATTATACAACTTTTAATTAAATACAATGTACAAAAAGAAATTATAATCAATCAGTCTCATGTTTTAAATAAGAAATTACAAATATTATAAAATCTTAACTGTCATTTATAAACAAAAATACCCCTTTTGGTATAAATAGAGAAAAAAAATAGTAACACTGTCTCATCAAATGAAATTAACAAAACTATAAAAACAACGTTTCTTTGAACGATTTGAAATAATTACAAAAACCAATACGCCGCTGGTCAATCGGATTCGGATCGCGCCGACCAGCCCAGTCCGCCAATCCGATGCGCCGTGTCACCACTCCGAGGAACCGTATCCAATTTGCCGTTGGACACGCATCCATCTCTAACGCGTGTGATGCGTGTCCGAGGATTTACATCCAACCGGACCTACCCATCTCTAATATGTAGACAGACATTGTGTCAACGCGAAAATTTCTAAACCTTCGGCGTAGGTCTTCTACCACCGAGACATTCATAGCGGCTTTTTACCCCTCTTTATAAACCTTCATTCAGTAACTATGAATCCTCATAACCCATCTCTCCGTCCACAGTCGCTTCTGGAATCATTGGAGAAGGGCTCGGAAGCTCCTCACAGCATCCAGCAGGACTCCAAGCCGCGTGGCTACTCCTGGTGGAGCTGGCGAAGGTCCAATGCTGATCCCAAACGGTGAGACTTTAGGGACTTGTAGCTTCTTTTGTTAAGAGTTGGGGTAATAGAGTACTACACAGTTCACCACTATTTTAACCACAGCTAACTAATACAATTTTTGTTGAAGGGAATGAAAATAAACATTACTGTAATAATGCAAATTCAAAATAATACAATGAAAAATTAGAAAATACCTATTTGGTCCGCAATCCAATATTATTTTATTTTATTTTATTCGGAAAACAAACAGTGATCCATAACTAAAAATAATAGACTAAATACATTTCTATGCACCAATTAAAAGTTTTCGCATATAAATACTATCAATAATTACGATTATTCAGTTGAAAAGGTTTGCAAGTAAATATATTTAAGCATTTATATGCTCGTAATAATCCGTTGATCGTTCAATGAATTCATACATTTCAAAATATTAGTTTGTAGTCATACTTATATTTATTTTTGCTTCTAATGGCGCTTGATAAAAAAATCTCAATATTAATGATTATTTAATATAATTAAAAAAACACGCGTTTTGCTTTATATCAACTAAAATTAATTAAGAGTTGTTTACATTCTAATGTTTAAATTTAAATTAATGTTGCTATTAAATACTTAAGCTAAGCTTAAAAAATTGAGCGCTGCAAATTGGGAGCAGCGGCTTTCGTAGATCAAAAAATGCATGCGTTGTTGAATCAAAGCTAATAACATGAATAAACAATAATCAGCAAGATATAAGCATAAAACTGTTTTCCTCTTCAGCCCAGACACACAAATCCCCTCATCAAAGGAACCAATCAAAGAACAAGAGACGAACAAAGAAACTCTCATATCGTCAGGATCTCCGATACCAACAGCTGAGACCATCCTAACGCCGCAGAACTCACTAGAAGAACCAGCAGTTGTCACGGAGAAACCTGTAGAAGCAGAGGAAATTAATGTAGTGGAACAAGCTGTGGCCATTCAAGCAGTACCAGTGGTGGAGGTCACAGAGTCTTTGGTAGAAGATAAGCTTAGGGATCAAGGTAGAGGAGGTTGGTAATGATTTTATTAATGTTTTTAAGTGGCTCCGTTAAACAAGATAGTAGATCTCGAATGACCTTGACAGTCACTATTGATGGTCAAAATTCCTGCTTGAATTGGTTCAGAATCATTTGTGTTGGTTCTCATAGTCTTTTTTGCAAAAAAATATGTTGTACAGATTTTAGTGGCTATTTAATGAGTATTGCTATTAAACCTATCCATGATATGAAAACCCTTACAAACTTTATTTAAAGCTTTCTTTTTGTTTTTTGCAGTAGATCAACTCGACAACAGCTCTTCAGATTCAGATCAAGAGCGTCCATCAAGAAGACATTCCTCCTTTAGAAAAACCCTTAGATTATCCTCCGATCAAATTGTAAGTTTAGCTGTGTACAAATAAATATGTCAACACGGAAATAAATGAAAAACTACTAAAACATAGCTTACTGACTTATTCCTTGGTAACGAGCGAGAAATACTTTGAAACCTGTGGTCTATAGATGGTTCTCCTCCGTCACAATTGCATAAATCTGTACTGTTCTCTACTGCTCAAATTATCAGTCAATCTCGCTTTTGCTTTGATTTGCAACATACATACATTGTAATCATATTATTATTATCATATTCATTTTTTATTTATAGCTGTTTAGTGTATAGCATATTAATGAACCTTTTAAGCATACTTATTGTTTTTACGCGTATACTTTGTTTTCAGAAAAAGCTCCGCCTCCGACCGGGTATGAACGAGATGGTGTTCAGCGTGACGACGGCGTACCAAGGCACTACGCGCTGTAAGTGCAACGTGTTCCGCTGGCGGCACGACGACAAGGTCGTCATCTCCGACATCGACGGCACTATCACCAAGTGAGTGTCTCTGTCTCGTCGTTGTTTAATCAGCCTATCGATATTTACTGCTAAGCCAGATTGCATCAATTATTTGGTTCTCGAGCAGCCCGCATTCAATCACTACCAGGCACTCTTTGCAAATTGTCCATCCATCCTGCTAAAGTTCACTACGTTGGTCTCCTGCTGCAGGAGAACGAATCTTATTTGCGGTCTAACAAGAGCCGATTCCAAATATTACCTTCCACCGAGAAGTTTGACATTTGTCATTTTTCCCACATCCTCTTAACATAAGCTTAGACTATTTATAACTTGCTTTGACCAAATAACTAGAGCAAATAAATTTAACATAATTAATAGTAATCCTTTTATATTTTTTCAGGTCAGACGTGCTGGGACACATCTTTCCACTGGTGGGCAAAGACTGGGCGCAGTCTGGAGTAGCACAGTTATTCACCAAGATCAAAAACAATGGATACCAACTGTTGTACTTGTCTGCTAGAGCTATTGGACAAGCTAGGGTAAGATATAAAACTAGAAAATAAATAATTATAATATTGCTTTTTTAAGTAGTAATACTAATAATAATATAAACTCTTTGTTGCCATTAAAAAAACAAAAACAAAATACATAAAAAAAACAATTAATTAATGAAACTGACAATGTGGGTGGCCTTATCGATTACAGCGATTTCTACCAGGCAACACTAAAAACTATGAGACAAAAAAATACATTTTTAATTTTTTTGACAAATGAAACATAATTGGGCATAGATTTTAAAGAGTTGAGAATGTATATATAAGTTGGTATACTATAATGAATAAAAACTATAATATTACATATACATATTAAGTAGTTATACATAAACATTATGTACTAAAAATAAGTACAGTTAATATATAAATGAATAAAGTGTTATGTTGGATAAATATTAGATAGATAGTACTTCTTTTCATTAAATTGAAAGAAGTTACAGTCCTAGCGGGTAAGAAGCAAAGAATGATGATTGATAAATGTAGTATTAACAAACCGTACAGTAATTTAGTTAATGCTAGTAAACTTCAACTTGGAAGTCTAACATGGGAAGCCATGATGTGTATGTTTAAATAAAACTCAATACTTATTCTGTTTTTGTCACTTTATCCGAAAATCAAAGTACCGCCCCAGGCGGGATCTTAACATATGACTTAACAAGTAATATTTTTGCAATGACGTGGTATTTAAGCACCTTTATTTTCTATGTATTTAACAAGAATATAATTTAAAGGCAATCAAAAAAAAATCACTATTTAAACATCTCTTAACCAAAATTGCAGGTAACTCGAGAATACCTCCGCTCTATAAAACAAGGGGAGGTCTGTCTTCCGGACGGCCCCTTACTTCTGAACCCGACTTCTCTACTGCGAGCCTTCCATCGAGAAGTCATCGAGAAGAAACCAGAGGAGTTCAAGATTCAATGCCTGGCGGATATTAAAGCTTTGTTCCCGACGGGGTCGAGCCCGTTTTATGCGGGTTATGGGAATAGAGTAAATGTAAGTGACGTTTTAACTTAATTGTAGAATACAAAAGCAAAGTGCCTATCTAAAGCGCCTGTAAAATAATGTATAAAAATAAGAAAATGTATCCTGTAGGTCTAGCATAAGAATTCTTTGCTATGTCTTTTCTTTAAGAGATATAAAACTCGACCGAGCGAACTAGACGAGCGGGCGGAATGCGGCTTCCCCGTTTAATCATTTACTACTAATAAACAAACGATCTGCGATCACTATGACTATTCAGTGCTCAAAAAATTTAATGTAAAAATAATACTAAATAAAAATTAACGACAGACCAGGCTGTATGGCGTAGTTCTTTGCCTTTCTTATACGATAAGCGTTTACTAAAAAATAGGGCCAATTTTTACCAGTGCAACCTATCGCATAATTTATTTACTATTTTGCCGAGCTGTCAGAAAATCCATCATTAAGTGAAGTATATACCCCAGCCCTAAATAACTACTGGCATAAAGTACCGAAATAAATATTTTCCGTATCCGAAATACATGACGTGACGTGTGACCTGTGACGTCGCCTAGTTGGCTGAGTCAATGCATGTCACGTGACACGTAGAGAGATAGCTTCATGTTAAACCTATGGGCGTCCTAATTTGTAACTCCCGGCGCGGTTCCACCCACAATTTTTGAATAATGTAACTATCTAATGGTGAAGAATTTTTTAAAATTTGTTTATTATTTTGAGTGGTAATCGAATACAAACAAGCAAATCTTTCCTTTTTACTTAATAGTACATAAAAGTAATCTCTTTAAAGTTTAGAGTACATTCCAGTGCTAGATATAAAATAGCTTAAATAGCTAATGGAATAGAGAAATATTTTTGAGACTTTGAGAACTGCTATTTTATGAATTCTTTTTACAAAAATAACTTTATTCTATCGAGGCTGTTTTAATTTTTGTTCTTATTTAAAAACTAAAAACTTGGATTATAATATGTATTTATGTGATACTGTACACAGACTCTAAAACCTAAAGTTTTACGTGGCTGCAGTGTAATGAATTCAACAATGTTTTCATTATTACATAATTGTATTCAGATTTTTATTTAAAATATTAATACAGTATCTCTTATCAATGTTGCAAATGTGGAATGTTAGTTGGTTAGTTACATAGATAAGTAAACCTCAAACGAAATAATTCCGATTACATATTGATAACACACTCGTATGATTATGACGTAGGTCTTTAAAAGCAAGCTTGGTAATATTGGTAACTCAACCTTGAACTTATATGATTATACAAATACTGGATCAGCGTTTGTATAATGTGACATAAATAATATGAGATAACTAAGTATATTTACCTAGCAGGAACACAAACTATTACATTTTAGGCCAAGTTTATACAAATGAATTGAGGTAAGATTAATTGTAAGCAATTAGGTAAACAGTAGTAAATAAATTATCGACACGAAGTTATATATTGCTTATTAAAGCATCCTTCCCGTTTGTTAACAGGACGTTTGTGCGTACCAAGCGGTCGGTATCCCCATCGTGAGGATATTCACTATCAACTATAAAGGAGAACTGAAACATGAGCTCACGCAGACATTCCAATCTACGTAAGTATTTTAATTAACATGCAATTGTTAAAAGTTTTTATTTGATTTTACTTGAATTAAATGACTTCTGCTGCACCTTGGCATGAATTAGTGTAACAGTAATTTGTACAGTATTTGTAAAGTATTTGTAAAAGCATTACAGGTTGTTTAATTTGAGTGATAACTGGTGTTCCTAAAAAAATTGTTATAGTTGGAAAAGGGCGCAATATTTGTTCATGAAATAACTGAAATATGTACCATGTCACTAACTTGTATAACTTGTAACTTATAAAATCAATACACATTGTATATTTTTTATTTCAGTTACCACGTGCAAAGTGACATGGTCGATGATTTCTTCCCACCACTGAAACGTGATAACATTATAGTTAGTTAGCACAAACCAAATAAAATATATTAGGAACTAGGATTATAGTAAAAATTATGAAAAATGTTAGAGCCCGGTAAGCACTGCGGCATGAATTTTATGGAAAGCTTGAGTTTTCTGGCTATCACTCATATCCATGGCATAAATTTATCTGTGTTATATTTCCAACATATCAGGAAAAGTATAAATGCTATAAAATCATTGCCATTATTTAAGATCTTAATTAATCTAAATATTCGCATTTGTTTTTATCCATACCTAATAATTATAAAGAAAACATATCTTGAATTGGTTGAGGCTTAAAAAATTAACACACATAGCTAAATATAAACTTATTAACATATATAAGATGTCAACACCATGTCATTATGTGGATTCTTCTATGTTCCATTTGTATTGTCTTTTCAAAATCTTTGGTGTGCGTGGTTCTCTATGCTCAGACTAATATTTTACTTTGTAATAAGCTATTTATCTATTTTCATAGATTTTCGATGGTGAGGGTGAAATTTCAGTATAAAATTGTTTAAGTTTGTTTAAAAATACATTAAAGTTTAAAAGTTTATGGCACGAAAATAAATAAACGATAATAAAGCTAATATAAAGTTTTTTGTTAAAAAATAACTGCATTGTAAATTAAGTTTCCATATTATAAACGCCGTCCCCGTTGACTTCTACAGTATTAATGATGTAACATTTGTTTGCGCAGGTACTCGCACATGTCCGTGCTGGTGGACCAGGTGTTCCCGCCGGCGCTGTGCGAGCCCACGGACGAGTACTCGCAGACCATCTACTGGCGCGACCCGCTCCCAACAATGGACCTCCCTTCCACCGTCAACCCCCAGCTTAAGGCCCACTGAACAACGCCATAGTATACAAACTTCAACACGCTAGCTTGTTAAGCGCTCTTATCAATATTGCTTCAAATATGCAATCGAATGTATACTGATGCGAAGAGGCATATTACATGTCAATATGTATTTGTGACTGCGTTGCATTAGCTCAAAATGTCTAAAGTGCAATTGATACACTTAAATAGAAATTTTAAGAAACGGCACCGTTTTTATGATGGTATAACGAATAAAATAAGCGATTGAAATTCAATTATTCGTAAATAATTAAGTGGTTATCTAGTGAACCCCACCTTAGAATCTGTAATTTTGCATGATTTTGGTTTCCTTTTAAATATTTGAAGGGAGTTTATTATATTCTTTCGCAATTTATAAAATCTTTAAGAAAAGTTACATATCTTACCGAAGTTTCAGAAATTTATTGTTTTGTTCGCCGAATTAAATAAATATAATAATACATACTACATAAGAAGTTGATCTCAATAGTTACAATTTTGTAGCTCCCTGATATTTATAAAGAAAAACTTCATGTAATAATGGTTTCATTCATGTGTAGGCGTAGATATGTTAACTCAATCTGTATGGCTAGCATACCATGTTTTATTGTGTTTTTAAAACGATTGAATGATCTGATTCGATAATTCATTTGGTAGATTTATCATTCAATTGATGTCAAAACCAAAATATTTCGTATTATTAGCACAGAAAGTATTATGTTAGCCCTGTTGGGATGTTGTTCCATATATTATTATTCAATTTAATGTTAACAGGCAAATGAAGTAGTAAAAAGACATGTGAACTGCAGAATCTAAAAATGAGGAAGTGTAATAATTTGATTTCTGCCCGTAGTGGTTCTATACTTGGGTGCTGCGAAGCACGATATTCCAAATAACTAAACAACTATATGAATAATGTAGGCTTCAATAGACAGTATGCTTAAACTATACAGCTTATTTGTAGTTTTAATTTAGTGATTCTACCTACAAAGACTGTGTATTCCATGATATAAATGACGTAACCGTTTTATTGTTAACTTTATTTAAAAGGTAAATGTCTGAATATAAATTGTTATTTGCCGTTTGTTTAAGCTGTGATGTCGACTGATGCTTTATTTTTTACTGTGATTACTTATTTGTATGTATGGTATAAGTTATAAAAACAAATATTTTAAATACTTAGAAGCATGTTTTTGTACGAAGGTAGTCGAAGTCAAAGTGAGTACCTAGCTAATTGATAACTTCATAAGGTATTAGAACTTTTTGATTTTTGTCTGCCATTCATTTTGAAGAGAAGTTTTCGGATTATTATACATACGAAAGATATTTTATTTTCTTCTGAATACTAACATTATTGATTAAGTTAATTTTAATTGTTATGGCTTAGTGGTTCGTCTGACTATTGTAGAATTTGGTATTTTTTAATAAAATGATTTATTGTTTCTGTGATTTGTTTATAGTAAAATGGATTATCGTAAAACTGTTTTTAATTTCTTTTATTCCTCATACAATTTAGATATTCTTCGTGGTTATATCGCGCGTATAGAAATCCTTCTTTCAACATGACAGATACTCAAAAGCAAAATAGTTCTATAATTTAATACAAATAGTGTATAATATTAATGGAACACCCAAAAATTCATAAATACGAAATTTTAATTTTCCGACTTTCATTAGTACGAAGAATTAAAAACCCGCTGTGTTACTAGTCCGAAATATGGTATTCCGATTTTAATTTTCCGAAAATTCAGTACTAAAATTTACATAACCGAAACGCGTAGGTTAGGTGTATGTCTGACGCGTATGTCTAACATGATAACAACAACGCCAGAACGGAATAGTCGGATTTTAGTCTCTTGGGGATTGTGAAATTCGTATTTTAAAAAATCGGAATATTCAAATGGGATTTAAAGTAATCCCTAGTCTAGCAAATAAAAATAAATAATTTTATATATTATTAGGTAAAGGTTCAAGTATTATAATGATCCATAGAGTTAAGAATAAAACACAAGTGTCAGTCAAATAAATTCCATGCACTTCAGGAATTGTGACATCAAATATTTATTTATTATTTAGTGTGTAATCTATAACCCTATAGTAAGAAAAACAGTAACAAAATAAAAAAAGTCTCCTGTGACACAAATTAAAATTAATAAGGCACATTTTGAAATTATACAAATTAGGCACGTTGACGAGCGAAGCGAGGAGGAGCAGTTAGTCCTTATGTAGATAACGCAGCGCGAGCCAAGCGAGCTTAGAGCTAGAGAGGTTAGGAAGCTACTAACCTTAGGAGGTTAGTAGCGAAGGACTTACTCAAGAAATAACTAACGGTACAAAACACGAAATAAACTTGTGCGAAATAATAACAAATAAAACAATACATCGATTTATTATACTTTCTTGTAATTAATTACTATATTTATAACGAGAATAATATTGTAAACAATCCGACAACTATGATAAGATGTGAACAGGAAATGTTGTTACTGTTCATTATTTCTACCTCCAGAATAGTTGACTTTGTTGTGTCTGATAAATACTAGCATCATTGTGGTTCATCAGTTTTACAAGGCGTTTGTTATTCGCGCTTATATTATTTGGGATTAGTATTTATGATATTGCGGATTATTATTAATTGGGATTTTTTATGGTTGGGTATCTTCAAATTCGGCATATTGATTTTCGTAATTATAAACGTTCGGAACTATGAAGTTTCGAAGAAGAAAAATAGGATTTGAAAGACGGAATTTTCATTATCGGAATTTTAAACCATTCGGTGTTTCCGTATTTATGTGGTGTACCCATCATACAGGGTGTTTGGTGCAGGGTTAGCCAAACCCTATGGGTGTGTAGGTGGTACTAATTGTAAAATACAAATTGAAGTAAAAGACCCTAACTGTTATAATTTTTTTTTCAATGATTTTTTTTTGTATTTTTTAAAGTTTTTCCGAAATCTTACCTTTCCAACCGTACAACTTTTTTTGGAACATGTTTTTGCTACGAATTTTTATGTAAATTTGGTCTCAGATGTACCCTTCGTCTGTCAAAGACGTTATTGGTTCAAAATAACGAGCAAAAAAAATTTTACAGGCCCTAAAGTTAAAAAAATAAAAAACCATTAGTTAAAAAAGGCAACTTTATATCTTTTTAAAAAAAAACCATTAGCGATCGAGGAGTTCAAGTACTTGTAAAAAAATCTCTAGTCATCCCTCTTTACATCGGTATACTACATGTAGCAAAAAAATGTATGAATTTGTCAAAAATACAACTTTAAGGGAAAACGGAGTAAAAACACAAAAGTAAATGTTTACATTTTTATTCTTTAAAACTACAAATTTTGTTCAAATACCCCTCCCCTACTTCTAATACACGCTATCGAGCGTGTATTAGAATTCTTCGCCGAATTTCAACAGTAGTAGTACGGAGCGTCATCTCGACTTTCATTTTTGCAAAAGCTGCGTCAATTCTTTCAATTAATTGTTGTTTTGTTTGTAGTTCAACTTCATATACAAGCTCTTTTGCACGTCCCCATATACAGTAGTCAAGGGAGGTCAAATCTGGGGATCGTGGAGGCCATGAGATGGGGCCAAGTCGTCCAATCCACGCATTGGGGAACGAGTTATCTAGGAACTCTCGAACTGTTAGCCGATAGTGTGCCGGACAACCATCATTTTGAAATACTATCGGTCGATCTTCTCGATATATCGGCACATTGCTCATCAGTTCAGGGAGATCATTTTCTAAAAATTCTAAATAATTGTCCCCGTCAAGAGTGTCTGGTAAGTAGTGAGGTCCAATCAGATGTTTGCCAATTATACCTGCCCAGACATTGACAGAAAATCGTGTTTGATGCGATGCCTGCATTGTAACACGGGGATTTTGTTCTTTTTTGCCCAGTGGTGAAAATTGTGTTGATTGAAAATCCCTTCACGTGTGAATTTCGACTCATCCGTCCATAGAATGCTTTTTAAAAAGTTTCCGTCCTCTGAACGAAATTTGTAAAGTAATAAATTAAAAATGTAAACATTTACTTTTGTGTTTTTACTCCGTTTTCCCTTAAAGTGGTATTTTTGACAAATTCATACATTTTTTTGCTACATGTAGTATACCGATGTAAAGAGGGATGACTAAAGAATTTTTTACAAGTACTTGAACTCCTCGATCGTTAATGGTTTTTTTTTTAAAAAGATATACAGTTGACTTTTGTAACGAATATTTTTTATTTTTTTAACTTTAAGAGCCTGTAAAAAAATTTTTGCTCGTTATTTTGAACAAATAACATCTTTGACAGACGAAGGGTACATCTGAGACCAAATTTACATAACATTTTTTATTAAAAACATGTTCCAAAAAAAGTTGTACGGTTGGAATGGCAAGATTTCGGAAAAACATAAAAAAATAAAAAAAAATCATTAAAAAAAATTTATAACAGTTAGGGTCTTTTACTTCAATTTGTATTTTACAATTAGTACCACCTACACGCCCATAGGGTTTGGCTAACCCTGCACCAAACACCCTGTATATTAAATCCAAAAAGTTCGTCTTGTAAGGACTTAAATTCGTCTTTCTTAGCCAATATTGTTTTTGTCAATGAATTTAAAATGGGATTCTATGACATTTTAGACAGTAGGTGGGCGGGGCTTCTCACTTAACACGTTTAGACATGATTTTTTTAGTTGAACCATCTTCGAAGTTTTTATAATTCCCTTTTCCTTCTTTTTTTAAACATTTTTCCTTTTTTTCCTTCTTTTTTTTAAATATTTTTCCTTATCTTTTTGTTTGTGGAGTTCATACCTTTCTGGATCATTTTTATTCTTTTGACAGCGTAATCTCTCTGCTTGACCTTCTTTTCCAATCGTTTTTCACGTGTTACCTTTTTTCGTGGTTCCATGATATGTAATAATATCAAATCTATGGCATAAAAAAACAGACTTACTAGGATGCCTATTCAGAGCATTACTTAAACAGATTTTTTAATGTAGGTAGGAGAATGCCATTTTTCATGATATTGTTTTTATTTTGGTTTATGTTTTGAAAAAAAATTGCTGATTTATTGAAAGATATAGTAAGAGTAAGATAGAATAAAAATGTCTTATCACAAGTCTGATTACCACTTAAAGGCTCTAGTACATGTTCATGTTAATTTTATCATAATATTACCCTAAAGATGCTCTAGATTTAGATTTTGAAGAAAGGCTGATTAATGACACTGTAATAATAATTAAGGTTACTTCAGTGTTTAATAAAAGTTGATTTTATTGATTGTTTTACTACTTCAAAGTCTCTCCACTGGCCAAAAAAGTGTCTACCCTGATTTTGATGTCTCCACCCTGCCCGAATTATTTACCCTGGCCTTCTAAAAAGTAGCTAAATATGTATAAAGTGATTTGCCCTTGCGTGAATGTGTTCGTAAAAGGGACTAGCATCGTAATATATGCGTGTCAACAAAAATTTCAAAATTTTTCGCTTGGCCGTAGTTTTGGTTCGGAAACTAGGCTAGAACCATCTTGCTTTCTAAGCTTCACCGACTGCTGACGATTACTAACATAACTTTTGAACCACTGTATTGAATGAGAATTAAGTCCGTAGTAAGTTAACTTAGAGAGCAAGAGAGAATTATCAAGGCTATCAAAAGCGCGGGAAAAATCAAATATGCAAGAATCGTTCCGCGGCCAACATCTTGCTCCGTCGGAATTGCATCTACTACATCTAAAAGTGCGGTGACTGTACCACGTACCTTTCTGAAGCCCGATTGCTGAGAAAGCAACATATTGTTTTTTTTCACATGTCTTAAAATTTGCATGTACACAACTTTTTCTAATATTTTTGAGAGGAATATTAATATACTGATCGGCCGTACGTCATTAAGGCCAGTGGGATTGTTTATTTTAGGCAAAGGGGTAACTAGAGCCCTTTTCCATTGACTGGGAAACTTTGCGCTGCGGATGGACTCATTGATAATTGCTGTAATTATTGGCAACGTAACAGGAACCGTTAGTAAAATCATGTCTTTGCTGATGTTATCATAACCGATGGCATTCGATTTCACAGACATTATGAACTTAAATATCATCGTTTCCGAAACTGGCTGTAAGGTAAAAGATGATGCTCCAAACGAAGAACTTTCAAATTTGCTTTTTTCTAAAGTAGATCGTAGATCCAATACGTCACATGCAGGAAGTTTCAAAAAATGATCATTAATTTTATTGGCATCATAGAAGTGGTCTGGAAGGAACTCATTTTTGCTAGAGTCTTTCAAAACTTTCTGTTTTAAGTTTTTCCAAAAAAATGCATTGTTCTTAATGTTAGTGTTAATAAATTCACATGTTTAATGTGTAACATTAACCTTCAATTGTTCGAAATGTCCGCCGTTTGCAATGGTACACAAATTATAACGACGTATAATATTGTTATTTAATCGTGCAATAAGGTCACTGTCGTAAAACTTTTTAATTTATTAAACGCTAAAATAATCCGGTTTTTAAGTTCCTCTACGGTATTCACGTCTATCGCGTACACTTCACCTTTAACAAACCCCCAGATATATAGATAGGTACTGGTCAAAATCGACCAATCCACTGCTGTCCAAACACTTCGGTGAGTAGCTCTCTGGAAGACATCACTGAATGTAGAGGGGTTCCGTCCAATTGGTACCATAAATGCCGATAATTGGCTAAGGGTAGTTCTTCGGTGTATTCAGCAACGAGACCGGATAATATCTCCAAAAATTTTGCCGCGTTAAGTGTGCCGTCAATAAAAACAGGGCCAATAATCTGATCCCTGTGTATACCAACCCACACATTAACAGAGAAGCGGTACTGATGCTCTGACTCCCGAATCATGCGTGGATTTTCAATACTCCAGTATCTGAGATTTTGTCGGTTCCATATGCCATCGCGTGTAAATGTGCTCTCGTCGGTCCACATGACATTTAACAAAAAATTCGAGTCGTCAGTAACTTTGTCAAGTATCCACTGGCAGTAAGTACGACACTGGCTAGGGCACGCGCGGCTGTCTCAAAAAAAAAAATTTAAACTAACAAAAAAACTTAAAAACCTACGAGGTTGTGTTAAAAAGTTAAACAATTAATTAACATAAGGCAGAGGAGCCAACTTGTTAACTGGTCTCTGCACGATATTCTTTTGTGTGCGCAAAGTTACACAACGAACAATGTCGTCTGCGCCAGGATGAAGTTTCTCTACTCTAGCCAAGGGCCAATTACATGGAGGCACATTATCCACTTTAAATTATAACTAAATCTCCAACATGAAGGTTGGCAGATGAAGTGAACCATTTGGCTCTCTGTTGCAAGGTATTTAAATATTCTGTACGCCAGCGGTCCCAGAACAGCTGGGTACATCTTTGCATGTACTGCCAACGTGTCAGCCGATCATCATTCATTCATTCAGATCATTAAAATAGTCAAATAATTCTAAAAAATTGGATATATCATAACTTGAAACATTTACATCAAAATTATTTAGTGTACACTTTTTGGGAAAATGTCCCGTATGGAAATTAAAATGAAGCGTGAATGAAGTGAATGAATAATATAAAATTAATAGATTTTTTTTGCAAATTATATTAGTTTTACTTATTTTTATGACTAATTATGATTTATCTACAGCCAAAAGCTTTAAGTGGATACGCTTATTCATTCCACGCGTAAACTGCTGCTGGTTTATTACAGTGCTTTCTGCAATACTTTCTGTCGATAAAAGGCTAATTCGCTTAGTCGAGCTTTCGGCGAATCGCCTTATCTGCAAATCGTGATATCGGCAAAACATTTATATTTGAAACGTTCTTTCGGCGAACCTAGCTGTCGACATAATAAAGTATCGGCTGAAGATTTTTCTTTCTACCGATCGGACGGCGAACAGTGATTTCTATGTACAATTATATCGTTCAAGGGTAATTCTGTATACTGTTGCAAGCTCAAGGCAGAGGGCGTAGACAAAAAAAATTGTGGCCAGCATTAACATCACAGATAATCATCTTGTTCTTTACTATGTTTTGGATTAAGATAAATAATAAACTGTCAATAATTGTAAATTTTTTATTAATATTTATAATAATATATCGAATGCACTAACTAAGCCACATATCGTCGGCCTAATTATCAAAGCTCGTAACTCCACAAAAATCCGAAAATGGACTTTTGATGCCATCTAGTGTGAAATTTCGTAATCTATCGAATGGAATAGGTCTTATTTCCCTAAAAACAACAACATTTTCTATTGGCTAATTATAAAACTACCTATGTCCACGCGCTGGTCCACGCTGGCCTTGATTGTTGTGTTATTACTAACTTATTTTATGTATTAATACTAAAGAACGTTATTTACGCTTGATTAAATTAGAAAAACCCACCAAAATTTGATAAATAAGTCTTAAAAGACTTTGGTGGAGTTACGAGGTTATATTTTACATGATGTGCCTAATAAAGTATTTAATTTTAAATAGCGTTTTCGATTTCGGACTACTTCGTATGTTTATTCATTGTGTTTACAGATTTTCGAGTATTAAAGATACTTCAAAACGTTTATTATGACGAAACAGACGAAATCGCGACGCACGATTATCAAGAAATCGAGACTGGTTCTTACATAATACAGGAAGATTCTTCACTAGTACTTGAGAACGACGAAAATACAAACGTAAATAATATTAGTGGTACTCCGGCGAATATTATTAGGTATATTATTAGGTAGGATCTCTCCGAAAATTATCGACAAGTAGCGTTTCGATATTGGCTGACTCGGTTCTAATAACTCCAACAAGCGAATTAGCCAACTTTAGCTAACAAAAAATATTATTATAGACCCACAAGAGACATCAATAAACGAGACAATTTTCCAAATAGCTGAGGATGATATTTAAATTTACACCATTGAACAGCCACATAACATTAAACCATCATCTGTATCTAGCGACGATATTATAGTACAGGATTATGAAACTAATAATGAGGACAACATTGCTGATTTACCCTCAAAGAAAAGGCAAAAAACGAGTCAACCAGACAATTGTAGCGTTAATAAAAACAAAAAACAAAGAGAAAAAGGCGAAGCTTATTTAGGAAAGAAAAAGATACACAATAAACGGATATTTAGTGAGCCTTATACTAAGCGGAATATGAAGGAAAGGTCTAAGTCAAACTAAGTCTAAAAGGTAACACAGTACCCTAGACTTTTCAACTCGACCAGAAGATCGTAGCTGGTAAAAAAGTTGTCTAAAAAGACTTCATGATTGGCTGGAGTACAGTTCAATTTTGCCAATAAATTTTTGATATCTCTAGAACCCCATGGATCAGATGACTGGATTTGTGTTTTACCACAGTAAAAGTCGAATGCATAACAGTACCCGGTAGAACTAGCCGCAACCCAGTTTTTACATCTAAAACGGACTGGTTTTCCGCGAATAAACTGTTTTGCAGGATGGTGCAAAACAGTTTCAGATTTGTCTACGGAGATACAATCATGGAAAACACCGCACTGTAAAAACTTCTGCGTAAGTTTATCTGCCAAAGGTCGTATCTTATCTTGTCACTCGATGTTGCTGCCACGCCTACATCTTCATCTAGGGACCAGTACATGGGTTCTCGGGGTAGCTTGTGATATCCCGATAAAATCAAAACACCTAAAAATTTTTTCAAATTGGAGGAGTCCACCTGAAAATCGTGTCTATCATTTTGATTAGCATAATGTTTACTATTCGCGACAATAATATCATTTATTTCTGAATCAAAAATGTTCTCAAAGATTTGAACAGGAGTAAGGCTCTTTAGTTCTTTACAAACAGCATTTTTTCTTTCACAAACTTCGTTAGTATATGACTGCGATATGGAAGAGTAAGTAGGGATACATGTCCTCCATTTCGGAAATGCATTAGAACGATGGGTTGCATCTTGACGTCTCTTTTTTGCTGCCAGCGGTTCATCATCGCTAACATCACCCTCACTTTAGACGTTATCACCATCATCGCGATTCTTAAGCACTTCTATAGTTTCAGGTATATCTTGAGGTATAACACATGTAGCAATTTCTTCCTCTGCACCCTCTTCTTCGTCCGTCAATGCACTGGGATCAGGGGGTATGATAGCCAAATCACACTGTTTATCATCACTCACTTCACAAAGAACAGCATCAACTGCCTCCTTAAGCCCCTTGTAGCTCATACGAGCAGCAAACCACTATTTCCTCATTGTAACAGATCTAGAAAAAAAGGCTACTTTATGTATGTATGTTGTCATTGTACTCAATTGGGTACAGTAAAATTGACATGGTCGTAGATCTATATCCTTTAGAGTTATTTGATATATTTTTTGTTAATTATATTATCTTAGGTGTGTTTTTTGTATAAATTTTACGAAAAACTAACTTTTGAATCATGATTCAATACCATTGTATTGTAAATATTCAAATAAATGTTCACTTACCTTTTTTTTTATTATTAATAATTGGCACGCGTTTGTCTTCCATCTCACCTGATGAAAAGTGACGATGAAGATGAAGATCATACACGCCTGTCCAAGAGGTGCCTATTCACTCTACACTTGAAAGCTCCAGGGTTATATTTGTCTGGAAAAACAGACGCAGGCAAATCGTTCCACTTTTTGGCAACACGAACCAAAAATGAGCTATCGAACCGTTTAGTTCGGCTCATCGGCACGCTAACCACAAACGGGTGAAACTTCTGCCTGCGTCTGGTTGACCGGTGGAGAAAGGGGGAAGGTTCGATCAACTGAAAAATAGCATTCGCACACTCCAAAGTGCAATCTGTAAAAAACCGATAGACTAGCAACTTTTCGACGATGCTCGAGACTTTGCAGTCTAGAAAAAGTAAGTTTGTCGTCACTTATGAGTCTATCTCTAGCCTTTCGGTCGACAGAATCCAACGCTTCAAGATGGTATTTTGCGGAATCATGCCAAAGATGGCTGCAGTACTCCATACAAGATCGAACCTGGGCTGTGTACAGGTTGAGCAGCTGTTCGGAGTTGAAGTACCGCCGGACCTTTGCGATGACTCCCAATTTTTTGGAAGCTGACTGTGCCATGGTTTCAATCTGTTGACCGAAATTAAGTTTCGACGTGATGGTCATGCCTAGAAGCCCTAGTTGGTTTGTGATCGGTACAGATACACTTTGATACACTTTCCCAATCGGAAACCCTACATAGTGTCAAATCAACCCGTTCGATCATCGACTCTCTCTGAAATTGGTTCTGGTTTGGACTCGCTCGCGCATTGGACACATATCTCTCTACAACAGTGCTGTCATCGGCGTAACCAATAATGCCTTCCGATAAAAGAAGGTCATTAATGTGCAGCAGGAATAATGTTGCAGAGAGAACAGATCCCTGAGGTACGCCGGCGTTGATCGCCATTAGGTCCGATGAGAAGCCATCGACGACAGCTCGAACTGACCGTTCCCTCAGGAAATCAGAAATCCAGTCGCAGAGTCTAGATGGTATGCCATACGCAGGAAGCTTGCTCAAGAGGGCTTCGTGCCATACCCGGTCAAAGGCCTTGGAGATATCCAGAGATACGGCTATTGCCTCTCCGTGCCCTTCCAAGGCCATGCTCCATAGATGTGTGACATACACTAGAAGGTCTCCTGTTGAGCGTCCTCCGTGGAAACCATACTGGTTGTCACTGAGGAGCTCATTGGTCTCTAGGTACGTCAGGAGACGATGGTTCAATACGCGTTCCATAATGTTGCAAATTATGGAAGTGATTGCAATAGGTCTATAGTTGACTGGGTCGGCTCGACTGCCCCTTTTTGGTACGGGCTGTATGTTTGCAAACTTCCATGATTTTGGAACTTTTCCAGTCCTTAGAGAGAGTCGATATAGGCGTGTCAAAACAGGAGACAACTCGGCTGCACAGTGCTTTAAAACCACTGCGGGAATGCCATCCGGACCACTGGCCTTATTCACGTCTAGATTTTGTAAGCATTTGAGTACCTGTTTCTGGTGAATTTGGACGGCCTCTATCTTGGGGCCGAATGGGGGTAACGTGGGTGGGCTTTTACCTTTGGAATCTAGACGTGAACATTCCGCGAAGAGATTTGCGAACAAGTCTGCCTTCTCTTTTGCGCTGTGGGCCAAAGACCCGTCAGGCCTTAGCAGTGGTGGCAGTGATAGGCGACAGAAGTTCATCTCGACCGACTTGGCAAGGGACCAGAAATCTTTACTCCCCGTGGGATAGGATGCTAACTTGTCCCCGATACGGCCAATGTGGTCGAAACGAGCGCTTCTGATCACCTTTTTGCAGGACTTGGCAGCAGCATTGTACGCCTGCTTCTTAGCTGGGAGATCCATAGCTTTGCTTCTGCGAGCGCTAGCCCAGGCTTGGTATGCTACATGCTTTTGCTTTTCAGCTAGGAGGCAATCAGCATTAAACCATGGGCGGGCTTTGGACTCCAGGGATACATCAGAAAACGGTATAAAGTACTCCATACCTTGACATATCACACTGGAGACAGCATCAGCACAGCATGATGGATCATCAGAAGTAAAGCAAGCTTGCCGCCAAGGATAAGAGGCGAAAAAGTGACGCATCTCATCCCAATCTGCTGACTTGTACCGCCATACTCGCCTTTTGCCTTTTGGGCTGGTATCGGTTGGCGTATTGCGACACAGATTTCACCAGAGGTGGTCGGATATCCCTAATGGCGGAGATACGGAGACCGAGTATCAGGATCGGTTGTCAGCAGAAGGTCCAAACGATACGCAGTATGGTCAACAACGTCAGGAATGCGCGTAGGTTCGTGGACGAGCTGGGAGAGACCATGAGTTACTGCGAACCGATAGGTTTCTCTGTCAGCGTGGTCGGTGTCCTTGAACGGGTACAGCCACTCTCCATGGTGGGCATTAAAGTCCCCAAGGAACACCAACTGCGCAGAGGGATAGCGTCGTTGGACCTTATCTGCAGTATCACTGAGATATTCAATAAGTCGAGTTGTCTCCTGAGCTCCCGTGTGTGATCGGTAAATACTGTCGTATACAATTCGGTCCAGGCCAGTATCTACATAGACCCATAAAACAGAAAAATCCGGAACTTCCAAGTATCGGAGACGCCGACAACAGATCTCGTCTCTGACATATACGCACACGCCCGCATTGGGGTGAAATTTTGTCTCCAGGATATAGCCTGGATAATGCAGGTATGCCAGATCCGAACGATCACAGATCTGCGTCTCTGTCAGAAAGAATAAGTGCGGCACTTCTGTCTCAAGGTTGTCTCGGATGTTAGAGAAGTGTACTTTTAGGGAGAGGGAGTGCATCCGCTGTCGGCACTTATTTTTCTTTTTTGAATTTTTCATTACGTGAATAGGGTAAATAGGGGAGAGGAATAGAAGTTGAGTGAAGCGCAACGTTTGGAACCAAGCAACTCGAGTGGTTAGACCCACTGGTGGGGGACTCACATGGAGACCGCGGGGACGCCCAATACCCCCCGGGGATCGCCATCGGGCCCTCTCCATCTGGTCGCCAACCGATACGATGGAGCAATCCCGGGATTTTACACAGGCGGTGGGGCAGCCTTTCGCGAATGGCTAGAACGCTAGTTGGGCCCCCTACAACCTGCGGTCGGCCAGCGCGTGCACCGTTGCTTTGGATCCCGCTGCCCTTCAGAATGAGCCACCCGGTGCATCATAACCCAACGAGTTCAAACGGCTCTCATACGCTGCGCAATTACTCGGACCTATTCTCCTCCAATGGCTACTCAAGACATCATGCCGGAACGTGACTAGGTCACTTGGCGGCATGGCTTTGTCTCGAGGGTGGTTGCAAGCCGCGGTCGAAACCTACCACCTGCAAAATGGTTATCCCGCCATTCATTGGTCGCCAGAGCCTCGTCCGCTGTCCGGCAGGGTGCACCACGGGCAGGTGAGGTTGGCATTTGGAGAGTCTTGATGGTAGGCGACTCCCCCGTACACCTTACGTTGTTTTCGTGACACAACTTCAACTGACAATATGTATAAAAAAAAGTACTCGCAAAATATTTGTAAATATCAAAGAACAGTCATTGGGAAACTATAGTTACCAAACTACCCTTGAAATGAAAAGTACATTTCTACTTACCCAACAACTCTTAAGTATCTAAAAAATTTTCATTGTAAGACTTATTTTATTGATTCCTAATAAATAATGTTTCTATTTTTGCAATATCTTGTTTTATTTGCCTAAATAAAGTAATAGGTAGGTAGTTATAATGATATTTCTACAAAGAAACAGAGCAAATTTCATTATGTAGACATGAACTTAAAAAATCATAACTCCACTTCAACTACATACTGCTCAAAATAGTTACCTACTAAGAAAAGTTTGTAAATCCATTTTCACCAAAATAAATTAATTTTATTTAAAATATAATCGTAAAAATACATTTCCTAGTCAATTTTAGATAAATGTTCATTGTTACATGCTGCTGTAAAGTTTACCCAGATGGAGATACGAATTTTGATAAGGCAGATGATATTAGATTTTTTCTTAGATTATAAGAAAATAAGTTAAAATAAAAGACCACAAATATATATTAAACTATTTATTTACACCTATGTTTCATCTTCACCCATAGTTTCATCTTCGAGAACATCATCATCTTTGTCGTCATCATCTTTCTCGCCTTCATCATCACTTGGTACATCTAGGTCCTTATGATAACCCTTGCCTTTAGTCCAATGACATTTTATAACTACTTTGAACAGTGCCATTTGCTTACCCAGTAACTTCAATATACTGGCTTGTTCTGGTGTCAATTGTGCACCTTTTTTACATACCTAGAAAGGAAGATTATTTTTAGAGCAGAAAATGTGAAAATGTTATAGGTATATGTCTTCCAAGTATCAGGTTTAGGTAGTTTGGAATATATTCAATGAATTCTAAAAATGTAAGTGGAAGCAGAGAGTATTTGGTAGAGATCTTGTCTGTGTTGTCTTTCTAAATTAACTGCCATAATTTCCATGTTAATGTGGCTATGTTTCAGTTAGAAAAGGAATGGGTATTTACATGAACTAGTGGAATTCCAGCTGAAACCTATGGTCAACAATATATCATTCATCAATTAGGTTTCAAACCATTTCACTACAACAATTGCTATCCTCAGGCACATATGCCACCTACAATCAGAAAGATGAGTGTTTTATGTAATCTACAATAGTAATAATAAAAAATTTCAATAGTTTGTTTTTGTTGTCAATGATATGGAATAAAGAATAGAACATATTTGACAATTCCTTTGTATTCTATTTTAACTTTAAATTTAAGTTAAAAATATGCATATTAACACTGTTAGTAAACAAGACCCAAAATAATTATACTATCTAAAAAATTGTGTGTACATGTGTACACAAATTTTGGTGTGTATCAATATTGGACACTACAGATATGTTGACTCACAAAATTATCGAAAAAAGTGTGACCTGCACACATGCAGACTTGTTTCTTTCATCTTATACTTTACTACATTGATGAATAATGGTGTTATTTAAATAGTAAGAAAGACAGGACAGAGGAAGAGGACAGCTATTGTTGGTGGCTTATACATTAGTGCAAACAAACATCTCTCAGCAAACCAATCATGCATATTTGGCATAGATTGCACACATATTTATAGTCCATAAAATGTCAAATTTATTTCCTTTCTGTTTAATTTTTTTTGCAGACTATACACAAAACGTCCCAATCGGGTCATTTCCGAGTCTTAACTTCCCGCGTCCTACTCGTCATGTCACTTAGTACATAATATCCCTTTTGCCTTTATGACACTTTTATAACGGTGCATCATCAAAAGTTTTAATTGTGGAAATATTCAAATAAGCCAGGCATTGCTATCAACACCCGCCAAAATGTTAAATGTCAATGTCAATTTTGAAACGGTGACCAACAAAGATGTTTAAAATTATAAAAAATACCTGATATTCCTTAATTAAATGAATAACACCTTTCTCTAAAGATGTAGGTAGGCCAAGTCTTCTTAGATGAGGTTCTATTGTATGTGAAAAATCTTCTAATGGGCCCTTAGGTAAAATAACATCTTCTGTAGCAATAAAGCCAGATCTTGCGTAATCTGCATCTTCATAATCTTTGAACCATTTCAAAACTTCAGGAACATCTCTATTTGTCATCAATAGCCCACACTGTCCTTTTAATTTTTTAGACAACTGAAAATAATAACTATTTATTGATATTTAATAAATTTTGTGCATATTATGGTGATCCAATTAGACCCAGAGGAACATTATGTAAATAAAATACAATGATTTATGCCTTTTTAAAATACAAACATGTTATTTAAAGTCATCTCAATAGAAATACCTAATTGTAGTCAATTTATGGTGACCTAAAACTGAGTAGTTTACAGATAAATAACAGCAAAAAAATTGCTGGAGCTGAGGTACTGTATATGTAAACCGAGAACCTCATAAAATCGCTAAACACTGTGCCTCTAGTGCTGACATATTTTTATGATGAAATATTATTGTGGTGACAAATCACATCAGATCAATACAATAATAAATTATAATAAAAGGTATATAGAATTGCTTGAGTGTAAGAGGAAATTACATACATGATCAAAATTATAAAACTTAATAAATAATTGGTATTGTTTATTTAAATTTCCTTAAAGTCAGCATATGAACACTATTATAACATAAATGAAGATAAGCTTTCTTATTCTAAAATATTAATTTTCTGCAATCTGGTCTTATTTCGAAAAACCTAAAAATATAAATATCTCTTATACCAGTAACCCTGTACACAAATTCATTTGCCAAAAATCCGGAATATTTTGAATAAAAACATTTAAAATGTCTCAGAAACTAACTGTTATTCGACTAGGCTGTTACATGACAAAATCTATCACAAATAAGCTCTACTTTATCTTTCCGAAAAGAATGACTAACTTAAAAATGTTTGGTCTGACATATGCAACTGCAGCACCAGGGGCACAAAATGTATCTGTGGAATACAACTGAGGTGGTTAATGGGATAAGAAACTACATAATCTAGAAGTGAAAATTGTATAAAGTCTGATAATTACAGATTTTCCCAGAGCCCCATTTGTGACACACCGACCCATGGGTCGGTCCAAACCATGAACTGATTTTTTTAATTGTTGCTGTCCTTATGCATGAATGAATATAAAGGGTAGTAATGTTAGAGCCAAAGACAATTAAAAGATACTTCCCCCACCCAATCCCTATCTTTAAATGACAGAGTATTATTATCATGTTATAAAACCTGGTAAGAGCTCGTAGTTCAGCCCTTCTTACGAAATACGGTCGAGTAGCACTTTTGACTTGATGACAGAGGGCTATAATTACTTACAGGCTTACTACAAAAATTTTGAATTACCAAGTTTAGTTGATCTTCAACTTCATCACTTTTCGTTGTTCCCAGAGCTATAGCCATTACTTTATTTTTTCCAAAGAAAAAACGGGAATCTTTCCATTCACTTCGTAAATCTTTTAGCTTAGTGTTTCGCGTGTTGTCGAATGTAAACAAAAAAATGTGTTCATATTTAGCTAGCGAATTTCTTATCTCTTCAATTATTTTTTGTTTCCTTTGAAGCCCCTTTTTAGTTGTTTTTGTAAGTGACACTGAAATAACAAAAGCAATTAAAATAACAACAAACGTGTTACTGTTCTAGGTTATGTTATATTAAAATTATAGAAGTTACCTTTCTTATCTCTTTTTGATTTAGGCATGTTTGAAAAATATAAGGGTCTCCGAGAATGTCAAAATATTATATTTAGTTCTCAAACAAAACTGTAACTTCATAAAACTTAACACCGCACGTGTATTTTGAATATATTTTTTTAATTCTTCATTATGCTGCGACGTTGCCAAACTTGCGTGTTATCCATCGCTCGCGCTCTTCGCCGCCGGGCCGCGCAGCGCTACGCGATAGTGTACCTAGGACGTATTCGATCGAACATTATCTATGCGTTGCATACACTTCGCGTTTTGTATGGAAGTTTCATGGATAAGCAGAATGACAGCATGTAATCGCCATCGATTAAATAAAAATTGTTAAAAATGCGCAATATTTTTATTATAATCTGAGTAATAGTAATAACGCATAATTTTTTCGAATGTTCATTTAGTTTAGTTAGACGTGTTTAATGTTAAAGTATGAAGGCAAATTTAATCACTACTCTTAATCAATATTATATACTCGCTAGCTTTATTAATACATTACTTTTTCGGGTTGAAAAGTAGCGTATCTATGTATTTTTCGTAATCTGAGACCTAACCCAAGAAATCCAGTACCATACCAAACATTAAAATCGGTTCAGCAGTTTGAGCCTGCAAAACAGTTGAACAGTATCTACATAAAAACGAATAAATAAGCAAACTTTCGCATTTTATAATATAATTCTAATATAGGTATGCGATTCTCTTACTCTCGTATAACTAATATACATGCAAACTAATAAAGTTTAAATGAATATTGCGTATTATTAGAACAACATCGGACGGAAAACTAACCCTATTATTTGACTATTACCAAATAATAGGCACGATAACCTAATATTGGTAAAGCGTTATATTCGATAATAGGAATACGAATATTTGATCCTAATATAACACCTCTATCTTTACCCTTATGCGTGGTTTACATGTATTAAGTAATTAAGTTGGTAACTAAATTTTAAGTTACTGCATGCCACTTGTGTGTCCAAACGGATTAAGTAGTTAAGTTCATAAGTTCAATGAAGATGAGCAGTGATGAACCTCAAGGAATTCGTCAATTCTGTACTTAGATATATGGTAAATGTGAGTTTGGACAAATTCAGAGAAGAATATTATTCTGAAATTAAAATCTTTACAAGAATATGTTTTTTTTCAAAATTTTTATTCTACAAGCATATCTATTTTAAATATTCTTCAACAAATTTTAAAGTTGAAACTAAACTCCACTCCGACATTAAATTTTAAGACACGCAAAATTTAAGTTAAAAGTTGCGTGTAAACAGTCAATTAAGTGACAAGTGGTAACTTAAAATTTAGTACGCAAGTGATTAAGTAGATTAGGATTCGTTCTATTTTTCATATAAGTAGGCGGGCGGGGCTTTAAAATTTAGTAACCAACTTAACCACTTAACGCGTGTAAACCAGCCTTTAGGGATACAGTTGGCACCATGGAAATAATAAGTACTACTGGACGGTCCAGTTCTGCTCGAAACGCAAGCCGAGAGATACTTAAAATTAATAGCTGGTGCACAAGTATTACTTAGTTTATTCTTATATGAAAACCAATATTCTAAAACTAAAAAAATTACAAACAGGTTTTTATCTTAAAGGTAAGGCTAATTACAGGTTTTCCATAATTTAATAAAATACGTCACTTGTAGTAGGTGCAATCAGCTAGGCACAGACAATAATCACAGGTGATATTCTGCAGTTCTCACATACCTTCACTAATTCAAATGTAATTATATTTGAGTAGAATACATATTTTTATCTATATATTTCTTTACATATATAAGTATTTATATAAAATACTTAGGTACATTTAAATTGATGTGCACCACGTAATCTTTTTTTGATGTTCTTTTGTATTATTATTTTTTTACTGTGTTACCTTTTACTTATAACTCATGTATATTTTTGTACATAGTCTATTTGTATGCATGTTATAAATAAGTAACCTTTATTTTTGTAAAAACTGTTATGTATATATTTAATTAAATAAAAATGATTTACTTGTTATCAATATGCATTCACGAAAGATTTCATACAATATATATATTTGGATTCACATACGCATGTTAAATAACTCGAATTACAAATAACAAACACTCTTAAAATTAGTTGCTAAACAGAATAGAGAAATTTTTATAAGTGGGTACTTGCTATGTGTATGTAATGTTAAAGTGTGAGTATGTTTAATAGTTATTCATTATTATGTACAACTTAATATATTGATAACATATGTATTTATATATATATATATATATATATATATATATATATATATATATATATATATATAACATAATGTATTGCAATTATGTGCTAGACAAGAAATAACTGTATTTTTCGCAAAGTTTGTATGGTGTGCCTGTTCATAAAATAACGACGTGTGTTGTGTTCGGTAGGACGACAGTGCACGTTAATTCACGTTATTCCAAGACACCCCTTACTTTACGCAAAAGATATTTACTTTAAAGTATTTGTATAAGAAAAGGCTTTACATACTCACAAAACAGAACCAAGATTTTTGTAAGCTTTGTTTGCAACATAGATGATGCGGTCAGAGAGTAACGTTTTGTGATCAAAATAAACTCCTAAGTCACTGATTGTGTGAGTTCTGCTAGGTGACTCTCCCTCGAAGTTAATTAATTACAAGTAATTACAAACGAAAGGTTTTAATTTGCGAGTGAGAGTAATACATGTACACTTTTTAACTTTACGTTAATTGTAATCTTGTTTTTAGGGTATCTCTATACTCAAAGAGGCTATCGAAATCTTTCTGTAACATTAAGCAGACAGTATGGGATTTTATTACGCAAAAAATTGGTTTATCGTATGCGTATGTTATGAAATCGGAATCCTTAAAACAGGAACCTATATTTTCTATAGTGTGTGAGCGAGAGTCAAATAGAAAAGCTTGCTCGCAAGCGCCTGTTGCATAATTCTACCTCTTTTATGTCGGGGAGCAACAAATTATGTTTTTTTGTGTGAGTAAATGTATATGGAGTAGTACCAGAGCCATTTTTCAGATACGAAATGTAAGAAAATCACCCATCTTCCCCTATTATATCTTAATCAAAGGCTTGCTTTGCTTTCTAGGGGATTGCAACATAGGGTACCTATTTGTTATTACTTATTTTTCTGTGTAAACTGGTTGTCTGTAGATATGGGTAAATTCGGTCATAGGTATTGGAGAAACATATTTGCAACTTATTATTGAATTTAAACTAATTGTCGAACCTTTCGGTACTTTACAGTTTTTAATCGAACAGTTGGACTGATACATATTAATTTTGGTACTCTTAACTGTTACTAGTACTCAGTAACATTTCATGTCTAAATGGCATAACATAGGAACGTAATTTATTCTAACATCAATGTTAAATATACAAGAATGGTATATATACTCGATTAATCTATGGATCATTCGAATGAATCATTACATCACTTCCTCCGCCCACAAACAATTCAATATGGCGTATTGTAATGAGAACCCTGTTCCGGTTTTTGTTTCCCCTCTGGCCCCGCTGCCGTCATAGTAGTGTATCGTTCACCGCAAGAGAAAAATTGAAATTATATAGCGATTTGCTGGTTTTAAAACATTTTTTCCCTTCTATCAAGTAAGTGTATAGCAATAGATAATAGTGGGATCAGTTTGGTGATATATTTTTGTGCGTAAACCATAATATTAAGCTAATATCCACAAATGTGACTGTGACGCATAAAAGGAGTGCCCCTTTCAGGCTGGCAGTGAGCAGCCATTTTGCTCGAGCCGGCGACACGGAATCTTGGTGTGGTTAGAAATTTTTGTGCTTTGCAATCACGTTATATTAATGGATCTATTAATTTATTCTGAAATCTAGTTGCTTTTTAAGAAATAGTGTTTTATCTGGAGGTTACCTGTAAGTTGACTTGGTATATTTTTTTTCCATACTAGTTATAGGTGCTTTTCCAAATATAAATGTGATTCGCAGTTGAAGCACATGCTCTTGTAGAAATTGGATTACTCCATCAATCGAAGTAATTCTTGGATGTCTGACATAGTTAGTTTCAATAACTTACGACGACCTTACTAATGCGTCGCAATTTGCCCGTACGTTGGTGCGTATATGGCCACACTATTTTATCTTAGTGATAAGCGACGTAAGCTGTGTAATTTGCTTTAGTTACTAAGCTGATTTGGGAAAAGTATCTGTTCTCCATGATTATCTAAAGGTAAGTTTTTTAGTAAGGTGTTTGTTTTAGACGCATAGTCCTTGGCCAACTTACAAAGGTATCTTGAAGCAAGTATGACTAAGTGTGTATTTCCGTTGTGTAACCATCAATCGGAGACTGTAAATTGTAAATTGAAGAAACTGTGTAGGATGTAGTTCGTCACCTTCTACGAGAACACGTGCATGACATTGAGATACGGGTATAGATCATCTCAATGAAATATATTAAATTTGTTAATCATAAATTTGTCATAACTTATCCATAAGGTTACTACAACCTAATACTATTTCTTAGAAATGTGTAAAAGCTAAGCATTATGGTTCAATACAGTATGCATGCTAATTCCTTCTTAAAAAAAACTTGTATTTTGTTACATTTGAATACAGTGGGTAAAAAGGTTTTTAAGTTAGTTATTTATGATGAACTTACAGACTTTACCTCTAATTATTAAATTTTCTTTGTACTTATATCAATATCAGTTTTTAATTTTACTAAATTGGATTAGAAGACTAGAACTTTTACTTAGGAAGAAAAGTCAGAGAATGAAGTGCTATGTCCATATTGATATTTGTTTTTTTCTCAAACTCTTAGTATAATCATGTTATTCTCAATTCAAAACTCAGCATTGTTTTTTAATTATTTATTCAACACAATATATTGTCACTTGTTTAGGTAAATCATTTTCAAATTATTTTGCTAATTTTATTTAAAAAACTTGAAATATAAATTAAAACAAAACTATTAACGAGATATACCTGGATTCATTACAGCATTTAATTAGTAAGAAAACTCAGAGAAAGTGCTTTTTTCCCTGAGATTTTATTTTCTCTCCAGTCTGGCACTTTATGATCACTTTGTTCTCAATTTAAAATTCAGCATTATTTTTAACATTTTTTAAATTCAACAAATTATAAAATCATACTGCTCATACTTGGTCACCTTCACTTACTCATCTACAGATGATGTGATATTATTCTTCAATTATAATATAATTAATTATAATAAATATAGTATATAAATATAATGGGATTATGTAATTATACTTTTAGTTACTTTTATTTTCCTGCAATGTTTTTTAAAAGGTGTATGTTATGAGAAAACAAATCTCCTTTTTAGATTATTTTTCTAACTGCTAATTTTATAAAAACACGAAATACAAACAAAATATTACCAAGATATACCTAACTGATTATGTAACAAGCTCCTGACAAATTTACTGTAGAACAATCCAATTCTTTGTTTTTGTTAATACCACCCCCCCTACATCTGAATAAGACCACTTAAAATTTGATAAAAATTTTTATGGTTTTGGTTTTCCATGATGTACTTTTTGTAAATTATTCTTACAAATAACGACTTAAATTTTGAACTATGATGCACCTAACCATAGTAATGTTTTATGTAATAATGGAAAAATCTAGATCTATTTCATTTCTCGTACTGGTAGCATTGTGATAGGTGTGATGACGTTAGTGCATTCGGGAGCCTAGTAACAGGGTAATGGAATGGACCCGGGCATAAGGCACGTAGGGGCGGGCGGGCGACGAGGGAGGGGGTGGCGGGCGCAGCGGCGCGGCGTCTGGAGAGCCGCGTGCGATCGATACGCGCGGTGGCGCAGTGCCGGGCGGAGCGCCTGTCTCGCCGCGCGACTCTGGGACATGCTGTCGAACCGAACGGACGCCGCGTAAATGTCGCGAGTAGCGTGAGGGTCGCTCTTAGACCTGCGTCGTTATTCCATATTGCGCCAGTGCGCTGCTAGGCCTCTAATAAAGGTTCGCGTTATTCATGATGACTCATTACTCAAATGGATTCAATTGGTGAAAGTGACGCCTAACGATTAGTCTTTCTGATATTTCGTACTGCAGTTATATGCGAACATTGTCGCCGTCGGGTATTTGATCTCGCCTTTGTCATTGTTTGCAGGGGCATCAGTATAACAATCCTCTCGAATCGTCACAATGTCCGTCGACAAGGAGGAACTGGTGCAACGCGCCAAGCTGGCGGAGCAGGCTGAACGATACGACGATATGGCGGCCGCGATGAAGGAAGTAACGGAAACCGGCGTCGAGCTCAGCAACGAGGAGAGGAACCTCCTGTCCGTTGCCTATAAGAACGTGGTCGGCGCCCGGCGCTCCTCGTGGCGAGTCATTTCTTCTATTGAACAGAAAACTGAAGGCTCGGAAAGAAAACAACAGATGGCAAAAGAATATAGAGTTAAAGTAGAAAAGGAGCTCAGGGAAATCTGTTATGATGTCTTGGTAAGTAGTAATTTTTTCATAATTTTTTGTGTCAAGCATAGCATAAATTATTCTGAAGATGATGATTTAAGAGGATGTGTGACGTCACATTTGCGAATACGTCGCGTACTTGAGGGCGTGCGGCGAGGGCGCGGCAAATGCGCGCGCACCCCCGCCCCCAAACGACGCGACTACATTTTTTATATCGAACCCTGCCGCCGCTCACCTGCAGGACCTGTCTGCATTTTGATACGCCTATTATTAAATATTTGACTCTTGCAAAACATATTATTAGGACTCATTCACATCTTAAGAATGTCAGTAATCATTGTAAAACATGCTATAAATGGAAGGCTTATAGTATGATGTCATACATCACAAGATTACTAATTCTAAACTAGTGTTCAAACTGATGTAGTCATCCATAACGATTTTTTTATTGTTTCAGGGTTTACTTGACAAACACCTTATTCCTAAAGCTAGCAATCCAGAAAGTAAAGTATTTTATCTAAAAATGAAAGGAGATTACTACAGGTACCTCGCGGAAGTGGCCACAGGAGAAACCAGAAATTGTAAGCTCTTGTTGTTTTCGATAAATTTTATAAAATCTATGAATTCTATAAAAATAATCAAAATTAACTTAATATTACACTAATGAAGATTTTATAAATTGTTTTATATTACAGCCGTTGTAGAGGATTCACAGAAAGCATACCAAGATGCTTTTGAAATCAGCAAGGCGAAAATGCAGCCTACACATCCAATCCGACTGGGGCTTGCTTTAAATTTCTCTGTCTTCTATTATGAGATATTAAACTCTCCCGACAAGGCGTGTCACTTGGCCAAACAGGTCATTATCTAGAGCAGGTAGCTCACAGCTGGCTGGTGGGGTAACTAATACAATGATTGTCCACAGCCGTGGTGGAGGACTCGCAGAAGGCCTACCAGGAGGCGTTCGACATCGCCAAGGCCAAAATGCAGCCTACGCATCCTATCAGGCTCGGTCTCGCGCTCAACTTTTCCGTTTTCTATTACGAGATTATCAACTCGCCGGCACGGGCGTGCCACTTAGCTAAACAGGTTTTTCATGCGAATTATCCTCCCGTGTGAAGATTTTGATTACGTAATAATAACGTACTAACTTCTAAACAATGTTTCCCGCATTTTTGAACAAAGCATGACAAAATGTCCGTTTTACCGTTAACAGAATGATAGTTATTTAGACTAATCATGCTAGCATGAACTTGAAATCATGGAATTAACAGTGTACCCGACCAGCCAGCACTTGAGAGTTTATTAGTTTTTAAATTTGATTTCGTTATTAATTGTGTACAAGTTATTGACATTTACTAATTTCTAGCCAAATTGGAGACTGCTCTTCAATAATTGAATTTTAATCAAATAATGTGAAACATAAGCACCTAAAAAATACAAGTATTAATTTTTCTACAAATTTCAAGTAACATTTTCTCAACAGGCGTTCGATGATGCGATCGCGGAATTGGACACACTAAACGAAGACTCCTACAAGGACTCTACGCTGATCATGCAGCTGCTGCGAGACAACCTGACGCTGTGGACGTCTGACACCCAGGGCGACGGCGACGAGCCGGCCGAGGGCGGCGACAACTAGGTCGTTCGCGCGCATTTGTTCTCATCGGTGTTTTGTAACAAAACGAGTAACATTGCCGAAGGCCGCGCCCAAAACCACATCAACGCGGGCTCGCTTGTATAAAATGTTAAAGTCGTTCGTGCGGACCTTCATGTTCCGTCTATAAAATTAAATGTTATGTGTCATCTTTGACGGTTTTGTATTTCTGTATTTACACTGATTACAGATATCGAGCTGACCTGATGAATATAAATATTTATAACTTAAGTTATTAAAATTACGGTTTCTTAAGTTAAAAGTGTTTTCCTTTCATAATAACATTAGTGTTATAGCCTGGTCGGCCCCAAAGTAACATTCCTTTCGCCGCATGTTTGCAGTGAAATGGAGATTTGATGGTGGATGTTGTATCGATAAAATTAGGTAATAAATTTGTTAAAAAGCCCGTCGATCCAAAGAATTGCGCATTGCTAAAGTTTAATTCCACAAACTGTAACGGCAGCATTCATAAGGGCACAAAAAACTTGTTAGTGTCTGTCTATATGTGGTTTGTGATGTGCATAAATTTAATTCTACTGACATTAACCATTTTGTTGTGCCCTACAGTAATTTATATAGCATTCTGAATTTTCAGGCATTTATTAGCAAAATAGTTTTTTTGTGATGACAAAATATTGTAACTTTTCTGCTGCATTTTATCAGCCATTAATTAATCTATTATATTTTTCATGTTTTCACCAATAAACTTTTGTATTAAATACAATTTTTAGTTTTAGAATAGATAAATAAAACCATAACCTATTAACCCTACATAAGAAGTTTGTCTAATCTACAGAAAACATGCAATCATTACCAAATATCCTTTTACCTACATCCGAGGTAATATATTTTTGAAGTTGCATTTTGCTTGCAATGTTTCTGGGTAATCAGACCAAGCTTGATCAAAATATGTTCGTTCATATGATCATATAAATAACACAATAGCTTAAATCTAAAAAGTAAACCAGACAGCTGTAAGTTGTTAAGCCGTAGAATACGTAGCTTATCTGGTTAAATTGATTGCTAGGTGCCCTGTATAATGGGTGATGTCTGGTGACGGCTGCGTGTTTATCAAAAGCTGAGCTGTGTGTGAAGCGTCTCTCACGACTGCCTCTACCTTCCTATTTACATGTATAAAAGCCTTGCATAAGAGCGACCTTACCACCCTTTTTACGCCTGAGTAAGACTAGGGAGAATTAGGGTGCTACCACACTAGTCAATCGATGGTAGCATGGAACAGGCAACGTCGCTCGGTTGGTGTGGTAACACCCTTAGAATGTAACCCTGTTGGTGGGCTTTTCTCGCACGTCGTTGAATGCGCAGCATAGCAAGAATGCACTGCTATAGTATGACGGGATAGGCAGTGGGTAATCATTGATAATTCCAACCATTTGTGTAATCACCGGGTTATAGGGGTTGCAACCCGGTTTTAAACCATAATTCCTTTTTTGTGGGCGATACTGAATTGCGTAAAGAAATGATACGATATATAATTAAATTATATTCATCCATATACAACACGTGCTGAGAAGCCAAAGTAGATATTCGAAATCCACAAATATTTTTCCATAACACATCGGTATCCTTTACAAATGACGAAATCGATTCACTTTCAAACACTTGCTCCCCTTTTTAATCTACTTTGGTGATCAAAACTTCGGAGGCGGTCTAGCGGCGTGTCGGGCAAACTTTCAATAGCTTAGCAACACATTTTCACGGACTGAAACAAAGTACGTGTACTTCTGGCTTGCTGAGGCAATTGCTCGGGAGAGCTCTCTACAATGAAGGCACATCATAGGTGACGGCAATATATCCGTTCACTTAAGAAACGCTACGGTCGGCGTTAGAACTGAGCGGTCCACCCTTAGAATTGGATGGCATTTTCTCAGGATTTAGTAGATCTTCCAAAACAATTAGGTACAGACAAGTCGGAGCGACTATGCTCCGTAGCTTGGGCACTGGGCGAGAAGATGGCGGCGTTTAGGACTTCATTGATGCCGTATCGATAACGCTGTGAGCGCAGGTGAACGGGTATGTGAGCTATATAATCGGCAATCGGAAAACCACTACTTTCTCGCTCCGATCGCCGCCCGGTACGGACGTGCAAGACCCCTTTCTCCGTTGATCGGTCCCTTCCCGATAGAGATGGGTAGGTCCGCCGTAAATTGGGAGTGGAATCCGGATGTGCATCCAGCTCAGGTGATGTACATCCAGATCCCATGTCCGACGGACCCATATGGATCCGGTTGGCGGTCACTGTAATTCGGGTTGTAGGACGGACAGGCACAGAACATGATTCAGTAGGAAGATCCAGATTCTGTGTCCGACGGACCCATATGGATCCGGTTGGCGGTCACCGTGACTCGGGTTGTAGGACAGAGAGGCGCAAAACATGATTCAGTAGGAAGGTGTAGTGGACGCAGATGTAGGTGTGCGAGTAGTTAATTTTTAAAAAGGATTTGAGCGATTTGATTGCTTGAATGTATGGATGAAAAAATTATACAACTTTTACTTAAATACAATGTACTAAAAAAAATTTATAATCAATCAGTCTCATGTTTTAAATAAGCAATTACAAATATAATAAAATCTTAACTGTCAGTTATAAATAAAATACCCCTTTTGGTATAAATAGAGAAAAAAAATAGTAACACTGTCTCATAAAATTAAATTAACAAAACTATAAAAACAACATTTCCTTGAACGATTAGAAATAATTACAAAAACCAATAGCCGCCAAAGCCGCTCGTCAATCGGATTCGGATCGCGCCGACCAGTCCAGTCCGCCAATCCGATGCGCCGTGTTACCACTCCGAGGAACCGTATCCAATTGGCCGTTGGACACGCATCCATCTCTAACGCGTGTGATGCGTGTCCGAGGATTTACATCCAACCGGACCTACCCATCTCTACTTCCCGATATTCCGTGGCGCTCAGTCTACTGACGTCACAGTTTAGCGTGTTGGTTCCGTGCTACGGTTTTCAAGGATTTTCTACTCCCTCTGAGTGCTATCGAAGTGTGATTTTTCTTTGTGACTAAGCCCCTTAGTCTTCAAAGTGCTGTGCTAAGTTGTGTTGTGCTTGTGCTGAGTGCTGTGTAGTGTCCAGCGTAAGTAGTCTGGTTTCAGTACAAAGGATACTTAACGGTGAAAAGGAATTTGTACTGATCCAGTCCTTTTTATTTTATTTATTATTTCCTTCTACTATTTTATATTTTCTCTTCTGTTTTCATATTTATTTTTATCATATTTGTGTCTCTTCGTGTACATTTGTTCTTTTTTTTCGGTAAAGGTTGACCCTAACGCGGTCAACTCTACCTGCGCACCCTTTTTTAGGTTTCTAGGTAGCGGCCTTCGGCGAACAACGGTTAGTTTTAAGTTATTTTCCCCAGCTCCCCTACCGGTGGTAGGGAGGTTAGCCGCTAGGGTTCGCTAGGTTTATTTTAGGGAACTCTAGGCATATTTTATATACTTATTTATTCATATAATTCCCTCCCTAATGGATTCGCAAAACATAATTAACTTCGCGAAAGCGTTCGCGCAGGCGTCCGGCATCCCCATTCCAGACGAGGTCTTCACGCAGGCCTTACTAGCAATAAACGCGACCCCGGCCCCTCAGGCCCCAACCCCGGCCCCTCAGGCCAACAACTCCCAGACCCATCAGGTCTTTACCAGCTCTCCCACGTCTCCCGTTCCATCCGATATGGACTGCGCGTCGGTCACGTCATCTCGCGCGTCGCGGCGTAAGCGTACCGCTTCCGGGAGCGACTCCGATTCCGATTCCGCGTCCAAACCGTCGTCGGGCGCCGCTACTTTAACCGGCTCTCCTGAGCCCCCATTCACATTGGTCTCTAAACGCTCCAAGAAGCGCTCAAAGAAAATCGCGGTGTCTTCAACACCCGATACCACCCCGGTGCCTTCAGCACCCGTCCCCGCGCCGCTTATGTCACTCGAAGTGACCGCGTCTCCGTCAAAGCCAGCGACGCGCTGCGCTCCCGTCGCACCGAAGCCTCAGCTCCCTCCGCCCGTCTTCCTCCGCGAAAAAGCGCGCTGGACCGCGGTTTCTAACTTGTGCAAAGAGCACAAAAATAATTACTTAAAGGCCGCCAACGCTGGCGAATCAAAATTCAGGTCGCCACCATCAACGACTTCCGGTCTTTTTCTAGGCTTCTATCGATCAAACAAAATTGCGTATCACACCCACGCCCTCCCGGAGGAGCGTAAGATCCGCGCAGTACTACGGGGCGTCCCGTTTGAACTCAGTAATGACGACATTCTCGAGGACCTTAAGTCTCAGGGCTTCCCGGCTGAAGCAGTGCACAAGATGCATTCTAACCGCGGTAGGCGTTTTCCACTAGCTTAAGTTATCCTCACCAACACTACCACTACACACACACTGGCCAGTCTGGCCACACAGCTAACTAAAGGGGGTTGCCCGCGCGCTCCGCGCTCTTCAGCTAAGAGGGCTGCGCCTAAACCGGCGCCGCCACTCACTCCCAATAATTTCCCGCCGCTGCGTAACCGGGGTCCCCCGGAAGCAAAGCCCGTGCAGCCGACGCCTACTCCGGCTCTGTCCTGGGGACAGCGTCCGGCCGCTCCACCTGCACCTTCCCGTCCTATCCCAGCTCCCGTAGGCCCGCGTCCCGCTCCGTCGTCTTCACCTCAGTCGTCGTTGGCTGAGGACATGAAGACCGTGTTCGACGTCATTCAAAACGTCGACATTAAGGAAATTTCCGTACTCGCACGCAAACTGCGAGCCGCCCGCTCTCCTCAAGAGCGTTTATTTGCGTTAGCCGAGCATCACTCGCTTCTAAGTTCATTATAAATTTTATTTTTTGTATAAATTCGTAAATAAGCAATATAATGCCTAGACCCGCAAATCCCGCGTCCGGTCGTACCAAACCCAAGGGCCTATCCCTAGTTTCTTTTAACGTTCGTAGCCTTAATACTAACCTTCCTGAGCTCAAACTGTTCCTTCAGAACAACGAGCTAGACTTATTGCTTCTTCAAGAGACGTGGCTAACTCCAAACCGCTCCAGGGGATTCGCTATACCCAAGTACGCGTTTATTCGTAACGACAGGCCCAACTCCGACGGTTTCGGCGGCACTGTTATTTATTACAAAAGAGGATTCCATTGCTGTCCTCTCCCTACCCCTCCTCTCCTCAACATGGAAGCCACTGTGTGTAGATTGGCTATGACTGGTCATCCGACCATCATCATAGCTTCAATCTACATACCTAGTGGCACCAGACCAATCCGTAGCGACTTTGTGGCCATTCTCGCCCTCGGCCATTCAGTCATTATGTTCGGAGACTTTAACTCCAAACATACTGACTGGACGTGCCTATCAACCAACACCAGCGGTATCGCTCTCCTCGACATCATAAACTCACTTGACTTAGATGTCATCTCTCCCATCACTCCCACTCACTGTCCCGACAACCCGAACCACTCTCCTGATATCCTCGATTTTGCAATAGTCAAGCGAATCAACCTCGACCTCAGGTCTATCGAACCGCTCGATGACCTAGGCTCTGACCACCGCCCCGTCTCCCTCGTGCTAGGACTGCCTAACGATAACGTCACCTCTCCTAAGACCTTTAACAATTGGAGAGGCTTTAAAAATACGTTAGTTTCAGCCTTAGAGGCCCCGAACTCTCCGCTCGCGATCTCGCCCGACCAAATAGATAGTCCGGATAAAATTGATTCATTAGTAATTTCTCTCACTGATGCTATCAACTCAGCCATCAGTGACAACGAAAAGGTTGCTAAGCAAGGCATACCCACGCTTCCCTTAGCCGTTAGCAATCTTATTAAAGCCAAGAACGCGGCTCTCCGGAGAGCCAAGAAATATCCCACGCCCGCCTATAGATTAGCTGCGAATCAGCTACAACGTAAAGTTAGGTCTTGCCTCGCAGAACTCCGAGACACTCAGATGAACGATCTCATGGCGAATATCTCCGTCCCACCAAGCGTACTATAGCATGGCCCGAGCCTTACGAGTAGACTCCGCCTCTCACGTTCCTCCTCTGACTCGTCCCGATGGCACTACTGCATTCGAAGTCGAAGAGAAAGCCGAATGCTTCGCTGACAGCATTGCCGCACAATGCTCGCCCAGCACGCCACCTGCTGATCCCTCACACATCCAGGCGGTGGAGGACGAAGTCCTTCGCAGAGACTCTCTCTCCATCACCGCCGACCCCGTCACAGTCTCTAATGATGAAATTTCGCTTCTCATTAGAAATCAAATGTCCAAAAAGGCTCCGGGTGCGGATGGAATTTCCAATCACGCACTTAAGCATATTCCTCAACAGGTTGTTAGCCTTGTTAGCTAACATTTTCAATGCCTGCTTCGACCATAGCTACTTTCCAAAAGCTTGGAAAGAAGCAACAGTCATAGGCATTTCCAAGCGGGGTAAACCTCTGAATATTCCGGCTAATCACAGACCCATCAGCCTCCTCAAGGCAATGTCTAAACTTCTCGAGAGAGTCATACTCTCTCGAATGCGGAACCATCTGTTTCCAACGGATGGCGATCCTCTCATTATTCCCCGTCAGTTCGGCTTTCGCGCTTGGCACTCCTGCCCTCAGCAAGTCCATCGAATCGTCGAGTACATACTTGACGTTTTCTATCCGCGTCGTTATAAAACAGTCGCGGTTTTCTTTGACGTAGCCAAGGCTTTCGACAAAGTCTGGCACAGTGGTCTCGTTTATAAACTCTACAAAATCGGCTTACCGGATCGCCTAGTCAGGTTAATAGCGTCGTTTCTCAAAGACCGTACGTTTCGATTTAAACATGAAGGCACGCTTTCCGCGCTTCGTCCCATAAAGGCTGGAGTCCCTCAAGGCTCAGTCCTCGCCCCTCTGTTGTACACCTTGTACACCAACGACATTCCCATCCCGCCGAAAGGCGACGCCTTTCGGCGGGATGGGGATGGCGCATTATTTGCGTCGTAATAAGTGCGACATTAATAATATTTACTTTTAAGTAAATAATTAATAGGCACATCAACTATACTGTATCACACTTAAATTCATATTACAAATGATAAAAGTTGAACAAAACTGAGTGAAGTATAAGGTAAGCATGAATTTATTTGTTATATATGCTTATGTAAGTAATTGTGTAACGCGTTGTTTGCGGAGTGGTAATTGAGGGTCCAGAAAGGAAATACCAAAACTCTCTTCTATGTTTATTTTGCAGTAAAATTAAAAATATACAAAAATGCCTGTAAATACAAACAAAAAATATAAACAAAATTGAAATAAAAAATAGTTACACAAAATAAAACAGAAACATTAATACAATTAAATTTGATCTGAAAAGAAAAAGTAACAACAAAATAAAATTTTAATGAATGAAAATCCTTACCAAAAATTTTGGCTACGCACACTCGTGTACGTAAAAATAAATTATTGATTTCGTGAAAACTTTGATTGTAGATAATAAAAAAATTGATAAACATGTAATTTTGAATAATAAACTCGGAAACAATATTAAATAAATAGATTCTAGTTGTTATGATGGATAATTTTTCGTGACTGGCTTGTCAAATCAAAACATTGCCGTTCTCTGACACTACGTAATTCGTAGTTTAAAATTACGTCGGGAACGACAAAAAAAATAAAATTTACTGACAAAAAGAGGTCGAAATAGACAACCGTCACAATACCCCGGGGGCCGGGAAAAAAAATCTGAAAGATTTTTTCAGTATAATTTAAAAAAAAAAAATATTCAAACCAAATCAAAATAAACCGCATATACATATCGAATTTTAATATTTAATCTGCCAAATGAAAGAACGATCAAAAAAAAAAAAATAATAATAATTAAAGCAAAATGAAAATTAATATTAACATCCTATAGAAGAATTTTTCTGAAAAAACATCCTGTATATATGAAAAAAAAAATAATACTGATATATTGCATATCAACAAGTTATTTAATAGAAAAAGAAAACAAAACAGACGAGAGAGAGAAAAAAAAATCCTAAATAATTATCTTAAATTACATGGTTCATGAATGATAAAATTTTAAACATGTTCCTGGAATATACAATGTTAATATACATCGTTCAACTCCATCAACGTACATTATAATTACAACATACATTCTCTTTCATACTAGTCTTATTCCAACTACTGGAAATAAAACATCATGCAGTTAGAGTTGCTTATGAGGAATCGTATCCTAAATAAGTCAACTCAACAGAGTTGAACGCAACGGCAAAAGGCTTTAATAGTTGCCATCCGCTGAAAATATTAATAGCTTATGGCTTCTTTAACGTGTCGCTAACTCCCGCACGGTGATTACTATAAACAAGTTTCAGTTAAAGACTGAAATAAATATGCCGGAAAGAAAAGAAAATCATAGCCAGTCGTGAAACATTGACTTTTAAATAAAATCCAAGGGTCTTTTGTGAAGTAATTAAAATACTTATGTAATAAACATATGAAAATAATTCTCACGGGAAAGTGATTCAAGCGTATAAATAATACACATAGGTATGGTTTAGTTTAACGAGTTACCTTAATAAACGCTCGTGCAGAAGGCTTAATTTTACAAGTTGCAAACCGCTTGAAAAAAAAATTGAGAAAAAAAAATTGATAACATTTAACAAATTATACTATAAAGTATAATACAGATATTGAAAATAAGAGTTTACACTCCTAGAATTGCAAATATTAAATAAATTATACAATAAGTTAACCTAATACTACGATGATGATAATTAATTATAAGTTTTGACCAACGTCAATGTTAATGGTATAGCCAAACGATAATGAGGTGCATAGAAAAAAAATAAGACAAAAAGAATCGGCTTATGCTCGCCGTGAGATAATTAGCAATAATTATATATGAATTCATATAAAGTAATTGGTAACAACCAATCTAGTCACTCAAAGAAGAAGTTAAACGCGGTAGAGGTTTAATGTCTCTGATATGCCAACGACCTAATGGGTTATTATTCATATCCACTAAATCGTAAATTAATGGTGAAACTTTATTTGAAACTTTACATTTAATAAATTTGGGTGCAAACTTAGCACAAAAATGTTTTTTAGAGGAACTTATTACATGGTTTCGCCTCCAAACAATATCACCGTTATTAAATTCTAAATTCTGATGATGTTTGTTATAATAAGTTGCATTATATTGATGTGCATTAAATAACCGTTTCTGTACTTCGGAAAAGATAGGTATTAATTGTCCTATGTTTTCAGCATATACATCCCTAGGACTGAAAATTAGTTCATCTCTGAAATCTTTATTTTTGTAAATAGATCCACATGTAACAGCTTCTCTACCAAATACTAAAAATGATGGAGTGAATTTTGTGGTTTCATTAACCGCAGTATTAATAGCAAATTGTATTTTGTTTATATAGGTATCCCAAGTTCTGTGATCTTTATCTATAAAAGCTGCAATCGCCGTTACAATAGTTTTATTGTAACGCTCAACGGTGTTAACTTGTGGACAGTAACGTGGGGTGTAATGTATTTTTGGTATGTTGTAAAATTTAAATAATTCAGATAATTCTGTACTTATCATTTGAGGACCATTATCTAATATAATAGTTTCTGGAACTCCATAAACCATAAAAACTAAATTGTCCAATATATGGCGAATAATAGAAGCGGTTGCATGTTTTATTGGAAATAACAAACAATATTTGGAAAAACAACAAGTAACTACAAATAGAAATCTATTCTGCTTACGTGAAGTAGGAAGTGGACCTATCAAATCTATGGATAAACATTGGAAAGGGTGTGAACAATGTTTGGGTTTGCCCATTAAACCAATTAAGTTTTGATTTTGGTGCTTGGTAGCTAAACAAGTCTCGCACTTAGCAATAAACATGGCTACGTCTTTATACATGCCAGGCCAAAAATAGAGATTTTTAATTCTATGGTATGTTTTAAAAGTACCAAAATGTGCCGTTTGGGGAGTAGAATGATTTTGTGTAATAACAGATTCCCTAAATTCTAATGGTATTACTTGTTTCCAATTAAATTCAGAGTTAAATAATGTGTTAGATCTACAAAATCTAAACAATTTATTATTATGAATCATGTAATCCGGAGTACTAGAAGGAAATGATAAACATTTATTATAAATTGCTAAATACCAAGTGTCTTTAGTTTGAGAAGTAGAAAAAGTAATTAAATCAATTGGTTTTATACGTGATAAAGTATCTGGTACGACATGATCTGAGCCTTTTTTGTGTTTAATTACGAAATTAAACATAGATAAACGAATACTCCATCGAGCTAATCTGCCAGTAGGATTATTTAAATGCATAAACCACTGAAGGGCTGCGTGATCAGTATAAATTGTAAATTGTAATCCATTATCTAAATAACAACGCCAATGCTCTAGTGCCGTAATAACACTTAAAAGTTCACGTTCAGTGACTGAATAATTCTTTTGAGCGCCTGTAAGTGATTTACTCATATAAGCAATAGGTTTATCAATATTATCAACTTCCTGAGTTAACATTGCGCCAATGCCATAGGAAGAGGCATCACAATGAACAGCAAATGGTTTAGAGAAATCTGGACATGCCAGAACTGGTGTACTAATTAAAGCTTGCTTAATAGCCTTGAAAGCAATTTCAGCTTCATCAGACCACTTAAATGGAGGTGATTTTTTGCTTGTAGAAGTTAATTTAGTTAACGGTGCTGCAAGAGTGCTTAAATTAGGTACAAAACGTCTGTACCAGCTGGCAGTACCCAAAAAACGTTTGACCTCCTTAGCAGATTTTGGAGTTTGTATATCAAGAATAGCTTGAACTTTTTTAGGATCCGTTTTTAAACCATTTTCATTAACTACATAGCCTAAGTACTTTAATTCTTTCCGGAAAAATGAACATTTTGGAAAATTGACTGTGAGATTGGCATCTGAAAGTTTTTTAAGAATTTTAGTAAGTATATCGACATGTTGTTCAAAGGTTTGAGAGATACAGACTATATCGTCGATAAAATAGAAAACATTATTATCATTTGTAAGGTCATTTAGTAGATTTTCAATGAATCTTTGTTGGGTAGCAGGTGCATTAGTTAAACCAAATGGCATAACTTTAAATTGAAACATTCCTCGGCCTGGAACATGGAATGCAGTTTTGAGTTTATCCTCTTTTTTTAAGGGAATATTCCAAAACGCTTTAGCAATGTCAATAGATGATATAAATTTAGCATCTTTAAGGTTATCTAATATATCAGAAATGAAAGGAAGTTTGTAAGCATCTTTTTTTGTGATATCGTTTAATTTACGACTATCAATACAAAATCGCCAAGTACCATCTTTTTTAGGTGTAATAATAACTGGGTTCAGCCATGGGCTGTCACTGGGTTCAATGACATCTAATTGTAACATACCATCAACTTCTTTACAAAGAGCTTTTTGTTTCTCAGGAGAAAGTCTGTAACAGCGTTGACGAATAGGTGGATGGTCTCCAGTGTCGATGAAATGTTCAACTAAATGAGTACGACCTAAAGGTTTACATTCAGTTGAAATCAACCTAAACTTTTCCATAATTGCATCTGCAATAATTTTTTGTGTATCTTTTAAAGAATGGTATTCATGTAAATGAAAGTTAGGATCTGTATTAATGAGAAAAGATGAGTTTAAATTTGAAGGTTGTAATGTGATATTACTAAGAATATCCGGAGCAAGATTAAAAGTTTTCCAAAAATCAATACCCAAAATAAGTGATTCAGTGATTTCTGGGATCACATGAGCTGTAATTAACGCAAATTTATTGTTATAAAAAGTAGGAAGAGTAATAATGCCGATAGAAGAAATAGTTTGTCCGTTTGCAACATTACCTTTTATTAAACAGCTTTTTTGCATAAAAAGACCATGTTGTGATAAAATTTTATGAGAATTATTACCCAATATAGTGATAGCACTACCACTATCTAAAAGACCATTTAAAGTTAAATCGTTTACTTAAATAAGGACGTTCAAAATCTGATGTTTTATTAAAGAGATAAGATGTGTTATAAGATTTAAAAAAAATTGTTAAAGTTTTTAACCATGTATCCCAATCTTTTTTGTCAAAATTTGATGATTTAACACTATTATTTTTATTTATACACTCCTCGTAATTTAGTTTTTTTGGAATCGACTTATTACAATTAGGACATTTACTAGTAATAAAGTCTTTTTTTCCACAACGAAAACACACTATATTAGTGTTAGTACAGTCTTTTAATAGATGTGTATTAGATCTACAACGTGGGCAAGTGAATTTATAAAAATTCTGATTTTTATTAATTGCAGCTACAGTATTAGGCAATGGATTAGCTACAGCTGCTATGGAATTATATGTACAAGCTTTAAAAGGAAATTCAGGAATATATGGTTGATTATGTGAAAAAAGAGTATTATTATACGATTTGTTATTAGAATTCGATGTAGAAGGAATAGGAAAAGAATGATAATGATCTGGTGGTGATGATGAAGAGTAGTAAGATGTATTATTAGAAACTTGGAGAATGCTTTCTGTAAATTTGCATGATTCCAAGAGGGAATTTACAGTATGTAAATCAGTAGGTGAAAGACGTAATGTGAATTCAGGTTTAAGATTTCTAACAAGAGTATTAATTTTTTCTTTTTCGGACATTGGTTCCAAGAGTTTTGAAAAAAGAGATTCCATTGTAGCAAAGTAAATGATAATTCTCTCATTATGTTTTTGTTTACGAGCATCGATTACTTTTTTTAGTTTATAATCGTAATCGGTAATTGCAAAATCATTCAACAATGCCGATCGGAAAGATGACCAGTCATTAATAGTCGACTTCCTAGCTCTAAACCAATCAAGAGCAGATCCAGATAAAATATCATAAATATGTGAGAATAAAGATTTTTCAGAAATATGTTTTATTTGTGAAAATTCTTCAAGTTTTTGAATAAAATCCTTTGGACAACCTTCACCTTTATAAATAAATCTTTTTAAATCATTGTTAGTTCGATTTTCTGTAATTTTACTGACCTTATCAGTTAATGCTTCGAAAAAAGAAAGGGGTTGTAAATTAATATTTTGTGTGGATTCTGCGGAATGATATGTGGAATGTGTTGGTGATTTTTCCAAATTTTTAAAACGTGAGTCTAATTGAGTTAAATCATTCCAACATGAATTTATTAAATCTAACTGTTCTGAAGATAAATCTGATGTAATGTCAATGAGGCCTAATCTTGTTCTTATATGAGTTAAATAAGGTGAAATTTTTTGTTTCCTAATAGGATAAGAGTTTATACAAGCTTCAACAAGTTTTAAATTTTTTTTAATGGTATTAATATCCTCTGAAAATTCTTCAGGGCTATTTTGTAAAATTTCTGTTTCAGAATCTACATTAATATTTAATAATAATGATCGTAGTTCGTCTACAGATTGCGTCGAAGAAAAATTTATATTTCTGATTTTTAATTCATAAATTATTTCAGGTTTATTTAGTTGTGAAAAATTCATTGCAAAATCCAAAAAAAAAATGTTAAAGTGAAATAAATTTGTTAATAGTCGTTATGCAGAAAAGAGCCTTAAAAAATATACGTATTTTCAAGTGATGAAAATGAATAGAAAATGTTATTTAAATAGTGAAATTACTGGGTTATAGAATAAATGTTGTGCCTTCAGAAAATTTCTTCAAAGATATTATAACGAAAGAAACTAAAGAAACTTAAATGTCTGAATAATTTAGCAGTAATTTGATATATTATAGTAGATATATAACCTAACTAGTGAATGTTAATGGTTGAAAATGGTAACAAATAAAGTTTTATGCCTGACCTAAATAATAATTATAAAAAATTATTTTTAATGTTGCTATTCTTCTGTTGATATTGTTCCTCCTCTCTTCTCCATAAACTGCGTTTGAATGGTCGGCGCCAGTGTGTAACGCGTTGTTTGCGGAGTGGTAATTGAGGGTCCAGAAAGGAAATACCAAAACTCTCTTCTATGTTTATTTTGCAGTAAAATTAAAAATATACAAAAATGCCTGTAAATACAAACAAAAAATATAAACAAAATTGAAATAAAAAATAGTTAAGGTCAACTCGGCGAAGACCGGCATACTTTATTTAAAAAAAAGTTAATTGACTAAATTTCACAGCTTCGATTTTATTTGTAATAATTTTTTTTCTAATGACCGATCATATATTAATTTGACTTCTTAAAAAAACTTTCAAACTTCACAACAAGCCATGGGTTTATAAAATACACCACATCAAAAACGATACGGCAAAATTGACGGTCTTCGCCTTCATGTCGGGTAAGACCGTCTAATGAGAATAACTTTATAAATACGAAGTTTTCATTAACATACAGATTTCGTACGAGTGTGCATGATAAATGTCAGTGAGTGTGTGTCATCAAATTTTTTATAAAACCTTCTATGCGGCTAAGATAACGAAAAGAAATAATTGTCGGGTAAGTCCGGCATACTTCGCCATTTAGGAGTTGATAACATTTTTGTTGTAAAAAAAAGTTGTTTGAGAAATCAGCCTTTATTTAAAAGTAAGTACTAAAACAAGACATTGCACATAATGACAATTTATATATTGTTTAATGAAAAAACAAATCAAATAAACATCTTTTTGTCAACTGTCAAAAATATAGTAGATTGTATATAAAAATAATTGCAAAAAAAGGATTGAGTATTATCGATTTTGTATTTGTTTTGAATCAATTACCTTATTCTTAAATACATTTAATGTCAGCATTTTCTTTTGTTTAAAATATAAATGATTGTACTGAAATTTTAGAAAATGTTTGAGAAAGTCATAGAAATAACGCCTTAGAAAAACTGAATATGTTTTAATGCTGTCAAAACCGCGACCTACTCCACAAACATTTTTAAATCTATTCAAATGTTTTAACTAAATGTTTTTAATGTTTTAACATGGTCCATTATTGTCATTCGTGGCATTTTATATTTTTTAGAAGCTTGATAACCGCTTATTTTGCCACATTTCACCTCCCGAATGGCTTCTTCCAATTTCTCCTTGGTATAAGATCCTCTGGTGGATGTTCTATTATACTTTCCCATTCTTTTTTATTTTTATATTTTTTAATTTAATTACCTGAAAATAAAGTAATCTATATAGATACATTGAAAAAGAAGAAAAAGTAATATCATTGAACGGGATTTACTCCAAGACTTCATCGTCATGGGTACCGGTTTTGCCTTCATACTTTCATGCGCTATGCGAATATGATTGGTGGATATGAAACGCATCCATAGCATAGCTACGTAGCGCGGCTCTGTTGGAAAGGCACCTTAAGATCTCTAGGTAATTTCATCGCTCTTCTAGACACTGGCGTATATAGACGGGGGCCGGGTGGGCGTGCCCACCCCAGGATGATTTAGACCGTATATTGGGCGCCGACCTAGCTCAATCGGCTACCACATTTTAGGACTTAGGCCCCGCCTGGAATATAGCTATTGCTTCTAGAATACCTACAGCTTCACTGAACGTTTCTAATCTCGTGTTTTAAATTTAGGCTGTAGGTAAGCATAAATAGTATCTAATAAAATACAATTGTAGGTACATGGCTATTATTACGAATAATAACGGAAATCAGTATTCATATATTAAAAATACGAATAAATTCATTTAAAAATATATCTTACTGCTAGGCAGAAAAAGTTTACGATATCTGAAAACGGCGAAGACCGGCATATGCCGATCTTTGCCTCCAACATGTAGACGAACTTCGCCACCATTACACTTTGAGGTTAAGTAATTTTCACTAGATGTAATCTCTTAAAAAACGTGTTGTTTATCTATTCTAATAACACAATAATACAAAGAAATTAGTGATTAATCAACTTACCTACTTAGAAACGAACAGCACTACAAAAAACACAATTTTTTATATTTTTTTTCACCGCGTAGTTTTATCCAAATCAAAGTTAACGGCCTGACTAATTTTCAAACTGCATTTTCTCCCAATGTGTCAAAAGTAACGACATCTGTTTCAATGCATTGAAACAAAAACAGCTCCCCGTTTTTTTGCAATAGCCTGCCATCTATATAGCTATTCAGAATTCGTTGTATTCCTTACTGTACGATCTTACCCGACTGACGGTCTTCGCCGCATTGACCTTACACAAAATAAAACAGAAACATTAATACAATTAAATTTGATCTGAAAAGAAAAAGTAACAACAAAATAAAATTTTAATGAATGAAAATCCTTACCAAAAATTTTGGCTACGCACACTCGTGTACGTAAAAATAAATTATTGATTTCGTGAAAACTTTGATTGTAGATAATAAAAAATTGATAAACATGTAATTTTGAATAATAAACTCGGAAACAATATTAAATAAATAGATTCTAGTTGTTATGATGGATAATTTTTCGTGACTGGCTTGTCAAATCAAAACATTGCCGTTCTCCGACACTACGTAATTCGTAGTTTAAAATTACGTCGGGAACGACAAAAAAAATAAAATTTACTGACAAAAAGAGGTCGAAATAGACAACCGTCACAATTGCAACGTAGCGTATCTTTTTTTTGAGCACAATCAACAATACAACTTGACATAATGCATAAATGAACATACTTGTTAGTTTTCTAACAATGTCATAATACGTGAATAGACCACACTCAAAAATGCAAATAACCTTTTTCTCTTGAGGGCCGCCCACCCCTTCTGCAGTACGTGTGTACAGCAAATTTTGTACGCGACTGTACATCCATAGAAATGTAAGGAAAGTAATAAGCTTTTATTTTCAAATGAAATAAGCTCAAAATTATTTTGGTTTCGTACGACTATTTCATCACTATTTTTTGGTACAAACTTTAAACTGAAAGTCGTAGACGTTCCGGAGAAATTTGAAGTTTTCAAATGTTCAAGCCATAATCCTCACCAGGGTACCTTTATATCTCTGGAATCTTTCATCGACTATTTCTGAGAGATGGCATGTCGTTATCACTATTTCATGAATGTTTTTTGGAACCTAGACCAAGTCCATAGACCTTACCGTTTGCTTGCACGAGAGGTGAGGCTTACAGCTTGTCGTTCAAGCCATAGTCCTCACCAACCTATAGCTATAACGCCGAAACTATATTACGACTATTTTTTTTACATGTATGACTATTTATCACAATTTCATTACTATTTTTTAGCATTATCAAAATTCGCTTTAATTGCGATTTCAAATATGAGGATTACAGCTTGAAGGACACCATCGCCGTCCTCAACCTAGGATAAGAATGCCACATTCAAGTTTCACAAGACAGAGGTTTTAAGTAGATACAGTTGGTCATAATGGTTCCTTGACATGTTCTGGATTTATGGATGCGTTTGTTTAAGATACGTTTTTGCCAGTAATGCTATTAACTAAGGCATATGCTTCTTAAACACAAATCAATCAGATAAATATGAATGGCATACGAAAAAAGAACTTAATACATGCCTAGTGAATAGATTTTACTATTCTATTATGACTTGGCCTACTAAAATACATAAAATAGCTGAAAACGACGAAGAATAGATTTAAATACCTGCTGAAATATTTTTAATAAAAAAATGTACAGTAAATTTGGGTAACTTTGAACATTTTTTACAGTATTTGAGATATTACAATCTGATTTATATTGATTACACCTTTATTTTATTGAATGAACAATGTCCTTTTGAATTGGTTTATTTTTATAACATGATGAATTTACGGAAAAAAAAAATAGAATTATCCACAATTTTCCCCAAAAGTCAAATTTAAAGTTATCATGAGTTTTGTGTAATTTTGTATATATTTTGTATAAGATGTAAAAACCTTTAATATTGGAATATTTTAAGGTTTGGGTATAATTAAAATGATATCTTTCTATTGAGGAAAACCTAATCTATGAAAATGACATCTACACTGACGTATAAATGTGATAGATCGCTTTGTCTAAACACCTCCAAGAACTTCACTACGGATAGGCGGGTATTTTACAATTATGACATTGAGAGTTTATGTTTTTACTTCGCATTTGATATGCTGCGTTCCGTTTGCCGATTACAGCGCTCACAGCGCTCATATACCCGTTCCGTTTGCCCGTGAGCGCGCTCACAGCGATATCGATACGTCATCAATGACGTCATAAACGCCGCCATCTTACCGCTCACAGTGCCAACGCTACGGAGCATGGTCGCTGTGAATGGCCTGTCAAAACTGACACATGACGTTACTGTTTGTTGATGTTTTTATTAGTCGATTAAAGATTTTAAAAGCTTGCTTATAATTTTCTTTCGTAATAATGTAAAAAAATTACTCCTGCTTCATTCAGGGTCAAAGATCTTAATGAAATTATAACTTTAGACTTAATCGACGAACAATCAGAATGTTAGCGCGCTATTTACCGTTCCGATTGCAATATCACTAATAACACTTTTAGCGCGCTCAAACGAATCGGAACGGTTTTGAGAACTTTTAGCGCTGTGAGCGCTGTAATCGGCAAACGGAACGCAGCAATACAAAACGTTTTGGCGATTCGTTTTACGCAGTCCCGATATTGAAACATCAAAACGTTTCCATGTAAAAAAATTATAAATCTTTTTCACAACTTTGTTCAAAGTTAGACCTCAATTCAAAGTTACACCTCAATTCAAAGTTACCCAACATATACGTACTTTGGTGATTATTTTGTCTATAATTTATTTATTTATTTAATAATTTATGTACACACAGAAAATCACAGTCATAAAAATGACTTATAAACTAATGAAGTAGAAAGGTACAACTTATTTCTAATAGAAATTTCTACCAGCAGACCTATTTCTGGAGAAAGTAGTACAGAACAAATTTAGTGTGTACAACTATATTTAAATAATATAAAATACAATACAATAAATAATCATAAAATAAACATATAAGTTAATTAAAACCCATAAATAAAATTCAAATACAATATATAATATCAATATTCTACATAAAATACATAAATTTTTACATCAACACAACATTTTATGATTGAGAAAGTTTCACTTTATTTTGAAAAATTGGTACCTAACGATTTTGCTTCGCGTATTTCATAAAGAAGTGAGTTCCATAGTCTGACGGCATGGACAGTAAATGAGTGGGAAAAGAAATCGGTCTTATGAGGTTTAAGGTAAAGAAGAGTACGCTTGCGAGTTCCGCAAAGTTTATCTTGGGAAACCATAAAAGAGAAACGCTCACTAAGATATCGGGGAGAGGATGGGTTGTAAAGGACATTGTAAAAAAGATAGAGAATGCGAGTGTTCCTGCGTAACCGAATGGGTAACCATCGGATTTGCTTTCGATACTCCGAAACGGTGTCATATTTTTTAAGACCGAACACGAACCGAATGCATAGGTTCTGCAGACGCTCCAGCTTATTTAAAAGTTCTTCTGTAGCATCTAAGTAACACACATCTGCATAATCTATGATTGGCTGTAAAAGCGCCTGTGCAAGGGTGATTTTAGTTGGAAGAGGATCAAGGTAACCCTATCTATAACGGCTGCCTACAATTATAGCTTGCGACTTGCTAGGATTTACATGGATTCCAAAAGATGAAGCCCATTTACTGATGTGGTCAAGTTCTTTATTAATCGCGGCAATGGCAGAGCCAACATCGCTAACAGTGAAAGTGCGGTAAATCTGCAAGTCACCCGCATAGAGGTGGTAATTACTTGAGATAACTTTAGTGATAGAATTAATGAACAAAGAGAAGAGTATTGGAGAGAGAACGCCACCCTGAGGTACACCCATACACGGTACACGCAACGAGATCACACCACTCGGAGAAGGACTCCTCGCAGCGGACCCGCTGAGACCGGCCTCGAAGGTAAGAACTAAACCAAGGAACCGCAGAGGGAGAGAAATTCAGTGATTCTAGCACTCCAAGAAGAATATCAAAGTCAACACAACTAAAAGCGTTACTGAAATCAACTAGAACTAACAATGTAAGCGATCCACCCTCCATGGCCCAACGTATATCGTCAGTCACGTTTACAAGAGCAGATACGGTGCTGTGCCCTGACCGGAAACCGGATTGGTATTTGCTGAGGAGATTATTAGTGGATACAAACTCTAGTAATTGTTCATGGACAATTTCCCATTTATCATTTTTTATGCCAGAAAAATATTGAAATTTATTAGTCTGCTCTATGTGTAAAATATTTGATATTTCATTCTTAAGCCATAAAAGCTATACCTACACATACACATCATTCATCAAAATTGAAAGTTAGAAAGTTAAAAAGCTGTGGCTGCGTTTCAAAAGGCTGAGTGATCAAAGTGCTTTTCTCAGTGGTTCCATCGGATGCAGCGATGTATTGACGTGAATGGACACTATTTTGAAAAGATGTAATAAAACGAATAACTAGCTTGTATAATCAGTTTTTGATTTTCTAAGAACTTTCAGTTTGACCCTCTGTGTAAAAACTTTAACGTGTATTTACTCAAGTCGGTATTACATACACCAAAAGTCCCTAGGGATCAAGTACCTACGTTTTTCTGAGATCAAGTACGAGTATTTCTGCAAATGAGGTTTATTATACTGACTTTTTTGGATAGCTCTTGATTATATTTAGTGAATTTCACTATGTATATGAAGAATTTTAATTATAAAGAGAAAATCAATTGTCAATTAGCATTTCTATAACACTGTATCGTGACAATTATACAAAATAATTAAAAGTTCTGAATCGGAACTGTAAAAAATGATACTGATATGGAGCGACGACGTCATTTAACCCGAGAGGGGTGATGAGAGCCAACAAAGAGAATGTTGGCAGCTGGCGTCAGGCATCGTAATGTGGCTATTGCTTTTGGCACTATGCTGAGCGTTACAAGCCTTCTCTGTACACGCTATCGCATCACGGGTAGCGTTGCCGACCGACATAGAGAACGATCTCGCATTAACACTCGCAGACAGGACTGGTAAATCCAAAATACTGTTCGACGGAATCATACCATGACCGCCACGATATTGCTTACGAGGCCCCACAGCTTTTCAAGCTTGTTAATAAGTGATCAAACCGTCCGAAATCGTTTTCGTGAAGTGGGTCTGCGTGCCCCAAGGCCTCTGAGAGTCCTATCTATAGCAATTTGCTCAGATTTACGGGGAGAGGATTGTTTCAGACGTAATCATTCCTTTGTGAGACCGGTTGGGTTATTTGTTTCTACCAATGCCCGACAATGCACGTCCACACACGGCTAGAGTCTTAACACGCTCTCTTGCTGAAGGTGGTATTAACGTTCAGCCGTGGCCTGCTTAATCACCAGACCTCAGCCCAATTGAGCACGCATGGGATATGCTCCAAAGAAGAGCCCTGCCGAGTATAGACGCCGTGCACACCACACAACAACTTTTTGACTTGTTAGAAAGCACGTAAGCGGCCATTCCTCAAGTGATTTGATGAACTGATACTAAACATGAGAAATCGCTGCGATTGCGTTATTTGTGTTAATATTGGAAACATAGACATACATTTTTTATCTATACAATAAAAATTTATAAAATATTAATTTTTGTAATTTCTTCGCCATTTGATTGACGGCGTTAATTTGACATCATTGCCCACAATGATTTTACATAATAATTAAAGTAAAAACTGATGCTGGTAGAGATTTGGTAAGTATTGATTTTTTTGCACAAAAGTGCTTGAACCCTAGGCATTTGATGTGTTTACATTGCCTGTGTTTGATGTGTGCCATTGCAGAAAATAATAGGTCTTTACCTATGAAACTGCCGTTTTGCCGTACTGGCCATTTCAAATGAAAATATTTTTTTTTGACTGATAATTCTAATTTCAAATTAATTTTATTTGACAAACATGGAATTCTTTTTCTAAAATCGTCATTTGTTTAATAGTTAGTGTTTTGTTTTCAACGCATTCGAACATTTTTTGTCATCATGGATAAGTTAAAAATTCGAGTAATTATGGAGTATGAGTACCGTCGTGGCAGCAAATCGGCACAAGCGGCACGCAACATCAACGAAGTTTACGGAGCGAACACTACAAACGAACGCACCACCCGTTATTGGTTTACCCGCTTCCGTTCTGGAAATTATGACCTGAAAAATGAACCCCGTGGTCGTCCGAAAACTTTGGTCGACAATGACGAATTAAAGGCAATTGTGGAAGCTGATGAAACTTAATCCACGGCTGAATTAGCAGCAGCTTTCGACGTTAGCATCAAAACAATATTGGTCCATTTGCGTCAAATTGGCAAGGTAAAAAGGCTTGGCAAATGGGTACCCCACGAACTCAATGACCGCCAGCGCGAAGTACGCGTGGAGACGTGCCTTGCACTGCTCAGCAGGCATACAAATGAAGGAATTCTGAACCGCATTGTTACTTGTGACGAGAAATGGATCCTGTTTGACAATCGTAAGCGCTCAGCAAGTTGGTTGGACCCTGGTTCAGCACCCAAACAATGCCCTAAACGAAAACTTACCCCTAGAAAAGTGATGGTCACTGTTTGGTGGTCTAACGCGGGTGTAATTCATCACAGCTTCTTGCCAAACGGGACAAACATTACTGCAGATGTGTACTGTGAAGAACTGAACACAATGATGGAGAAGCTCGCACGTCTCCAACCAGCTTTGGTCAATCGTTCAGCTCCACTGCGTTGTCCTGCACGACACCGCACGACCTCATACTGCACAGCAGACGGTCTCCAAGCTACAAGAGTTGGGGTTGGAAGTTCTCCGTCATCCGCCGTACTCACCAGACCTTGCGCCTACAGACTTCTACTTTTTCCAGAATTTGGATAACTTCTTGGCGGGAAAAAAATTCAATACCCGAGAGGCAGTACAAAATGCCTTTGAAGAATTTTTTGCCTCCCGTCCAGCTGATTTCTTCAAGAAAGGCATCAATAAGCTACCAATGCGTTGGCAAAGATGCATTGATTGCATGGGTGATTATTTTGATTAATAAAAATAAAAAATATGTAATAAAATTACGCTTCATTTATTTCGTGAAAAACGGCAATTTCATAGGTAAAGACCTAATATTAGGAAGGTATATAATTTTACTGTACTAAGAGTTCACTATGTGTAGATGTGCTGTCGCAGATTTTTTTTGTAGAGCTATTCTAAAGAAACATTTCCACCATATATTCTTTCCTTATTTTTACAGTTTTTGAGGCACACGCAAAATAGCTCGCAGATGTAAACATTTTTTCCGACTTACTTTACACTTATCGGTATTTTTTGGCCAGTTTATTCAATATCTTCAAAAAATTTAGTCAAGTAGGTTTTGTATTTATCCATTACAAACAAACACAAAAATTCACACCTTTCCTCTTTATACTATTAATATAGTTATATAATTATAGACTAGTATAGATGAAAAACCGCTAGCACCTTGATAATATTATAGATAAATAATATAATAGATATAAAGGAGAAATAGTGACGGTAGTGTGTATATCCTTGTTGTTGTTGTGATTTAAAAATAGTTCCTTAGTGTTTTGTTTACGTATTGCATTTGTTTTCTACTGTGATTTACCTAGACAATCATAACAATTGTAGGCAATTGATTTGGAACAGATAAACTGCTAAAATTGCTAAATTTAAAGATATCGCCTTTATAAAAGTACCCTTCAGATAAATGTGTTCCTGAATTGTGATGAGTGATTTAATGACTATAATTATTGTTTAGCGATCAAACGTACGAACACAGTTATAAAAGTCGCTGACTTTATCGACGGTGTTGTGTTGTTTTATTGGTCTTTAATTAATCGTACCATAAAAACATTTTCATATATAGCGCCATCTACACGTCTTAAAAAATCTTTATCGATTCATCAATAGCGACATCTATATACTTATTGTGAAACTTTTATAACTACAACTAAAACTGAATCATGGCAAAGTGTGGCGCGTGTGGACGATTCCTATCAACCACCACAGATGGAGCTACCTGCTGCAAATGCAAATTTGTATATCACCGTGAATGTGTTGCGGTACCAGATGGACATAAAATAAATTCAAAATGGGTATGTCCTACTTGTAAAAGTAAAATACCAAAAGGGGATAACTCACTTACCCCCGTCAAGCCATTACACGCAGACGACATTTACGATACAAAGGCGGGCAGTCCACCAGGGGGCGCTGCTGAAAACAACTCTGACTTGAGGTTTCTATGCAAGGAGATGCGAGCTTTGAGAGAGGATGTAAAGCTAATAAAAGATGAATTTACGTTCTTGAAAAAATCACTCGAGTTTCTGTATAATCGAGTAGATGATCTTGAAAGCAAGTTTAAAGATCTTGAGAAAAACGGGATAGGCAGCGCTGTTAACCCATGTGAAAACATAGAATCTACCATAGCTGAACTACAGCAACAAATAAGAGATCGAGACCAATCGCTCCTACTAAATGACCTGGAAATTTCCGGTATACCTGAGGGAAAAAATGAGAACACCGCGCACATCGTTACCCTTATCACTAAAAAAATTGGAGTAGAGCTGGATGAACGGGACATTGTTAATGCCACAAGAGTAGGTTCTACTTTTAGGAACCACTTGGATACTGAAGCGTCTAAACCACGTGTCATAGCGGTGCGGTTGGCGCGGCGCTGCGTGCGTGACTCTCTGCTGCAGGCGGCGCGCGTCCGCCGCGGCGCCACCACGGAGGGGCTACAGTTAGCGACGCCATCAGAGCCGCCGCGCCGTTTCTACGTCAACGAGCGGCTCACCCAGCATAATAGGCAGCTATTTGCTAAAGCGCGAGAGGCTGGTCGTAACAAGAACTGGAAGTATGTCTGGACGCGAGAAGGTCGAATCTACACTCGAAAAGAACATGGCCTGACTGTTTACAGGGTTACAAATGAAAATGACATTAGTAAGATTTTTATTTAATGAACAGTTTGCTCTTATCTCTGTTTTTCCTAAAAAGATTTAATGGCTTCACTACAGATTCTTATCAATATCTTTCTTATGTACTGCTAAAAGAACTGATTGCTCATTTTCTTAACTGTATTTTCTTTATGTGTTGTATAAAATACTTATTATATTTAAAACTCATTAACAGTATAATATCATCATACTATATTTTAGTGATTCTACTATGTAATGTACTTGAACTTAAAGGTAATCTTTTAGTAAACAAGTTTGTAAATTATCATTTAAATGTAAGAACTAGAAGGGAGAAAATGTTAGGTTCATTGGTAACGTTTACATTGTTATACTTAATCTATTTTTACCCTTTTTTATTGTCAAAAATATCAAGAATGTATATAGTGAAATTTAAGATTTGTTTTGTTTTAAACACAGAAATTTTTTCTTGCACCAAGATATATGAAATGATTTTAGATTTCTGCAGGCATTCTATTGTAAATTATATTTTCTATCTTTATGTATCAAATTTTTATTGTTTAGGTACTGTGGCAATAGAATTTGACGTTGTAACCAGAATGGTATTAGTATTTTATGTTCAAATTGTGGGAGTTTCGTTCTTTCAAATGACATGGTGTTCGAATACATACATTGCACATTATTTCAATACATTATGTTTATATATGTATTCTCGTAGTAAATACATTGATACTTATGCTCCTTTTACCTGTTTAGTGCATAGTTTAACCAACTTAAATAGTTATTTTCAGGAATGTGATAAAAAATATTCTCATTTGAATTATTATATTTTATGCACATACATTAGTTTTCACCCATACCTTTTTATATGTGTAAATTTTATCGAAGTGAATGTTTCTAATCCCTTTTACCCTTTTTTATTGTCAAAAATATCAAGAATGTATAAAGTGAAATTTAGGATTGGTTTTGTTTTAAACACAGAATTTTTTTCTAGCACCAAGATATATGAAATGATTTTGGATTTCTGCATGCATTCTATTGTAAATTATATTTTCTGTCTTTATGTATCAAATTTTTATTGTTTAGGTACTGTGGCAATAGAATTTGATGTTGTAACCAGAAAAGTATTAGTATTTTATGTTCAAATTGTGGGGGTTCCGTTCTTTCAAATGACATGGTGTTCGAATACATACATTGCACATTATTTCATTACATTATGTTTATATATGTATTCTCGTAGTAAATGCATTGATACTTATGCTCCTTTTACCTGTTTAGTGCATAGTTTAACCAACTTAAATAGTTATTTTCAGGAATGTGATAAAAAATATTCACATTTGAATTATTATATTTTATGCACATACATTAGTTTTCACCCATACCTTTTTATATGTGTAAATTTTATCGAAGTGAATGTTTCTAATCCCTTTGTTTGTTATTTACCACCAGTCTTAGGTTTCATATCTTAAATGTTAAAAAATAAGTATCTTTGTTTGTCTTTATACAATGCGGGCTCTCTTTGTTCGAATACTGACGATTTCATTGTTGCGGTGGACAGTATTCAGCCAGATATAATTGCTATTAACGAGACTTGGATTAGGGTGGGTGAAGAAGCTAGGGCGCCTTTATTACCTGGGTACAAATTCCGTCATGTTCCGAGACCTACAGACATGCGTTATGGTAGAGGGGGTGGTGTCGGTTTTTATTTTAAAGATCATCTAAAGATCCGGGTTGTTTCGCACCCATCCTCACCAATTGAGCAGATGTGGGTTTCGTTAACACTTAACGGTATCAAATTACTGGTTGGTACTGCTTACCGTCCTCAGTGGAATAATGTCGATAACTTTCTTGACAGTTTGACCGCCTCGTTAATATTTTTCTCGAATTTCAACAACGTGATCTTGTTGGGTGATTTCAATATCAACTTGTTGGAAACTTCAAATAGTGTGTCACGAAGATTTCAACAGTTTTTAACTTACAGTTCCCTGAAACAAGTTGTAACTGAACCCACTCATTTCTCAGTAAACGGTGAAACTCTACTAGACGTTGTGTGTACAAATGTCGATGTATTAAGTTTGTCTGTCGATAATATTACTGGGTCATTTGGTCATGCAATGATAACTTTTAAGATTAAAATGAAAAAAGAAAAACCTCCTTCTCAATATCGTGTTTACCGCCCTTTAACTAAAATTAATTTGGACGATTTTAATACGGATTTGTTTAGTCAATCATGGGACAGTATTTTTGAAATGACAAGTGTTGACGAAATGGTTGAATCCTTTAATAATAATATTTTCTCTCTCTATGATAAGCATGCACCACAAAAAACTCTCTTTACACGTAAAAAATCTTTACCGTGGATAACGAATACCGTCAAATACATGATAAGGCTGCGTAACAGGGCACATAAAAAATTTAGAATGTCCCAATCAGATACGGACGGAAGCACTTATAGAGAGTTAAGAGGAATTGTGTCTCGTGCTATACTCCAAGAAAAAAAGGCATATTATAATAAAAATATTAACAGTCAAAAAAATAAAAATCCAAAAACCATGTGGAAAAACTTGAGATCCCTTATAACAATATCGCCACAAAACAAAGAACTGCCCACCAACCTTAACGATCCCAATTTATTAAACACTTTTTTTCTGGATTTACCTAAAGTGGCAACTGTCCCTTCGTCTGAGTTGAATTTTTTCAAGTCCAACTCTTTTTCTTCCTCTGTTTTTGATTTAAAACCTGTGTCTGAGTATGAGGTGGGTAGAATCATCCTCGCTATTAAGTCTAATTGCGAGGGCTGTGACCGTGTGACCAGGGACATGGTTCTTTTAACTTTACCTCATACCCTGCCCATCATAACAGCAATAATTAATAGGTCTATTTCCGCCTCCACGTTTCCTAGTTGCTGGAAAACTGCGATAGTTAACCCCATTCCAAAAAATTCTAATCCTCAAGGTCCACAGGATTTAAGGCCCATATGTATATTGACGTTTCTTTCAAAAGTACTGGAATATGTGATCTATATACAATTGAAAAAATACATTGAGCATAATAATATCCTGCCTGATCGCCAATCTGGCTTTAGGACGGGTCGCAGTACTGTCACGGCCATGCTTGATGTTGTGGATAACATTTTACTGGAACGGGATGGCGGTTGTGGCACGCTGCTTTCTCTGCTCGATTTTTCTAGGGCCTTCGAATCAATAGACATACCCTTGTTACTATCAAAGCTTAAATATTACGGTTTAAGCAAATCTGCAATAAAGTGGTTCGATAGCTACCTAACTGGCAGGAAGCAGTGCGTTAAAATTCGTGGTCGGAATGCGCTCTCGGTAACGTCACAGGCGCTACCAGTTAAGAGCGGCGTACCCCAGGGTTCTATTTTGGGACCTTTACTATTTGTGTTGTATACATCCGATATTGTCTCACAGATAAAACATTGTCAGTACCATCTTTATGCTGATGACACTCAACTATATCGTTCCTTTCCGCCTTGTGATATTGATGTTGCAGTGACGGAAATGAATTCTGATCTCGACAGGATAGCAAAGTGGTCCGAGCGTAATGCGCTTATATTAAACCCCAGCAAATCCAAATTACTTGTCCTTGGATCAAAAAAGCAAATGCAGCTTATAAAAAACAAGTCTCCTGTGGTAACTGTTGGTGGTCAAACCATAGAGCAGGTAAGCGAAGCTCGAAGTCTTGGGTTTATTTTGGACGGCAGTCTTAGGTTCGAATCTCATGTGTTGGAGCTAGTAAGATCTTGTTTTTACCGGTTAAAAATTCTGTACGGAGTGAGGGAATTACTACAGGAAAGTGTTCGATCACTTCTATGTGAGTCACTTATACTGTCCAAAGTAAACTATGGAGATATATTATTTGGTTCTCTCCTTACTCACCGCTCCAAAAGACTTCTCCAACGAATTCAAAATGCCTGCCACCGTTTTTGCTTTAAAATTCCTTCTCGATGTCATATAACCCCCTTCCTTAATGAAAAACGGATCCTTAATATGACGTCCCGTAGAGAGCTCCACCTGGCTTGTCAGGTACATTCGGTTGTGATTGACAAATTCCCAAAATACTTATACGACAAGCTCCGCTGGTCCTCTCAAGGGAATTCTTACAGAACAAGAGCTTCTGCACATCTTTTGGTGACGGCTAAATTTAAGAGTTGTGCCTTTCGAGGCAGTTTTCGGTATCAGGCTACAAAATGTTGGAACAATATCCCACCACCTTTAAAACTTCCTCTAATAAAAACTACTTTCAGGAAGAAATTTGAGAGATTTCTGCTAGAGAGACAACTTTCTTTGTAGCCTGATATTCGTTCTTAGCCATCATAATTATTAATTTATAGTTACATAATAATATAATATTATATTCTGGTCTTGATGTTACTTTAATTATTTCATTATTATTATTATTTATTTTTTTATGTACTAATTGGTCACATATACTTCATATTAAAACATTGATATGGAATGAATGGTCACTACCGGTGTGTTCCTGCGTTATGTCGTACCCGGCGGCAACTGAAAATCAGTGTATTATTATGTACAGCATAATAATGCAGTGCTGAGTTTGTCAGCCATTTATTGCCACAGTACTTATTACTTTTCATTATATTTAAGTACTTAGGTTGTTTCAAGTTGTTTAGTTATTTTTTAGAGGTGAAATGAATTGCTATTACCTTTACTTGTTCTCCTTGTCCATTTTTATTTTGTACCTGATGTGGTGATAATAAAGCTTATATTATTATTTATTATTATTATTATTATTATTATTATATACATAATAATAATAATAATAAGTTGAAATTAAAATAAATATTTCATAAAACTGTAAGTCGTAAAACATTCGAGCCTTTTCAAGACAACATTTTTTAATCTTTGTAAAGCTGCTGATTTATGGACTTTAATATAGATTGAATTAAAAATACACTACAATAACTGGGGGGGGGGGGGGCAGAATTATGATAATTACATATATAAATATCAACAACCATGATCCGAGAACAAACATCTATGTTCATCGCATGATCGAATGCCCCGGCCAGGACTCGAACCTGGGACCGCCGGCGTATTAGGCAGGGCTACTAACCACCCCCTTTTTTAATCGAAATCGATTGTTTATTTACGGCTTTTCAATTTTCAAGGGATTTTGTGGCCTAGCGCTGAGCGCTTAGCCGGAACATAAATTACTCCTACATACGATACGTCTAAGGGCACCCTCACGATAGGGCTCACGGACCTGGGCTTAGGACGTCGTATATTGAAACTACCAGAGGTTCGGAAGGGTTATCTACTGCCAAAGAACCAGCAATAATTCAGGAGGAATGCGTACGACGTTAGCCTGGCCCGCCGGTGGGTTAGGCGATTCGAATGCCGTGTTGCCCTATTTCTGACTGGAACGCCGGCGATCCTTGTTGTATGTTAACAGTATATCGTCTTCGGGATCTATTAAGATGGTACGCAGACGCCAACGAACCACCGCTTCTGGATTGGCTGCGTAGTCAGCTGACTGTGGTTTGGCCAGGAAAGATGGGGCTATACAGAGGATAATTTATTTTTGTTGATATGGCTTTGTCATTGTTCATTAATGAAAATAAGTTTGAAAATAATTTTGATGGTCTAAGAATTGGTCGTCTCTGTAACCGTATGAAACCGTAAAATTTTGTGAGTATAACCTCCAACGCAGATTTTTCAGAAGGTTTAAGCGGAACGGAATAACGCGTGTAAAAAGTGTACCTACCACAAACACATAGGTAATGCTGAATCTTAATATTTAAATGTAGAAAAATAATAGTCGAATTTACAAAAATGAGAAGTTTGGAAGATAAATGGGATGTTACTAAACCTGACCTAGTACCTACCAGTTTCTAAGCTCGAACTCTAATGATATCTTAAACATCAAAAACTATTTACGACGTTGACTAACTGTTCAATTCAGCATAGAAAACGCCGTGATTAGAAGCCTAAAACGTGTGTTTGGTATTAATAAGGTTTATGAGGGAGTTCACATCAGGAAGACCACTCATATTCTACATCTCCTAAACTATTACACTTGGTTAGTTCGTAGTTTGTTAAGTGACTAACAGACATCGATGCTGCGGGATGAACACTTCCAGTATCACGCTCTACTTCGTAACTGAGTAATAAACTAAACAGAGGAAATAATTTTACACAAAGGCATTGAGATACCTGCTTTTATTAATGTATAGATATCTTAAAGGCACATACAATCTACAATGAATATGTATACTAGGTATTAAGAGTACGTAAAAGGGGTGTAAAACACCCGGACTTTATTTAATGAATTCAGGTATACTTATAATGATGGTCATCAGATCATTTTTTTATAATGTACTGATAGTTTAGCGGTTTAGCTTATCAGGCATGAGCGTTACCCACGTGTTCGGCCCGGCACATTTGGTTCGACAGTAATTGTTAAACGACAAGGTCGTCCCGAAGCTTACTTATTTACTTAGCAGGGTAGACCGGGGACAACAGTGCCATTTTTAAAACAACTGACGATTACAAAAGTTTTGCTGACAAATTCGGTTTTTATTTTTGATATTTTAAAGCCTTTGTGTCTTATCCACCCAAGGGATCAACTAAATTTCTTATAGATTTTACAAAACTTGGTAAAAAATGCATATAAATCAAAAGATAGCCGGTGGTACAAATAACCCCTTTTAAGTGGCTAGTTGTACCAGAACTACAAAGGGCAATAAAAGACACATTAAGTTATTTAATCACATTTTCTCAGTCATTTATTTAAAGTCTTATCAGCTTATAATCAACCTTAATAACTAACAACAAGGAAATCGAGAGATCAGTCTTTTAAATCAACAGAAATGTTAATTTATAATAAAAACATAAATATTCTACCCTTGTAACACAAATAAAATTAGTTTTCTTGACATATAATCAACTTTGGCTAGGACTTGCTACAATTGCTATTTTTAAGCTTTAAAACAATCACAAAATAGAAATAATCCAAAAACATATTCCTGTATGGAGGAACAACTGATCCCTGGCACAAATGACCCATCCGGAAATTTTTTTAGAAACAATTTATTGGTCAGATTCGCAATTGTGATAAATATATTTAATATTCCTGAGGAATACATTCTGCATGAGCCCAAAAACCCACATTTCACTAGGGCGGCTGGAACTAAACGGTTCCGTACATGCAACGCAAAACCATTCTTCGTCTCTTTCTCCTTCACTGCTTTTAGAATTATTCTTGTTGCTGTTTTCTTTTTTTAGCTAAAGTTACACTTTTTATGGGGTTATTTGGTCCACGGGGTCAATTGTAATGGTACTATTGTCCCAGGCGATGTCGGTACTTTTGCCCCAAAGTACCTAATTTGGTATAATAGTTTCTAATAGTTTTAATATTTATCGAAAATTTTAAGTTCGATATCCATTTAAACTGGCAATAACAATAATCTGTAGAAAAAGCTTTTATATTGTGTATTATAGCCATTACAACATTACGAAAAAACTCACATAGGACTCATATAGCGCGTGTCCTGGCATACTCATACATGCAAAGTTTAGCTCAGTAGTTAAAATATTGATGTTGGTACTATTGACCCGTACTACTATTGTACCCGGTCTACCCTACACATCTTTGGCTAGTCTCGCCGAAAGCCGAACGGCATTGAACTGGCGCCATTTTCTACATTTTTCCTCCAAATACTTGTCTACTCACAGGGTTTCAGGTTAAGTCGACCTATTCCTGTTAAAGGCATGTTCGTTTCTGACTTATTTGACTATTAAACACCCTATCCTAAATCCAACCATTTTCGAGATATTTGAATTTAATTGTTTTTTGTAAACATTTCCCGATTTCGGCTATCAATTTCGATATTTTGAAATGTGTAAGTCTTATTATTAATATTATTTGATTTTTACATGTAAAATAAGATGCTTTATAACTTCAATAACCAATATTGTATGTAAAATGAACAAATAAGTCGTTGTAGACGACTAAAATTTAAACAAATAATACTTTTAAGAAAGAAAGAGACAAAATAAAGAAAGTTTATTTTTCTTTAAAGGATATCAAAAAATATATATATAATATATGGCGCCTGTTTTGCAGATGTGCTTAAAAATATCTACGTTTCATCAGCTATCCAACGAGGTATAACAATTTAGGATTTCATCAAAAACTTGTGAAAAAAACTTAGCTTCATAGGCTACATGGGAGGCAAAAAAGCTGCATAAAACAATAGATCCAACAAAACATCTTAAAGTCTAAATTTCATATTCAACTTGTCCGCCTCTGTTTTGCACACATCTTCGCATTCTTGTACGATGTCCACTTTTTACTATACGAGTAGTTAAAGTCCTTCTCATTTGAAAGAAAGAAAGAACAATTTATTTTTGCAGACTGTAACATTACACTAAACATAAATTTAAACATTACAAAAAAAAGAGATGGAGGAAATAAGAGAAAGCAGTGTTACAGTAGCAAAAAGTCCCGGCTCAGCATAAGTCATAGTGTCAACACTGTGACGCCGGTTTCAGCTGGAGGCATGTTTAGGGAGTTGCACTGTCCTTGACTTTATTCTCAATAATATACATAGAAATTAATATAAAACAAAATAAGTAATTTATTACACTGAAAATATTGTTGATCAAAATCAAATTTTATATCTAACTATAATAAATAAATAAATGATGGCCAATGTTAAAAATAAATATGTTAAAATAAGGCAACATTCAATTTTTATAATCTATGTTTTGTCTATGCACTGTGTCTATTGCGCGGTTTACATGTAATAAGTAGTTAAGTTGGTAACTAAATTTTAACTAAATTTTAAGTTACTGCATGTCACTTGTGTGTCCAAACGGATTAAGTAGTTAAGTTCATAAGTTCAATGAAGATGAGCAGTGATGAATCTCAAGGAATTCGTCAATTCTATACTTAGATATATGGTAAATGTGATTTTGGACAAATTCAGAGAAGAATTTTATTCGGAAATTAAAATCTTTACAAGAATATGTTTTTTTCTAAATGTTTATTCTACAAGCATATCTATTTTATATATTCTTCAACAAATTTTAAAGTCGAAACTAAACTCCACTCCGACATTTAAAAAAAAAAGAGTAACTGCGAAGTAAATAGGAGCTCTTGCCGCCACCAGCTTTGTCAACTTATGCACTTAACTAAAAAATCACGTCCAAACGTGTTAACTGAGAAGCCCCGCCCACCCACTTATACGAAAAATAGAACAAATCCTAATCTACTTAATCACTTGCGTACTAAATTTTAAGTTACCACTTGTCACTTAACTGACTGTTTACACGCAACTTTTAACTTAAAATTTAGTTAAAATTTAGTTACCAACTTAACCACTTAACGCGTGTAAACCGGCTATATGGGCTAGTACTTGTCTTCTTGTTGTGAATGTAAGAACAGATACTTTGTTGAATATTGTAATAGTTTTAAATAATATAATAAACGTTCTTGAGACCAAAATATAAAAGTTTTTCTATAGCAATCCACTTCCCCTGTACTAACAGATATTCTGCGAACAGGTTATGGGCCCAGAATTCTGGATTGCTATAGATATAATATCGCGGTAAAGCGTGGTCGGAAGAAAGAACGGGCCGGGTAAACGGTAAAGATAAAATGGAAGCTACTTCAGAAAACCAAAATTTAATGGTATTGGAAGGATTATCGAATTGGATGTCATGGAAGTTTCAAATTCGTGTAATATTAAAAGCGCAAGGAATATTTGGAGTTGTAAACGGATCCGATTTAAATGATGGAAAAGATGAAAAATGGCCGACACGAGACGCAAAGGCACAATCTATTGCTGCGTTCCGTTTGCCGATTACAGCGCTCACAGCGCTCATATACCCGTTCCGTTTGCCCGTGAGCGCGCTTACAGCGATATCGATACGTCATCAATGACGTCATAAACGCCGCCATCTTACCGCTCACAGTGCCAACGCTACGGACGGAGCATGGTCGCTGTGAATGGCCTGTCAAAACTGACGCATGACGTTACTTTGTTGATGTTTTTATTAGTCGATTAAAGATTTTAAAAGCTTGCTTATTAATTTTCTTTCGAAATAATGTAAAAAAATGGCTTCTGATTCATTCAGGGTCAAAGATCTTAATGAAATTATAACTTTAGACTTAATCGACGAACAATCAGAATGTTAGCGCGCTATATACCGTTCCGATTGCAATATCACTAATAACACTTTTAGCGCGCTCAAACGAATCGGAACGGTTTTTAGCACTTTTAGCGCTGTGAGCGCTGTAATCGGCAAACGGAACGCAGCATATAATTGTAACAAAACTGAACAATAAAAATATTTTACAAGTGTCAAACTGTGAGACTGCTCAACAAATATGGGAAAAGTTATGTTCAATATATGAATCTAAATCAGACACTTCATTAAATACATATTGCAACAAAAATTTTTTGAAACCCAATACATTAAAAATGAGGAAGTATCATTATATATAGCAAAGTTAGAAGAATTGGCAAACAGAATAAATCAAGCAGGTGGAAATATACCTGAATCTATGCTCATCACTAAAATTATTAGTTCTTTGCCAGAAAATTTTAGACATTTCATTTCAGCTTGGGACTCAGTTCCTATGGCAGACAGAAAATTATCTGAATTAATATCCAGATTGATGCTGGAAGAGCAACGTAACAATGATTATGAGGAGAAAATGGCTTTATCTACACAATCAAGAAACAGTGAAAGAAAATGTTTTAAATGTTAACAAGTTGGACACTATAAAAAAGACTAAGAAAAACATGGGTAAAACTGTACATTACGGGGCGCTGATTTAGGGGTTGCGGAGGGGTGGGGGGGAGGGGGGAGGGGTAAACCAACCCCTCCGTACCACCCCCCACCGACGACGATGGTTGGTTGTTGAAATATACGAAATTGAAAATTTGAGGTTATGTTTGCTAAAAATGAACTTAATCAAAGCATTTCGACCATTGCGAATAGTTAATATAAGGGCTACAGGTTTGAGATAAAATTAACTAACCCTAAAGCGCTTCCTCCACTGGAGCAAAAGCCAAAATTATTAATCTGAAAATTTGAGGTTAAATTTACCAAGAGTAATTTTTAACTATTATTACTGTTGTAGCAATTTAGGATATAAACGTCTCCGGCGCTGCGGGAAGTGCAGCCCCAACGCCCTTGCGTTACAAAGCGCTAGCAACCATGCTCACCTCCACAGCCTCGGCTTTTTGGTCGCCTATGGCGACCAGCCTCGGCCGCTCCGGCTCGCGTGGTGGCTGCGCTTTGTTACAGCGGGCGGGGGCTGCTCTCCCTCCGCGCCTCCGGCTTTACAAAAACACTCTAGAGTCTAACTAACAAGACTTCTTGGTTAAGGAGTTTGCAAATAAGCGTTTTTGATAAATTTGAAACCTAATTTCATCCTATTTTTTGCAATAAAGAGGTTTTTTTACAAAAGATCCGATGCCGAAGGCACGGAGGAGTCGGAAGACGCCATAGTCACGGATGTTGGGCTTACAGGAGTACGTAAAACGATCTCGACTGGAAGGCGAACAAACGGTGACTGAATTGAATAATGAGTGAAATGAGTGACATTGACAAAATGGCGTCACTTTACGTTACGTTTAACACTTAAAAAAAACATTATATTTGAAACTAATAAGAAATAAAACCAATGAAAATAATGAATATTTATATATAAATTGTAATCATTTTGCAATATATGTATATTACAATCAAGCATTAATTTTATAACAATTATTACTTCAAAATATTCGTTCCATTCCTTCATTACGTTCCATTTAGGGAATTCTGAAAACGTCAATTACTCATTTTGATTGACAATCACATCAGGCAACTTAAATTCTAACCTAAAATTAGTGTACAAAAAGTATATTTTTTACGAATTTATTTAAAAAAAACTACGAAGTTTCGTCGTTGGAGACTTTACAAGTTGACTCTTTAGACTATTATCTTTCTATATAAAAATCACGATCAACCTTCATAGCGCCCCGTAATGTACATTTTAGCCAAAACATGAACAATTTTAACAGTGGTAAAAATTATAAACAGTGTAAGATATGTAAAAAGTTCAATCATAAAGAAAAAGACTGTTGGTTTAGAAATAAAACAAATTCTTACCAAAAAAGTGACAACGTGAAAAGTAATACAAATGCATTCATTACATCAGCAATAAACTTTTCCTGTGCAAACAATTTTCAAGAAACATTTTGGGTGTTGGACAGTGGTGCCTCAGAACATATGTGCAAGAATAAAAATATGTTTGTAAACTATAAAACTTTATCAGTGCCAAAAGATATCATAATTGGTGATGGTTCAATCATAAAAGCTCTTGGTCAAGGTGAAATACACTTAAGCGCTTACAAAGGAAAACAGTGGATACCTACAATTTTATACAATGTTTTATTTATACCAGAAATAAAAGTAAATCTGTTTTCATTATCAGCAGCAATGGATAAAGGTTATCAAATGAGGTGTGATCAAAAGACATGCACTTTTATAAAAGATAATTTAATTAAAGCAATTGCATACAGAAAAGGTAAAATGTTTTTAATGAATTTTAAATATGAATCAGATATTGCTATGGTTGGTCAATCAAATAGTGGACTCGCTGAGTGGCATTCCAAGTTAGGCCACCAGAATATTGAGCATGTGAAGACCATTCTGAAACAAAACAATATTGAGTATAAAGAAGGTGATTCAGAGATATGCACGTCATGTTTACAAGGCAAACAACATAAGCTACCATTTAATAAAAGTGACACAAGAGGTGAAAAACCAGGAGATTTAATACACATGGCATGGGTGAACATAGAAAGTGGAAGTCTTTCGTGCAATCGAGGGTCTACTCCTCTTATCTTCTCATATGTTTCTGTAACTAATGGAATGAATCCAGAAAATTCGAAATTCTGACAGTATGTATCCTGAACCGGGATTAGAGACGAGTGAGGGCCAATATCGTACATTGGCTCATCACGTATGCCTTCTTCTGTTGTGTCTGGCACAACATCCTGCTGAGGAAAATTCTTCTCAGTCTTTCTCCCTTTGAAATTCTGGGACCTAGGAGTTGGTTTGCGGTTCTTCTCACGGCTAGGATCGTATGCCGGAGGTTCATAACTCCAATCAGCAAGCTGGTTGCGATCGGTCATTCGCTGGTAGGCTCTTTGGGCGTCCCTAGTTGCTCGGCGGTTACCACCGGAATTCTGGCTTCTGCCACGCGTAGCTCCGCGATTTTGATTGAAACTCATCTCGTTAGAGGAATTAATTATTTTATAACAAAAAACGACAATCTGTATCATTGTCGTCTTGTGAAGCTGAATATGTTGCATTGTGTTTAGCTATAACTGAGGGCTGCTGGCTTAAGCAATTATTAATTGATTTTGGATATAATATTAATATAAATATCTTGGAAGATAACTTAAGTGTAATAAAAATTTCATCATCTAGTGACAGTAATAAAAGATTAAAACATGTAGATATAAAATATCATTACATAATGGAAAAAGTTTGTAATGGTGAGGTTAATGTTACATATGTTAATACAAATGAGAATGTCGCAGACATGTTTACAAAGCCATTGGGCAAGCAATGTTTTGAGAAGTTTAGGGATTGTATAGTCAAATAAAATAAGTATTATACATATATTTGTTATTATACATATAAGAAGCCAGTCAGTCAAGGAACAATTTTATTTCAGTTTTTTAATTAAGTTTTTTAACTGTACTTATTAAGGGGGTGTCATGAAAAGGAAAAAATTTGTTAAGTGTATAATATAATTAAAAAAAAATTGATTGTTGAGGGGGTGTGTTAAAATAAGGCAACATTCAATTTTTATAATCTATGTTTTGTCTATGCACTGTGTCTATGGGCTAGTACTTGTCTTCTTGTTGTGAATGTAAGAACAGATACATTGTTGAATATTGTAATAGTTTTAAATAATATAATAAACGTTCTTGAGACCAAAATATAAAAGTGTTTCTATAGCAATCCACTTCCCCTGTACTAACAGATATTCTGCGAACAAAATAAAAAATTAATTTAATGAATTATATTGAATTATAAATTAATGAATAATTTCCTACAGTAAAGTAAAATTGTAATAATTTGATTTAACAATATAAAATAAAACCAAAATGTACCCCAAAGTGCAGAACATAGACGAAATATTTCGTTAGTCTGGCAGCTTTGCAAATATCATAAATTTTTATTTTTCTGTATTGAGAACGAGTGTATTTTGTACTGCCCATGAATTGATGTATTTAGATCCTCGCTGAGTTTTTCTATTGACTGTTAAAGTATTTTTAGGCTGAAAAGAAATATACAATTGTAGATAATTCGTATAAGATAAGATGATACTGACCGTTGTTGATGGTTTTTATTATATCACTGCTATATAAGATAAAAAGTTATGGTTCCAAAATGGAACTTTGAGGCACGCCCCTAAGTACAGTTCTCGGTTCAAATGTTTGCTTAGAACCGTCACTCCCCTTGCTTTCTATTATTTGTTTTCGCCCAACTAAATAACTTGAAAACCACGCAACAGTCTTTTTGTCAAAGCCGTAATGTGTCAATTCTAAAAGCAGAGGTATATTGAGACAGTCTAAAGCGAGCGTGCAATCAAGCAGAGCAAGGACAGCAGCTTTTCCATCATCCTGTGCTGTCAATATATTATCGACAACATCAAAAAGAGCCATTGTAGTTCCACGGCCCTTCCTGAAGCTAGACTGGTATTCAGGAAAGATGCTGTTACTATTAAGGAAGGCCATGACTTGATTATGTACTGCTTATCCAGTAGTTAGACAAACATGGAAGCTGACTGATGGGCCTAAGGTCTTTAAATTGTTGTGGATTTGCTACTTTGAGTGGAGGTATTATATTTGCTGTTTTCCAACTATCGGGGAAGGTATGGGAAAAGATAGACGTTTGAATAATGTTACACACATATGAGGTAGTGTTTCCGGCTGCCAATGTAAAAGCATATGTCCAAGCTTATTTCGTCTAGACCTTGTGCATTTGACTTTAGATCCATAATAGTCTACCAACTTCATCAACTGAAAGAGGTCGAAGTTTAAAAATATTTTCATTGTAGCGGTTGTTCTCATAAAATGCTACTAAGTTCAAATTTGCGTTTTCATTGCCCAGCAGGTTGAATAATGGTTATTTATGTCATCAGGATTATTTAAGAAATCGGGTAAGTTATTGGTATTCTTACTGTTTTTTATTATATGGTGCTTTAAATTTTTCCATAGCGTCTTAGGATTATTGATTGAATGTGATACAAACATTTTCAGATCTTTGTACTACGCTTTATTTGATTCCGTCTTTTCTTTTCGGTAGTTTGAAAGCATTTTGTTACCTTCTTGTTTGCCTTCTCCTTCTTCAGATTCAGTTTTGAAGTAACTATGGCGTGACGGTTTAAGTCTGGTATATGAGTAACAAGTTTATTTCTAACTCTGGCATTGGTGCAGATGACATCAATAAGACTACTACTATCTGTAAAATGCATAGGTTCTGTAACATATTGCTTTCGATTAACACATGTTAGTAAGTGTAGCATGTTTCAAATTTTAATGTCGTTTTTGTCTAATAAATTTAAGTACATTAAAACCTCCTCCGAGCACTATGAAATCATAATTCGAAAAAGAAGTCACGCTATCTGAAATACAATCAAAGAATGTATCTACATCGAGCCACCGCCGCGGCCTCTACGCACCGTTGTTGCTCGAGGAGTAACTGATATCCCGGCACGCTTGGTGCTTTCCTATCCTCTCCTTGACGGAGCGACGTTTCATTTATGGCCACAATCTCGGGTGAAAGGCTTGCAACCGCATCAATGAAATCATTATGAGAAATCCTGAGTGACCCTGCATTAAATAAGCCTGAATTAAATATAAAAATTTCATTCGCCGCATTAATTATCCTGTCTCTCAACACTTCAACTGACAAAATTGGATTGGGCTCACTGTACACGAGACTTCATGTCCACAAAATTAATGGGAGTTAGGTCCGGACTTCTGGCTGGCCAGGGTAAAGGCCCACCTCATCCAATCCATTTGTTTGGATAATTCGTGTCCAGCCATTCTTTGAAACTTCTCCTGAAATGTGCAGGGCAGCCATCATGCTGAAACCACATGTCTCGAATCAGATTGAGTGGCAAATCATCTTGTAGGTCGCTTAGGTCTCCTCGCAGGAAATGTTTGTAGTGTTCTCGATTTAAATTGTTGGGGAGAAAGTAAGGCCCAATCAAATGATTAGAAATAATACCCATCCACACATAAATCGTAAGGTGTGTAGCTTGCACGCACCGCATTAACCTTATTACAATTAACTAAGATTTTTCTATTAATTTTTATTAAAACTCTAGATTGTGTATACCTCGTTGGATAGCTGATGTAACGTAGATTTTTAAGCACATCTGCAAAACAGGTGCCTTAATATTTTTTTTAAGATATCCTGTAAAGAAAGATAAACTTCCAAATTTTTTATTCGATTTTTAAAGTTTTAATCGTCTACAACGACTTGTTTATTCATTGTATGTACTATATTGGTTATTGCGCTATTCATTTGGCTTTCATTGAAAAAGCCAAATGAATACTTATAAATAAAGTGGGTACTTTATTTCTAATGCACAATTTGCTGTAACAGACTAAATACTTTTATCGCTCATAATATTTAATGTAGAAAAACTTTGTCTCTTATATCCAAAAAAAGGGAGAAGGACGAATATATTATTTAAAAAACAGTATGTCCGCGGATTCGCGGATGCAGAAATCCCTCAGGAACATTTTTCTGTAAGAAATTTACCAAACGTCTTTTTCTGTACGGTGACAACGTGTGTGCAAAGATCATTCGTGTAGTTATTTCCATTTAACCGGAAAACTTAGAGCTATAGTTTATTATTTTCATGTTCATTTAGGCACAAGAGCACCAGATACAGTTTTCACAAAAGCCCAGGGGAATGGTTATGCTATGGTTTATTAGATGCTGTTAATTATACAGATTTACAGAATTTTTTTTTAAATCTTTATTTTCTGAGATATTTCAGATCGAAATAGTGAAAAAATGGTAACACCAACATGCAGTGATTCCAGGTCATAAAACTTTAAAAATAATTTACAGACTGATGATTGGCGACCTATTATGACTGGCTGCAATTCGCGTTTCTTCTGTGTTCGTAGAGTGTTTTAGTAGCTATTTGAGCTTCCTAATTTAGATGGTTAAAAAATCTATAAAAACAAGTTTCTTTTCAGAAAACAGTTTTGAAACATCAAATATTTATCTGATCATGTTCCATTTGTTTATTTGTAATAAACATCTAGAAAAAAAATAGGTACTCTAAAAATATTTAATATTCGACTATAAAAATTATATTATGTTTATTAATTTTTTGTTTTAATTGGTCGGATCACATTTAATGTCAATCGTGGCCGGAAAACGTAATTAACAATTATTAAACGTACTTTTTCAGACATTTATATATTTTCAAGTTTAATTAGACTGATAGTGTCATGGGGTGTTATTGTAACTTATTTCTTAGGATAACTCTGGGTCAAATCATGGAGCAGATCTTAATAACGGTCGTAAACCTAATAACTGGGATCGTATCAATAAAACAAATTAAATCGTCTTCACACATTTATATACTCTTATCTTAGTAGAGTTTTTTTGGAAAACGTGTTGTGTTTTTCCATTGGCAGACGCTAAAATCAAGAATGTAAAACATCCGCAAAAGTTTTTTTTATTGCCATCATATTACAAGTTTCTAAATTAACAATATTATTAGATCGTAATAAATAAAAACACTCTGTTTTGGCTCCTCCGCGATACGATCCAAAGACTCTCGTTTAGAAACTTAAGTAGATATATTCTTACAATTAACTAAGATATATGCATATCTCATACAATATATATAACTTTACACATTTACATCTGAATGACATGATAACATTTTTCTTAACGGACTTAAAAGGCACAAACTTAATATAGGGTGGAGCAAAATGGATATTAAATACATGAAACTAAATGCTAGATTTAACATTGCTACATCGGAATTGTTTATACCTTCGGCACCAGTGTCTGTCAGCAAGTGAGCACTACACACATCGCGCACAGCCCGCGGCACACACAACACGCATTGCACTGCGACCAGCCACGCAGAAAGCTTCAACGAAGCTATTGATTCACTCTCGATGTCTTTACGCTCGACACTTTTAATTTTCCAAAGCGTCAGCACTCCGACCACAATTAAAATAGAAGTCGGTATTAACAGAGTAAACACCGCAAGCATAGTTTCCATGTTGAATCTATGGCTAGAATCGGCGACGGAGCATAACACAGTTTCGCCTTTTTGTACTAACGTCGCTAAAGTAAACTCCGGGATACTCAGCGAGATGGAAAGTATCCAAACAAAAATAGTGGGAAGGGTTACTGATACTCTTGACTCCGGCAAGCGGTAATCGATGTTCATAGTCCTAGGTGGGGTGGAGGAGTCGCTGTTGGCTACGAGACTGTGTCGAGAAGATCGTATTTCATCGTCTTCATCTGTTTGGAGGCGTTTGTTTCGTTTTTGGGAAGCTTTCTGTTCGAGGGTGAGTTCGGCGAGCGCGTGTAGGGCCAGCGCGGCGACGAGGTAGACGGCGGCGGCGCTGGCGAGCACGCGCAGGCCGCGGTGCGCCGCGCAGCCAGCCGCGCCGAGCCGCCAGTCGCCGCCGTTGTGCGTCCACAGCTCCGGCCCCACCGTGCTCACCAGCAACACACAGTCCACCAAGGCCAACTGAGTGATTATGTTGTATACACCTGTAAATACAGAACATAGAACATATTAAAATGACACCGCTCGTAAAATGGAGCTAACAAACTTTAGGATTTTAAAGGTACAGGGAATTATTATTAAGTTCCTATTGACCTAGAAGGTTAAGGTAAGTAAATGAATAAAAGTAAAACTATTCAAATATACTTGTAATTCTGTTTGCAAACGAAAACCTCATGATCTTATCGAATGATATCAACTTAGACTTGACTAGATTCTTTCCGTAGGAACAACTGTTTTTTTTAATAAAAAAATTAGTCATCTCGTCAAAATGACTGTTGTTTTTCCAGACTTTTAAATTCATGAAGTCGTTAAAAGAAACGAACCTTACTCATAAAGGGTTGAGTTCAAAATGTTCGTGCCGTCGGCCACTTATGTTTCAGTAAAATATACAGTTATAATTATTTTTATTATAATAATCAATAAGGTTAATACCATATTTTATAATCACATGAGCTGAATACTAATTAGTTTTTTTTTTATTTTTAGTGTTAAAATAGCCATCGTTAGAGTAAACTTATAATAACTATATTGTATTGCACCACAAATTCTTTAATCTAAAAATATTTGTTACTTCATTTAAAAGGGAAAAAAGGAAAAATAAACAATTAACTACTATTTAATTATTTATTTTGTTAGTTTGCTATCTCATTAGTAAGTATGCTGCATTCACTTGTTGCACAAAAACAGAGCAAATGCTTTTTTTTATTGAGGGTTGCCGATCAAAGAAAATAATTTCGCACATAAAGCCAAGCAAATAAAAAGCACAAAAATAAAATATTTGACTATAAAGCTGACATAAATATATTTTTTGTGATATTATTTAATATATTATGATTTCGACATTTTTCAAAGTAATTAATTCAACTGAATATCTATGTCATCTATTTTAAGTCATAAAGATTACCTCAAGTATTTCTTTTTGCATAATGATTAACCTATAGTTCGAGAACCTTGTCTGTCGGTAAAGATGCACGCAGTTACATGTTCTTTGATTTGCTTTTATGTCTTTTATATATTTATATACATAATTTGGTTCGGACTTTCTTTTTAGTAATTGTTATAAAATGTTATAAAAATTAAGGTATAGTCATTTTTTGCGTAAAGTACTGAAATCAAAAGCTTATGGAGGGCCGGGAATGAACTCAACTATTTTTAAATTAAAAAAAAATTAATGCGGTGTTTACCTACACATATTAAAAACGAACTCAAATCAAATATACATAAGATACATTTTGTATCTACTAATATTGGTTTTATCTACACCTACGTAGCTTCTTATTAGCGAGGGCGATATAGTCCATCATCCCTTATAAGGTAGAATGATCTTTAAAATTTGTTAGTCATTAATTTACTATAAATAATGATAATATAGGTATAGTTAGCCCACAAAAACATCGCTATAAAGAATATAACGCAGTGATGTTTTAAAAAAAATTACTTACTGTTTATAGAAAGCGTACAAGAAGCAGTCTGAGAATTTGATTAAATGCTTGACTCTGGTATAATTTATCTGACCACATTTGTCTGGTAATTAATTGTAAACCAAGCTTATGCGACTTGACGTTGGCTAGTATTTTACTTTAAAATTATCGCGGGATAAATGACTACGTACCAGTTCTCCATCGCTTGAGCGTGGTGGCCAGTAGCGCACAGTTCCCGAGTGCGGCGGCGGCGGCGAGGGCGGCGCCCGTCAGCAACAGCGGCAGCGGCGGCACCAGCTGCGCCGGCGTCATGAGTGTCCGAGCGGCCGCGACGCCCGCGCCGGGAGCAATGACTGCTCGACTCCCCGACGCCCGGCGACCGACGCCCGACAAAACAACTCAGCTTTTTTTGCTCCCCGATGATTCACTCACTCACTGCCGAGGGACAAGTGCGAGGGGCGACCACGCCGACTCAGGACTCGCTACGTTTTGTTTCTACTTCAACTGTCTCCGCTTTGAAATACTGAGGCTAATTTCGCGCGACTCCTTAATGTGGATATGTGCAAATAAAATAAGCCTAAAAGGAAATGAGGAGACGCGCGATAGCTGTATCTGCTCATTATTATTCTAAGCTCGATATATCACGACCGGAGCGCTCTTTGTGGATTTTATAAATTTGTATTTTCGTAGAGAGTTGTGAGGTTGATAAAGTGGAATGGTTTATTGGCTTATTATTTTAATTTCGTAATATTTAAAACTAAGGCCCAGTTGTACTGCTCTGAGATAGCTTACATTAGGCAAAATATTGGTTTGTGTCATGAGTCTTGAATCAGTCCAATAGAAATTGAAAGTGACGGAAGAACATGTTAATAACTAACCAACTAACTCAGATCCGTCAAGTAGGCCTTACGTTCCGTCCTGGTCAATAGTCTTCGTAATTAAAGATGATGTATAATCAGAAGACGTATATGTTGCCATAGAATTGTAAAACCCGTAATTTTATAATATCACTTGAATTTGTATCCTAAAATGATGAATATCCGAATGGTCGTTAAATTACAATGCTAACCAGATAAGTCATAATTTTACGGCGACACATATATTATTGAGAGAATTTAGTTTGTTTTTATATAACATGTTACAGAATATAGTAACGTAGCCTTACATATTTATGTAATCCTCAAATAATATAAGTACCTGAGTAATATGTAAATCATTTAAACGCTCGCATACCTTCGCCAGTTCTCAGAACCCTACCAAGCAACACCTATAATCAAAACAAGAACCAAAAAAAAACATAACGACGCGTGATTAAAAAAAAAATAAGTAGAGGTGCGATCCATGCCTCACTGGTTACTCAGCTAAACCGCAAGTTATACCCAACTCTGGTCCAAAAACTCGTTCAAGGGGTTACTGGTGCCGTTACTCAATTTACAAGCAGAAGGTCCTCAAACAATACCTGATGACTTATTGAACACACACTTCGCACGAATAACTGTCCGTTTCAACAACTTTTTGTAAGCTTCTGGTTACGCAATTAGGTACAACCTTTTTTATAATACCTTCTTTCAAACCTAATTCACATCTTATATTGATGTCATCTTTTGAAAATATTTGTCTTTAATTTTCAATATTTTTGAAACCTTTTATTTACGTATATACTCACTGGACAAATTTTATTTTATTTACAAGTTTTTGTGTTGTTGATGGTAGGTACATTTAGTGCAGGAAATTGTTGCTTTAAATAATACATAAATTAACAAAAGAACAATTTTATTTTAAAAGTTAGCATTTTAAACCGGTATACAGAGAAAATGTACTTTTTAATAAGTAGAATTATCTCAGTTCGTCGGAGACTATACCACAGAGCAAAAATATAACTATTTAATTAATAAAAAAATGGTTATGTGGTGCGGTGCTAGTATTTCTATATATAAGTATGGGTTAGGTGTAATAGTATTATGTAATAGCATTACGTATTATCTATTTTTCAAAACACCAGCTATACGGAACCCAGAATATATAACAACAGGTATCTACAAATACAAATGTCGCCCAGTTTACCCAGTTTGTCAGTATTTTTCACAAATACAATACTTTTAAAATCGGACTTCTAGTTTCTGCTATTAATGCGCTCATTCACTTTAGAATATTCATAATAATATGTATATGTCGCCGGCGGATGGTGAATTAGTTAGACAATCAACTAAACAACTAGCCGTTTGTTGAACGTTTTGCGCTTTATTTATAGTCTTAAATTTTTGTAATGGTTCTTACTACTACTGATTGTACACGCAGATCAAAGCAACGAGAACATGGTGGTGTGGTACAGGGCCGAATTTCGAGGTCTGGAGGCCCTGGGGCAATAAAGAAGTGGAGGCCCCAAATTAATTTCCGAATAAAATAAGTAATAGGTAAATCAATTAATGCGAAACAAACTCCAATTATAAGAATTAACATGGTCAAATATGAAAATTATCCGAAATAAATTTATAGCTGGAAAATTACAAGCATTTTTCGATGAACAATCGTTGAATATTTTGCTGAAATCCAGCTCCGGAGTAGATCGCATTCAGTACTGGATAGTGATTGCAGTTCTCGCTCTCCAGTTGGGCAGCATCAAAATCGAGTACCTACATTATAAGTGTAATCAGTTTTCGGGATTTGACGAATAGGCAATTTTAATGAATCTTTGGAGGGCAAATACATTGAAACTGAATAAAACTAAGTTTTTTAAAACAAAACCTTAATGTAAATTGCTTGTACGTGAACAAAAAATATTATGAAATTTTTATCAGCTAAAAAGTAACGTAAGTACTTAACCGTTTTTTGCGTGCGAATTCGAAAAATTAATTTACCACTCTATCAAATTATATTTACCACTTCATACAAAAAATCGCAACCAATATACTAATTCAAAATGCGTATCAAGGCTTTTTGATAAATTGATGTTTTCGGATTGTGTGAACGAATGTGGGCAAATTATTTTAAACAATAGATACTAATTTGTGGACATATTTGTGTAAGGTTTTACTGTGTACAAGTGTTTATTTATTTATTTATTTATTTATTTATTCAGTACAGCCACATCATACATATTCACACATTAAAATTAAAATATAGATTAAGATATTATACCTAATATGTATGACTCTTAAGGCGTACACATCATTCTTAGGATAACTGATAACATCATTTATCTAATTTATAACAAACAGTAAAAGAGAATTTCAAATCTATAGGTAAAAAAAAAAAAAAATAAACAAATTCTGTAGTTACAGTTTTAGTTAACTTGTTCATTCAAGTTTTTATTTTTTTATTTTTATTTTTGTTATTTTGTTTTTGTTTTGGTGGCAGAACAAAAACACTTCGCAGTTTATTTTTGAAAGCAAAGAACACATCGTGAAACACGTCAATTTCCGAATTCCGGGCCTGAGTTGTATTGTATCCGTTTAGTATCCTGTAAAGGGGTGATTGTGTACCTAAATTAGTTTTAGCGAATGGTGTCTTAAATATTTTTGTTATTTTGTTCCTCGGATATGAGTAAGGGATGAGCAGATTAATTTTTTCAAGAAGTTGTGTGCACTTTGTTTTATCATTCAGTAATTTATGAAGGAAACATACGTCAAGAATTCGCCTTCTATTGTAGAGTGTGTTCATGTGATATTTTGATAATCTGGTCTGGTACGGGTTTCTGTGCGAAAAGCCGCTGTCAAAAAAAGCTAGATGCCTTGTGAATGCACGTTGGATGCTTTCGATACGTTGAGAATGGACAGTGTATGACGGAGACCAAGCAACACTGGCAAATTCAAGAGGGCTGCGAACGTAGGCATTATATAGAAGGATTTTAGACCTGCTGTTGAAGCCGATAGAATTTCTTTTTATAAAGCCGAACATCTGGGCAGATTTTGTGACAATTTTATTAATATGTGGTATAAATTTTAATTTTTTATCTAGTGTGACCCCCAGATCTCTAATTTCATCGAGTTCGGTAAGGTAAGTGCCACCTATCTCATACCTGGTCACGAGAGGTTTTAGTTTTCGTGTATATTTAATGTGAAAGCATTTGCTTGTGTTGAGTTTCATTTTATTTACATTACACCAGTCTAAAATATTGTTTAGGTCATCCTGAATCAACTTACTATAGTCGGGCGAGGAAACAGGATGATAGATTTTAAGGTCATCGGCAAACAATGAAATTTTACTATGTTTGACATACGTTGTAATGTCATTTATAAATATTAAGAATAAAATAGGCCCTAAGTGCGATCCCTGGGGCACGCCAGATAACGCGAAATAAGTTTCAGATTCGAAACCATTGACAACTACAGATTGAGGTCTTTTGTATAAATAGGACTCAAACCAATTCCACAACACACCCTCTATTCCAAAGTCATGTAATTTATCCAAAAGAATTGGGTGGTCAACTTTGTCGAACGCACTGCAAAAATCGGTATATATTACGTCAACTTGCTTACCAGCATCAACTTCTTGGGATAAATAGGAAACAAATGACACTAAGTTAGTTTGAACAGAATGACCATTACGAAATCCATGTTGGTGATCCGAGAGATATCTATCAACTAAATTGGCAATAAATGGGCATAAAACGGATTCGAAAAGCTTAGAAAAACATGATAATATTGAGATTGGTCGGTAGTTTTTGACATTTGCTTAATGGTTAAAAAGCTCTAATTTATTTTTATAAAAGCAGAAAACTTTCTTACTTTAGAGGCCCAAATTTAACAGAAAATCCGGCCCTGGTGTGATAAGATGACAGCTGTCACACCAAATCAAGTTGCATATTTCCAAGCACACAACACAGAGCCGCGTACACAAAGGGTTTGCCAAAATTTAGACTTCTTAAGTCTACTTGTGTTGAAAAATATATCTTGCTGTCGAATGCGAGGTAGAGTTTATAAGAATTATTTTTTTGGATGGATATTTGGCACTGCAAGGTCACAAGATCATCATATTGGGGAGTTTAAGATATAACTGCGATGCGCAAACAGGAAGTTAAGGGGCATCTGTTAAGCGGGAAGGACATTTGGTTTTTATTGCTTTCATAGTACAAAGGATGGATTCGCAAAAAAGCTAGAACGGAATAACGAAGTCAAATATGAAGCTACTTTTCTTACACGTGGACACTTTGCTTTGCATATCAATTTCAAATATAATATCAAAATATAATATCTAAAATAAATAAATCCCCAGACAGGCCCCAAAGTAAGCAGAGCTTGTGTTATGGATGACCATACAGCAAACTGGGGGGGAACTCAGAATAAACATACATATATAAATACAAACAACCATGACCCGAGAACGGTAAAGGTTGACTCTAACGCGGTCAACTCTTTACCTGCGTACCCTTTTTAGGTTTCCAGGTAGCGGTGACAACGAATTTGTGTTGAACCAGTCCAATTATTATTTTTATTCTATTTCTCTTCTCTATTTCATTTATTTTCTACTATTTTCATATTTATTTTTATCATATCTGTGTGTTTTCGTGTGTATTTGTCCTCTCTGTCGGTAAAGGTTGACCCTAACGCGGTCAACTCTTTACCTGCGTACCCTTTTTAGGTTTCTAGGTAGCGGCCTTCGGCGTACTACGGTTAGTTTTAAGTTTTTTTCCCCAGCCCCCCTACCGCTGGTAGGGAGGTTAGCCGCTAGGGTTCGCTAGGTTTATTTCATATAATTCCCTCCCTAATGGATTCGCAAAACATTATTAACTTCGCGAAAGCGTTCGCGCAGGCGCTCGCTGCGTCCGGCATCCCCATTCCAGACGAGGTCTTCACGCAGGCCTTATTAGCAATTAACGCGACCCTGGCGCGTTTAGGTCCCATTTAGGTCTTTACCAGCTCTCCCGCGTCTCCCGTTCCGTCCGATATGGACTGCGCGTCGGTCACGTCATCTCGCGCGTCGCGGCGTAAGCGTACCGCTCCCGGGAGCGACTCCGATTCCGATTCCGCGTCCGAACCGTCGTCGGGCGCCGCTACTTTACTCTCCTGAGCCTCCATTCACATTGGTCTCTAAACGCTCCAAGAAGCGCTCAAAGAAAATCACGGTGTCTTCAACACCCGATACCACCCCGGTGCCTTCAGCACCCGTCCCCGCGCCGCTTATGTCACGCGAAGTGACCGCGTCTCCGTCAAAGCCAGCGACGCGCTGCGCTCCCCTCCCACCGAAGCCTCAGCTCCCTCCGCCCGTCTTCCTCCGCGAAAAAGCGCGATGGACCGCGGTTTCTAACTTGTGCAAAGAGCACAAAATCAATTATCTCAAGGCAAATAACGCAGGCGAAACTATAAAAATCCAAGTCGCGACTATCGACGACTTCCGCGCGATTACTCGTTTACTCTCGCTTAAACAAATCGCATATCACACCTACGCCCTCCCGGAGGAGCGTAAGATCCGCGCAGTACTACGGGGCGTCCCGTTTGAACTCAGTAATGAAGACATTCTCGAGGACCTTAAGTCTCAGGGCTTCCCGGCTGAAGCAGTGCACAAGATGCACTCTAACCGCGGTAGGCGCTTTCCGTTAGCTTTAGTTATCTTGTCTAATACTCCCAACTCGAGGGAGATCTTCAGAGAGGCTCGCACAATCTGCGGACTCTCGAATATCTCCGTCGAGCGTCCCAACCCCCGTGGTCACCCTGGGCAGTGCCACCGCTGCCAGCTCTACGGCCACGCAGCGGCTAACTGCTCAGCTCCTCCCAGGTGCGTCAAGTGCCTGGATCCTCATATAACAAAGGAGTGCACTCGCACTCCCGAATCCACTTCCCCCCCTGCCTGTGTGCTGTGCGGCCAGTCTGGCCACACAGCTAACTACAGGGGCTGCCCGCGCGCTCCGCGCTCCTCAGCCAAGAGGGCCGCGCCTAAACCGGCGCCGCCGCTCACTCCCGCTAACTTCCCGCCGCTGCGCAACCGGGGTCCCCCGGAAGCAAAGCCCGTTCAGCCGACGCCTACTCCGGCTCTGTCTTGGAGGCAGCGTTCGGCCGTTCCGCCTGCACCTTCCCGTCCTATCCCAGCTCCTGTAGCTCCCGTAGGGCCGCGTCCTGTTCCGTCATCTTCACCTCAGTCATCGTTGGCTGAGGACATGAAGACCGTGTTCGACATCATTCAAAACGTCGACATTACGGAAATTTATGTTCTCGCACGCAAACTGCGAGCCGCCCGCTCTCCTCAGGAGCGTTTATTTGCGTTAGCCGAGCCTCACTCGCTTCTAAGTTCGTTATAAATCTTATTTTTTGTATAAATTCGTAAATAAGCAATATAATGTCTAGACCCGCAAATCCCGCGTCCGGTCGTATCAAACCCAAGGGCTTATCCCTAGTTTCTTTTAACGTTCGTAGCCTTAATACTAACCTTCCTGAGCTCAAACTGTTCCTTTAGAACAACGAGCCAGACTTATTGCTTCTTCAAGAGACGTGGCTAACTCCAAACCGCTCCAGGGGATTCACTATACCTAAGTACGCGTTTATTCGTAACGACAGGCCCAACTCCGACAAAGAAAAAGTAAAATGTCTTTCAGAAACAAACGTACACTTTACAAGGTCTGCGTTAGACCCGTCATGACATATGCCTCGCCAATCTTTGCCCACGCCAAACCCTCCCTCCTGCACAAACTGCAGGTAGTTCAAAACCTCTTTTGCCGCAGGGCCACAAACGCACCGTTGTACGTGCGTAACGCGGACTTGCATAGAGGTCTTGAACTGCCTACAGTACAACAACACCTCAAAACACTCTCTGAAGCGTTCTTCAAACGCTCCGAAACCCATCCCAATTCTCTTGTTCGTGATTCAGTCTGTAACGACCACCCCTTCCTGATCTGCTCTCTGATCATATAAGGGAATGTCATAAATAAAAATTTGAAATATATACATAAATATAATATAAAACCTAACATATATCTGTCAACTTTATTCTAATACTTCCTATTCAAAATATATATAAAGCCTTCAGTTATAAACTACAGAATGAGAAATTGTAATTGGCACAATATAAAGATTTATCAATAAAAAATACAATATTTATTTGGCGTGATCGTCTAAGGTTGGGTAGGACTCTTCGTTGTGTTGCATAGTAACCAAGTTCTTTTCCGAGGTATGTGACAAAGATAAGAAACAAAGAATCTTTTAAGAATGCAATGTAAATTATTATAGTAATAAAAATATATAATATAATAAATACATACAATATATATTAAGAGGTAATAAAGAACTGTTGAAATGGATTTGATAAATTAAAATGAATTGGAAATTTATAAAAAATGGGTGTGAGTAGGGCCCCTATCCTCGCCCTAGTCATGTGAGAGACATCCTTTCATTTTTTTTGAATTTCTCTCTCCAGGATTCACCAATCCAACACCCGAGTGTTAGTACTGAATAATAATGATAAAATAAAAATACTTTGTAAGTAAATAAGTTTATAAAGATAAGTAGAGGATGGAATATGGTGAGATTGTAAGAATAAATAAAGCTAACAATAAATTCCACAATCTTGAATAAAGTTATTTATATCACAAACCCAAACCTTGCAGATACTTTAATTTAATCTAAGTAGTGTAATCTCCAAGTTGGATCATTTTCGGAAGGGTAACTCTAATATCTATTTCATGATAATTGTTATTTATTCAGGCAAAAGTTTCCAAACCCAATTCATAATTCATTCCATGACATTTGTTAATTATTCAGCCAAGAAGTTCCAGAACCAACTCTCTCACTGAGGCTGATGCACCGGAGGGTCATCCTGTCGTAACACCAGAAGCTCAGATCATTGAAATTGATAACAGGAGACTTCAACCACTGTTTGGTCTTATGCCAGATAACAAGTCACAAAATGAACATAAATGTAGGAAAGAAATAAGAATTTTTAATATTTGTCAATTATTCAGCCAAGAAGTTCTAGATCCAACTTTCTGCGTGAGTCTGATGAGCCGGAACTCGTCCTTGTCGCATCAACAGATAGTCAGATCAATGAAAGTGAAACCAGAAACTCCCATGACTTTAGTATTATGTTCGTTAATAATTCATGAAATAAATATATTAATGAAGGAGAGGAATAAATAGATTTATAATTCATTCCATGACATTGTTAATTATACAGCCAAGAAGTTCATGAACCAACTTCCTCACTGAGTCTGATGCACCGGAGTGTCATCCTGTCGTAACACCAGAAGCTCAGATCATTGAAATTGACAACAAGAGACTTCAACCACTGTTTGGTCCTATGCCAGATAACAAGTCGCAGAATGAACATAAATGAAGGAAGGAAATGTGAGTTTTTAATATTTGTCAATTATTCAGCCAAGAAGTTCCTGAACCAACTTTCTCCCTGAGTCTGAAGAGCCGGAACTCGTCCTTGTCGCAACAACAGATAGTCAGATCAATGAAAATGGTTACAAGAGACCTCAACGACTGTGTGGTTGTGAGCCAATTGACATGAGGATAAAGGGAGAAAATAAAGAGTAAATAAACTTCACCAAGTTGGAGATTAGCACGCTGAGTGTGTTAAATAAATTATTTTGACTCAATCAAATAACCTTCTAGTATATCTCACCATTGTAAAGCATTACACACATTATATTTAGACGAATATAAACACGTCACAAATGAGCATTTTTAGTTTATCAGTACCTATAGATGTATTGTGTTCTGTGTGTGTGTGCGTAATTACTTTTAATACAAAGTAAGATAAAATATAACATGTAAGTATATATACTTACATATATAAATAAGTATATATAATAAAATACATATAAAGAATAAAGTACACGAAATATTGATATATAAATCAAGACCTTAAATAAATATACTATAAAAGTTAATTTCCCTGTTAAATTACCCTACAGTATTAAACGAAATAAACGCTCTTCTATAACAGGATTCACCTTCTAACGCAATAACGTAACCTAATATTAAAATACTCAAAAATTAAACTTTTATCTACGAACTGGCAGAACTTTCCTGAAAACGAAATTCCCTATTAATGTGTACTAAAATAAACACTCACCTAAAGACTGGACCCACGTTCAACACAACACTATATTCTATTTTTAAACAATTGAAAAACTAAATATTAAACTGGGTACAAACTGGCAGAACTTTTGGGTTACTTTCGTTTCCCGACCGAGACTCCAACTTCCATTCCCCGAGACTGAAATTCCGACTCCGTGCCTCCGGCCTACTGCCCTATTTATACCCAAAAGACCGAACTCCCTCCCACGGGGCACCATGCACCACGCACCTGCGACAATCTCCAGTCATATTTACCAACAAAATAAAAGAATGCACCCTTGAGTTACTTATTTAATTTAATTTATGTGTAACTACTGTAGAGTTATTTTGTTTAGCAAATAAATAAATAAATAAATAATGAATAAATAAAATCTATGTGTAAATGTGAAAGCATCATCAATTATTTTCCTGCAAATAATTACCACCCATAAGATCGTATCAACAACGGAAGAGAAACTTAATAACAAAGTAGGCGTCCCAAACTGCTATACTTTTTAACCTTTAGGAACATTAATTAGATGTATCTTTCTATGTCAAAATAGTACATAAATTCTGAGAACCAGATATCAATATTAAATTAATAATTTTTTTCTAATTTTTTTTATTCTTTAGCAAGGTAAATGAATTTAACTGAACATCCTTTTATGTGTAATTTTTCTTCCATTTAAAGATTCTATATATCAACAATTATATCTGCTAACATATACTAATATACAAACAGATATTTTTATGATAACTTGAGTAAATCAGTATTGACAAATCTATTAGCAGGTATATTGAGACCATACTTCCGCCCCATACACAAGACTCGAGCTTGTTCCGTCACAAGTCTCATATACTACTCCTGTCTTAGATTCGAAGTTCAAAGTCGCTAGGCCTAGGAATGCGCAAACGTACTCTTCCACCAGACTGTCAGCGGATCTCGAAGCCCTTCTGGCCGCAAATTCTAATTCTAACGTAAAATCTAATTCTAACGTTAATCCAAATTCTAACGTAAATGCGAATTAATTCAATTTTATTTTGCAATTTTTGATTTTTTTTTAAATTATTGACTTTTCATTTTGAGCACCTTCAGTGCTATGTATTCACCTTCAGTGCTTTGAGCACCTTCAGTGCTATGTAATCCCAGCGGGTGACCCCTTCTGGGCCCCGCTAGCGCGGCCTCTTTCTCCAATTGGCCGGGGCTCAGATGAAGGCTGAGTGGCAAAAAATTGCAAGAGCCGACAGGGGGTTTTTTAGCGGGTAGTGCTCATTAGGAGCTAGTCCCGGATGCCTTGTAACGCGCGCGAGAGGCATGCGGAAATGCATTTTTTTGCCTCCTGCCCAAACGGGGAACAAAAAAAAAAGACCCGAGAACATTTCATTCTCGCTCCAATCGCCGCCTGATACGGACGTTCCATGACCACTTTGAACGTCCATAACACCGATCGATCCCTTCCCGTTATTCAGTGGCGCTCAGTTTACTAACGTCACAGTATAGCGTGTTGGTTCAGGGAAACGGTTTTTCTGGGTTTTCTTACTCCCTCCGAGCGCTGTCGAAGTGATATTTTTCTTTCCAACTAACTCTCTTGGTTTTAAAGTGCTGTATGTGCCCAGCGTAAAGTATTCTGGTTTTAGTACAGAGGATACCTAATGGTGACAACTAATTTGCACTGATCCAGTTCTTTATTTTATGTATTATTTCCTTTCTTCTATTTTATTTATTTACTCTTGTATTTTCATATTTATCTTTATCATATTTGTGTCTTTCCGTGTACATTTGCCCTTTTTGTCGCTAAAGGTTGATCCTAACGCGGTCAACTCTTTACCTGCGTACCCTTTTTTTAGGATTCTAGGTAGCGGCCTTCGGCGTACTACGGTTAGTTTTAAGTTATTTCCCCAGCCCCCCTAACGCTGGTAAGAGGTTAGCCGCTAGGGTTTGCTAGGTTGTTAGGAATTCTAGGCATTCTTTATCCATTTATATAATTAGACCCAACCCCTCCCTTATGGATCCGCAGAGTCTATTAAACTTTGCGAAGGCCTTCGCCCAGGCACTCGCCGCCTCGGGTGTCCCTATCCCAGATGAGGTCCTAGCGCAGGCCTTAAAATCAACGACAGCGTTCCCGGCCCTTCGGGTCCAAACTCCGGCCCCTCAGGCGACTAACACCCAGACCCCTCAGGTCTTTAGCTCTCCCGCGTCTCCCATGCCCTCCGACATGGACTGTGTGCCGGACACGTCCTCGCGCACATCGCGTAGGAAACGTACCGCTCCCGGAAGCGACTCAGACTCCGCGTCCGAAGCTTCGTCGGTCGCCGCTACCTTAACCGGCTCTCCTGAGCCGGCGTATTCGTTAGTTTCATCGAAGCGCTCTAAGAAGTGCACAAAGCAAGCCTCGGTGTCTTCAACACCTGACACCACGCCGTTAATGTCACTGCGAGTGTCCGGGCCCCGTCGGTTCCCTCAAAGGCAGCAATGCGCGGTGCGCTCCCGTCCCGGCTAAGGCTCAGCTCCCTCCTCCCGTCTCCCTCCGCGATGGACCGCGGTTTCCAATCTGTGCAAAGAGCACAAAATTCAGGTTGCGACCATCGACGACTTCCGGTCTTTTACTAGACTCCTATCGGTCAAACAAATCGCGTATCATACTTACGCCCTCCCGGAGGAGCGTAAGATCCGCGCCGTCTTACGGGGTGTCCCGTTCGAGTTAGCGAACAAGGACATCCAGGAAGACTTCAAGTCCCAGGGTTTCCCAGCTGAAACTGTGCATAAGATGCACTCTAATCGTGGTAGGCGTTTCCCACTCGTGTAAGTCATCCTCTCTAACACTTCCAGATCGAGGGATATCTTCAGAGAGGCTCGCACAATCTACAGCCTCTCGAATATCTCCGTCAAGCCTCCCAACAGTCGTGGTCACCCAGGGCAATGCCACCGTTTCCAGCTTTACGGCCACGCAGCGGCTAACTGTTCAGCTCCTCCCAGGTGCGTTAAGTGCCTGGACCTTCACATTACAGTGCGGCCAGTCCGGCCACACAGCTAACTACAGGGGTTGTCCGCGCGCTCCGCGCTCTTCCGCTAAGAGGGCCGTGCCTAAACCGGCGCCGCCACTCACTCCCGCCAACTTCCCGCCGCTTCGAACCGGGCTCCCCCGGAAGCAAAGCCTGAGCAGCCGATGCCGACTCCGGCTCTCTCCTAGAGACAGCGTCCGGCCGCTCCACCTTCCCGTCTTATCCCAGCTCCTGTAGCTCCCGTAGGCCCGCGTCGCGCTTCCGTCGTCTTCGCCTCAGTCGTCGTTGGCTGAGGGCATGAAGGCCGTGTTCTACGTTATTCAACCTGCGAGCCACCCGCTCTCCTCAAGAGCGTCTCATCACGCTAGCCGAGCATCACTCGCTTCTTAGTTAATTGTAAATTTTTATAAATAGTTTAAATTCTTTAAATAGTAAATATAACGTCTAGACCTGCAAATCCCGCGTCCGGTCGTATCAAACCCAAGGGCTTATCCCTAGTTTCAATTAACGCTCGTAGCCTTAGTACTAACCTTCCTGAGCTCAAACTGTTCCTTCAGAACAACGAGCCAGACCTACTGCTTCTCCAAGAGACATGGCTCACTCCAAACCGCTCCAGCGGATTTGCTATTCCTAAATACGCATTTACTCGTAACCTATCCCAACGCCGAGGCTCACGGTGGCTCAGCTATTTACTATAAAAGAGGTTTCCATTGCTCTCCTCTCCCAAACCCTCCTCTCCTCAACATGGAGGCCATTGTGTGTAGGTTGGTTATGACAAGTCATCCGACCGTCATCATAGCTTCAGTCTACATACCTAGTGGCACCAGACCTATCCGTAGCGGCTTTGAGGCCATTCTCGCCCTCGGCCGTTCAGTCATTATGTTCGGGAATTTCAACTCCAAGCATACTGACTGGACGTGCCTATCGACCAACACTAGTGGTATCGCTCTCGTTAACATCACTGAGTTACTCGACTTAGACGTAATTTCTCCCGTCACTCCCACTCATTATCCCGACAACCCGAACTACTCTCCCGACATCCTCGATTTTGCGATAGTAAAGCATATCAACCTCGATCTCAGGTCTATCGAACCGCTCGATGACCTAGGCTCCGATCATCGCTTCGTCTCCCTCGTACTAGGACCGCCGAACGACAACGTTACGTCTCCTAAGACCTTTACCAAATGGAAAGGCTTTAAAAATACGTTAGTTTCAGCCTTAGAGGCCCCACTCTCCGCTCGCGATCTCACCCGACTCTCTAGATAGCCCGGCCAAAATAGACTCGTCAGTCAATTCCCTCACAGTCGCTGATTTAATAGCGACTGTGAGGGAATAGTCCCTTAGCCGTTAGCAATCTTATTAAAGCTAAGAACGCGGCTCTCCGGAGAGCCAAGCTTTATCCAACGCCCGCATATAGGTTAGCTGCGAATCAGCTACAACGTAAAGTTAGGTCTTGCCTCGTGGATCTCCGAGACGCTCAGATGAACGATCTCATGAATAGCTCCCCGTCCCACCAAGCTTATTATAGAATGGCGCGAGCCCTACGCGTAGACGCCACCTCTCACTTCCTCCTCTCACTCGTCTCGACGGCACTACCGCTTTCGAAGACGAAGAGAAAGCCGAATGCTTAGCTGACAGCATTGCCTCACAATGCTCGCCCAGTGTTTAAGTTCCAGCTAAGCGCCGTCAGCGCTAAGCTACAAAGTCCGGTGAAATTTAAAAGGCCCATAGGGCCATAAATAAACTGTCAATTTCGAAAAACCTCAACCCGCGGATCCCTCCCACATCCAGGCGGTGGAGGACGAAGTCCTCCGCAGGGGCTCTATCCCCATCACCGTGGACCCCGTCACAGTGTCCAATGATGAAATCTCTCTTCTGAATAGAAGTCAAAAGTCCAATAAAGGCTCCGGGTGCGGATGGAATTTCCAACCACGCACTTAAGCAACTGCCTCAACAGGTGCTTACCTTGTTAGCTATCATTTTCAATGCCTGCTTCGTCCTTAGCTACTTTCCAAAAGCTTGGAAAGAAGTGACAGTCATAGGCAGTCCCAAGCCGGGTAAACCTCTGAATATCCTGGCTAATCACAGACCCATCAGCTTCATGGAGTACATATTCAACGGCTTCTATCCGCGGCGTAATAAAACGGCCGCAGTTTTCTTTGACATAGCCAAGGCTTTCGATAAAGTCTGGCACAGCGGCCGCGTTTATAAACTTTATAAAATAGGCTTTCCGGATCACCTAGTCAGGATTTCTCAAAGACCGTACATTTCGTTTTAAACATGAAGGCACGCTTTCCACGCCTCGTACCATAAAGGCTGGAGTCTCTCAAGGCTCAGTCCTCGCTCCTCTATTGTACACCGTGTACACAAACGACATTCCCATTCTGCCGAAAGGCATCGAATTCGCCCTCTTTGCCAACGACACCGCCCTTTACACCAAAGGCCTCAGTGTCCCGGGTCTCATCACCAGACTCCAAAAGGCCGTAAAGCCCTCGGTGCATGGTTTAAAAATGGCGTATCGATGTGAACCCAGGCAAGAGTTCTGCGGTTTACTTCGACTGCAAACACCGTCGTATCGCCGACAATCTCCACGTTCGAATGTTAGGCATTCCCATCCCCTGGAAGCGCAGTACCAAATACTTAGGCGTCACCTTAGACCAGACGCTTTCTTTCAAGCCACACATCGATAGAGTTTCGAAACATGTTAGGTAGAAAAAGTAAAATGTCTTTCAGAAACAAACATACACTTTGTAAGACCTACGTTAGACCCGTCATGACATATGCCTCGCCAATCTTTGCCCACGCCAAACCCTCCATCATGCACAAACTGCAGGTAGTTCAAAATCTCTTCTGCCGCAGGACCACAAACGCACCTTGGTACGTGCCTAACGCGGACCTGCACAGATATCTTGAACTACCTACACTGCAACAGCACCTGAAAACACTCTCGGAAGCGTTCTTCAAACGCTCCGAAACCCACCCCAATGCTTTAGTTCGAGATTTAGTCTCGTATTGTTTAGTCTGTCCTTGATTCGAAGTTCAAATTCACTAGGCCTAGGAATGCGCAAGCGTACGAAGCCACCCAGCTGTCAAACGATCTCGAAGCCCTTCTGGCCGCAAATTCTTATTCTAATTGTAATTCGAACTAATTTAACTTCTTTTTGCAATTTTGAACACCTTCAGTGCTTTAAATTCACCTTCAGTGCTTTGAGCACCTTCAGCGCTATGAATTCACCTTCAGTGCTTTGAGCACCTTTAGTGCTATGTAAATCCCAGCGGGTGACCCCTTCAGGGCCCCGCTTGCGCGGCCTTTTTCTCCAATTGGCCGTCGCTTCAGATGAAGGCTGTGAGGCAAACAATTGCACGAGTCATTCAGGGGGTTTTTTAGTGGGTAGAGGCTCTAGTAGGCTCGGAGCGAGTCTCACATAACATCTTAGCACTTCTCCCAGGGCGGCAAAATTGCGGATTTTTAAGTATCTTCGCATGTGCTGCGACCGATGCAAGTGAGTAGCAGCTCTTAGCGCGCATGCATTTTAAAATAATGTTAATTTTGCATATCTTTCTTTTTAGTTTATTTTCCTCTCGCGTGATAACTATACAGCCTATAGCTATATAGCCCTATATATATACAGCTATATAGCCCTCGCGGTCGACTTCTTGGCTATTCCTGATATACCTACTTATTTTAATAAATAGGGAAGATTTGTTTGCTTGTTTGTTTATATGAATTACATATAATGGATAAACTCTGAAAGTACTAAACCGATTTAAAAAAATATTTTACAATTAGAAAGGTTCGTAATCCAGATGAAACATCTTAGAAGGCCGAGTAGCGTAGTGGTCAGTAACCCTGTCTCATACGCCGGAGGTCCCAGGTTCGAGTCCTGGCCGGGGCATTCATTTGTGTGATGAACACATATGTTTGTTCTCGGGTCATGGTTGTTGATAATTATATATGTATGTTTATTCTGGGTTCACCCCCAGTTCGCTGTATGGTTATACATAATACAAGCTCTGCTTAGTTTGGTGACATACAGTTGGTGCGTTTGGGGATTTAAAAAAAAAACATCATGAGTTACGGGACCTCTGGTTGGTAAATAAACAAAAAATATCAGGGAAATGTCTCTCTCTCAAAAACTCTTTCTTTATTACAAGAACAAGTACCCGTCCTGTACCTTTAACACTACAGTACACGCGCCCTATTTTATTACAAGATTGCTCGCATGCTCTACCATAGTAGAAAAAGTAATTATGATTTTGAATATAACTAAAAAGTGTGTAAAAAATAAAACAAATTTAGATGTGTTTCATCTTTATTATGAAATGTTATTCAAAGAAAAATTTACGCTTACTTTACAAATTAGAAATATTATAAGAAACTCTTATAAAATAATCTACTTTTTGAATAGATTGGAATCAACTTCGATAAAATAATAAAAAAATAATATTCTGACTTCTAATTCTCTTCTTCTTCACGTTGAAGACATAACACAGCTTGCTGATCAGGGCATATCCACCTGGCACATCATTTAACCACTTTTTTTGGAGTGATTCCGAGCTCGAGGGCGCATGAAAAATTTGCGAACTCTTCCTCTCTTGTTTGTGTGATAATGAAATATCTCATCAGACACCCCCAAAAGGCTTTTTGTTTTTATTTTTAATTCTTGAGGAAGATAATCAAGTGCCAAACGTCGCAGCATGAGGGGTTTAGCCAGTTCAAATGACAAGTTAAGTAGGAAATTTCGTCGTACTACAGTTTGTTGGTCTTTTTTTAGTTGATGGATGATCAAAGCATTTATTTGTACCCGCTATATTCAAATAATTTCAGACTAGGAGAAATGTAATATTTTGTTTTTGGTGGACATTCTGTACTACATAATGTTCCATTCTAAGACTCGTAAAAATTTCGACTTGTACGGTTCTATGAGAGTACAGAGTGAGGAACATCTTCATCAGATGAAACCGCAACATCTTCGCTTTCGAGGTCAAACATCTCTTCCTGTGTAGGTATCGACTTGTATGTCATCCGAGTCACTCTGGATAAGTTCGTCTTCATTTGTATCTTCTTCTAACCAGCGGCCATCGATACGAGGCTCCATTTTTCATAAGAGATCGCTAAAACCGTAATTGAAATGAATTGTATTAATAAAAAGACAAGCTATTTATTATATAATACTTATTTCTAAGTCAAAGTTTTATAAATTTCAAAATCATACTGAGAAGAATAGCGATTACATTATTGCTTACCTTAATTCACTTTTGTTACACCGATGCTCGCATGTACTACTATGGTAGAATGTCGATTTCGACGGAAAATTGTGCAATCGTACGCCCTCGCAGTCCCTTGGCGTAGCACTGACCTGTTGGGTTATATTGTTTCTGAGCGGGGGGAAACTCTTAAAATTAAGGAATGGCGCGAAAAAATTTGAGGGTGCTCTACCATGGTAGAACGCGCGTGCACTGTAGTGTAGAGTATACGGCAGACATTTCTATTTTAGTAACATTGGAGTGTAGTATAGAAGCATTGAAAATAATTGAAAATCGCAGTGAAAATAGATTTGAACTGTATTATTATGGTAGATTTAAAAAATTCTTGATAAGTACACTTAATGTAGATAAATTAAAATACGAATTTTCTGTTGTACAAATTCTTGAAATTCTATTGGCCATAATGGCCGGTTTACACGCGTTAAGTAGTTAAGTTGGTAACTAAATTTTAAGAGAAAAATTACGTGCAAAATGTCAGAAACAGAAGTGCCATGTGGTAACTTAAAATTTAGTACGCAAGTGATTAAGTAGATTAGGATTCGTTCTATTTTTCGTATAAGTAGGTGGGCGGGGCTTCTCACTTTACACGTTTAGTCGTGATTTTTGAGTTAACTGCATTAGTTGACAAAGCCGGTGGCGGCAAGAGCTCGTATTTATTTGGCATTAACTCTTTTTTTAAATGTCGGAGTGGAGTTTAGTTTCAACTTTAAAATTTGTTGAAGAATATTTAAAATAGATATGCTTGTAGAATAAAAATTTTGAAAAAAACATTTTCTTGTAAAGATTTTAATTTCCGAATAAAATTCTTCTCTGAATTTTTCCAAAATCACGTTTACCACATATCTAAGTATAGAATTGACGAATTTCTTGGCATTCATCACTGCTCATCTTCATTGAACTTATGAACTTAACTACTTAATCCGTTTGGACACAAGTGACATGTAGTAACTTAAAACTTAGTTACCAACTTAACTACTTAATACATGTACACCGCGCATAAGACAAAACTGTTAAGTACAGATTAAGTCATAACGTAATACTTGGTGGAACGACGTTTAAAACCGAGAAAAGGTAAAATTTTGTCTGAAATATCGAGAATCAATTGCCAATATAGTTCGTTCCTTTTTCGGCTTGAAGAATTAAGAAATTATAGGCTAAGGAAGTTAATATTATTAACTTCCACTAACATAAAAAGTAGTAATTGATTATTAGTACAAATAAAGTTCAATAAAAACATCAAATACAGGATAATATATATGATTGACTGCTTTTTCTAATAATATCGTACAAAATTGCAGATTTAACTCCTATCCGATAAGGCTCTACAAAAAATGTACACATGGCAGGTACAAGGTACAAGTAGGTACCTTATAAATGAATGAAGTCACAAAATTCGACAGACTCATTACTATAAAGAATGTAAAGTCAATGACTTACTTCCTATCAAGAAAGTACTTTACATACAGTTGTAGACTTAGTCATAAGCTATTGTATTATCAACATGCGGGTAGAGGTCTTGTTACCTACATGTTTCCTGTAGACAACTAACAAACTTTAGATTATTGAAAGGTAAAAGCTTTGAATGATTAATCAAAACGGGCTTTACAAAAAAAAAATATTATGTCTTTTTGTGTATGTTTACATATTTGTAAGCTCTTTATAAAATAATTGGCTGGATACCGACTCAGTAAACAAGAGTATCGTAAGCGCGAAAAAACAGTTAAAGAATCATTGAAATCACTTATTTCTCAGAAATAAATCGATTGAGACGAACTAGATCGATACATCCGCTGATTCTTGGCAAAACAAAGTGTAACTTAGATAACCTAATGGGTATTACGCAATCACTTTAATGCAGGAAATGATAGGTTAGGTTTGACTGAAGGTTGCGGTGGTGGATGGCGCGCGGCAGCCCCCGGCCGATGGGCGGCGCCTGCGCTGCCGAAAATCAGCACTTTCCTAAGACTTTCTCTCGGAGGTGCGAATGGCATATTCGGGGGCTCGCGCTGGTTATTCAGTAGCCGGCGCCGCATGAGTGTACGCGTCGTAATCGCGGCAACATCGATCGAGTGCAGCGGACATTAGTGATATTCAAAGCACCTGCATGGTGCTTCCGCGCAGTGCAGTTTATAAGCGGGGTGCTGGGAGCGGTGGCAGGAGTCTCGACACCGGCAGCATGCGCCCGCGCGCGCCCATCACGGCGCTCATGGTGCTGCTGCTATTGCACGCAGCCGCCGCCGCACGCCTCACTGTAAGTCTACCAGTGTTTCTATCTGTTCTGTCACTGAAAATTCGGAAAGTGAAAAATCTTTTGTGTAAATAAACTCAGAACGCTCAGCTTATTTTTAAGTCTCAAACAGTTTTAACTTTAGTATTTAGGTATTTCTTTTCTTTTACTCCTTTTACATTCTTTTACAGCCCACCTGTAAGTGGCCAATGTAAGTGGCATCCGCGCCTAAGCACAACATTAGTCATATGTGTTAAATTTATTAATAGACATTTTTTACGTATGATCAAATTTTCGGATAACTAAAAAAAACTTCAAGCTTCCGTTATGATATCAGCAGTTGATAATGAGAAATATGATATACAGAGCAAGGAGAAATATCTGCCTTCGTAATTTCCTGGAAATGAGGGCTTCCGGACCAATACCAAATTACGACTAACCACGAGCGTACGATGCAAACATAACTAATTTTCCTCAAGAGCTGTATGTTGGAAGCTTCCTGTAAAATTAATAAAGAGTCGCGCAGAAACTTCAGACATATAACACGCAAAACCTAGACAAGAATTTTAATACAGCTTTATTGCTTTGTGAAATTAATAAAACCTGACATCATGCACTGAAGGATGTGAGTAGCGTAGTGACACTGCCTCGTAAGCCGGAGGTAACAGGTTGGAGACGTGGATTTTGATGGAGATTGTGAGACATTAATTTGTGTGATGAACACAGATGTTTTTACTCAAGTTATGGTTGTTGATATTTATATATGTAAGTTTATTCTGGGGTCAACCCGGTTCGCTGTAAGGTCATCATTATTTGGGGCCATACAGTTGGTGTGAAAAATACATAATTTTTTGTATTTATACCTTTTTTTCTTATTCGCGTATTATCTCTTTACCTAGATAATCAAAATAAATTGCATTGATTGCGTTATGGTAATAAGACCGCCAAGTGGTCACTTTGTAACTTACTATCGATCGACGTATGAATATGGGTCGCAGTGTTTTTCGGACAAGGCAGTGAAGTATAAACTCCTTCCTCAGACGGAAGAAAGCAAGGGGCCGAGAGGGCTCCGCTACTAAATTTAGAAAATCGATGACCTACTTTATGACTCTATCAAGGTCTGTTATGGGACTACCGGGCCACACTTGTGAAGGTATTTTATTTGCAAGTTAGAGTAATATTTATTTCCTTCCCTCTTTTGTTCCCTTTGTAGTTTTGTCACATTTGCACTATATATAAGTATAAAAGTTTCAAGGAGTGTTTTTTCCAAGAAAAAACAAGTGAATTTGAAAAAAACAAGCAAATATTTTGTGGGCTTTTTGTACTAATTTAATGTTACTTTATTTCCATGTAACTATTGTTGGTATGATTTATTTCTACATATCATTGCCTGGGACGGTACTAATTTACTGAACTGCGTACTTCGTGATCTACATTTAGCTTATAAAACCAAAATTTTTACGTGCTACCAAGAAAAATTTATCCCAAAAGCTAAGTCCAAAGGAAAAAATCAGTGCGCTGCAGTTTTCGCACTAATTATCACATCTTAAGTCCTGCAGGCACGACGCCAAACTGTAGAGATATCCTGCTGGCTTTGGCCTGCTGACAACTAGAGGGCGCCGTTCCCCAGACATGATATAAACATGGACAGTGTATTAAATTATTATTTATTATTCTTGTCTCACTCTCAAATTAGTAACAGTTTTTAACAACCTACTATACAAAACTATGAAGAAAAATAAAACAGGTTATGGCAAAATAACGGTAGATACGCTTTTTTCCTAAGTTACCTCATGGTAGTTGTCAATTCGGTAATAGCTATTACTACGAGTAATACACTTTCACTATCGAGCACACTTACCACTGGTATCTGGTGCATGCTTTTATTTTGCCAATTATATTACATAATTTGTAAATAATACATTTTGGCGTGATCTTTCCCGCACGGGATCACGTAGCTCTTGCACAACGGCGGAACATCACGTAGATTTTCAATAGGTTTTGGTCATTCATGGCTCTAATGATTTCACGACCTGGTTACGAACGTAAACTGTATTTCTTTTGTAGGTAATTGACGGCCTACTGCTGTGCTGTTGGGGGCCCTGCCTAAATTCCAGAAGTTCCTGGTTCAAATAGTATTTTAAACAGACTTTTGTTTGATTAACGCACATACTTTTTATGTCTAGATTGCTGTCGCGTCGCTATGCCGATGACGTGGGCATTATGTCTGCAAACAGCTACTTTTTCAAAGATCAAACTACATAAATTCCATTAAATATATAAGATAAAGCAATAATACATATAAAATATTAATCTGTCGACTGTTTTGTTTCATTCGAAGACAGCGTGTTGTATCCTTTTTGGGTCATTGATACATACGAAGTTTTCATAGTATTTTCCTAACTTCTCTTACAATTTATCTTTGAAATACCTATTTATTTGAAATAAAAATCTAAACAACATAAACAAATAAATACTCCTTATTCATGTGCTAACTTTAAATTTTAAAAAATGTTTAAAATGTTTAAAAAGGATGGCAATAATAAAGGCTTTGATAGTGTACAACGTGTCGTGAATCACTAGTTACTAAAATACACCACGAATCTTGAAATGCTTGATACTTTAAAGTTTGAAAATCCTACTATAGTTTTTGATTTCTCAATTTTTTTTTCATTTTCCTACTTTGTTTTTATCTTATAGCGTAATCAGTATTTGATTAAGATAAAGTCAACGATTTATTGATTTATTGTTAGGCTACGTTTGTCAGTTTGAGAACACTCCACGTGCCCGTTAAAGAAACTATAGAGATTCACTTTCATTCGTCAATTCACCTATAGCTCTATCTAACAACAATGACGAAAAAGAAAATTAGTAAATTAACTTTCCCCTTTACTTGGCCAAAATGCGCTGGCGACTAGGAGCCACTTAGCTGACTCATGTGGAGCCGATCTCGGTTTCACTTGCTCCCATCAGTTACTCTGACTTGCCGAAACGCAATAATATAATTTCGTATGTCGGATGTGCATCATCCAAGCCAAGACAGGTAATGACTGATGACGGCAACTTAGATCATCAATCATATAAAGCTTTGTTCTGTAATGACGGGAAACTAATTAAAAACATTGTAAAAACTTACTTTCTTTCTTTCATTCATGGTTTGAGACGTAACTTTGGTATGTAACCTTTGAATATATGAAAAAAGTTGATGAACTTTTGCTTTCTTTAATAATGTTCGAAAAGTACGCCTATCATAAATCAATTCAACTTCATATCGCGTCCAAACTGTATAACGCATCGCTATTCAAACAGTAATCCATTGTAGAGGGTCACAGACCGACGTCCTTGGTGGAACTGTCGACTATTTGTTCAGGACGAGGCATATCGTACTTACTCATGCGATATAAATACGATGTAAAAAACGTTCAAAACTACCATGGGAATAAAGTTGTCCGCATCTGTTTTTATCATGGGATAATATATTATGCGATGCGTCATACAATCTTCATATTAAGGTGCGCGCAACGATTTTTACGAAGGATATTATTTTGGATTAGTTTTGGGTTGACAATTTTAAAAAAATTTAAGAATATTCAAATTTTTGATCAAAGATTAAATTCTGTCGGAAAAATCTCTACGTAAATAAATTAGATATTCAACAAATAGAAAGCCTTGAGCCACCCAGTTCGCCTGCCAGCTTTGTGATCCAATTGATCTTAATACATACTCCACATCTTATTCATATTGTTATTAGGCTTGTCCTTGATACCCAAATTGATTAAAGTGTTGACGAGCTGGTTAGCTGTGGGTAATGTTTTCAAGATAATTGATAACGAAATTAAACTTTAAGTAAGTCATGAGGGGTTATGGATTCAAATAAATTTGCTAAAAGTTAGTCTTAAATTTTAGGAAAATGAACATGTAAAAGACAAAACATTATTTAAAGGAAGGTATAAGTGCCTAGGTAGGAGATGTGATGTTAAATATCCCACCGAACATGTGTTTAGTCATTAGATCCTGTTTGACTTTGTTCATCTCTGTGCTAGGTAGGTAGCATGTGTCCGAGAATGAAGTAAACAAACAGACGGACATCGTTTCACTTTTAATGTACGGATCTCGGTCAGTGTGGAGAAATTAATGTTTGCATTACATTACATCTAGTGAGTCCTCTGGTACGAGTCGGGGTCACTTGTTTTTGTTCAATTTGTTATTTTCTCGCACATACCACGCTGAATAATTCCAAGTATCGCGCTCGGGTTTTTTGATTGACTACTTGATATAAACTCTCCTTTGTTTTCCTAGAGCTCCTAAGAAACCGATCGATGTGTATGAAATGTTAAATGGTTAACAATATCTCGGAAACTATGAAGCCGATTTGCACACATGAGTGGAGAAGAGTTATCATTTGATTTGTGGACAGGCATGTGATATATTCCTCGTAGGTAGCAAAGACACGTTCTTGTGTAGGAAGTAGGTGTTCTAGAATGTCGGCTGTTAAGAGATTGTGACGCTTCTTCCTTTGTTTGCGTACTTACTCTACCCAACTATGAAAATAAAAGGCAGTTTTTAAAATTGGGAGAACAATAGGCTATTCGACTAGTTTTCGAAAAACACCTCACACTATTTTGTGATGTATATGGGCCCTAGAAATTATATTGACTTTTATTACAAAAAAATATTTAAGCTGTCAAATCGCTTGCTTCAGCAATATGGCGTCGAGACTAGCCTGTCACGCCAGAAGCCGTATGTCTCTTGACTTGCAGTGCATACAGCATGCACTTACAGTAACAACATTTTTACATGCATGTGACGTCATTTAAAACTTAGCCAATCAAAACCGTTTATTGTCTAGATGTTTCAACTCAAAATAGATAAGTTTATTTCGTTTTTTTGGAGGAAATATTATGTATAGTTTATACCTAGTAATGCGAATTGCTTTTAAAATACATTATCGATGTGGATGGCAAGAAGTATTTAATTATTTTTTATATTGTCAAATACCCTATTGTTGTAGTAGGAAGTATTTTTATCATGTGTTTGGAATTGAATTATTCCTTTTAACATATAATTTTCCTCTTACTCAAACTGTACAAATACGTAACGAGTTGAGAATAGATCTTCATGAATAGATCTTGTTTCAAAACGAATTTGTCTCCCATCGTCGTGTTCGCCATTAAAATATGTATCTTTAAATGTTACATAGAAAGCATATCAAAAGAGAGACGAGAGACAGAAGTGACCTGAGGAGACGGTGCCTCTTGGGCAAACAGCTAATCATGGGCTAGAACGTATGTTAACGTTGAACTTACGTGAAATAATAATGAAATCTAGTCATTACTACCATTATTATGTATATTGTTAATTGCATTGCAACATACAATAGACTTTCTATCTTTCATTTGTGTCTTAAGGATATGAACTTGACAGGCATTGCCCCTAGAGGGCTGGTGGACGCCTGGCGCCGGCGACGGCAGCCCCGGCTCCGACAGCGACACCGGCGACGACGTGCAGGTGGTATACCTGCCGGCGCTGGTGCCGCGCGAGGCGCAGTCCGCCGCCGACCGCCCCGACGACGTGCCGCTTAGTTACAGCTTTGACGCGTTTGGACGGTACGTTGGTTTTTGTTCTATTTTATTTAAATAGGTCTTTGATGTATAGATTGCTTCTAAGAGGGTAATGAAAATGTATTAGGTACCTACTCGTATTGTATTAATGCTTTGCCCTTGGATTATTCGACGGCCAAGAGGCGCAGTGCGATGTAGCCCTGCCTCACACGCCGGAGATCCCAGGTTTGAGTCCTGGTCGCAGCCTTCATTTGTGTGATAAACGCAGATGTTTATTTTCGGGTCATAGTTGTTTATATTTATAAAGTTATGTTTATTCCGAGCTACTTCAGTTCGCTTTATGGTCATCCACAATACAAGCTCTGCTTATTGTGCGCTAGTAAAAGTAGGTAGGTAGGTACAAGTTGTAATTTCAATTTAGCAATGTTTAGATACTATCTTCTAATAGATAACTTTGATACAAGTCTGAGCTTATGAAATATATGTAAGTAGATATGAATAGCATCTTATTCATTGTATTTGTCAAGCATTAAGTTAGGTAATTATCGTATTGTGTGTTATTTCAAAGTTACCTATACAAGATGCATACTTACAAATAGATAATATTTTATGAATAACAGTGAAACAAATACAATAACTTAGAACAAACACATGCTTGCTTAGTGATGAAGTCGCCTAGGGTCACTATATTTTTTTCCTAATGTTTTGTTTATTTGCCAAAAAATGTATTTGTTTTGTATTGTATTGTACCCTGTTTCGTTTTCAGGAGCTTTGATCTACAGTTATTACCCAACCGGCGGCTGGTATCACCCGCGTTCCGCGTGTGGACGGAGCGCGGTGCGGAGGCTCCGCTGGCGCCGGTGGACACCAGCTGCCACTTCCTCAGCCACGGACCTGGGGCCATTGCAGCCTTCTCCGCCTGTAGGAATCATGCTCTTGTGAGTCTTGAAAAGATATATTGATATCTTCGGGGTTTTAATTGACGAAGTGAATGTGTTCTGTTTCTGATGTATTTGGTCATAGATGATGTACAACTTGGCGTCAAATTGTGGTTCTGTGTAGTTTAGAGGTCGTGACTGTAAATTCTGGAACTCAGACATACTTCTGTTATAAATGTAGATGTTTGTTTGGTAGCTTGTATGTGAATTTGTTTATTTATATACGAAACTATACAAATTTCTAAGTTTCTTGAGATTATCATCAATCAACAATCAATCGAGCTAAATAAATTGATACTAAAAGACAGAAAAAATCTCAAGGTACATACTTGGAATTCCAGCATGGCCTTATTCTCGTGGACAACTCGACATACGAGGTGCGTCCGTTAGCGGGGTTGGGGCGCGCGGAGGACGGCGCAGGGTCGCGGGCGCATGTGATCCGGCGTGCGCCTCCGCCCGCGCCGCCGCGGGACGACGCGCGGCCACTGCCACCCCGCGCGCGCCGCACACCGCGCCTGCGACACAAGCCCGCGCCCAACGGATACACTGTCGAAATAGCCGTATTCTTGGATGAGGCGGCCTACAAGATCTTTCACCCGTTTCTGAACTACAATGAAGCTGATCTGAGGGATATGCTGTTAGCGTATATTAATGGGGTAAGCATCGACTTGTTTTATTATTATTCATCGATTTGGAAACTGGAGAAATTCGAACTGTACCATGGTGATAACGCCACATTTGACTTATTCCACACTACAAACTACAAACTACAAACTATTATTTCAAAGTATTAATGTTGTGTATGTTAATATTTCATTTAAAGAAACCTACATAGGAAATTTTGGCCACATCTATCGAATCTAATGTGGTCTTAGGTTTAGTTCACAGAAAACACTCTTCTAGACCTCTGCCCACAATGAAATCAATATCATACCATGAACAGTTCCATAATTGGTTAGGATAAGGTTTTTCCGAACTGGTGGTAGAGTCAGGCTTTATTTGACGTCAATAAGAACAAGTAATTGTCAATGTTGACACATAAATATTTGAATTTAAATTTGAACCCTTACCCCACCAAAAAGCGACCGTCAATGAAATGCAATGTTAAGCAAGTACACAAATAATATATGCAATATTTATCGTTATAGAACAGCCTATTAATTTAAGTTTTGGCTCTCGATTCGGTCCACTTCATTTGGTCCCGCGGGCCGAGTTGATTAGTTCCCTTTATGAAGCGGTCGTTTGGGTCCGTTTACTAATTATTATAATTTGTAACGACAAAGACAAGAGAGTGAATTTAGTGTATACCTCAAAATCATACTAAAATTAAAGGTTTTATCATTCAGTAAAATTTAAATGGTATATTAAGACAATGATATTACGATTTAAACTATTTATAAAATCCTATAACAAATAAAACATCTGTTTTTTTTTAAACTAGTAGGAACTTGAAACAGTTTTCAACTTAAATATGAAACAACTAAAATTTTTCAACCATCTAAATATACTTTTTGGATTTTGGAGTTCATCGATTTTGATTCCGTGATCATGGCGCTTAAAAAATTGCCGAAATATCGGTAACTGGAAATTGCAAAACAAAATCGTGGTAAGCAAAAATCCCGTGAACACCGTAAAAAACAGCATATGCTTCTTTAGCGAATCACATCACATGCGCCTTGACGATGTCACTGCAGGGACACTGCTTCACCTAGTACAGGGGTTTTTCAGGTTATATATCCGACTCTACCAAAATTGGCAAATGACAGTAAGCAGATTTGCTACATGCGTCCTATTAAATTAATAGTTCCTAGAAGCAGCGTTACAGCGTAAATCGTATAGATTTTTATGTTCATATTGTTTGATCGTATCAGTTATCAAACAATATGTACATAAAAATTACTATTAAACAATAACTAGTAATTTATTTGATAAACTATAATTATTTAGAATTACTCATTGTCATCAAGTAGTCATCAGGATCACCCAGCGTTTCGAAATTAACATCGCTTAACTGCTGCATTACCGACGCTTTTTCAAATGTAGAATCAACCATTTAATCGTTATAAAATCGTACTACCCTGTACTTCCAGGTCCAAGCCTTGTACCAGCACTCGTCTCTGGGAACGCACATCCAGCTGTCACTGGTGCGTCTGACGCTGCTGCGGTCGCAGCCGGCGGCGCTGCCCGCAGTGGGCGAGCGCGGCCGGTTGTTGGATGCCTTCTGCAGCTACCAGCGCAGCCTCAACGTCGAGGACGACGATGACCCACAGCATTGGGACATGGCACTACTATTGTCCGGGTTAGACAATGATTTCAGCTTTTGTAACTTTTTCATAAGTGTCAAACTAGCACGCGGTTTACCTGATGGCAACTGACATCCGTTTACAAGCATATCATTATATTTTGATTAATGATGCGTTGCCCATCGGAGGTTTCAGCCAGAATTTCTTTTGTTTCTGTTATAGCACTTGTTTAATGTCTATTTAAGCCTTTGTGCTGACAACATCAGAAAGTATTGTCTTTTGTATCGAAAATAATGTTGATATTCATATAAGAGTATATTTGGTAAGCAAAACATCTATATTTTACTTAGTTTCTTTATCTTTATTATCCGACTTCACAAAAGAAGGATATATTGTGGTGATCACTATGAAAAATAATATAATTATTTTGTGGTTTAGGTTAGGTATCATAGAAATTCTGTCATCCATGAGTATTGAAAAAAAATAATATAGCAGAAATGAATAATATTTTTTATAGTACTATTCTTTGGTTTGTCAGTGTAAAATGTTTTATTCTGTGGCCTTGTTTGTTCGTTCTTTTAGCCGAAAGACGTTCTCTGCGTAACAAAGGCCTCTCTGAAGGATATCCACACCAATCAATCTATTGTCATTTTTCTAACCAAATCTATCTTGTGACCTTTACTAGCCAAACGGCCATCTGTACTTCAAGCCGTGCCCTGCCCAAAGCCACTTCAGTTCTGCGATCATTTGGAGTATGATATTGAACTGTGTTCATTGCTTTGTAAATGACTTAGAGCTTCTTTATGACGATCAAAGTTGGCGACCACGATTGACCATAAACCTTCTAAAGATCGTATCATGACATTGATGTTAACTTCAACTAGAAGATAAGTCGATGCTTCTCAAACGCAGCTAACCGATTAATTCGATGATTGAGATCTTTCTTAAAGTTGGAACTTGTGGTATATGATGCTTGTTGTAGTTTACTAACATAATCGTTCTCAACTTTAAGAGCAGAGTCTCCAACTTTCCGGGGGCAAGTGCAACATTGGTCTTGAATTCGATAACGTCAGCAAAATGAAAGTGGGTAATATATGCGCTTTGCTGACGTTTTTGCATCCTGGAACGCGTGCATCGGTGAGCAGCAACCGTGATATTAAGTACATCATGTTGCCCGACACCACCTATAATTGACTGACACGGTGGCAACACAAGTGAGAGAGCAATAAAGTGTTTTTATTGGAATTTTCTAGGATATCCATTAAAATTTCTAAATATGACCACGTTTTTGTTTATAACGAATTCTTATCTGCACTTATTCCAGGCTGGATTTCTACGCGGACGAGGGAGGGCGACGCAACACTGTGACAATGGGCCTGGCGCCAGTGGGGGGCGTGTGTCTTCCCGCGCACGCGTGCGTCGTGGCCGAGTTCGGGGCCACCGACGTGTTGGGCCGACCTTACCCCTCCGCCGGATTCACCTCCGTCTACATCCTCGCGCACGAGATCGGACACAAGTCGGTGAAGTTTCTGCTTGATTTAAAACGATTAACGGCTACCTGATGGTAGCTCAGTTCTGTATAGTTAGAGACGGCATTCAGATAATGGATATGGAGACATCATTCCGTCTGGGATGTTGAGGTGTACTTAAATGTACAGCTGCAAATTATTATATATAACTTTATTGCCGATTCTAATAGGAACATAAATTGCCTAAAACCAACTCCTGAGTTGGGTGAGGATGATATCCCTGCAGTATTTTCAATACGACTGTCGTGGAATATTTTTTTTGGTAATATTTAACTACATGTTTATGTCATAAATGAAATAAAATTATAATGGAATGTGTAAATTATTCAGTAACTTTCAATAGCAGGTGCCTGCTACCTTCAAACATAACCAAAGTCACGCCAATCGAAGTAAGTATTGCTCACCCATTTCGAAAGTGACACAATTCACAGACTCTCAACTCCGCAGCATCAAATGTACAGTTTGTTTGATAGCAGTGGATGCTAGTTTGGTGTCATTAATTTTATAGATAGGCCATAGATTTCAAGTTAATGCATAATTTTCAAGAAACTAAGAATAAGATGAGCTAAACCACGTTACACGCCTATTCCAGCCTGGGCATGCACCACGACGGCACGGGCAACGGGTGCGCACGCGACGGCCACATCATGTCCCCGTCGCGCGGCACGCACGGCGAGGCTACGTGGTCCTCTTGCAGCGCGCAGGTCGCTAAGGACTTGCAGTACGTTCTTGATAATCTAAGGACGAGACTTCTTGACGCAATCATGGCAAATGTTAGGCACATAGCTGCATGTACCAAATTTGGGGTCCAAATAAGAGTCTGTAACACCCTAAATTCCTCAATAGTACCAAAGTGAGGTGAGAAGAATATAAACCCTCAGTAATGTAATTAATAAAAAAGCAGCTTTGAATCGTTAGTAGCGTCTAGCAAGAAAATAATTTCGATTCGATTTTTTGCATTTTCTAAGAACATTTACTATAGTAGTGTTTATATTTTTTTACATCATCAGAAAGTAGAGATTTCAACGAACAAAAAGTACACCGATTTTTTGAAACAAGCTGATATTTTGATGCGAGAATTTTCGATTGAAAATTAGGGTATTTTTTTTTATATTAAGTGAAAATAAGGTGAAAAAATAAATATTTCAAATCAAATAAATTACAGTATGTTTGGGGCATATAAAGAAAAGTTTTCAACAAATTTCGTAGAAAAAATATTTTTTTGAAAGAGAGCATTATGAATTTTTCACATACATTTTGAGGTTATGTGAAAACATTGTAAATATAAAGGTTGTAGAGCTTTCTATTACCTACAACTTTGCCATTTAACTTTTTTTCATAGGACTTATAGTTTTGCCGGAAATCGAAATAAACACTTCCCGAACTCAGATCGCCCGTAATTTATTTTTCCTTTCATTTTTATTATATTCCCCTCCTTTTCCCAAGGGGTTTCATCCTACTATTATTGTTTTCACTTTATACCATTTTTAAAGGCTTCAGCCCTGGTCTATTAGTGTAACACGCCATAAATAATTTCTAAAATATTCAATTTTTCAATGACTTCATTGCGTATATCATCGCGTATAAAACTCACATTTAGATTTGCAAAATCAGGTGGGCAACGTGCCTTCTGGACGCGGGCGACGACATCGATGTTCCGACGGAGCTGCGGCATGAGCGGTACGGCGGAGCGCCGGGTACGGTGTGGGGCGCCAAGAAACAGTGCGAGGTACGGAGGAGCAAGGAATTGTAGTAAATTATCCTAGATAGGGATTTAATGTAGTGTATTTGCTCATGAAAATACATACCTATATAGAAATAGGTACGGTGACTAAGAATATTTATATTTAATGATACCTAAAAATTTTGCGGCAAGATTTTGTGAGAAGTGCTGGATGTTAATGATTTAGATCAAGGATTACTCTAAAACACACGCTCTTATCGCAATGAGGATGTTGTGACGCTATCAGACGTGTAGCTGCGGGAATAATCAGATAAACTTAAGATAAGCTAGCTGGAGGTAGCGTTGTGAGCTTCCGCCCTGGACACAACCTTATTTTGGTGATTCTTTAGAATGTATATGTAAAGCCACCATAAACCGGGACTCCACTGACGTTCAACTTTCTCCTGTTCACCAAGCCTCTAACACGAGTTAGAGGCTTAGTGAACGCCAGTGAGAGCCGGTGAGAGCCAAGTGCTTTCACGACCAAAATCAGGTGGCAGTGGGAATATATAAAATTTCCTGACATCACCTATGGGACCATGGATAGTGGTCTGTTCACTGTTGTTGGAAATCCCAAAGTAAAACTTACAATAAAACACTTATTAACACTACACAGCACGTAAGCTCACCATTTTCTTACCTTCACATTTACAGATATTGCTGCGCGACCGGGACGCGGCACCAGCTGCAGCCGCGCCGGCGGTCGGGCTCTGCGCGCAGCTGGCGTGCCGGTCACCGCACCGCGCTGGCTTCTACTACGCTGGGCCCGCGTTGCCTGGCACGCCCTGCGGGGATAACATGGTGCGGTACATGACGATTATTTCATAGAACCCGAGTACATAGTTCGATTTTTATCTAAAGAACTGAGATTCAGAATATTTTGTTCAAGGGGTGGAGCCTACGTATCCACAAACTGTACGAGGAAAAGTAGAACATTATGATAACCTCATTTAGTTTTTTTCTCTAGTTTGATTAAGAAACCCCGAGTTTCCTTGTACAGCTGTAGTAGAAACTGGATATATACGCAGTCTGGAAGTAGCCAACATTCCAAATAGCGTATTCCTGAATATTCTTAAAAGTATTTGAAAATATTTCCGCAGTTATACCTAAAAATTAATTCGTAAGTAAAGCATAGGAGCACGATGTGTCGTACTTAAGCTCCGTCGATATAAAGCCCTACATGCAGACAATATAGATTGGATTTCGTATCATACTCTTCCGTATCTATGATAGCAGTTGAATTATCTTTAAGTCCCTTGTCTAACTGAATATTTAAAGCAAATCATGATTCTGGTAAGAGGTTATATATGGGTGCTTAGCATGATGGCGTATTTTATTAATACTATGACAACGTTAATATGAGTATTAATTTCAAAGTGATTAACGATATTAACGAATTAAGTGCATAATATATCTGTAACTTCCGTAAAGTTCACGAACAAAATGTACCTCACAACTATACCTAGCTAAATACTTATCAGACACCGTAGGTTGTGTACCACAGCTTTGCTTGAAAAAAACCTTCGAACTAGTAACTTGCGATACTGACACACACATCTCTCACATGCTCCATACTTAGCGCGAGTCCCTCGCACGCATCCCACTAATTTCAATTTGTATTATTTTGTGTGTAAAAAAACCTTGCTCCGGTTAGCCCTTTTGCACCAGAGATGAGCTAAGCGGGGCTAAGCAAACAAAATAGTTCTTTCATTTTGTGAATATCATACAAGGCTGATGGAAAAATTGAGGTATGGTGTTGAGTCTTTGTGTGTGTATCTTAAGCAAGTTGGAATACTATAAAACAAAATTCACTCCTCACACAAAAACCTCTAAACATGGATTAACAAAATCATTACCAAACTCCTTAAACTGACAAGCATAAGGCTGCTCATCTATTCTTCCGGCAGTGGTGTCAAGGTGGCGACTGCGTGGCTGGCGACCTGCCGTCCCCCGGCGAGGGGTCCGCAGACGCAGGCGGAGGTTGGAGCAGCTGGCAGTGGGGGCCGTGCCGCTCGGGTTGCACACGCCGCGGTAAGGGAGCCCGTGAGCGCCGCCGCACCTGCCCCGTTACCTCCAGCTGTGGCGGTCCCGCGTATGATGTGGTGCTGTGTGATGATGTTAAGGTAATTGAACGTTTTTTATGAGTTGTTTTATTTTAACGGATATTTAATGATTGAATGCGATACCTCGAGATACTCAGGGTGGTTTCTTTGTTGATCAGCCAAGTTTTACCTCCATAATTTGGTGTTCTAGTAGTTATGTTTGAGATAAGTAAGTCACAAAATCAGACATTGAAAATGTTATTCTTAAATGGCTCAAAATTATATGTCTTTACCTCATTTTTTGTTTTTAATGCCATTTGTACGCAATAATATCTCGTACGCAAATTACCATTGGATTGGGGAAAAAAATTCATCAGATCCGTTCCATTCAAACATTTCGATTGATTTTCAGCATGTCAGTATTACGAGTATGTGCATATGGGCGGCTCTTAGGTATGTTGGTAAAATTCTATATCGATATTCAGTCACAGGCAAAGGTTATTCAGTTATTACATATTTAGCTACAATAGGTTCCAATGGTTGTTGAATGACATAGAACATCGTTTGGCATCCGATTTACTGTGCTTTGCAGGTGACATGTAAATAAAAGCCTCCAAATCGCCCAATAAAGACACAAAATGTTTTCAGTTTCACCTATTTAAGGCTCGAGATATGTGTCAATAACCATCTTATTATAAAAATATCCTTACGCAGCGTGTTCCTTTCGGACGTAAACGAAATCCTATTATCTCGTATTGATGATTATACTTACAATTAGACTACTTATGAGGAATATATGGTAATAATATTGTTGTTTGTTGTGCATCTTGAAAATGTGTTAGCAAAAGCAAGTGGGCCTCCAAGCACAGCAAATTAAAAAAAAAATCTCTTAAAATCTCTAAAAGACCCTAACGCCTAGTCACTTTCTATTTCTATTGAACTGACAGAGACATAAAGAAATATTTAGCCTAGTGCTAGCTAGTTCAGAGCAGCGAAAGTGGAGTTTACTGTGGTAAATATGATATTACTTTTCGAAGCCTCCTTATCCTTATATCGAAATAGTTGATCTTAAGTTTGAAGGATAAAAAACTGAAAGTTTTAATTTCAATTTCATTATCTTTGAAGTCGTGAACAACCAACCATAACAGCCTTAATAACCCCACTGCAATGACATCAACTACACTCAAGATTATAGTCCACCACCTTTGAATACCTATTGCGGGTTGATAGACTTTAGATACACCTCCGGAACGACTTCTTAGGTGTGTTTGTAGGTTTGCCTTCACGATGATCGAATTTCCTTCACCGTCAGAGCAGTCATCTTAAAGTACGTAAGTTGTATAAACTTATTAGTCAAAACAAATATACCTTAGACAAATAAACTCATTGGAAACATTGACTTTTATTTTCCAGGTATGCGGCAAGAAAACCCGGTCGGGGGCTACTGCGGTGGCGGCGCGGCGCTGCGCGGAGTACGCGGCGCGAGTGCCGGCGCTAGACGCAAGAGGCGGCGGCTTGCAAGCGCCGCATGACCCTAGTCAGTACCTTGAACAATTCAATAACTTACTTACTGTTGATTGATTTTAAGTACTCCTAGCTTAGGTCTGTATTAATCAACCTCTCTCAAATCAGACTGTAGCCGCAGTAGCGAGACATATTTTATGTGTTGTACCGAAACATGGTCTTTCTTAGTCTCAAGATGGCGCGCGCACTTAAGTCAGATTTAATTGTGTGAGTTTCAATTAATCTATGATCTGTTTTCCTGAAATTGATTCATTTTATAATTATAGGTACCGAGAATAGCTTAAACCCGCGGCTACACTTGCATATCCCTGGAACACAGTAGTGTATTTTATCTTAATTAAAGGTACCGTTTGTCCTCCTCTGTACTCCTGTATGCAATGGTAATGGGTGGAGCAGTTTAAGTGAAACGTTCAATAATTTTCAAAGAAAAAACTTTCTTTTATCACAATTTATTTTCTGTTTCTTCATATCGGTATAATTACCAGAACTATATTCTATTTTCAAACCACAACCTCGGAAAGATTCTGTTTATTATTCAAAATCTGAGTGCAAAAGTTATTACATCAATTAACGTGGAATTTTGTTTTTTTAAATTTGAACCTTTCTATTCATTAATTTTCTATACCGCCAGTCCACTAAAGACACATTAATTAAAACTTAAAATCACGGAAAGCCCCAGGTCCAGACGAAATACCAAACAGGGTTCTGAAAGCTCTCACACTCGCACTTATACAACTGCTAGTAGTTATATTCAATAACTTACTAACAAACTGCTCCTTTCCGCAAACGTGGAAGGAAGCGATTGTCATCGGTATAAGCTACCGTCCTATTAATCTGCTTAGTGCGAGAGGCAAATTATACGAAAGGATCATTTTGAACAGGCTCCGAGAGGTCATTCACTCCAAGCACCTGTTACCGGACGAACAGTTCGGCTTTAGGTCCCGCATCACGGAGCAAACCTTGGAGCAAAGGAACGTAGGACGAAAACCGATAGGCATGGTTGCGCTTTTCTTTGACGTGGCCAAAGCCTTTGACAAGGTCTGGTACAACGGCTTGTTATTCAAGCTCTTCGGACTAAGTGTTCGCCTCAGCCTAAGTGACAGCCTCGTGCACATCATAAGATACTTTGTACAGTGTCGAACCTTTCGTTACAGATTGGATGCTGCATTCTCTAATCCCCGCCCTGTATTAACCGGCGTCCCTCAAGACTCGGTACTTTCTCCGACTTTATTTTCACTATACACTAGTGACATGCCAAGGATGGAGAAATCTACTTCGACCACGCTCCCCATCATCGTATCCCACTGGCAATAAGTCAGCTGACTACACAGCCAAACCAGACGCGCGCGTTCTTTACAGGAAACCGCGTAACGTTTAAACAGATCCCGAGGACGCTATTACAACAAGAAACGCTGGCGTTCTACTTAGAAATAGGGCAACGTGGCATTCGAATCGCCTAACCCTACGGTGGGCCAAGCTAACGCGGCTTACGCATACCTACGGAGTATCTTGCTGGTTCTTTAACTATACACAATATGTCATATCTATTTAACAATAATAAACGAATATTTGTTATGTTTTTGCTCTAAATTAGAAGGATAAAACTTGGCACCTTATTGTGTATAGTCACAGAGCTTACAGTTTTACTAGTTACTAGGTAAACTTTCTAACTATTGAGAGATTCTCTTGACTGCAATTTTGCATAGATTTTAAAGAAGGAGCACAAGAAAAAACTGGTGTGATAACGACCAATTTTTGAACGTGGTAATTAAATAAGCTCCTACATACTACTTATAGAGATAGGTAGGTTAGTTTTTAGTTTTATAGGTTAGTTAGATTGTCTTATTGTACTTATTGTCTCCTGCTACATGGAATATACCTACCCATAAGATCCTAACGAAAATTTTATAATATAAACATTGAACTTTATGATCTGGATATTGCAGATGCCTATTTAATTTGATATCAATTAACACATACAATTTTATTTATATACCTTTATTGCACAGTTCGAAACCTATTAATGATCAACATTTTCAGACAAAAAATCATTTTTCCGAAAAATAATCTATCTTGTTCCTGATTTCCAGCTCGCATGTGGATGGGCTGCGCGATTTTCTGCCGGCGAGCGTCTGGCGGCGGATTCTATGCTCCTAGAGTGGAGCTCAATGACGCTGGGTTGGACCCATACTTCCCAGACGGCACTTGGTGTCATAATGATGGTACCCAGGATTACTACTGTCTACAGCATCATTGCTTACCTGAGGTTAGTCGAACTTTATTGTCGAACTTTCCTGCTAATTTTTTTTTTTTGTTCCCCTCCGCGGGAAGGGCAGGAGGATAAAAATGCCCTGACGCATACTCTGGCGCGATTCCAAAGTTATGTGGGACTCGTCCCGACGCCTACCAGGACCATACCCACTAAAAACCCCCTGTCGGCTCGTGCATTTTAGCCACTCAGCCTTCATCTGAGCGACGGCCAATTGGAGAAAGAGGCCGCGCTAGCGGGGCCCAGAAGGGGTCACCCGCTGGGATTACATAGCACTGAAGGTGCTCAAAGCACTGAAGGTGAATACATAGCACTGAAGGTGCTCAAAATGAAAATCAATAATTAAAACAAAAATTAAAAAATTGCAAAATAAAATTGAATTAATTCGCATTTACGTTAGAATTAGGATTTACGTTAGAATTAGAATTTACGTTAGAATTAGAATTTGCGGCCAGAAGGGCTTCGAGATCGGCTGACAGTCTGGTGGATGAGTACGCTTGCGCATTCCTAGGCCTAGCGACTTTGAACTTCGAATCTAACACAGGAGTAGTATATGAGACTGAATCACGAACTAGAGGATTGGGATGGGTTTCGTAGCGTTTGAAGAACGCTTCAGAGAGTGTTTTGAGGTGTTGTTGTACTGTAGGCAGTTCAAGATCTCTATGCAAGTCCGCGTTACGCACGTACCACGGTGCGTTTGTGGCCCGGCGGCAAAAGAGGTTTTGAACTACCTGCAGTTTGTGCAGGAGGGAGGGTTTGGCGTGGGCAAAGATTGGCGAGGCATACGTCATGACGGGTCTAACGCAGACCTTGTAAAGTGTACGTTTGTTTCTGAAAGACATTTTACTTTTTCTACCTAACATGCTATTAAGGCGGCCTAAGTAGTGACGAGCGAGTTTCGAAACTCTTTCGACGTGTGGCTTGAAAGAAAGCGTCGGATCTAACGTGACGCCTAAGTATTTAGTACTGCGCTTCCAGGGGATGGGAATGCCTAACATTCGAACGTGGGGATCGCCAGCGGGACGACGGCGTTTGTGGTCGAAGCGCATCGCAGAACTCTTTTCAGGGTTCACATCGATGCGCCATTTTTGAGACCATACACCAAGGGCGTTTACGGCCTTTTGGAGTCTGGTTACAAGGTGCCGAACACTGTGGCCTTTGGTATAGAGTGCGGTGTCGTCAGCAAAGAGGGCGAGTTCGACGCCTTTCGGCGGGATGGGAATGTCGTTGGTGTACAGAGGGGCGAGGACTGAGCCTTGAGGGACTCCAGCCTTTATGGGACGAGGCGCAGAAAGCGTGCCTTCGTGTTTAAATCGAAACGTACGGTCTTTGAGAAACGACGCTATTATCCTGACTAGGCGATCCGGTAAGCCTATCTTGTAGAGTTTATAAACGAGACCGCTGTGCCAGACTTTATCGAAAGCCTTGGCTACGTCAAAGAAAACCGCGACTGTTTTATAACGACGCGGATAGAAACCGTCAAGTATATACTAGACGATTCGGTGGACTTGCTGAGGGCAGGAGTGTTTAGCGCGAAAGCCGAACTGATGGGGAATAATGAGAGGATCGCCATCCGTTGGAAACAGATGGTTCCGCATTCGAGAGAGTATGACTCTCTCGAGAAGTTTAGACATTGCCTTGAGGAGGCTGATGGGTCTGTGATTAGCCGGGACGTTCAGAGGTTTGCCCGGCTTGGGAATGCCTATGACTGTTGCTTCTTTCCAAGCTTTTGGAAAGTAGCTATGGTCGAAGCAGGCATTGAAAATGATAGCTAACAAGGTAAGCATCTGTTGAGGTAGGTGCTTAAGTGCGTGGTTGGAAATTCCATCCGCACCCGGAGCCTTTTTGGACTTTTGATTCCTAATGAGAAGCAAGATTTCGTCATTAGAGACTGTGACAGGGTCGGCGGTGATGGGGACAGAGTCTCTGCGAAGGACTTCGTCCTCCACCGCCTGGATGTGTGAGGGATCAGCAGGTTGCGTGCTGGGCGAGCATTGTGCGGCAATGCTGTCAGCGAAGCATTCGGCTTTCTCTTCGACTTCAAAGGCAGTAGTGCCATCGGGACGAGTGAGAGGAGGAACGTGAGAGGCGGTGTCTACGCGTAAGGCTCGGGCCATGCTATAGTACGCTTGGTGGGACGGAGAGATATTCGCCATGAGATCGTTCATCTGAGCGTCTCGGAGTTCCGCGAGGCAAGACCTAACTTTACGTTGAAGCTGATTCGCAGCTGTTCCATATGCGGGCGTGGGATATTTCTTGGCTCTCCGGAGAGCCGCGTTCTTAGCTTTAATAAGATTGCTAACGGCTAAGGGTTTGCCTTGCTTAGCAACCTTTTCGTTGTGACTGATGGCTGAGTTGATAGCATCAGTGAGAGAATTTACTAATGAATCGATTTTATCCGGGCTATCTAATTGTTCGGGAGAGATCGCGAATGGAGAGTTCGGAGCCTCTAAGGCTGAAACTAACGTATTTTTAAAACCTTTCCAGTTGGTAAAGGTCTTAGGAGATGAGACGTTATCGTTCGGCGGTCCTAGCACGAGGGAAACGGGACGATGGTCGGAGCCTAGGTCATCGAGCGGTTCGATAGACCTTAGATCAAGATTGACTCGCTTGATAATTGCAAAGTCGAGGATGTCAGGAGAGTAGGACGGGTTGTTGGGATAGTGAGTGGGAGTGATGGGGGATATGACGTCTAGGTCAAGGGAGTTAGTGATGTCGAGGAGAGCGATACCGCTGGTGTTAGTCGATAGGCACGTCCAGTCAGTATGTTTGGAGTTAAAGTCTCCGAACATAATGACTGAATGGCCGAGGGCGAGAATGGCCTCAAAGTCGCTGCGGATTGGTCTGGTACCACTAGGTATGTAGATTGAAGCTATGATGATGGTCGGATGACCAGTCATAGCCAATCTACACACAGTGGCTCCCATGTTGAGGAGAGGAGGGGTAGGGAGAGGACAGCAGTTGAAGCCTCTTTTGTAATATATAGCGGTGCCGCCGAAACCGTCGGAGTTGGGCCTATCGTTACGAATAAACGCGTACTTAGGTATAGCGAATCCCCTGGAGCGGTTTGGAGTAAGCCATGTCTCCTGGAGAAGGAATAAGTCAGGTTCTTTGTTCTGAAGGAACAGTTTAATCTCGGGAAGGTTGGTGTTAAGGCTACGAGCGTTAAAAGATACTAGGGATAAGCCCTTGGGTTTAATACGACTGGACGCGGGATTCGCGGGTCTAGACATTATAATTTACTTATTTATGATTTTATATAAAAATAAAAAAAAGAATAAATTTATAATGAACTTAGAAGCGAGTGATGCTCGGCTAAAGCAAATAAACGCTCTTGAGGAGAGCGGGCCGCTCGCAGTTTGCGTGCGAGCACGGAAATTTCGTTAATATCGACGTTTTGAATAACGTCGATCACGGTCTTCATGTCCTCAGCCAACGACGAGTGAGGTGCGGATGACGGAGAAGGACGCGGCCCTACAGAAGCTACGGGAGCTGGGATGGGTCGGGAAGGTGCAGGCGGAACGGCCGGACGCTGCCTCCAAGACAGAGCCTGAGTAGGCGTCGGCTGAACGGGCTTTGCTTCCGGGGGACCCCGGTTGCGCAGCGGCGGAAAGTTAGCGGGAGTGAGCGGCGGCGCCGGTTTAGGCGGGACCCTCTTGGCGGTGGAGCGCGGAGCGCGCGGGCAACCCCTGTAGTTAGCTGTGTGGCCGGACTGGCCGCAAAGCACACAGGCAGGGGGGAAGTGGATTCGGGAGTGCGAGTGCATTCCTTCGTTATGTGTGGATCCAGGCACTTAACGCACCTGGGGTGAGCTGAGCAGTTAGCCGCTGCGTGGCCGTAAAGCTGGCAGCGGTGGCACTGCCCAGGGTGACCACGGGGGTTGGGACGCTCGACGGAGATATTCGAGAGTCCGCAGATTGTGCGAGCCTGCTAAACTGTTATGGTTTGTTTTGTACATCGTCAATAGATGCTATCACGAAATACAATTGTTGGGAGGGGCGTTAATGAACATATGTATGATGGTTGTTTATAAGTGTGGCTCAATGACGCTGGGTTGGATCCATACTTGCCGGATGCCGCAATTATTGTACTCAGGACCTGTAGGTAGGACAGGTAGTCTGTACCATCATTGCTTATCTGCGGTTGGTCGAATTACGTGATGGTTTGTAGTGTACCATTGATATTTTTGCATATGATGAAATAAAATATTTTTAATTTTTAAGTACCAATTGCAGTGAGCTTCGAGCTGAAAATTGACAGGTTTATACTGCTGAGGCTGTTCGTCTTCATTTCTTTTTTTATCAAACAGCAGTTCTACATGTGCAAGGGAAGTTTTGTTTCTAATAGGTATATGGAAATTAACTTCAATGAAATTACATCAGAACTATTTGCTAAATTTGTTTTATTAAATTGTATTAATTACGAACATATCAATTGGTCTGGACGACCAATGCTGACGTAGGATATGTGAATCGATCCATGAACTTTCTGGAAGATGATCTGAAGTGTTTTATTTGGGTCTGGCATCGTAACTGCACGCGGTTTTATACGTTGCTCCATTTTGGAAGTTAAAGCCTATATCGATCAGGTTCACTAAAAAGAACGAATGGATCGTGAGAAAGTGACAGAGTGATGGAATGACCCGGAGCCGTAGCAAAGCGGACGTCGTGGCGAATTATCTTGGTTATGTTTTGGTAGAAGCAATTGGATGGCGGCTTCAATAGGTCAAGCAAAGGGGTCCTAATTTGTTTGGTGCGTTCGTCAGGAGCTTGTAACGTAACTACCGCTGTTTTACTTTAAGCATAGGTCCTAACATTTACTGTTGATCAGGTAGGTACAGGGAAATCACTATCGAGACGTTTACATTTGCAGTTGTGTACTGTCAGCACACATATAAATAAACCAATACTCTTATATTTTTTTGTAATTTTTATAGCCAGGTACTTCATATGAAACTAATAATATTAAACGATATTAAAATAGTGAATTTATATTGAACCTATTTTTAAATTCTAAATTTATTCAACTCCAGATATTTTGCACTCATCCTCATCCTCACTTGCACCCGATTAATCATTTGTGGTAACTATGATTTGTTCTGATATTATATCTAAAGCCTCATCCGTGCCTTGAAATTTCTTTGCCTCTTTAATAGCATGTAGACATGCCACAGTTTTGCTATTGAATTTTTCCTCAGCTAATGTCATTATAGCACTCATGTTCATTGTGAACTTTCTTTTCCCATTTTTTTCACAATCCTCCATATATTTTAAATACGATTAAACTGAGGGTAATATGACGGTAAATGGAGCACAGTATGACCGTGCTGTCGTAATATTTCGTCTATCTTATACTCTACAAATCTCGCCTTATTTTTTAGAATCAGTTCATGTAACTTAGGCTTAAGCATGTTCGATGAATGTTCAATATTTCTAAACGTCTGCCAGTCAATCATTTGCAAATTTTTAGAATTTGAATTCGGTGCATGATTTTGAATTGAATTATGATAAGGTTCATTATCATAACAACGACACTGTTAGGTTTAAGGTTGGGTATTAATTGCATTTGGATCCACTTCGATTAATTATCATAATTTATATCATGGTAATCATCATTATCTTTCCATCAATTGCGCCAGCATCGACGATGATCAAACGGTTGCCCTTTTATACATGCTGCTTTAAACCAGAAGTGTTTCCATCTGACCTAGACTTTGAGAGGGTATGTAATGTATGTATATACCGATGAGGTAAAAACAATTGGTCGTTTTGTTCACGATATTCTGCAATTTTTATGACATAGTTAATTCGCAAGTATTGAATTTCGTGCTTTTCCATAAGCAGTTTGCGGTTATCTTTCGTTGGTTTCCATTTAAAACCCAATGACATGACGTGTTTTCGTAACGTGCTGACACACCCTTTATAATCTATTTCTTCTTAAAATTTTGCGTGTAGTATTTTCATCATCGGAATTTCTTTATTTGTCATGTAAAAGTTGTGGATTGTTCTCCGAATTACTTGTTGATTAAAATCATCTATTCTAATCGTAGGCTTTCGATTAGGTTTCATTTTAAGTGATTTAAAGGTTGGTCCGTGTTCTGAAGAATAACATTTGCTTTCTGATAGATGACGGAAGTCAATGGTATTCCGGTTGATATAGCAACTAATTGAGCGGGAGTCACAATCCTGTTGCACAATTGAATTTTGATTGACAATATATTTGCTTCTTCAAAATGTAACGAACCTCTTTTTTCTGACTGTACTAGGAAATTTAAATTTCAAGTTTAGAATTCCTGTAAATATACATGTACCACTAACGCAAATGTCTCGAAGTAATACACCTGTTTGGTTTTTTCTACTGTAACTGTAACAGGCAGAATCATACAAGAGTTATTTACTCGTAGATGAATCATCTTTACAAGTTTATCTAATCAAAGTGACGGCGCATAATAAATCCTGTGTAAAAACACAAAAAAGTGGAGTTGGAGGACCTAATGATAATTATGTTATGCGAAAAATATATGCTTTTGCGGTTTTTTATATCGATAAGTGTTTCCTATCAATTACATTTCTGCATCGGAACTGTAAAAAATTACACTGATATGGAGCGACGACGTTGTTTAACCAGAGAAAAAGTTTGAAAAAGTGAGAAGAAAAAAGTCTGGCTATACAACAATGCAACATGTTTACTTATGCTAATTCTGTGGAGTAAATATATTTTGTATTTTTTATTTCAGTGCCATAGTTGTAAAAGCGATGATTCACGTATGTTTCCTGAAATTATACTGCATATACGTGCATAACTGATATATTTATTCACGTCACACATTGTACCGTTAATTAAATATTATAATTTTATACTGACTAGGGAATTAAGGGGGTATTACACTGTCATGGATGTAATACCCTTGATCATATATAGGATCCTATCTCTGAAAAAATCGAAAAAGGCTCAGATTATGGATTTACCCGCCAGAACCAGGAGATGGCTTCTTTTTTAAATACAGCAATGTAGCCAACAATATTGACCTACCTACAATAAATACCTATCTATGATCCTTGATATACCGTCAATAGTGTAAACCCCCCTGAGACGGGGAAACGCATCTATTTATTACATTTATAAAACTGAAAAAATATAGTAAAACTTCGATGACTATTGTCGCAATGAACTACGATAGAATTTTAGATATTTCACAACTTCATGAAATTGTGATGCTGGTGGCGAGGCTACGAAAACTGATATGGAATTTTAGCAAAACGTTCATAGAGAACTTTAAATAACTTATCAACCGTTAAATGCTCCTAAAGCCTTTGTACACAATTGTAGAGAAACTATTATGTCGGCAGTTGTCGCATACAAACAAGCAGATATCTCCGTGACCTCTGTATAACTAGCTTAACATATGCGTCAGCTCACGTGCTCTTTGCAAATCTTTATACCTAATAATATACGTACTGTAAGATTTTCTTTTGTTTAGACAATATGATAATTCATGAGACTTATTCAATGGCATATCTTCTCATGCTTAAATTATCTATTCGTAATCTTAAAAACCAAGGTTGCGATTGTGATTCTAGCGGTACTACTTTTATGTATTCTGTGGTTCTATTAAAATCGTAATGAAATTAGGTGCTCACTGAAGATAATATAAAAAACCCATGCTTTTAAAGATATCGAATAAAGTGTTATTGTCTATGATCTGACAATAAAGAAGTTACCTCGTCAAAGAATCAGTTTAAAAATTCTAATTATTTGTCATTAAACTACAAATGAAACGGGACTTTCTTTATCCGCACATGATTCAGCCAGACTAAACTAATCGAATCTGAAGTGTCTTAATGTTTAAAAAAAATTATTAAAACCTTTAAAAGATTAGATAGCGTAACTTTGAATACTACAAATACTAGAGGCTTTCTTTTACAGCTATTACTTAAATGATAAGCACTACGGTAGATTATGAGTATATTATTGTAACCAACTTTTCTTTTTCAAGTTCGTCACACTTTGTTTAATAGACAAATATGCGCCTGCGATTATAACCCTAGTCCTGCGTCATGCTTAATTTCACATGTTTGTGGGTTAGCAGTAAATCGTTCGCTAATTTGTCAAGATTTATCTGGACGTTTAAATAGGCCTTGATAAAACACACGCGGTGAGTGACGGAGGAAACCCTGTTTGCGTTAGCTTGATAATACGATTGATAAACAAGCTGTCTAGATTTACACCGGGCTGTACAAAAGGTTGTATAGAAAAAAAAATATAGTTACGTGTACCTGTAAGATGCCTTTTTTCAGATAATAGGTTTAATTATAATTTTACTAGACAGTTTTCAAATGGCATTTTTTCCGTCTTTTCTTTTGTTTTCCCTTTCAATGGGTAAGTAACGGTGTACTGAATTTTTCTAAATAAATGAACCATATTTAGATTTCAAGGGGAGTTGAACTTCGGAGGTTTTACCTAAATCTCACTCTATTAAATATGTATTAGATATTACTCCGAATAACTAAATAAAAATTGGACTCTTCATACAAAATAAGCAGCTGACCATTAGCATTTGAATGAACAGTCAATTGTTTTTTTTAAATTGTCGCTGCATGGGATCTTTGAGAAAATCACTCAGAATTGTGGATTGAGCCCAGGAGTCCTTTTAACTAACGGTAAAAAAGTCACCCGGCATACGTTAATAAGTAATTTAAAAATGTCAATTTAATCTCGGACCTCGTTCTTAGTAGGTCACTAGTTAAGATGTAGTTGCGACACTTCATATCGTCTACCCAGGTGTTCTTCTAATGCCGGAAACAACGAAGGACAAAGTATCATATTTATTGTGGCTAATCAATATAAGTACCTTGCCTATAATATACACGAGCAAGGCACTGTCTGGCACATTCATTGTCTGCCACTAAAACCTTGTATAATTGGGTATATGACAATTTTTTTTTATTTCATATTTAAATAGTTTATCAACAGTAAATAAATATTGCAAAAGTAACTGTATGTTTACAATCAATAGTTTTCTGGATACAGCGATGTGTTCGAGTGTGCCGCTGCGAGTCGCCGAAAAACGCTCCATACAAAACGTTACTGAGCTGTGACGTCACGACTTGTGAATCATACTAAAATTGTATGGGCGTTTGGATAAAATATATAATAGCTACGTAGATAAAGCGTTTACATGCATACTGTCATAGTAAAAATTGTTATGTTTAATGTCAGTAAGCTAATGATATTTAAAAATTTAACATATACTATAATAAGATTTTGCTTCTTTTTTTAAGTTTTCAAATCTATATAATTTCGATATTAAATTCAAAACTATATTTTTCAAAACATTGTACCTGTCAAAATAACTAATATTTTATAAATAAATTATAAAAACTTGCATTTTTAAATGGTGTCATCTACCCAATTACAGAGCCATTAGTACATTCAAATTCAGGTTACCTTAATTATTTTAACGCCATTATTTCGGAATATTAAATCCAAAACAGAACTTAATGACGATATTAATAATTAAAACCCATTTTATTTTTATACCTGGTGGTATTAAAAGTTACTCGTCTTCGTATTCATTCACGTAAGCACATACATACACACGTACATACTCGTTATCTAAGAGAAAATGTTGAGTCTCCTTTAACAAAGATATTTCCTTGCAATATTTATAAAATTACCTACAATCATGCCTGGGGAGTGGTCACATATGAAACCTCTAGATATGCAGGCATTCATATTAACATACTCGTACAACTTTGCTATTATTCCATCGGTTATAACTAATCTAAAAGGTCTTTTTTTTAATATGACCGGTTAATGCGACTCCCAAAGGAAAAAATTACTTAATTTTCACGTCAAAAATAATATCATGATAAATCAGACGTTACTTACTGATTTGTATGTGAGTCCGAACTCTATAGATCATTTAATAAACATTAGAAATCAATCACACTTGTCTCATCCTACTGTGATCAGAATTTCAATTAAGATTCTATAAATCTCATTGTTAATCACTAGAATGTTGAATAATGTAAGATTCAGGAAAACTTTATAATCACAAGGTAATTAAAAACAAAATTCTCAGTTTTGTAACAAACCATCAGTGGCAATAAAATGTTTATAATAATTTTATATTCAGCCATAACTCCAGTTTATGTTTCTTTTATTGTGTAAGTTCATCTTTCACTGTAAGATTACGTCATTATAGATTTTCTAGAAAAGTATTGCAGAAAGATAGATACTTATCTTACTGACAATATACATTATTTTATACTTACTATAGATGATTTAAAGACCTCGCAAAAAGTCAAAGTATTCTCTAAGTATAAATGTTTCTCTTCTGTCCATCGCCGTAATGTTTTAGACCTAGAGTTAGCTTAAATCGAATTGTTTTTCAATTTACATTTAAATTTCCTTCCACAGAATTTCAAAATGACGACTCAGTTCCACATCTGGGAGCTGCCAAGCCAGGACATCGGGGGTCCGTTTAACGCGCGCGCACGCTCATACGATGCGGACCGTGACGTCAGCGCCGCCATGCGGGCCTACCTGACCCTCAATGACGCTGGCGTACCCATCCAGAGATCAGCACTGGCACCGCACTTCGACGATGAACCCGAGGGCAATTGGGAGGACCTGGATTATGTTGAACTGTCCCCTAGAGATCAAGCTGAACTGCCTGCTAGCGAACAAGAAGAGGATTAAACATGTTTTGTGGGGTTGCTTCGGTTTTGAGTATCGCAATCAATTTGATACTTTGATATTAAGAATGCCAGATAGAAAAGAAACACAGTGTTATTGGAAAAATATAGGAATTTGTAAATGGGGTAAACACTGTATATGCATTTAAATAATTGAATAAGTGTATTTTTTTCAAGTTACAAATGGTTTGGTAAAACTTACTTACACATTAGGTAATGCGGGTTTTTACTGAAAAGTTATCTTGCCAAATGATATCACTAAGTTCTTTTTTATAAATTATTTTATATTTGAATACTTTCTATGTCATAGTTTTAAGCTTTGTATAAGATACTTATAGAACAGCTTAACTAAATGTTCAATAACAATGATTGAATATGAAAACATATATTCGAAAGTTGACATAATCATTGATCAAACATTAAACAGTTACAAATTCATGAGAGTAAAAATGTAAAATAGGAGCCAAAAACTTCTTACGGCATCGTTTGAATGTAAACTAAATTGTTTTAACTTTGGTTTATTTGGTGTACAGTCTAAATCGATTAACTTCGTCTTAAAAAATCGTCAAATGAATTAATTTGCCTCAAAGTATTTCTTTTCATTTAGATTAAATATGCTAGTTATATACTTTGGTTATCAAATAGTTTCAAACACATAAATCAATAAAAAGAGGAAGTCTAACCAGGAAGTTAGATTTAAAATACCTCAACGAAATGCTAGTCGCTCTTACCTATAATTTAAGAAAATTATATTTTGTAACCAATTCATACAGTATTATTTATACAAATGATAGATGTTTAAGTTATCAATTCTGAATAAAGATTTAAATTAATTATGTTTGTTTTAATTACAAGAATGTCCTTGATTCATCGCAGTTGTATTAAAGTTAAGCATAAGATTCATCTATTTAAGAGAAATACGTGGAAAACGCTAATGTACATAAATGGTGAGTAAAAAGTACATAAAAATGTTAGATATTTACTTCTTAAATCTCACCTTATGGAAAAAGTTAGCTATACCGGTAAAATAACATACAATCTAACCACATTTCAAGTTTACCTTTAGGTTTGTTGTCTGGAAAATGCGCAAAGCGTTAATTGCAATCAAATTACAAAGAATAGGCGACCGTGATTTCTGCGCCTTTCAGCAGTATAGTAACTTTATATTTTTATTTAACTATTTCGTACAAAAGGGCAAGCGATCCACCTTAAGGTAAATCATATCCGTGTCCGTGATACTGTATCGTAGGTTGTTTAACTGAATAATATTACTACTAGTTTTAATCGTGTGAGGGAGTAGCAATGTCTATAGTCATATCCTCCTCTCGGCCTCTGATGTGGCTTTAGCATTATCATATCTCGCGACAACAACCGGGCCCGACGACAGCTTAACATGCCCTCCGGAGTTTCTTGTGTTTAAGCCCAACAAAACCAACTGAACGAACGTAAATATTGCAGTAGTAATAATAGAAATGATTGAAATACGGACAGTATACAGACAGACAGACTAGCTCTTAAAAACAAAACTCGAATACCACTAGCTCCATAATTTTCATGGCTCACCGTGAATCGCCAAAAAATAGGAAAAACACTTTTTTTCGGTCAGGAATTTTAAGAAAAAGTTTTTTTTTAAATGCTTAAATATAATTATGTTTATATAATGACTTACGTAATTTCTAACTGTAAATCTACCTTCTGAGTGTTGTGAAATCAAGGCAAACCAGGAACAGACATTGCAATAAAACGTAACAATGTATCGTTTTAGGGAAAATTTTATATTTCGCGTGTCTTTATTAAACCCAAGTATTGAACTTATTGCCAAAAAGAACATTTTACAACCGCCTCTAGAAATAAATCTTTTGTTCAAAGTTACTTAATTAAGATGCAGACTGAATACCGAAAATAAATTACAGCCAATGACGACGCTTGTTGCCAAAGCGCTTTACCTTTTAAAAACAGGATGACCAAAAGAGAATAATTTACACACAATAGTATTTTTTCAGTACAGGCTTTTGAAGTCATTGTTCGAATTTATATAGTGGCACACATGATTTACTATAATGACTTTGAATTTAAATTAACGATGTAAGATTATTCCTTAGGTACTTTTAGTAATCTGTGATATTTCATACTAATTATTGTAGGCGATTACGTCACAGTACCGTTTATGTTTTTAAACTACCTACTTACATGTCATCGTGTCTGTGTCATCTTTTCTTTAACTTTCGGCAAACCCTGGGCAACGATTTCAAAGCACCACTAGCAGATTAGAGCAGTTCAACTCATGGAGCTTCCGATTCCGAATATCTTGATTAATTCGGTATAAAATCTAGGTGTTTCGCACAGCTGAACTCGCGCATCACTCGGGAATAGTACTTTGTTGGGAAAGGTAATTTAAGTACCTATGTCCTTTTCAATGGCAAAGCAACCATTGCGCCCACTTTGGCCGGCTGTGAAAGCAACCCTCAAGTTATTTTATCATATTTCATGCACCTTTCTCGCGGCATTTGTAATTCTAGGTTCTGCTTCAGTTTTCTGTTCACTACCTTGTCCGGAGAATTGATTTTTTACCCTTATGATTTTCAGATGAACTCCTATATTTTGCATTTTCTTTATCATGTTATTATCATAACATTTGTATGAAACCACAAATATTACGTACAACCTTGAGGTTAAGTAGGGTCTCTTGACGCCAATACATACGTTGACGAGCAGCACCAGGTGATTATTTGTTACAGAATTCATAATTATAAAATAGGAACGAAGAGTTTTATCTCAGCTCTAATTGTAGTACTGTACTCACTTGAAGTACTTAGGGGGTACCATGATAATCCATGATAACGATGTAGGTAAGCGAGACGTGTCTAACAAATGATGTGACGACAAAAATTAACACCTTGCCATTAACTGAACAGACTTTTCAATTTAACACTTCGAAATTATGTTCATCTTTAAGTCACGAATAAAAAAAAATGGCGTAGTTTATGGAGCTAGGAAAAAATTATCGAATCAAGAATACAGCTAGGGCATACAGAATGATTTCAAAGAGACAATCGAAAATAACTCCCAACCGTAAAAAAATTATGACTGCAATAAACAATTCTTTGTTGAAGGTCTTCCAATGGGTTATTTTTATTAGGAAAAGATATAATAGTCCGGTCAAATTAGACCAAAAAATAAGCGTGAAGCTACTTATAACTTATACAACTTTTTGAATCGTTATATCTCGGAAATGGTGGCTCGTAAGAAAAAAAGTATTGATACATTTTTTATAGATCATTTTATGATCTACAATTTTTGTCTGGAGTATTTTCATGAAAAAACTTACGGTTTTGCTGAAAATCGCGAAAATCGAACTTTTTTGACCTTTGACCTTGAGTCAATTTTTTTCCATACAGGGGAAAGATTTTAATTATATTTTGAACGATTTTACTGATTTTCAGCTTGTGTAAATGTATGTACCTTCGAATGTCTAGAATGACCTGACTAATTTATATTCGCCCAAATATCCAAATTTTGTAAGTGGGTTCCCCCAAATAATTTAATTTTTTATTTGCACATCTTATTTAAAGATATCATAGCATAGCAGTATTTCAATAAAACTCATATCAATAAATGTAGAAGTTCGTGTTTATTGGATTACAGCCAAGATAACTTTTATATGGAGTGCAAATTGTTTGTGTGCCGAATTGTGCTGCACTATCGTAATAAATGGAATGTTAAGTGATACCTGTTAGTGAAGAATTTCTCTTTACTAGGAGGGAAGTAGCAGTGAGTATACTGAATTGGCACTTTTCTCAAAGCACTAAATCATTTGTTACAAGACTATGTCTAAAATATATTCTCGTATTACGGACACAAAAGGTTTTCTTTATAAAGCAAGTGGCATCCGCCTATGGACATCACTAATCAATATCATAACTTTCAATACAACCAATCAAGTTATTTTTGATTGGTTGTATTGTGATTGATTGATTATCGATTAATGATGCGTTGCCGACCATAGGCTTTACCTACCTGCCTAGACCATAACTTTGAATTGCCTTCGTTATGTGACGGTTAAAATAGGAAGGACTGTACTTAGTGTAGAGATTTAAAAAAATAAACTTATGTCGAATGTTAGACAAACCTATTATCCAGCATGTAAGTCGTACGGAAGCAAACTATTATATAAATATATATTTTGTCCTAATCTATACAATTGTGCCATAAAAAATGTTACATAGAACTTAACAACTATACATATCAAATTTGTGTACGATAAATTAATTAATAATTATAATAGTCGGTGCCAAATGATATTTCATCGTGCAGAAGGCTGGGCTGATTTTCAGTTTGCTCGTATTTTGACTTAAATTTAATGAACATGAGAAGGTTTCTAATTTTGGATGTTTCACATCTAACAAGCTACAGAGATTTGGATATTTAATTTAGAGAAAATGGTTTAATAAGTAACTAGACAATCGGTTTAACAATTCTCTAGTTGCTATATTCACGGTATAACTATTCATAAGTATGTACTGAGCAATCTTGAGACTCCCTGTCTCCTGTGTGTTACATAAGACATTGCTTCTTTTATAGCGTACTATAAAAGACATACTATAAATTCACCGATTTATGATAAACAGTGAATTAATATTTAGAGTAGTTCGCTATAAAACTGTTTCTGTTCAGTGTGTATAATAATGAATCCCCAGACAAACATACCAACTGTATGGCCCCAAAGTAAGCGAACTAGGGGGGAACACAGAATAAACATATATCAATATTAACATCCATGACCTGAGTACAAATATCTATGTTCATCACACAAATAAATGCCCCAACCAGGGCTCGAACCTGACACCTTCGGCGTATGCGCACTACAATACTTGGTCGGCGATAAAGTTATGGATACTGATTGTGTACCTGTTGTGATTACCTGAGATCTGTCTGAGCAGCTGTTTAGGTTGTTAGTCCAATATAATTTCCAGCCAATTATTCTTTATAAATTTAACATCAGTCAACATTAGAAGAATAAAAACATGAATGAAAATTAAATATTCTCCATTCATTAGATTAAAGGCTGCAAAAAAATAATAATGGTATTGCGCGATAAATCCTATTAGGGCTAATCATGTAAATTTATCGAATTTTGTTCAGACAATAGCATATTTTACATAATTAAAAAAATATATAACGATCGCGTTACCTATTTAATAATATTTAGGTTATTTATATCCATCAGCAGAATTCATAAAGTAGGTAGGTAAGTCTTATACGCTCTGTAGTTATTTTGATCGTACCCACTCTCGCAGTGAATCAACCAAATGTAGAGCAAAGTTCTCAATATTAACATAAAAATAACTCGCACAATGAAATGAACACTTGAGATTCAAGAAGGCTTATAAACTTGTTGCGGGTTGGAATCGACCCAATGCTGCTATGTTAAGAGAATACAAAGGACAACTTGTAAAAAAATGTGCAAGTTTAAAGGCACTTAAAAATAGGTACATTATTTCTTTACAAATGCGAATAAATTGAGTTTTTCTAGACTAATATAAGTATACAGGGCCTGCGCTGTTGAAATAAAAGTTGATCAGAGTTTGTAATTAGATTTTCGAGTTAAAACTCCTTTGTGACATATTTTCGTAACATAGCTATGAAAATAGCCCACAAAGTTTCCTTTTCAGAAGACTTTTGTCACTGTCAAATAATAAAACTTGTTTACTGATTATTTACATTTGGACCTTGAACTTTAAGATTAAACTTACAGAATCAATGGGCGCTGCAGCCCTTCAATGCTGATCACGTGTTTATCATTAACACTGCATGACATAACATGTGTCGATTTACAAATCGGGCACAAATAATAATTAAGTTGACTAATCGTAGAACTTTAACAAACTACCGACAGGTACCGATTAATACTTTTACTACCGAGTACCGATGGAATTCGGGCGGTAATCAAATGCCAAACGCTTCGTAACTTTGACGGCTGGTTGACAGATTAAAAATTATATAGAAACGCTCTAAGCTGTCATTCCCATACATTTACCTTACTACTCGTTATTCGTAGCCCTCCCATCCGTACGTAGCATGCTATCAGTAACTTATCTAACGGAACGTTTTTTTTAGAAACGCTTTTGACTTACGCCTCGTAGAAAATTCTACCGTCCGTAAGCAAAACGAATCGTTTTTTGAATATAGGCACCGGGCATAAGTGAATAACAATGTTCTAATACTACTTTATTGATAGTTCAGTTTCTCTACTTTACTGCACCCTTGTGTGAATGTCTCTTATAACTACTGCATATTCACCAATTTTTCTTTTATTAGGAAAACTAGATAGTTTTCCTAATAAAAGAATAATCATAGTAATAATAATAAACCGCCAAACAAACACACCAACTGCATGGCCCCAGTAAATGGTAGATCATGTTAAAAGTACAATAATTATTTATTTACATATTGTAATGAGTTATGCTAAATTAAGGGTTGTTAAGTAAAACCGGGGGTTTAATATTCAGTTTTGTTTGCGTTTGTAAACGTCAGTATACTCGGAACGCCAATAAAAATAATATATCACAATTTAATCACTGTGAAGTTTACTAAAGTAGTAAATTTATTGTATTTATACCGTACGACCTCTGGAGGCTACAATATTGGCATACTTCGTATTGTGTTAAAGTAATTCTACCTTAGAATATTTTTTGTATAATAAACTTAACTACAACTTAAATTTTAAAGTTAGCTCTCGGAATAAATTTAAATTCAAATTACTTACACCGTATGATCTCACATAGTTCGATGTGCCAAAAATATTCATAACACATATTTAAAAATAATGTTACTATTGATAATCACAAAAAAAAACCTTTTTATAATAATGTCCATGAGTAAGTAGGCCTATTAGCAAAGTAAAAACGATTAGTATGCAAATAAACGAGCAACAATGTAATTTATAAGCTTTTTTCTCTCAAAAAATATTCTTGATTAAGGAAAACCATTTTATTACAAAATGTTTACGCGACGCATTTATGTGTTGTGCAGACTGGTTGGTCCGCTCCGGGTTTCACAAAAGTGCTCTCCATTCGGTAAGTTCTAAGAACAGCTTGAAGTTATTGCGTAATGCCTAAAATCATAATATAGAAAACAGTAATAGCCTATACAACATAAATAGGAGACATAGAAAAGAATTCAACGCATAGTATTGGTAGAGTTAAACTAATGGATGACTCGCCAACAAGCCCATTAAAATAGAATAATGGGATATTTTTCTCTAATTGTGCATAATTATAGAATTTAAATTTTATTGTAATTATAAAAATCTTGGATAAATTATGATTTATCATAATGTCTTATTAATGTGACGATGACAAACATAACGATTGTCTACATGATTTTGGGCAACGTTTGAGAAAATAACACTGTAATTGCGATACCATCGCATTTAAAAACATACACATAATTTTAACAAATTATTCTACTTTTAAATCATACTAAATAGCAATTATTATACCTATGGCTAAAATGTCTACTAAAAATGATTAGAGTAGGAACCAATACGTAAATTTGTCAAAACATATTGAAAAAAACTCATAACTGAAAATTTAAAGAAAAAAACAATACTTTAGTTAATTCTGACCAGGGATTAAGAAATTATTAATGTATACTGCAGCGTATATCACAATTTTTATATTTTGTTCTATTTTAATTTGCTTACAATAATTGAACCACAACGAGTTTCAATATACATCATACACTGTACATGCCGGGGTTGAACCTCGAGTCGGCAGATCTAGTTATTGTGGAGTATTGCTCGAAGCTGTTATCAGCGTTGACATGTGACAGCCGTGATAAGGCAGAAGAAAGCGGCAAGGGGACAGGCGCGCGGCGGGGGCGAGCGCCGCGCGCGCAGTCCCGTGCAATCGCTGCGGCAGTCGGTCGTGTGCGTATATACCCGATGTCGCCCCGCGCCGCCACACTCGCGATCCGACCGCTCTCCGCGCATTACGTTATCTAACCCGCGTCGGAACAAACAATTACCGGTTCCTGTCATCATCATGGCTGACGACTGGGGCTACGCCAGTGCTAACGGTGAGTACCCCGACTTCATCTGTTTACCTCACCACGTGACTGACCTCCTTGTAAATAAAACGTTTGTCGATTCCTAACCGGTTTGCGACCCGTAAACTGTACCACAATAAGATAAACCACATTAAATTTCAAAAGTCGTAAACATGTCAAACTATAGAGGTCACAGCGAATTATGTACTGCAAGTTCTAGTAATTTATAGCTATTACTTAATAAATAACTTTTATCATCTGCACCTGTTGATTCATACAATAAATAGATAAGTACTCAAGGCGAACATTCAGAAAACAAAAGAATGTTTGTTTACCCGGCGTACTTTATTTGATTAAGGCACTGTCGATGCTAATACGCTCATAAATACTGTTAAAGAAGATATGAATAACTGAAGCTGAATGAGTGCATAACAGATTACTATCTCGCACAAGTGAGTGTAAACAAACGCATGGGCTTATAAAAAAGCATTCATATAATTTAAAGGATTAAGATCATTAAGCATATTTAAACAATGTACATTAACAAAAGTTGTGCCTGTAAATTATGTAAGAAAAGAAAGAAATTTATTTTATTTTTATTTAACACTTTTTGGAAAACTTAATTCAAAATCACACTCTCATTACTTTGCCAATATTTTAAAGGCCTTATAGAAATAAAAAAAAGAACTTAAGATCAAAGGTTTAAAACAATTGTACATTTTCAGAAAACAAGGAAAAAGTTTTTACCGGTTGAAGTTTTGGTCTTTATACAATGCTTAATCAGTTGTTACCTTTTTGCTGTACCAAAGATGTTTTTTATTAAATGTGTTGTTAAGATTAATGTCTAGAACAAACATAGTATTTAGCAGGGCATCAGTAAGTTGTGTTTCGCCATGCATTAACAAATGTTAAACTCTCATAAACGATGTTCAAGATTGCTCGTACACTTTATAAGTTTTAATGTTTGGACAGTGCCTATAATACGACGTCCTAGAATTTTCAAAGAACGACTCCTATAATTTGAAGAATATCGTATCGTAAAGTAGTTTTACCCATAGTGTAGGAGCCGAAGAAAATTGCCAATTCATTTTTTGCCACATCTACTTAGATATCCAGTATTATTAGGTATCTATTGAAGAAAGTCAAGCGAGACGGACGTCGTGTCGTATTGCCCAAGTTCTTGATTGCGACTAAGTTGGATTAGGCGTCGGGGACCTTAATTATGAGTGCATCAGGAGCTTGTTACCTTTATATTGCTATTTTACTTTAATCAAAGGTTTATAGCCACTTTAATGGCGACAATTGTTCTTACGGTAAAAGTGATTTAAATAAAGCTAGGCGACAGAAAAAATACCTGTATGAGCACTGAGGATTGCGATGTGATAGGCTTTTTACTGCGCGAAGTATGTGAGAAAACATCTTCGAATCGGCTTCTAAATGGTTCGAATTTTAGTCAGGTACCACAAAAAATTAAGATCCTCGTAACTTGGATCATCAAATCCTCCACTTATATTTTGCACGGCAAAATTTGTGACGTTTACGGATGTAATGCAGTGTCACTAGGAGTAGCACAAAGTAGAGTAGAGTAGCTGATCAGGCTCAAGCAACAAATTGAAAGAAAACAGCCGTAAACAACGGGAAAGGTATGGTCTTTCAGCATGACAACTTTAGACCCCACATTTCTAACATGAACTATAAAAAAATGTCTTCTTTTTGTATTTAAAAAAAAAGGAGAAACTTTTTCCATGACGTTATATAATTTGCAATCGTTTTTACACCTAGCATACATACATTTGCATATATCATACAAAAAATATTTAAATTATTATTAATAAATATTAAAAAAATTATTAAAATCGATTAATTTGATATTTGACCAGGATATGGGGCCTATAAAATGGACCAACAAACTTGCCGGCATCATCCAAAATAATAATCTGCATCTTTTCTAAGCCTCGTATTCGAGAGCCGTACAGTTCCTGGTTTATTTCTTACATCACACCAAAATAAAATAATTTTTATAGATAGAGTGGCACCCAACAAATGACAATATTAATGAAAATATTGAAGGTTTTTGTAGTCATTCCTACGGTATTAGAATTGGTTATGATGTGGTATTTCCTCCTTGGTACATACAATACTTAGCGGCATTTTAACGTCAATGTTATATTTATTAAGGCAGAGTGAAATTAGGTCTATTACTAGGTAACTAGTGATGAGTATTTAGAAAAATCTAATAAGATTAAAAGCATGGCAACATTATTATAGTTGCTACAATTTTTATCTACTAAAAATAAAATCAAAGAATTACAATACGGAATAAAAAAAATCTTTTTTGGAAAGCATGTGTCAAAATTAATTCAGTTTCAACTTTTTGCAAGACAAAAACTTTGATCAAACGAGACAAGAGTGCGTGCTAAGAAGCAGTGTTCAGTGTTCAGTCTGCTGGACTACCTAGGCAGGTGGTATTTGTTCATTAAAGTTGCAATTAGGTTTCGTACTCAATTAACATTTTTTAAACAATGGCTTTTTCCTATAAAACTACAATTGTTAATCAACCTTCAAATGTCCGCAATAACTTTTGGACTTAACCTATAGCAAATTGTTTTAGATTTGTTTAACGTTGCCTTTCAAATTAACGGAAATAAAATTTCATAGCGAATGTCTGAAAATTACTTAATTAGTTATACAAGAAAGTGAAATGTTATATGTCTTTTATTTATACACATACAAAAAGTACAGAAAACGCATTAATATTGTAAACAATTTTATGTTGATAAGACTGCATATGAAATATACCTAAGTAGGCATCGCATGCTTATTTAGACTGAATGGCAAAAGATTAAAAATAATATGCAGAACATATTGTGCAAATCACGTTTACAAGAAACGGTTATTTACTTACATAATTCCAGAAGACAAAACTGTGCTTGTTAAAACTACTAAAAAGTAGATAAGTGAACAGTGCTTGTTTGAGCCGCATGTATTTAATCTGTTTTATTTTCTGAAAATAAAAATGTCTAGGTAATAAACCAGACAATCTGTTACAGTTACTTGCCTAGAACAATCCAGTCACAATTTAGTACAATTTACTAATTGATCTGCTCCTATTCGACATATACATTTGGATTTGTCCTACGCATACGCTGCTATATAGAACTAACTGTAAATGTAAATTTTCTAAATTTAAAGTTGAATATTCATCATAGTGCAAAGCAATCAAAGGTAGGTACTTTAATCGCGAATTAATTCGTTTAAGTTGCGTTAAGTGGCGTTCAAAACTTCGGAATTGTGCCAAAACTCAAACTAGTACTGGTAGTTGCGTGTATGAGCGGCCTACTTGAGTCGCCGATCTGAGAACGAAACTTCTTACACTCCACTGAACAATCCAAGTACCCCGGCCACCAGTAGTATACACTCGATTACTAGCAACACCTTTGTAAAGACCGCACTGTGTTGTGAGGTGAACTAGCCGCCTACTTCGGCCGCCTTGATTGGCATCGGTATGAACTAAATATATAGCAGACAAATTACTTGGGGCCCATCTTTATGATAGCTGCGCATCGATCACACATAAAACTAGATACACAAACAGGGTCAGATAAATGCTATCACCAAATGAGTATTTGAGTTCTCTTGCAATTTGATAGCATTTGGTCACTTCGACAATAAACATGTCAAAAAAGATTTAAAATTACACGTCTAGTTCTCTTAAATTGAGTGATTATTATCGTTACATTAAATTACTTATGGATATAGTCCAGAAATCAGTATAAAGTCATGCTTATTAGTTTAATTCCAGCGAAAAATCAACAGCCTAGTTTTGTTCAAAAACAATTACAGTTTTGGACATTGGCTTTCTGTTTTATTATATTTTAAGTTATGTACATGAGGTTGTATTTACAATGAGATAGGTTGTTGTGTACTAATTTTCATTTCTAGTCAAATGTCTAAACCATTGTGGACAGTTTAAGGACAGTTTTATCTGTATTATTTGTATGAAACTGTGTGTTTAGTTTTTTACTTTTGATCGAAACAGCTGCGGCAACTAATAACCTATTTATAACTTGTACTATTACTAGCTGTCACGGTCCTGATCCTGTGACAATTTCATTTTCATTCAGATACATTATATCTTGTGTTACTCTGATAATGTAGCTTCCCAATGGTGAGAAAGTACTTTCAGAGTTTGTCGTACCAATAAATTATATATTAACAGGTTGTACTGTAAATTACTATTTTGATATTGATATACTGTTAGCAAATATTAAAATCATAAGGTACTAAAAGTTACTAAAACTAAGTAACGCGTCATCAAATATTTCTGCTTTAAGAAAGAGCTCCAAACCCAACGACGTAGATCTCGTAGAGCTGCAATGTTTTCTTATCAAGCATATTAATTGTATCTGAAACCAGTTATCGTGGATCTGTTAGCTAATTTGTAATTTGTTTTACTGTTTGATTACTCATCCGAATCCTTTCCGCCTGTGGACGTCCTTGATTTTTTTTACGCTTTTTTTGTCATTTTATCTTAATCAATAGTTTTTTGTTCAGAAATTACATATTTTGAATTGCCTACACAATCAAATCTTTGATTGATAATATTGGTAACTTAAGCTGGTATACATTTTTTTCATTATACATTTTGTCGGTTTTTTTTTGGTATTTGGGTTTTCATTTGGCGATTGTCACGTACCTACTTCACGTAACGACAACAGAATAAGTTGACATGCGTGAATGCAAAATTACGCTATAAGTGAACAAGAACGGACTCATCCGTCACACGACCGCCTCATCTTGACAAAACACGTTAAACTTAAAATACACATTTACTTTTATACTCTGTTTAAAATGCCATATGCTGAAAATTCTTGACTTTTGAAATGTATTGTTCCGATAACAACTGCCCAGAAATCAGTTAGACAGTATTAACATTGTAATGTAAATATCGCTTTTAAATGCGGGTAACTTATAACGTTTTATGTCATTTAAAGGTTTCATGTCATTAAAATTTTTATCTAAGCTGTGCTATAAATAGACAAAAAACTAGAACGAACTAATCGTCAGACAATGTTTGATTTTGAAATGATCTACTCTCCTATGACAATGTAAATAATATACTAGTATAATATAACCCTTAACAATTACATTTTAAAATCAAATTAATCAAAGCAGAATTCACGTTACAGCCTTCAATACAATCCCTATAGAAAATTTTACTCTTAATAGTTTCTAAATGTTGAGATTATTTCTATATTTCTTTAAAATATAATTTCAAGATTTAGTCATCTAAGTAATTTTCAATGCTCCGTCACGTCAGGATAAACTTATAAATCCTTAAAAACAATGCTTGATGCTATTTATAACAATTGACGACCAAGCAAAAATTCATTTACTCAAAACTTGCGGAGGGCGAGAATTTTAATTGCTTTGGGCATCAATAATTACAAAAGGGAATTTACTTTTATGTACCAAATGGTACAAGTAAACTATGACACTTCTGAATTTGCATAACATTTTTTTACTCATTAATTTAAATTAAAAAAAAGGATCAAATCACAAGCTGGGCATTAGTTATAAAAACAACTTATATGCGATCTTAGTAGCTATTTCATTAATGATTTAAAAAATATAATACGATTACGTGAGAATTAGTTAGGATATTGCAAATTCAAAACAATAATCGCTTGAGTCATATAATTACATAACACAATTCAACTTAAGGGTCGACGTTATGGAAAATTAGTGTCAGATGGGTTTCCTGTGGATTTACTAGAGGACAGTTTTAGGAAAATCCTGGTTTTATTCGAAACTGTATTTTAAATTTACTAAGGTTATTCAAATACAGGTTTTCAAATTGCAAAGAAACATTTAGCATTATCTTTTTTACAGATTTCATCTACTGGTCTGACTTACATTTATCTAATAAACTTAAAATTAAGTAAAAATTATAAATGATAAAAATGAGTAGAAAAATTTGGGAATCAAATATTAATTTTTCTGTCAACGCGAAAAATAAATGGAAGGGCCCTATGCGGCTTCAATGCTTCGCTTTATATACGTATATAGATATTTGGTGATACAATAGAGTTCTTGTGGTCCATACTCATACTTTGTCATAACTTTATGTTTCTCAATTTTAAAATTTACAACCTCTTGTTTCTTGTTCTAAAATTTAAAAAAGTTAAATTTAAGCACACTCATTAAATACCATGATGCGCTTCCTATATACGACATATACAACAAGAGGCTACTTTCAAGTTATATAAAATGTAATCAATCTTTGTGATTTTCAGATATAGGCCGGATCTAGTTACGAAAAAACATATCTTGTCTTAAACCAGTAAAAGGTTTAAAAAATCTACAGTCGTAACGCTCATATCACAAGATTACCTCCATGCAGTCTGCAGTCTCGCAGTGCCGCACGCTCATCATTTGCGTGCTCGTAATGACCCGCCATTAGCGGGAACTACACGTTACACACCTCTTATGAGGTCTAATGAATACCCGGGCCTTACCTGGACCAAACCATATTGTCACAACTCTAACAATACACCATCGCATAAATCATTTATTAATTTACATGATAATCCGATTTCAAATCAACAATTCATCTAAACGACAACAATTGCTAACTTAAAAACGAACAATTGATGTGTGATGTCCGTAAATGGATAACAATGAATTATAAATTGAATAGTACAAACTTTTATATAGACATCGCTTCCGGATGCTTGGGCTTTATTTTTTAATAATTCTATAACAAGAACTCTATTCCTAACTTTGATGACATTGATTTACAGTCCGTGAGTGAGTTAAATGAGCGAGTAAAATGGTCATAGATCTGTTTACAAAATATTTTAATTGCCATGGTATCTTCCTTGGTTACCTTCTGCTCATAGAAGTCTCGGTTTGAGTTCAAGTGAGTTAAAATGCTTAATTTGGGGGCTTATAAAATGTTTTCTACACTTATGTTTATTCTGGTTACTCCTTCGATTTTCGGTATAGCCATTAATAGCACAGTGCTTCTTACTAAGCAACACACATGTTAATATTTGACGATTTTATTTTTATAAGTATTTATAATAAGTAGAGTAAATCATAAACGATTTTATTCATAATAAAATACAAAATAAGGAAGTTATTTAAAATACCACTTGAAATATTTGACACAGATCAATCGCACGTTAGCCTGCTGACCTCCAGTCTACTCGATCGCAGATCAGCTGCGGAAATGATTTCAGCCAAAATGGCCAATCTCTCACTTCGACGCTACGTCAATTGAAGTTAATAAATCATTGGAAGGTAAATAAAACAGTGACATTGACGCCTTAATGAGCCGTAAATAGCAGTATAAAGACTCCGAACCGTTTTATAAATGTGGCTGAAAATCAGCAAGACCATCTGAACAAACATCTGGACGGTCAATTAATTATACCAAAGTTTTTCTTTGAATGAAAAATTCAATAATATTTCTTTATGTAGCCGCATATCTTGAAAAGGCTAGATTTTTATTTTCAAGCCTCGCCTTTGCTCAAGTAAATTGCATTGTTAATCACTCACCGCCGACACATGTTTCGAAACAAGCAGGGCTTCCTCGTATGAAAATATCCGCAAGTACGCTCAAAGAATCTATAAATATAATCATGATGTTTTAAATATACAGAATACTTAACATACTATTTATTAAAAACAGTATGTAATTTAGTCTTACGACCAGTTATTTCTGTACTTCTGCAAATGTACGCGTGATAAATATTCGGAAACCTGTAGGTACTACATTTGTATAGGTTTACTTTATAAAATTGTCTACCGACGTTAATTTGACGAATAGAATGAGACGGAAAAAGAATGACACGAAAGGATTGCCACATTGCGCCGGAGGCACCTACTTAAGTATGTTTAAGGTTAAATTGACAGTAGGGACAAGCGTGTGCCACTCGCGCCCATGATCATGTTTTTATCCTATAAAGATATACTAAATCTTAAAACATAAAAAAATAATGAACTGAAACATTTAAAGTTGAAAGCATTAAATTTACATAAAATGTGTCATTAAAATGATTTGCGAGATACTCATAGGAACGACGTTTACATTAATTATACAAAAAATAATTTAAGTAATCGCGATAATAACTATCATCATAATGTTTTATATTTCAATTAACTAAGGGTTTTTCATTTCATAAATTCTCCAAAATAATTTTAAAAGACCTATATGTATAAAGTTTAAATAAACATGGCCGTACTTGCCTTTTAATCTGAAAGTTCTCACGTAAATCATTAGTTAAATTAAAAAGTTAATTAGCATTACCACATTAGAAATAGGTTTTGCGAATAAAATCTGCATTGATAAGTGAGGCCGAGGTCGCATCGAGTGCAGTGACGCTCGGTGGTACGTATACACGTAAGCATTGATATTTCTGTACCTACCAACTTGTTACGTTAAACCATACTAATATGTTCAGAAGACAGATTTAATCTTTATGCATACTGAATTTAACATCTGAGTCATTATTTGTTGAATCACTCTTATATTTAAAACAAACACATCAATAAAAATATTTTTCTTTGTTAATGTAAAATTACTGTAAAAAACAACAATTTAAATTTACGTTCTACAGTAATAAAAAGCAGATCAAAATCCAGTACAGATATATAAAATATACTAATGCAAAGGTATTCGGTTAAAATACCTAATTACATGAGTGAGACCATAGATAAAGTTAAAGGTCAAGTTTAAGTTTCAGCCGCGGTAATTGTAACGCAATGCTTCTTGCCATTGGCTCTCATGATAATTCGGCACTGACAAATTGTTTATTCATATCTGCACTGCTACTTGTACGATTTTGCTCATGATCCTTTATTTGATCTTCCTCAAATCGTGGCAATTCATCAAAACAGACGATTTACACTATGATTATAAAGGTTTTACGCAGAATTATTTTTATCCTTAATTTGATAGATATATGTAACGGAAGTGCGGACTTTTCAATATAAATGCGATAAATAATAAATATAAGTTTTGTAACCACTATTTTGTAATGAATAAAAAGATCATTTCGAAAACCTTAAGTGGACCATTTTCAATTTAGAATTCACCATGAATATAAATTATTGCACCCATAATAAATAATATGTAATCTAAGTTTATAAACAAGATCTTTGAACGATGTCAGTTAATATAATTTAAATTTTCTTTGATCCCTCAAATACACAAACGTATCAATCTTATCTAATTTATGTTTCTGTCTGCGTTAGCCATGTTCGCGACTGCTAGGTCAATCCAGCCAGCCACAACTTTGATTGAGCCCCCAGCTGCAACTACATGATGGGCACTACTGACTGATCAATCATCTTGCGTCAAACTATTGAGACATGCATCCACATAGAAATAGCATACTAACGATCTACGTAAGCCATTTAGAACAGGATGGGAAGGAAGTAGCTATGAATAGTCCTGTACACGAAGAAGCGATGACATGCGCCGGTCATAACCTAAATAAATACGGGTTCACTGCACTTATTGTATGAACCGGATTATTGTCAACAACTCAGGGAGAGCTTCTTATTCATTTATTCCGTTTACACTGAGGGCATTCAGGGATCCTACATACCTATTTGCGATGAATAAACTGAGCATAAATGATATTATACATTGCTTTGGGGAATTATCAAGTGCTTTGTTTTTTACGTAAGATTAAATTCCTAAGATGAAAACAAATGAACTTAAATACAATGCAATTCGAACTAGAATATAAAGGAGTATGACAACACCGAGAATTAATCGTAAAAGGGCAAACATAATTGTGACAATTCACAATGAAATATTTATGAGAAGCAAATTATTATACTAAATCGTGACTAAAATAGTTGTTCCCAAGCCATAAATTAGCTAAAATTAGTTTAACTCGTCAACGAACGAATGTTTCTTTTTCTGTCATTATATTATTTAAATAGTATTCGAAACACTTATATTTTATATAAAACAAACTAGGTGTTTCATAAATTATCTCTACGATATAATGAGTAATAATCATATTTTTTTAGCTGCTATCCTACTTTGCTGCAATATCTGTAATAAACAGGCATAAAAAAGTGCCAACTGCCGAATTTGAACATAAACAGCAGTAACTATTACGTCACTGTAATTCTTAAATTCAATTATAAAAACGAATGATAAACATAATAATATATCGTGAATGCGCAATTGAATTAATATAGAAAATTGAGTGGAGACAAAAACACCGTAATGGCAACAAAAATGCTACGAACCCGGTAGTCAGTCACGCGTAGCAAATCGCTCTTTAATAAATATAGTTACATATGTCTGTAGTAAAGTAACACATGACAATACAATTTAAATATCACTCCTAAGTACCTATACACAATTACCTGCTTTGCGGTATAATTGAATAACACGCCTTGGTTGGTGATAATTTTGTTTTTTTATTTATCTAAGTACCTTTATTTTTTAATTTATGTTAAATATTGTCTTGAATCATTTTAATTTTTTTGTATTATGGCTTAAAACATATTTAGCAGATATTTCAACAAAGACATTAGTACGATTTCGTGTTCCTGTTAAACAATATTGCCGAAGCTGCCGAATGATATTTGTAACACCTGTAATATTGTCTCTGGCATAATATTTAAATCAGATGTTTTGGAGGATCGAATATGTAAAAGAGGCAAATTTAAAATAGTTAAATATTCATGCTTACACAAAGAAATCGTCGATAATGAGCTTAATCAGGTTGTTTGTCAGCAGGCTAATCGACGAAACCTAACCTAACCTAAATATTCAAAACGATCGAGCAAATTACGTAAACTATTAAAAAAATTACATTTTGCATTATTCAAGGTATCACTTCATGATGGCATGTTCTACTTATGGTAAAACCTAATGCCTATTATAGACTGTAGTAAGAATACGTAAAAATGCACCTTTTAAAACTATTTTATGTACAGTTCAGTCGGTATGTCGAAAAAGGGCCTGACCTCGTAATAATTCTAGGCCAAAATTGTATTTCGTCAGCCCTTAGGGATGGTCACTGGGAGTGTAAATTTCAAATTAGCCGCATCTTTAAGATGGGAACTACTTTTCTCAATAACTCGGCCATTTTTAACTTTTCTAGAAAAATTATAGGAACTACAGTTGTTCGTTACTCAATGTCCTACGAAAAAAAATGGTGGTGATCAAAGTTGTAGCTTTTAAGTTAAACAAATCGTTCCTGTACATTTAGGCCCTGAAAAATTATCTCAGTTGTTACTAATAATTACAACTGAGATAATTTTATAATGTTTCCCTCGAAAATATCACTGCACAAAACAGTGTACTTGAAATAAAATGTAGACTTGAATTGTGAACAACTTTTATTTCTATAATTATTTTCTAAAAGTTGAAAATGGTCGAGATGTTTTCCGGTGACCCCCTCCCCTTGCCTAAAGGCTACTAAAACAAAATGTTGCTCCAGGATTAAAATATTTAATCCTAACCCGACTTGTCCGGTAAATTAGTCACGAACTACCAACACAGACAACCTTTGTAGGCTTATCATGATACTACGCACAGGTACTTGTTTAATCAGTGGTTATAGCGGAACTATTTACAAATAAACTTTATGAAAGTACGTTTTATCTTATGGAAATAATCCAAATTTTCGAGACAATTTACGCGGAAGTGTGTGGGACAAAGTACAGATTTATTACAATGTAACTGTTAAGTCTTTAATAAAAGATAAGGCTTGCTTGATAATATATTCCTTCGCGCAGCTCACACCTTGTCTGGCTTCATTATATAAATGATTTATCACGATTCAGCAGAACATTATGCATTTTACTTTTTACTCAAGTCAACAAACATTGTTAACATTCTTTTGGTGATAAAAATATTACAATAAAATTTTTTTGACAAAACAAAATCTTTTTAGCTTTATTTGTGATATGCGGTTACTTACTCGTTTCATGAGAAATATACTGAACTTATAATAAAAAAATTCGGAGTTTCGTCTCATGAATTAATTAAAATTAGTTTTATTTACGACACACTTATTTTTTCTGCATATAATGTTTAATGGGTACGTCCTGAGTTCATTTTGTGTAAGTTAAATTCACTTTTCACCACTACCATTAATAGTTTTGTAAGTATCTTAAACCTACTGAAATGAATGCATCCCATTACCTTAATAATTCAGAACAGAAATAACAAAAGCATTCCTTAATCTAATCAGGGCCTGCAACCTGGATCGAGAAGTTCCCTGAAGCGCGCGGCGCGCGACAGAGCCCCGTGGACATCCACACCACTAAGGCCATCCAGCATGGCCCTGCGCCGCCGCTGCAGTGGCGCTACTCCGTCAACCACACGCGCTCCGTCGTCAACCCGGGCTACTGCTGGCGCGTCGACGAGAACGGCTACGAGTCAGGTATGTCAGAGTCCTTGGATGGCGCGACAGAAATTCCTGTATGAGTTGATCAACTACAGTTGTTACAAAGAGACATTTTTAGCCCGCGGCGCATATAGAGAGGTGTTGTAAGTTTATCGTGTGTATATCTGTGGCACCGTATGACCAATTTTGAAGTTTTATTTAAAAGATGAAAAAATCGTGTGTTGGAGTTGTTATCTATGTATTATATAAAATATTTTTAGGTGTTAACAAATTATACATACATGCATTTCCTGTCAGTTTTTAAAATGTGTGTGTAGAAGTAACTTGTTATATAGGCATCGAATTATATATTCATTGTAGGCTACGCATCGCAAAAGAAAAATGTCCAAAAGTATGTCTTGAAATCAAGATTTGGAAACTAAATGGTCGTGTGTTACTAAAAGAGTAATCATATTCGTCTTAAAAACGAGCTAATAACTGCTAAGGTAATATACATTGCATGTTACGATGGCTTGCGAATCCATCTTAATAATGACATATCTTTGTAATTTTATCGCGCACTTAAGTTGGAGGTTACCTAATATTACGTTACCGATTAAATATATAAATCGAAATAGATAAATCAAAATTAGCAAAGCGTATCTTCGTTGTGATTTAGAAATGAAACATGTGCTAATAAAGGAATCAAATCAGTTGCGGAAGTGCAGAAATTAATTTTCTATCGTATTTTTGCATGACTCACGAGAAAATACCCCATGCAAATTTGTATTGTTCCCTCGCAGTTATACTTAAGCCAGATTGACGTGCGACCGGAATACTTCGAATGCAACTTGATTTGCGGTGTTCAACCGCGCGGTAACCAAATACACAGCAGAGTTCCCCTCGCCAGTGAGTTACGTGACGCCGGTGCTTTCAGCCAATGGCAGGGATCACACCTCCGCACCGACCCAACTCAACAACAATCCACACTTATTTTTAACCCGTTTCCGCTTACTAACCGTACGAACATTCCTGATAACGCCACATTTGAATGAGCTGTTTTATCAACGTAAACAATAAATTATTGTACATAAGCGTGAAAAGTGACACCAGCAGGTCCTTATGATAACGTGAATCACGCCCATGTCACTCCATGTTAATCTTTGAGATATGTTATCTTAATTGCTAAACTAAAACGCTAGAAAAAGAAGACTGTAATCGATGTCATGACTGTTATGAAATCATTGATGAAATTAATTAATAAAATTTACATTTAAAAATTATCTCATATACATGGATTACGATTAGCATGTATTAATTTGCAGAATTACGCGGAGGACCGCTGGGTAATGACATCTACAAGCTTCAACAATGGCATTGCCACTGGGGCGCTAAGAACGGCGAGGGCTCGGAGCACACGGTGGACGGCCGCTCCTTCTCCGGCGAGCTGCACCTGGTGCACTGGAACACCAGCAAGTACGACAGCTTCGCTGAGGCCGCCGGACAGCCGGACGGCTTGGCCGTGCTTGGAGTGTTCTTAGTGGTAAGCCGTCAGTTCAAAAAAAGTCAGTTCAAAAAACTATTCGCAAATATATAGTCAGCTTGCCTCGTAGATCGAAAGAAGTATATGAATAAACAATTGTGTGTTTTTGTAATAGATGATTTCCATCTTTTTCTACTTTTTATTTTGCGTAACGTATTTCGTGTAAAGTTTTTAAATCTTTTTTATATAATATATGAACTACATTATCATTATCTTAGAACTTAATTATGTTACTTTGTCCATGTAACACGAAGATACAAATAAAATCTCTGTTATGAATAAAACAAAGTGTTGGAAAAGAATTATTTTAACAGCGAGGAAATATTAATCTATTCTGTTATCTTATGGTTCACAATCGTTGTTACAAATGAACTTAAGTAAAAAAACAAAGATCGGATGGTACTATTTCATCAACATTGTTATTTTCTTAACAAATACTAGACAAAATTCATTGATACCTACTCTTGCGAGCAGTAACGGCTTAATATCGTATTTGTCACACATATATTGTTTTGGCTGAGTCGTAAAATAAACTAATCAATTACAGATACGATCATATACAGCTGATGATATTGATATCGAATTACGGTACGAGTGCCTATTTCGTGTGTGCGTTAGACCAGCAAATATCTGGGTACTTACAAAAAACATAAATATTCTATTGACAATTTAACATAGTTCAAATTATCAGATACACAAATGTAATATACAGAAACAATGATTATAGCTTTATTTACAAACAAGAATATTTACAATTCAACAAATGGAAAAACAAGGAAAAAAGATATTTCAATATGGAATTCGATTCTATTATAACGGGCATGAATCTTCTTAAAAAATTAAAATATGTAATGTTTTGTGTAGGAAAGAAAGCAATCTAATTCTTTTAGTGATACAAAATTAGATCGATTTACTAATTACTATAATAAATTTAAAGTTAATACCTACATAAATTTCGTTTTTGGTTAACTTCTATGACAAAAAGCATCTTTAATACATTAATTTTTTGTATATATTTGCAAAACCGGAAAACCCCTTGGCTTAGTTAGTAACTTTAGAAAATGCTACTCTTTCTCCTGTTTTTGCGACAATCTCTATAGAAAGTAACATTTTGAATGGGTTCTGTTTGAGATATCTTATGTCAACAACAGCTAGAAGGTAACACTTCGGACTTTGTATCAATCTTTGATCAGTGTAGATATAGGTTCAGTACGTATACATAATATGTGTATTGTCGAAAACAGACATACTGTTACTGTGAGATCTCAAATAGGATTAATCAGAAAACAAAATAAACCAGCTAAAATTGGAATATCCCTTGTTTTAATCAATATGCTGCGAAAGATTGCAAATTTAGTATATTTATACATTTAATCATTATCTCAAGCCCTCAGGAGAATGTCGTGTTCACATATTTTTACTTAATACCGACATTTAATTAGGTATTTACGTAGGTGCTTATGGTTTATTGTTTACAAGTCTATAAACAATTTAATTTCATAATAATTACTCGTTTTATTTTCCTTAGTTGTAATTAGGTTTTTTACCAAATATAAGTTGGTATAAATAGGGAAAACCTGATAAAGGTATTAATTTATATTTTTTACTACGCAATCAGTGCGAATTATCGCACCTACTTTGTCAGCGACGAGAGCAACTGTAGGTATCTCTTCGCTAACATCAATGCCAAATAAACTTAAGAAAGTAGGACTTCCAAATAAGGCAAGATATTTCATCTTTGCGTAAATAATAACGAAGTCGTAAAAGTCTGTAAAAATGTTAACTTGTTAATTCTCTTAACAAGATATTTTACTATTTCCTGTAATTACTGTGAAATTATTAAGAAATACCACATACTTATTTAGGTATATTAGAGTGTGGTCGCCATGATGCACGATGACGCATTTCTGCAGATTCAACTTTCTCCAACTAGTAAGTTGTCGCCGGCGGCGGCGGCGGTAAACGTAACGCTAGAAATTTTAATTTTAATTTGAATGATAATTCTAACGTGCAATTAAAAATAAATTATGAGGACGATCTTAATCTTCACTTTAGTAAAGTCTTTAGTCAGACTGTAGTAAGAGTCTTTGTCATTGGAATTAATTACTAAGCTGCTGTGAAGATAATACATTTTCATCTTTTTATTGTTAGTTTGTTAAAAATAAAGCTTTATTTTCCATTTTTTACTATTGCCATGTTAATGATAATAAAAGTATAAATTTTTATGTAATCCTTACCGCTTTGATAAACTTATTGAATGTACATTTATTGTACAGAAGAAAATTATTTCTAGAAACTGGGGATCGTGTTGATTCGAACTAAATAGTTAAGCAAAGTGTTACGTAGAGAAGCCCTGCAGATTGCAATCCTCTTAGGCACCATGTCTAAATCGTTTCTATGTTTAGCTCACACGCTAATGTATTTACCTACAGCTGCAGCAGTTTTCTAATAGTACCTACCTACGGCTCTACCTATATTCACAATAGAATACTAACCTTTGCCAGTAAACGAAACTTTACTAATTGCTGTTGGCTCTGTGAAAAATTTATATTGTAACAATTTTTTGCTATTTTCATAATTCTAACATAATTCATAATTTTTGTATAGGAAAGAAAAATGATCCATTTGTCATAAATATGTACACATAGTATTTATTTTCTACAGATTGCATTGTGAGGACACACATACAAAGTTATTTTCTTTAACCAGCATATTTAATGTTTTTGTTAATTTGTTTGTATTTTTAATGTGCTATTTTTTTTTATTCCGTTTTGTTTTACGTGACACTAACAAAGACATTAAGAATCGTAAGTTTTACTAAACACATATGGATTTATTATCTGAAATAAATTATTATTATAACTACTAACGGGCGTATGTAGAACTTCTCACTAAAAAAACATTAATGGTTTCAAAGGACAAACACACAAACATGCTTTTTTATTTATGTCGATTATTTACTATCTGCATTTAAAAAATCCGTATTTGAGGCTTAGTTAATTAGCTACAGCCATAGTTTCGATGCAAATAGATAAGTATACAAATAATTCAATGAATAATGCAAACAACAAGCAGCAACAACAGAGTTGAACTTACTTACGTCGGTAATTTTCTGGCTACATACTTGACGCTTGGTGCTAGCTGTGTTAGTCAGAGACTCGCTCTGCGGCCGGTTTCGGCCGGTCGTAACGTAGTCAATCCCGCACTTTCAGTGCTACCCAACTTCGCGACTGGTTCACGTCGCGAAGCAGTTAGACCTACGGCCGGTTTTTGTTGCCAATTTATTGACAACACACTCCGTAGTAGACCCCCGCGTTGATCAGGTGGATTCCAGCCAGGTGGATGAATGCCTGATAGCATTGACCCGGTGCGCTTCAGGCCTCGGACAAACCGGCAAACCAGATCCCAGTACAGGGGCCTTTCTTCCCAGGGTGAAGGTACAGTGCTTTTTCAATAGGGGCAACACTTTGCGTTCGTCCCCAACCCCCCTACCACTGGTAGAGAGGTTAGCCGCTAGGTTTGCTAGGGTTGTTAGGTAACCTAGGCATTATTATATATTTATATATTATATATTTTAGTCCCAAACCCTCCCATGGACCAGCAAAGCTTGGTTAACTTTGCTAGGTCGTTCGCCGAGGCGCTCGCCAGCGTCTTCGGTGTCTATTGACAACGACGCTCTAACGCAGGCCTTACAATCGCGTCCCCGGCCCCTCAGGCCACTCTCGCCCAGACCCCTCAGGTCTACAGCTTTCCCGCAACCAAGATGACTCTCCCACCAACTTCCCGCCGCTGCGCAACCGGGCTTCCCCGGAAGCAAAGCCCGTGCAGCCTACGCCGACTCCGGCTTTCTCCTGGAGACAGCGTCCGGCCGCTCCACCTTCCCGTCCTATCCCAGCTCCCGTAGGCCCGCGTCCCACTCCGTCGTCTTCACCTCAGTCGTCGTTGGCTGAGGACATGAAGACCGTGTTCGACGTTATTCAAAACGTCGAAATTAGGGAAATCTCTGTACTCGTACGCAAACTGCGAGCCGCCCGCTCTCCTCAAGAGCGTCTATTCGCGTTAGCCAAGCAACACTCGCTACTTAGTTCCTTGTAATATATATATTTAGTATAAATTCTTTAAATCAATAGTACATATAATGTCTAGACCTGCAAATGCCGCGTCCGGTCGTATCAAACCCAAGAGATTATCCCTAGTTTCATTTAACATTCGTAGCCTTAGTAGAAACCTTCCTGAGCTCAAACTGTTCCTTCAGAACAACGAGCCAGACCTACTGCTTCTCCAAGAGACGTGGCTCACTCCAAACCGCTCCAGGGGATTCGCTGTTCCCAAGTACGCGTTCACCTATAACGATAGGCCCAACTCCGATGGTTTCGGTGGCACTGCTATTTACTACAAAAGAGGTTTCCGTTGCTCTCTTCTCCTCAACATGGAAGCCACTGTGTGTAGATTGGTTATGACTGGTCATCCGACCATCATCATAGCTTCAATCTACATACCTAGTGGCATTTTGAGGCCATTCTCGCCCTCGGCCATTCAGTCATTATGTTCGGAGATTTTAACTCCAAACGTACTGACTGGACATGCCTATCGACCAACAACAGCGGCATCGCACTCCTTAACATCACTCAGCAACTCGACTTAGACGTCATCTCTCCCGTCACTCCCACTCACTATCCCGACAACCCGAACCATTCTCCCGACATCCTCGATTTTGCAATAGTAAAGCATATCAACCTTGATCTCAGGTCTATCGAACCGCTCGATGACCTAGGCTCTGATCACCGCCCCGTCTCCCTCGTGCTAGGACCGCCTAACGATAACGTCACCTCTCCTAAGACCTGTACCAACTGGAAAGGCTTTAAAAATGCGCTAGTTTCAGCCTTACAGGCCCCGAACTCTCCGCTCGCGATCTCGCCCGACCAATTAGATAGCCCAGATAAAATAGACTCGTTAGTCAATTCCCTCACTGATGCTATCAACTCAGCCATCAGTGTTCACGAAAAGGTTGCTAGCTAAGCAAGGCAAACCCACGCTTCCCTTAGCCGTTAGCAATCTTATTTAATCTTACGCGTATCGACGTGAACCCAGACAAGAGTTCTGCGGTTTACTTCGACTGCAAACACCATCGTATCGCCGACAATCTCCACGTTAGAATGTTAGTTATTCCCATCCCACTGGAAGCGCAGTACAAAATACTTAGGCGTCACCTTAGACCAGACGCTTTCTTTCGAGCCACACGTCGATAAGGTAACGAAACTCGCCCGTTTTTACTTAGGCCGCCTATATTGTATGTTAGGTAGAAAAAGTAAAATGTCTTTCAGAAACAAACGCACGCTTTATAAGACCTACGTTAGACCCGTCATGACATATGCCTCGCCAATCTTTGCCCACGCCAAACCCTTCATCATGCACAAACTGCAGGTAGTTCAAAATCTGTTCTGCCGCGGGCCACAAACGCACCTTGGTACGTGCGTAACGCGGACCTGCACAGAGATCTTGAACTACCTACAGTGCAACAGCACCTCAAATCACTCTCGGATGCGTTCTTCAAACCACATCACACCACATTATCTAGCCCAAATTAAGTATCATTAAAGAACTTGTGTTATGGATACTAGATAACGGATAAATAAACTTAAGAAATATATAAACACATATAGATATTTTTTTTATATTTAAACATTAGAAATAAACTTAAATAAACGTAAATACACATCCATGACTAGTAAAGTGACTCCGAAAAATGTACTGATTGTACGCGCACACCAAAGCGACGAGAACACGTTTTGACAAAATGCAAACAGCCGTTATCACGTCACTGCCACACACAGTTTAGTTGCATATTTACAAGCGTACGCATACACATAGAGTGGAGGCCCCTATTAGGAGTAATTAACTTCCGAATAAAATAAAAAATAAATCAAGTAATGCGAAACAAACTCAAATTATTAGAATTAACACGTTATTAAACAATGAACAATTTGTAGACATATTTGTGCAAGTTTTTACTTTGTAGAAGTGTTTAAAAAAACAGTAGCTTTGCAAAATGAATTTTCTTATTAATCTCTATTCTTGTGGAGGCCCAGGGATGCTGCCCCGGTTGCCCGCCCCTAAATCCGGCCCTAGTTGAAGTATCTACGAGTATACCATCATTCTGTGTCAGTTATTTACCAACCACAGTCTAACATTGAAACAGTTAAATTTAAAATACCACTCAACAATATATTCTCAAACAAAAGCCACAACAAGTACCTATAAGTAGAGTATTGCCCCTATTGTATGTGCGGCTTGTAATCCTAATACAATAGTTCGTTTTGCGTATTATCATAGCAGCAGGATAAAGACATGTAATAATGTAAACTATTTATTATATTTTATTTCCTTATACAGTTGCTAGTTCAGCTCAGAACTTGATAAAAATCGTCATTTATACATGCTTTTCTTTTCCGATTACATATTAGGATTACGGAGACCGTGAGCAAGTCCGTCCTCTTAGCCGTTTTCTGCATTTTTACAAAGACTTTTCTCAATTGTAGCAATATGTTTCCAGGCTGGATCTACAAAGCACGAGGAACTAGACAAAGTTGTCCGCCTACTGCCCTACATCCAGCACAAAGGTGACAAGGTGACGTTCAGCGAGCCTTTGAACCCGGCGAAGCTGCTTCCAGCCTGCACGGCGTACTGGACCTACCCGGGCTCGCTCACCACGCCGCCCTGTACCGAATCTGTTACATGGATCCTCTTCAAGGAACCCGTCCAAGTCTCCGCCGAACAGGTGCGTTCATAAACATAAAATATTTAAAAAAAAATTCATTTCAAACTGGGAGCTTTAAAACAAACGCCAGGTTCGATGGCATCGATTACACTTTATAATAACATTTATGCCACTTTCAACTTTTTAAGCGTAAATTCAGTAACTAATATTTATCAAAGCCCATATTATTTACATAATCAGTAGCAGTGGATTGCGTAGAGCTGGTTCGGCCCCTGCCGCCGGCGCCGGTGTGACACTCTCCACCGGCGACACGTCTGTAAAGTACCGGTTTTTTCTCGGGAAATTAATCCTCACTGCCACTCATTCTTGGCCCACATATTACCATTAAAATCACAAATATTTATTCTTAAATATCATAAAGACTTGGATGAAACGTTTAATTGATTAATCAAATGTATAAACTAATAGGTATGTAATTTTGATAATAGCTCAAAAAACTCTTAACGCTATATTATAGTATTTCTGTACGTAAAAGGAAAAACTCTAAAACTGCATGTAAAATGAAAATGTTGTAACAATTGAGTCACGCATTTTAGAATACAGCTCCATTTTCATCATACCTTACTTTTATAAACCAACTCATCAGTGACTTTAAGGCAAGCAATTCTAATTTATAGTCTATACATTTGTGTACTGTGTATCTAAATATAAATGTAAAAATCTATTGTTTAATTCGTTACAACGATCTAGAATATTTAGACCAAATGAGTAAAATTGTTTGTAACGCTTTTCATTAAATGATCTTCACACATTTCAACGCCCCTCACAAATTAATCTCTTCACTATTAACAATTTAACGGTTAAGAAATAAGAACATGACGTGTTATCTAGTAGAGTGTCTGAATAATATTAGTATTAAATTAACTATAGACCCAATACTTGATCAATATCGTCCACTTGACCCTTCCGTAAATATTGTTACTAGGTAGTGCTAAAAATTGTAGCCTGGGTACTCTTATAGTACAAAAAGAGTGTCAAGCTAATAGAAAATTGTACTTCGATATTGTCATTTTCATTTCTATTAGCCAAGATGCAGGAAACTTACTTCTGCCCGTCCATGACTATTCTATAACTATAAACTAACTATAACTTAAAATTCTATGTCCAGTTGGCTCTCATGAGGAAACTGCGTTGCGGCGAGGCGTCCTGCGAGGTAGAAGCCATGGAGTTACTGCACAACTACCGGCCCACTCTGCCCCTCGGCAACCGCGAGCTGCGCGACTATGGCGGCAACTAACACACACACCACGTTACGACTTTGAGTGACAGTGACAGCCCACAGTTGACTGCGAGGATCCTGCACGCGTCAATACGCACCCTACCCACGGAATCTCAGCCAGCTGAGTTAGAGTAGTGCACGCAGCGAAAACTGCACGAGTGTTTGTAGGTATTTTGTAAAGACCATGAAAGTCTATTACATGATTTTGGTACTTACTACTTATGAATGTATTTTCGTCTAAAATATTTAGTCTATGTTTGAAAAGCCTACGAAGAAAACATGTACGTGCCTTGAAATAAAGTAGATATCTATTTTTTATGAAGTACAATATTTTATTATAGTCATTAATGACTTTTAGTCCACTTACTGTCATGTTTTTTAATTTCATGGAAATTAGATCACCATAGATAGGTACCTACCTAGTTAATTATATTTCAATGTACCGGTATATATAAACATGGTTTTAAGTTGACATTTATCGATATCGCTACAAAAGTAAACCGGGCTTTATTTAAAGAATATCTACTTAATATTGTGCCCACGCGTACCAATACCACTATCGGGTTGTAGAAAATATGAACAAAGTATATCCGTACCCTACGACGATGTATACAAAGTATACTGACGGCGTTTTATTATATTTTCTTATTAAGAACTAAGTCATAGACTTCCTCTAAGCTGGCCTAGGACCTCTAGGACGAGCACAATCTCAATACGTTAAATCATAATTTATAGGTACTTAGATAATATTATCGTGCCTCGAATGTAAATTCAGTTATGTTAACTGATATTTATTTATTTAGATTTATAGTATGTTGCTTTTGCGCAATTGCTCTAACTGAAAATAATAAATGTACTTTAGTTGCATAATAATTGTTATTCAATTGTAAATATATATAAATTATATACACAGCTACCTGGTTGTCTTATTTTAAGTTATCCTTTGATTCAAAGCTCTAAGATGTTCTCAGCGTATTAAATAATTAGTAAGGTTTTACCTGTTTGTCAGGCAAGACCTTACTTATTAATTGTTTTGCAACCCAAGACATCGTCAAGCCGTATGATTATTTTAAAATTATGAAATAAAATAAAATGGATCCCACATTTGTGGATTGGGATCCATTTTATGCAAATCGGTTAATACGTATGAGAGATTTTAAAGCACTTTGCTTTTTATTTCAGTGGGTAATTTAATCGTAGGAGATCGATCAACTAAAGTTTAAGCTCAATGGCCGATAATCGATGTATGACTTGTTATTTTTACACAAAATTACTGTAAAACAAATGAACTGGAATTACCTTCATAAAATCATAGCAATTAATGTTTAATAAAACTTAATACCAAGAAATAAAACTTAATGGTCGCTGATGGACCCACACCATTTTTTTTCTTGGGTATTGCTTCAAGTTTGCCTATTTAGTTACAAGCAAGGAATTAATCAATTCCATGGTTACAAACTACAAGACTTGCCAGATTTGTTTAAAAATTAGGCAAATCGCATACATTCTTAGAAATTCCAAAAATATTATGCCTGTTTTACTGTAGCCTTTTGTTTCAGTGTGCCTGACGTTCCCCTACCTAGAAAATTATAATTTTATTGTGCTTATCATTGATAATCACCAGATCGTTATTGCTTCAATCAATATTCAAATCTCGTTCATTCTCACCTTTACAGAAATAAATACATTTTCGTCTAGCAACTTCATAGCTATTGAAAAACTCGGCGGTAACATCGACGCTCATCATCGTTGCCAGAACAAAAAAAAAGGTTGTTTCCAATCATGCATTTCATTTCATAAAGTTCATTACTTGTTATAATGAAGAAGCGTCAAACAATCGATCTTTGTTAAAAGAACGTCTATTATTTTAACCAGCTACAGTCTTATTTTCAAGTTCTGGTACCCATAAATCATCAAATCACTATCACAATTTGAAATTAATTCGAATATTGTTAGTTGCTCTTCTCCTCAATACGATTAATGTCTAGCAACAATAGTAATACTATTATAACTATAATACTATTATAATAATAGATATTATAACAAAAAGTCCCCGGCACAGACTCCACCTACGTTTAGTGTTCGTACCGTAGCATCCTAATTTCAAAGAATCGATGTTTTCACGACGCAACTTCAACATCGTCGTTTGCAGCTCGTCGTCGCCGTTCTCCGTCGTGAAGCACACTGCTCCCAAGAGCGCATCCGCGACCGAGTCATCCTCGGACGCAACTCCAACTGGCTCTGAGCCACCTCCATTCACCCTTGTTAAGAAGCGCTCGAATCGAGCCCCAGCGTCCTCAACGCCCGCCCCGTTGTTTTCAACACCCGCCCCAACCCCACTGATGTCACTCCAAGTGACTCCACCCCCAACCTCAGCCTCGGTCAAGCCTCAGGTCCCACCACCCGTATTCCTCCGGGAAAAGGGCAGATGATCCGAGATCTCCAACTTGTGCAAAAATCACAAGATTCAATATACCCGAGCATCCAACTCGGGTGAATCTATTAGGATCATTGGTTCGTCTTTAGACGACTTCCGAGCCCTAACTAAGCTCCACACCGGTAAGCAAATTGCTTACCACACCTACGCTCTCCCAGAAGAGCGTAAGGTTAGAGAGGCACTCAGGGGGGTCCCGTTCGAATTAGCGAACGAGAACTTGCTCGAGGACCTGCAGTCCCTAGGCTTCCCGGCACTTGCGAATCATAAAATGCACAGCAAGTCGCAGCAAGCAAGGAAAGCGTCACCCTCTCGCCTTGGTGTTTCTCGCCAACCAAAATCACCGTGGTCACCCTGGGCAGTGCCACCGCTGCCAGTTGGCAATTTGCCAATTGGGCGCTGCCCCGCCCAGGTGCGTGAAATGCCTGGTGCCACATAACACCAAGGAGTGCTATCGCACTCCTGAAACTCCCACCTGAATGCGTGCTTTGTGGCCAGTCCGGGCTGCCTTCGTGCACCCCGATCCATCCATCCATCTCGAAGAGGGTGGCACCCAAACGGGCCCTGCCCCTTACTCAGTCCAATTTTCCGCCGCTGCGTAGCCGGGTACCTCCGGCTACAAAGCCTAAGCAGCCCAAGCCTGCTCCAGAGAACTGGAGACAGTGCCCCGTTGTACGCCCGAATCTCACTCCGGCTCCTCGCCCATACCAATCCACTTCTCAACCCTCACTAGCAGACGATATGCGTATCGTTTGCGACGCTATTAAACATATTGATGTAAGGGAAATCTCAATTCTTGAAAACTAAGTGTAAACAAAACTAAATGCTTTCCGCTCACCTACAGAGCGCCTCATGGCTTTGACAGAGCGTAGTTCCCTTCTCAGTTCATTTCAGTTAAATGAACTGATCCCTTAGATAATCCACTTAGGCCGCCCAGACCGGCTCTACCTCATGTCCCTTTGAGCACCTTCAGTGCAACTTTACGGACCAGTGGACGATCCGTTGGCGGGTCCCCGCGTGCGCACCTAATCAAGTGTCGCTTCCGATGAAGGCTACCGGCAAAATCTTGCTACAGCCATCAAGATGGTTTTTAGTGGGTAGGTGCCACTCTGGTGAGCACCACATCACCCCGCAGACGGCTGCATGACGCATCTTCCACCTCCCGCCCCGCGGAGGGTGCTGCGTAGGCGGCCAACAAAAAATTCTATCTGTAATGTTAAAAATGTAAAAACATGTCTGTCTGAACGCGATAAACTCAAAAACTACCAACGGATTTTTAAACGGTTTTCACCATAGATAGGAAAGATGGTTTGTGTGTATATTCAATTCAAAATATTTTATTATATCAAAGGCAAAAAATAACATTTGTCAAGTCTTCTATTTTTCATCTTATAGATAAAAAAATATATATCAGATAAAAAAAGCCGGCAGAAAATATACTTCTCGGAACCCTTTTGTCAAAATTGTTAATTACATGAAATAGGCATTAAGTATACAACGACTAAGACGTGAAAAAAACAAACACAGGGCAGCTAATTGTGTGTGCTAACGTCATTCCGCAGCCAAGCTCTTTACACAGTATTTATATTTATTTATTTAACAGTTTATGTACACACTAAAGCATAAAAGGAGACTTAAAAAAGAAAATAAAAACAAAAAAAAAGTTACGTATAAAGGTACTGCTTATCTCTAAAAGAAATTTCTTCCAGCAGACCTGTGACTGGAAAGCTTAGTTAAAGAAATGCAACTACGTGTGTCATGAAAATATATATTTACATACACTAAATACAAATAATATACCTACATAAATATTAATATGATATAATAATACATAACTTATAATTTAATGGAACCGTACATAATAATAAGCAACATGACGACTACGATTGTATTAAGGATAAGTAGTGCTCTCTAATTTTCTTTTTAAAGAGAGGTAATGTTTTTATCTCCCTAATAAAGTGTGGCAGTGAGTTCCATAGTCTAACTGAATGGACGGAAAAGGAATAAGCATAGAAGTCGGACTTATGGTTAGGCATTTGAAGTAATCTACGCTTAGAAGGTCTTCAAATAACATCGTGGGGATGATCGAAGGAAAAGCGCTTACGCAAATAGGAAGGAGAGGTTTGATTGTTCAGGACATTAAAGAGGGGACAAAGAATCCGAGTGTTCCTACGAAAACGCATTGGGAGCCACCGGAGTTGCTAAACTCGGACACATGATCATACTTTTTAAGACTGAATATAAAACGGATGCCAAGGTTCTGCAACCGTTCCAGCTTATTTAACAACTTTTCGGTGGCATCTAGGCAGCAAGCATCAGCACAGTCAATAACCGGTTGTATAATTGTTTGGACCAAGGATATTTTAGTAGGTAAAAAAAGACAACTTTGGAGGCTTTTTAGGAAATGAAATGAAAAGTGGACCTTCATACTAATTTTGGCGACATAAGCGTTCCAATTAAGGTTTGAATCCATAGTCACACCTAAATTTCTAGCCTTGTCAGTGAAAGGGATTGGAATACCGTCCAGAAGTATGGGAGATAAAGCCGAGATATTGAGGCACCCACGAAAATGTCTACTACCAATGATCATAGCCTGGGACTTGTTTGGATTTGGCCCAGTCACTGATACGACAAAGATCTTCATTAATTGATGCGATCGTGGAATCGGCATCTACAACTGAGAAATGCCGATAAATTTGCAAGTCGTCTGCGTATAAGTGGAAATTGGAGGATACGACTTTAGTCACAGAGTCGATGAATATTGAGAAGAGTAACGGAGAGAGAACGCCACCTTGGGGCACGCCAGCAGCTAGATCACACCAGTCAGAGTAGGACTCATCAAGGTGGACACGCTGCCAGCGGCCTCGAAGATAGGAGTCGAACCAGCTCAATGCAGAAGGGGAGATGTTTAAGGATTTAAGAATACCGAGAAGGACATCAAAATCTACGGAGTTACATGCGTTACTGAAGTCTAATAGGATCAGCATAGTAAGTTATACTTTATTTATTCAGATACAAGTATATAGAAAACACAGATACAGAAAGAGCCCGTGGAGAAATCAATCAATCTCATGCTCTTTTGTAATCCATATAAGTTTTGATTTTATAATAAGCTTTGTGACAAAGAGTTTATTTGATAATCACTTGGCTAGTATTAAAACTGATTTCGGGATTTTATTTAAACTTTATAACGCACCATGTGTGTGGGCTGGTATACACAGGGTCCAGATTTTGGCCCTGTTTTTATTGACGGCACCCTTAACGCGGCAAAATTTTTGGAGATATTATCCGGTCCCGTTGCTGAATATACCGAAGAACTAATCTTAGCCGATTATCGGCATTTATGGTACCAATTGGACGGAGCTCCATATTCAGTGATGTCTTCCAGAGAGCTACTCACCGAAATGTTTGGACAGCAGTGGATTGGTCGATTTGGACCAGTACGATGGCCACCACGGTCCCCGGATCTCACTCCAATGGATTTTTTTATCTGGGGGTTTGTGAAAAGTGAAGTGTACGCGACAGACGTGAATACTGTAGAGGAACGGATGTGATTTTTTAGTTAAGTGCATAAATTGACAAAGCGGGTGGCGGCAAGAGCTCGTATTTATGTCGCATTTTCTCTTTTTTTTAAATGTCGGAGTAGAGTTTGGTTTCTACTTTAAAATTTGTGGAAGAATATTTAAGGTTGTTACCACACCAATCGATCGACCGTCGATCGACGTCGACAGGTCGACGTCGATCAATGGCAGAATAGAACAGTCGACGTCGCAGCAGGCATGATGGCCCATAATTGTCTGACAGCACCCCTGAGTTGGTAAGTCTGCCAACCCGCAGTTGGCGTGATGACCTACAATTGTCTGACACCAACCCTGAGTTGGTAAGTCTGCCAAACCGCAGTTGGCGTGATGGCCTACAATTGTCTGACACCACCCCTGAGTTGGTGAGACTGCTAACCCGCAGTTGGCGTGATGGCCTACAATTGTCTGACACCACCCCTGAGTTGGTAAGTTTGCCAACCCGCAGTTGGCGTGATGGCCTACAGTTGTCTTACACCAACCCTGAGTTTGTAAGTCTGCCAACCCGCAGTCGGCGTGAGTGCCTACAATTGTCGGACGCCACCCCTGAGTTGGGAGAGGCTGATATTCCTCCAGTGATTATTAAGGGAACCTAATTAGTAAAGGTGCCACACCAATCGATCGTCCGTCGATCGACGTCGGCCCGTCGACGTAAAAAATTTAGAAAAATACATAATCTTGCAAAGATTATAGTTTCCGAAACAAATTCTTCTCTGAATTGGTCCAAAATCACGTTTACTACATATCTAAGTACAGAACTGACGAATTGCTTGACATTCATCACTGCTCATCTTCACTGAACTTATGAACTTAACTACTTAATCCGTTTGGACACACAAGTGACATGTAGTAACTTAAAATTTAGTTAAAATTTAGTTACCAACTTAACTACTTAATACATGTAAACCGCACATAAGTCCGTCAACCGGTTTCAGTCAGTGCGCTTCGAGCTGTCACTGCATTACCTCGTGTTTCTAAGCTATTTGAGTTGTGTAAAAATGTCGGTTTGTTTATTCAAAGTGTGCAGAAATTACAAAGGTCTAATTAAAACAACGCATAAAGTAACCTATCACCGGTAAGTAACATTATTTATAGTATTTTCTTGCAAAATAACCCTTTCGTAAAATAAATAAATTATTAGTTCGCCATTACTTTTGGGTTGCCTGGTTATAAAAAAGAGTTACCCGAAAATTTGTGAAAATGTATCCATAGTAAATATTTTAAAAAGTCAAATATTATATAATATTTAATTAGGACCGTATTAGGTAAAATGTTCGCCGCCGGGTCTAAGTGTTAAGAAAATCAGTGATGCAATTAATAGAATATTGACAGAAAATCGTATTCACACCATTCGCATTAGAAGATAAAGGGTAATTTAAAGATATATATAAATTTAAATACAATACACGAAATTTATGTGTGTAAAAAAAATGTAAAGCGTTATTTGCACTAGTAAGAGAAGGGCGAAAGATGGACTTTAAATTGTCAAAATGCCATAGTTTGTACGTATGACATGTCGACGTTGGCTATGTGAACTTAGCACCCGACTTTTGCAAAATGGCTCTTCTTATGGTTTTTTTGAAAGATATTGGTGAGTAGTAGATAGTAGTGAAGATATTTTCGTTTGTAGTAGAGCCAAAAAAATTTTACAGCACAAAAAAAATTCAGTGTCATTATTGTTCTACTACAAACAAAAAACATTGCACTACAATATACTAGTACCCTCCGCTTATGCATTCCAGCCATTTCCAGCGTTTGTAGTAACCTGATTTTCTTTGAAATCGAACTTATGTGGTAAATTTAGTTTTGGAAAATTTTCAAGTATAAAAACATTTTTTCTGTCATTATTGTTTTACTACAAACGAATAACATTGCACTGCAATCTACTACTACCCTCCGCACACGCATTTCAGCCATTTCCAGCGTTTGTAGTAACCTAATTTTCTTTGAATTTTAACTTATGTGGTAAATTTAGTATTTCAAAATTTTCAAGGGTAAAAATATTTTTTCTGTCATTATTATTCTACTACAAACGAAAAACATTGCACTACAATCTACTACTACCCTCCGCACATGCATTCCAGCCATTTCCAGCGTTTGTAGTAACCTAATTTTCTTTGAAATCGAACTTACGTGGTAAATTTAATATTGGAAAATTTTTAAGTGAATAGTTAATTTTTCTGTGAATATTATTTTACTACAAACGAAAAACATTGCAGTACAATCCAAAACTACCATTTTCTTGCATGACTCAACAAAAAAAAAATGGTTTTTAGTTTTCGAAAGCTGAATATTTTTTGTTCTGTAAAATTTTTTTGGCTCTACTACAAACGAAAATAACTTCACTACTATCTACTACTAACCAATATCTTTCAAAAAAGCCATAAGGAGAGCCATTTTACAAAAGTCGGGTGCTAAGTTCACATAGCCGTCGACGTTCTGTTTCATTATTTGTTTTCTGTGTTTATCCATATAAAATCGCAGTTTGAATATAACTTTCAGAATACCTAGTGATCTTGTATAAATAAACCAACAGGTAGATATTATAAGAAAATGTCGCGCTGAAGAAACTTGGACACCAGCTAAATACTCTTTGGTTTGCTCTGAACATTTTCGTAAAAAGGATATGAATTTTGTTAATAAGCAAGAACGTAGAAGATTAAAAAAGACAGCAGTTCCTTGCAAGGCAAGTTATTATTTTTGTATTAGTTGTTTTATTACTTTTCTTGATTTCCGTGGCGATTATTCAAAAATACGTTTTATTTCAGTTTTTGTTCTTATCATCAGTGCAATCTGAGGGGAGTGATGAAGAACTCGAATCAAGTGATTGTGACACCCCCAAAAATACTTCTTTAGATTCAGTAAGTAAAATTTATTATACAAAACATAACAATGATACAAGCCAATTTAAGAATGTCATTTTAATACTTAGCAATAATTTTTACCTACTGAACTCAAAATAACCGATTTGTTTGCTAAAATAAATTTGTATTTTATCACCAGCTAAAACCGAAAGATTCTGTGTCTCATTAAGCCAACTAAAAGGTAGTTTTCGATCTGATCTTTCGAATTATACTGAATTTCAATCTATCTCTAAACAGAAAATTTATTTGACTTTGGGATATCAAAATAACATAGAACCTGTCTTAAATTGTAAAGCGAAAAAAAATATTGAATCGACAACTTACTCGTATGTTCAAAAAATCCATCGAAATATTAAGATGTTACTTTATCAAGTAGAATATTATTTCCGCCATGTTGTTTACAGTATCAACAATAAAGTTTTTAAGAGGAAAACGACAAAGGTATTGTCCAGACAGCAAAGGTTTTTTCTTTTAGTATTTAACAATATAAAAGATTTTCACGTCATTAATTATAATCATAACAAGTATTTTTCATATGTTTTATGATTGTGTACTTAAATATAACATTAGTTCTTTTTCATACAGTTGGTTTGAAAGCAGAATATATATATTCCTTAGAGATAAAGCAGTCTTATTCTTGGGTCAGCTAAAGCAGTCAAATCACCCGTGACAGAAGACGCTGCTTTATCCCCATTTATGCTTTATCTATTAATAAATTCTATGATATATGTATACCCATAACCAATAAAACCTTCACAAAGAAATAAAAATATATTTTAAGTATAATGTATACCATTTAATATTACCCTTTTATTCTAAATTGTACAATTTTGCATTCGACAGAATACCACTACGACAGTTGAACCCGGACCATCTGGTGTTGTAAGAGGCGAACACCACATAAGCAACATGGATGTGGAAGACACGTCAGATGCCAAAGATTTGAAAAACACATTTAACAATACAGTGAGTAAAATAAATATTAATTAAGATAATATCATTTATATTATCTTAAAATCGTTTGAGTTGGTCAATAAATTATAATTATTTTTCAGGAAAATGAGACAGAAATCTATGAAGAATTTTCCGATTTGGATTCAACTTTTGATTCTCCAAAAAAAGCATAATTGAGAAGATATTTACGCCGAAAAATTGAGCTTCAAAAAAACATACCCGAAAAGTAATGTCACTTAGACGTAAAAATATAAGACTTCAAAAAAAATTGCCACATTCAAAAACATTTCAAGAGACCTCAAAAAAGAAAGATATCTCGAAAATGACATGCATCAAATTTTGAGTAGTAACGTTTTTGCTGCAAATCTTTATGCTTCAATGCGTAAAAAACTATAACAAGGTTTTAAAAAACCTGTGTTGAAGTACAAACCAGAGCTCAGGAAATTTTGTCTAACTTTACACTGTTTATCGCCTAAAGCATATAGCTATGTAAGAAGTAAATATGAAACATGCCTGCCCCACCCAAAAACTATTTCCAAATGGCATAGTAACATAGAAGGTTCTCCGGGATTGGATTTACAGAGGAAGCATTTAAAATTTTAAAAGCAAAAAGCGATCAATGCGGGAAAAATATTATTTGTGCCTTAATTTGTGGTGAAATGGCAATGAGGCAACAAACAGGCCTTGTAGATATTAGGACTGGTAAAAAATGAAAATATGAATATCAAAGTATCAGAGGCTTACGTATTTATGCTAGTTTCGTTGAATGAGCGTTGGAAATTACCTGTAGCATATTTAGAATTATAGAAACCATTTTGAATTATAGGGTTGCTTCTCGCACAAAGGTACCGAAATCAAATGGGAAGAAACTGGCGTTCATCTTGCAAATCGATTAACAAAGAAGCATGTAGAATTTCGTAATTCAATTATGAACGTTAAATTAGCTACGCAGCTCCTAAGCCGAAGTGTCTCCAAGGCGTTAGAGTTTTGCCGGTTAGGGATAAAACTAACAGAATTCGCTGATAGTGAAGCAACGGAGAGATTTATTCTCACCCTTAATAATGCTTTCGATATTTTCAATTCGAGAAAGTTAAAAGCTCATTCTTTTAAGCACCCCTTTTTACCGCGAAATATAAATGAGGCGTTTTCTCAGCTTGAAGAAGCAGAAGACCTGTTATTATACTTAAATATAAAAGTCTCCAGAAAGAGAACATATAAAGAGCAACAATCCTCAAGAAAACTGATGTTAAAAAATTACGAACCTGTTCTAAATTCACAGTCATTCACGGGATTTCTTGGAGTGTTAATATGCATCAAAGTTTAAAACACCTATACAAATCATTGGTAGACTCAAAAAAAATGAATTATTTGAGTACCTATAGGACCACCTTGAACTTTTTTTTTGGGCGATACGTATGCACGGGGGTTATAATGACAATCGTTTGAGGGTGTTCGTCGTTTGGATACTTGGGGGGAGGGAGACTTGCCGAGCTAACAGATGCAGAAAAGAATAATTTTTGTATAGACATAAAGAGACTGTAAATTTATTTTGAAAAAAATTATACCCGTGAAGTTTCTTGCCAGTTCTTCTTCACGAAGGTTTTTTTCGAACTGGTGGTAGAATCATGTTTTATTTGACGTCAATAAGAACAAGTAATTGTCAATGTTGAGAAATAAATATTTGAATTTGAATTTGAATTTGAATCCGAATGCCCGTCAGCTTAAAGGTATATATACCTCAAATTGCTATGCTACATGGAAATAAAATCAAATAAATCAGGAAATTGTGTTCCCCTAGAAAACATAAGTATTTTGACGTGTTCTTTATCCATTTTGTATAAATTCAACTGTTCCTTTTTCACGGATGAATGATTATGATGAAGATGAGCTCGATTAACAAAAAAATTAGGACTTGGAAGGAAACAGTGGCATTATGTCTAGTTTATTAGACGACTCCCAAGCATGTGAATATATCCAACAAATTGTTGGATATATAGCTGGATTCGTTGTAAGATGTCTCCGTCGGTGTTTAAAATGTATATATTGTGTTCAATCTCTTTCTAGTGATGTTAAGTTAGAATACCACAAATTGGTAAATTTACGCAATGAAGGTGGATTAATTTATGCATCGCGAGACGTTTACGACGTAACTGCAGAGTGCGTCCTAAGAAAATTTAAAATACATGACTTAGTAATGACAAATACTTTATACGCAAAAATAGTATCATGTGTTTTAAAACATTTTATTGGAAAAAATTACTTTAAAATTGAATCGGACCATTTTTGTGGACATTTGCATCAGACTCAGTTGTTAAGATTGGTAACAGAAAAATATGTAACCAGTCGGTATTATCATGTAGCGAAATTAAATAACTCAAAAAGCGAAGCTGCCCCAAAACGACGACTATATAAAAAGCTTATTCAAAGGCAGGGATGCTAATAATTTTAATTTACTATATTCAAATTATTTTATTTTTATATTATACTAATAAATGAGACTAAATACTTTATCTGTATTTTTTAATATTCATTTTTTAAGTTTGACGCCTTTTATGGCTGCCGAGGATGTGGGTTACCCGATGGTACGTAACTACCAACCACCACCCATGGACATCAATAGCAGTAACGCAATAATTGATATGCTGCCGATCCAAAACAAATAGATAAGAGGAAGGAAAGGTATAGATATAAAGGATATGATACAAAAAGGAAGTAGGTAATTGGGCTCAACCTTCCTCACTCACCGTACAAAACGCAGCAATAAACTGCTACTTCATGGCGGTTTTCTGTGAGAAGGTGGTACTACCCCGATCAAGCCGATTAGACTATTGACTTTTTGAATTAAATATTTTTCTCATGCTATCTCATTTATAGTTAGACTCTACCACCATCAAAAATTTTAAATGCATGTCAATACAATAATGTATTGTATTTTTAATATTTTTGTTTTATATATTTCATTTATCACGTGTAAGTATTGCATACTATGTTCATAATATGTAACTCTGAATAAAAACTCGTGCTTAGCCAATACCTACATAATCTGCCACCTAAGAGTTGGCTGTAAAAGAAGGCCTTAGCATTAAGCCTTCCTGTACACTAAAATATGTACTAAGCATAACAATAAATTAAATTAAATACACATAGAGAAAACGCATTGTAACTGAAAAAGAGTTTTAACGTTAATATATTCTTTTGTCTGGAACATATTAGACGTTAAGATTTTTTATGTTACATAAAATTACCTATTTATATATTCAATTATGTAATGAAAAAATATTCAAAGCATTTATTTATGTGAAAATTCTTCATCTTTCATATTCTCTGAAATTTGGGTAATTTTAAAAATCAGTAACACTGAGCCGGCTTACACATTTATGTGCGTGATGCGCCGCAACTGTAAAACATTGTAAGCTACGGTCACTTGTGTGCTTCGGCCGCACACAAGTGTTTCAAACTTCGACCATTGTTTTTAACGTGATAATAGCGTGACGCTCTATCTAGACATAATCAAAGGCACATAAATTTTTATTTTATTTTACAATTTTTGGAAATCCAACAGCTAGATGATTAAATAAATAAACAAATGATTATAAGAAAGCCAATTAAAAGATTTCACTTATAACAAAAAGATAGTAGTCAGACAAGAACACATACAAAATACAAAGACTATAACCAAACATAAAAAGAAAAACATTTACAGACATTTAACTCATTTTAAACATTTAGATAATAAGCCAATCGCATGGACTGAGATAATGCATATTGTTACACATAGGTTGGTGAGAATATATAGACAAAGAAAAGTAGGTAGGTATTTATGGAATTGCATCCGAGAAAAATTCTCTTGCCAGAGTCGCCTCATTTAGATTAATGATAGCTGTATAGGGAAATGTTATTCTGGCTGGCATACACGGGTGAGACAGGTACTGCGCAAGATACTTTCCCATATTCATTCTATCCGACTTCCGTTTTACACTATCTTATCATATTTCATCCCAATTTGTCAATTTTAAAGAAAATGCTTCCTCAGTCCTCCGTTGGTCCACACATACAAACACAACAAACATACACAACGTTACCTACTAAGTTGCTCTAAATTTAATATTTTTTTAAATCTTGTGACTGTTAAAAAAGATCTTATAATTTTTATATAATATATTAATATTAACAACAAATCATTGACTCCTTGAAAAGGCGACCAAGCTAAAGAATTATTTAAAAAAACCCCTTTCTATGAAAATATAATGTAATTCCATATTAATTTGATAAAGTTACATCTTTAGTTATACAAAAATACATTAATTTTATCACATCTTTAACTTAAATATAGTAATAAAAATTATAATTTCATCATTTACAAAAAGTAATAATAGCATAGAAAATTCTTAAAAAAACTTGATTACATCTTAAAAATTATCAAAATATGTAATATTATTGTGAATAACTGAAGTTACAGTATTAAAGTATTGACTAGACCATGCAGCAATGAATTTGTTACTTTACAATACATAATATGAATATAATTGGTCAAAATATAAATGCCCAATATGAAAATATAAATCTAAAATAACTAACATTATCATTACAACTAGGTAAGGAGTATTGTCATGATAAAAGTAAATTACAAGTAACACTTAAAATGAACCAATTTTTTGGCAAGGATTAAATAGGTAAAATTAATATGAGAAATTGTTCTGGTGGGTGCAAAAACAAATGTATTGACTGGAATTACTTAAAATTTTATAAGATCCTCTTCACTGTCTAGATTACTTATATTACTTTCATTAGGTACATGCTTATTTGCAAACTTGGGAGATCTTCTCTTAGGTGGCACAGGAGCTTGATCCAAAATTCCAGTGAGGCCCAAAGTTTTGACCTGATCTGTAAGTAACTGCAAATCTGAATTCATGTCTGGTCTCCCACTGTTTGGGGAGGACTTCTTTCTGATAGGAGGACTCGGAGCTGCTCTAGAACAAGCAGGCTGGGTATCAAAAATTGATGTATCTATTGACTTAGTACTGCATGGTATAACAGCTGATGTCTTACTTCTATCCAAAGAATAACCATGCCCTGATCTTTGTTCTGTTACTTTATGCACAACATGGTCATCTGTATAAAATGTAGGTTTCTTAGCATAATGAGCCTTGTGATTCTTATATGCTTGAACATCAGATTTGCTTCTCTCTAATGTGAATGGAGTATGAGTATGGAGATGACAACTAAATGAAGTAGTATTGACACTGCAAGCTGGTACTGTTGAAAATGGAATTGATGGGGCCCATAAACAAGCACCATCATTCCTAGGTACCATTAGTAACGGGTCCTGAAAAGACAAACACATTAAGATACAGTAATTTAAAATCATTATTATACCATAAATAATTATTTTTTGACAGTATATAAGTATATCCAATTAAAAACATGGCTAACCTTGCCAGTTATGGAATATATTTTAGATTGCAGTGTATGTAGCCTACTTCTTAAATATTCATATGAACACTCTCTAAGCTTTATCACCCACTGCACTACATTATCTTCTGTTCTAGCAGCAAACACATGCTTCTTATCTGCATCATCTCTGTAATCAAACATTTTATTCAGAGTTGTATTATTATAAAAACGTATAAATACACACCTAAAATAACTCACATAAAAGATATTGAAAATGCAAACGGTATGCTTTGTCCATGCTCCATTTGAACAGAAGAATTCTCCATAACAAAAACACCTGCAGGATGTCTGGTATCAAAAGTGCCCATATCACTAATTTTAAAATAGAATAAATAGTTATTTATCAACCGAAACCACCGTTCCTTAAACACTGAAAAGGAAAATATAAATTATAACTGTGCTTTTACCTCATGTCAGAATCATTATTTACTTTACAATATGCAATTTACCTGATTGATTCCTATAGCTTCCATTATAAACTTTTTTATAATTTAATCTGCCTTCTATGGTGCAGGGCTGATGGCTCATTAGAGCAAGTTCATGTACATTGCATTTCATTGGTTCAGTTTAGTTTATTGTCCTTAAGTAAAATTGCGTTAGTGTCAAGACAACTCACAATATAAGAGCCAATTAGTGTAAAAAATACGAGAGGTAGATTTACGTTAACTCATACTTTTATTTCTTAAGAAAGTAGAAAAAGTCACCATCGAACAAATTATATATTAATAAGTAATTAAAAAATAAATATATATTCATTCAGGTCAGCTGCCTGCTGATTGACAATGACATTGATGTTTTCGTCAATATCAATCAGAAATAAAATGTATGTAGGAATAGATAATCTTGTCTGGATTTAATACATACTGCTGGAAGGTCCACTTCTGCTCGGAACGCAAGCAGACAGATACTGAAAACTAAAACCACCTAAAACTGTCTTTGTAACGCAAACTTTTAATTCTCTGTAAAAATTGACAAGCCAAACTTGTAAATATAGCCGAATGTCTAATAATATCTAATAATCCGAATCTAATAATAAAATAATTTTTTGCATAATAAAACAGCAAGTTAAATAATAATAATAATAAATAGTAGCAAATAAAACAATAAGTTACAATAACAATAAGTAAGGTACCTAATTAAACATTTTAATTATTTGATAAACAAGAAATAACAAAAAGCCTCGGTGTCGCTGAGGTTGCGGCACTGGTATCTGGATCTTAAGGCCCCAGGTTCTATCCGGTGGCTGCCAAATGTACCAATGAGTTTTTATAACTAAATTACTTCAAACCAACTGGATAAGTTGCAGGATAACATCGTGGGGAAACCCAAGCACTTAAGAGATTATTTCGTAGACAAATTCCCTGAAACCATCAACTTAGACGGGTGAGGCTGATATCTCTGCAATCATACTAAAGCCTTCGTTGTGGGTGTAGTCGTAACTTTCAGTTACATATAAAGGTACATAATATCCTTGCTCTTGGTAAACTCATCCTTTTTTCAATGTCCTTTTCCAGTTTCTGTTTATAAAAATAATTATGTCAGGATGGATATAAGCTGTATTTTACGTGAATATTTGACTTGCACATCATCATTTAAAAAAATTGATCCATTGAAGAAACACTTTTCTTTTGATCTCTCTTCATTCTTTCTATATAAGTCTCTTCTTCATTTACCAGTGGAGGAGCGCGTGCTGTTCGAACAGTAAAATATCTGCCAATAGTTTTTTTTTTCTCAGGTGCTATTATTCTTGTTATTTGATAATTTGAGACTATGTTGTCACTCTGTATTGCAGCTTGCCCACTGCGACCTAGCAAATCTATTGTGTGAGGCCACCTGTCTGCAGCTCGCCGCTTACTCCAATCGACTCAAGGAAGCGAAGAACGATGATAAAAAATATGCATCCCATCTCCCTGGCTTATATATAGCCATAGTTTATATTTGCCCATGAGAGCGAATATTTTCTGTACTAGTAGTGAGCACTAGCGTAGCAGATGAAGAAGCGTTTTTTTTTTTTCATTTTGCAGAATCTGCAAACCATTGAGTCCGCCAAGCCTAAGTTGAAAATGTGTTTCTTCAGTTTACTACCATACCATTATACGCCTTTGCGCGTGTTGGAAGAAGGGGATTGGCGATTGAATATTGTAGGTTTATACTGAATACCGACGCTGAAGATCCAAGCTTTCTTAGGCGAATATTATGGACGGATGAGAGCAAATTCGACCAGGATGGTATTACCAAGTATCAAAACATCCAGTACTGGATTCAAAAAAGTTTACGAAATCCAGGAGAAGTCAAACCAACAGACGCTTTTAGTTGAATGTTTGGATGGGCGTCATAAATAATCATTTGATTGGACCCCACTTTTTGCCCAACAATTTAAATGGTGAGAATTATGAGGAATTTTTGAGGAATGAGCTAGGGCCATTGCTTGAAGATATGGAATTGGAAACAAGGAGACGAACGGTATTCTAATACGATGGTTGTCCAGCACACTATCGAATTACTGTGCGGCAGTGGCTGGATACCTCGTTCCCAAGGAGTTGGATCGGCAGGGGGGTTCCAATTCCATGGCCTGCACGGTGTCTCGACCTGACACCAGTTGATTTTTACGTAAAGTGTGTGATTTTTACATGCAGTCCCTTGTTATTATTATTATTATTATTTTGTTTTATGGCAATCAGCTGTTGTTACGACACAATAACTATTTCTGCCAATTTCAAGTATTAGTATACACACGTACTACACGAGGTTAATAATTTTGTAGCGTTCAGTTGAGTAGAACTTGCAGTATCTCGAGCATTGAGTTACCTTGAACAATACAAAAACAGGGAGATGAAATAAGTTTTTACAGATATTTTTAACATAGAAGAGTATAATTTATAAGGGCGCCTGGCCATTGTTAAGAAGATTAGCAATAGGGGATAACTTTTTAGTAACGGAGGACGGTAGTGGGATGTCTTCAAATTTTGAAAGAATGTTCAAAACTAGGGAAATCAGGAGTTCTAAAAAATTGTCATTAGGGGGGCAGGAAGAAGTAGGGGGGAAGGCATTATCAGATTTAGTAGATGGAGGGTTAGCAATAATAGCGTTATGGGCAATTTTGTCATAGCCTGGAGATAAAGACGGACTGGGTTTTGATGGTTTGTATATTGTTTTTTTGTAAGAAAGATTCAGTGAAGGAGAAGTTTTAGAAGCATCTGCGTACGATTTTTTAACTGAGGGGAAGAGGGATGATGCTTCCTTGAATGATATGTTCTTTTGGGACATGGTGATTTTAATATTCTTTTGGCGGGAATGTTCCGGGCAAGATTTGTCAGTTGCTAAATGAGGGCCTGAGCATTGCAGGCAGGAAACTTCAGAGGATGCAGGACAAGAGTCACCTGAGTGAGTTTGTGCACATCTGAAGCAACGAGCACTGGATCGGCATTGGGCTTTCACATGGCCAAATCTACAACAGTTTAAGCATTGTATGGAAGGCAAAATGTATGGATCAACGGTTAATGATGAGTTAAAAATAAACACATTATCAGGTAAGCATTGTCCAGAGAAAGTGATCACTACAGATCCTGTGGGGGTCCAAGTGGAACCAGACTGCATGGAAACTTTTCTGTTTAAGCGACGCGCCTTCAAAATTGTTATATCACCTTGGCTTGTGGAGATTGTTGATACAACTTCCTCCATAGACCATGAAGTTGGGATCCCGCGGATCAGCCCCATTCTTGTTATATTATATGTAGGAATTAAAGCTATATAGTTATGAGATTTAAGACTCGGGTTTCTGAGGAACTCGTTTGCTGCACATGCAGATGAGAATTCCACAGAGACCCGATTTCTGCCAACACTCTTTATACCATCATTTTTAATATTTTTAATGTTTGATGTAAATAAAAATTTTCCAAAATTTAAATGATTAAATGTACTGCCTGACTTAGGGTGAGTTTCTGACCTGGACACATGAACAATGAAAGGACCTTTGTCAGAAGGATGGTAATATTTTTCTTCTAAAAGACTTGGATGAGTGTAAATAAGGTTATTGGTTTGAGATGGAAGAGCATTCGAAACAGATTTTTTTAAGAGTAGGGGACGAATCCCGATTTATACTTGGACGTTTTCTTGTTTGCACATGTTGAGAAAAAGGGTCAGGGGAGTTGTTGACATCAGAAAACGGGATTGGGTCTGGGGGCTTAGGAGGGATTGGAACACAATCCATGCTCATTAAGAGCTAGATAATTCGTACAACCACTTACCAGGCGAGGAAGAGAAAAACAGAAACACTTAAAATAACTCAATGATGATAACAAAATCACCAAAATAACCGACAAATAACGAAAACCGTGTGTACGCCGCAAACGAAAAATTGACCAGTCCCTTGTTTATGCAACGCCAATTCCGTTTTTCACTTCAAGAGTGACAGTGACAGAGATAAAGAAGCATGTACTCACCGTAGGGGAGGTGACTTTGAACAATATTTGTAAAACGAGTCGCAAAATCGATTAATAAAAGATTTTTTAAATCTCCAATTTTTTCTTTACACCTTACCTATTATCATGTTATTCAGTTTTTCTGAGAATCTTTTTTTTTTTAAATAAATAATTTAATGTTTTGGGTAGCTAATTTAACAAGGAAGTTTGTACGCTTAATGTACTGTTAATTTTTCAAAACAAATCCAGTGTTCTATTGACCAAATTAGTAAATCAAAACAAAATTTAATGCTATTTTTAAATTTTTTATATTTGTGCCAGTATTAGTATTAATAAATGTTTGTTGATGTATTGGTAACTCATAAAAATTTAAACAACTTAATACTAAAAACTAGTTTTTTATTTATTGAATTTTTTGTAGTTAATTCGGGTTTTTGTTTAACAAAACCAAAAATGTTGAATATCTCGATAACGAGCCTCCTTGGTATTAGTGACATTATAGTTAATTTTGTTGGAAATTAGTTGTATTATCACCAAGAGGTAACTGAGCGCGGGTGGGAACGCATTCAGCGGGAGGCAGGGTGTGGCCATACTGTATGCAGTACTCATTATTGGGCATTTTTATTGAAACTTGTACCAAATCGAAAAATAGATTATTTAAATAAAGTTTCATGAATCAGAATTTTTTTAGATTTAGACGTATACACATAAATAATGTGAGAGTTTTGTATAAAAAGATCGTGTGTTTTTTTATTATATTTAATTTTAAATTAATAAAAATACGGCCAGCGCACCGGATTTTGTCATGTGCGTTACCGGCATAGATAAAGTTGTTAAAATAAAACAAATCATGGTTTGATTTTTAAACAAATTTAATATGAAATCTACTCTCTGTATTTTGACGTACAAGAACTGCATTAAAAAGTATTTTTATTTAACTTTTTTGCTTTTATTGGTTCCGTACCGTTACTTCTTGTTGCTACTTATTTTTAACTTTGCCATATTAATCATTTACTTAAACTAATAATCACGAGTAGTCTTTGGTGATTTTATCTCAACATTATTTGTAACAAAACTGTAAAATAATTAAGATATTTAACAAACAAACTGAAAATCAACAAAGTTAAAATATTTTTTTAAGGGACAGTAACGTAACCTGACCTATAAATAACAAACAGGACACAGGACAGCCAACCCAATAGAGTTTTAAATAGACAAACTTAAAACAAAATCTGAAACTCTGATGAGTAACTGTTATTTATTAGTGATCCAGAGCATGGATCAAAACTTTTTTCAAATCACCCTTGAAGGCACGTATCACATATGAAATCTCTTATGATTTGTATTCCGCAACAGTCCCAACAAAGCCATTTTTTACAGCACATACATTTGGCTATACGGTTCCGAACCAGTCAATCGTCCTTGCAACCGTCACAGTTAGGGTGTTACCACACCAATCGATCGACGTTGCTTGTTCCATGCTACCATCGATCGATGTCGATCGATTAGTGTGGTAACACCATCTTACTGACTGATCTTAGTTCGTAGTAACTATGTTTTATTTGATTTTAGACGCTGTTTCAATTTATATATATTTTATAAAACTGGAAAATGTAGGGTTTCACTAATGTTTGTCACTATGATACAATATTATGATAAGAATAGGATCTGGAACCGTCATACAAACATACATACACATACTCGCGTGAAACATAAACATGTACGTAGTATGTCCCCGACTTTATGCTGTCCTGTTCGTTACTAATCAGGTCCGGACTACACGTTACTTACCCAACGGTAACGATCAGGACGTAACAGAATTATGTATAATTTCAAAGAAACATTTATAATCTAAAATATAATAATCACACCTTCTTGTTTAGGTATTTTTTACTTCAGATATAACTTATCTTCGTGATACTATATGTGATGAAATGAATATTATAGTCTTTTTTAAAATAAAATGTCAAACATTTACCGGACAATCAGATGTAAAAACAGGAATCTGTTCAGGACGCATTGTGTCGGTGACTGTTATTTTATTAAAGTGGTCGACAGTGAATGAAGTTTGTCGTGAGTTTGACAGTTTATCGTGAGGGTTACTATATTTTAAAAGAACAAAGATCTTATTTATTACAAAAATCGCAAAATGTTTATAAAACACGGTAACGGTACATGGCATGTCCGTATTATCGAAAGTATGGGACGGAGGTTTTTTAAAAAACATCCTACATTTTGTAAGATTTATGTAAACGAAAAGTGTTTAAATTAAAAAATAATCATATTTTTCACATCAAAATGATTTTTCTCATGTAAAGTACTAAAGAAAATTAGTGTAAATTTTCAGGTCAAATGTTGATGTCTGGAAATGGGACAGTACTAAAATTACACCAAATATGATTTTTAAATTGCTCTTACGTTTTTTTCCGGCATATTATTTATTTTATTTTATTTTAAGCGATTGCACAATAGCCAATTCAAACAATAAAATTTAAAAAAATATTATAATGATGCCAGAACATTTACAAAAACAACTTTATAGCTTGTACAAGTTTTGGTGAAAATGCCCTATTATACTTTGCTTTTTCCTGAAATTTTAAGAGGGTAGGGAATTAACGCAGAATTTTAGACCTCGGTCAATATTACCAGCGCTAAGCAAGATTTTTGAAAAATTTATTTTGAATCAATTACCTGCTTTCATCTTTTTATGGCAATGGTTATACGAACTATGAAATCCTAACTTATACTTAATACGTTGCTCGGGTTAATAGGTTCTAAATGTCGAGGCTTCTAAAACATGTCTAAAATAATATTTATTTACGAACATTATTTAGTTCTTTATTTATTAGAGGGTGACTTCTAAGCAAATTTTTTTCACACGGGGTCGCTCAACAACCCATGCCGGTGTTGAGCTCATATATTAAAACACATTCAGCGCCTGGAAGGAGTCGTGTGATGCTATTGGTGTTTTGTGTAGTGTATTATGATCGAATTTGTGAATCATAATACCAACACTACTCATGAAACTACACCAATATGGCATAAAAAACCGAGCACTTGGCTTCATTAAATCATATATTTTCAAAAGAAAACAGAAAATGCAATAAATGTAGAAAAATCATCAGGATCGGCAGTGACAATGGGTGTGCCCCAGGGCTCAGTTCTTGGTCTTTTCCTATTTTTAGCATATGTCAATGCTCTGCCATCCGTGGTTAAGAATCAATGCGAGGTCATATTGGTTGCTGATGATAGCTCCTTCTTATTTAAAATAAAGACAAGAAACTGGCTATGGAGTAGTAAACGAATGTATCTCTAACGCAAAGAAGTGGTTCTCAGTGAATAATTTGCTCCTCACTGAAAACAAAACTAAATGTGTCGAGTTTACTTTGCCAAATGTCAAACAGGTAAATACAAACATTGTAGTTAAGAGCCAGGAACTGACTCCTGTAAACTTAACTGTTTTTCTGGGCCTTAGACGCAAAGTCCAGCGGCGACTGCGTGTTGTTGGGTTGGCTAAAAGGCTTGGCTCTGCAGCATATGCTGTTAAAAAAATGAGACAAATTTCAATGTAACCGCTCGATTAGTGTATTTCGGTAACTTTCATAGCACCATGACATACGGCATTCTGTTGTGGGGGAGTGCTGCCGACATCGATACTATATTTATTGTGCAGAAAAGGGCCGTTCGCGCAAGCTATCAGCTCGATCCAAGGGTGTCACTTAGAAATAAATTAAAAGAAATAAAATATCCTTACTTTTCATTCGCAATATATTTTATAAAACTATATGTTTCAACAAAAAGAGCAAAACCATGTTAAAAGAAAAAGAGACCTGCACACAAATTCTTTTTCAACCCTTAGCATGTCTTTTTCTCACTCACACAAACATGGCACGCGTTCACTTGCACGAACTTATGACTGTGTGCGTAATAGGTTATTAGAACGCGTTTGTTTCATACATTTTGCCGCGAGTGTCCGAGGTGTGATAAAAGGTGATAAAAGTAAGCCTATGTTATTCCAGGTTATGGATAGGATATACCTATCCATATGCCAAAAATCATACAATTGTGTTTAGCTGTTTTTGTCTAACATCAGAAACTTTCGCATTTTTAATATAAGTAGCATTTGAAATATCTTGATTTGGGGATAACGCATTTGTAAGGAAAAAAAAGGAGAACATTTCCCCTGTGAAAAGTATTTTTAGTCATATATCCTAAAAATTATTGACCTTTACACGGATTAATACATTAATTGCCTGCCAACTCGACTTAAAATACAATGAATTTTAAAATCTTCCAGCAGTTTGAGCTTCTTATCTACATACAAAATAAAAGAATCTGTCTAAAGAAGGTATGTATGTCTGATTTGACCTTACGATTTCCGTTGCAGTTGTTAGAGAGTATTTATTGAGTAGAGTTATTTTTCTTTTCATGCCTTTTGTATTAGTATCAATAACAGTAACAGTAAAAAGCTTTGGGAGAACTTAAAAAACAAAATATTAAAAAGTATTTTTCTTTATTACTCATTTATTTTTATTTAACTTTTAGTACAAAATAAAACTAATACACAGGGATACATCTCAAACCTAGCATTTGCAATGTTGAATAGTCCGAGGCTTATCTCAATAAGTCTTCTCATTTGTACTATTTTAGATACTATAACTTCACACTTAATAGCTCAATTTTCCCATCAAAAAATAAAGGCAGTCAAAACTGAATAATGTAAATCGCTCTTCGATTCATCTGGTCGAATATGTATACGCTGAATTTAACTCTAATTTTCTAATGGTACATCAGAATTGATTTAAGCTTACATTAATATACAAATACATAAATTTTGAGGTTTGGAGCGGCATTGATGATTATTTCAGGCACAATCAAACCAGTGCACTCCAATGATTTATAATACACTAAACGACACAATAGATTTTATTTAAAATTATTGCTTTTGAATAGGTCTTAAATCGTTTCGTGTATTATAAACATTTAACCATTTATTACTAAAGCAGACTTGATTAATAACATTTCCATTTCATTTTACATTCCATTTATGTTGTATGATTACTTTTTTCTACTTTTTACAACTCAAGAGAGCTCTTACACTTTCCTATTAAAAATCAGAGCAAAAATAAAGTCTTAACTAATCAAAATATTTTAGGCTAACTTTGTCTAGATTGATAGACTGCAATCGACTTTTGAATTGCTCTGAAGATTCTACTTTTGCAATAAATGATTTGACATATACATACAACTCTTTCCGTTTATGCAATAGTCTGTCCTAATTATTACACTGTTAAAACTTTATACTAGTTTCTTTACATAATTTTTACTTGTCATTTCAAGACAAACTCTAAGCTACATTAAACGAACAGTGCAAAATTACACAGCTGTGAAACTAAAATGTTTTAGGTACAAAATTTCAGTGATTTAATTTAGTAACTTCAAATAAAAATAGATATTATTTAAAATAGTCTGTAATACACAGAACTAAATATACTATAGATATACAAAAAAATGAAATAATAAATAAATACCATAATTTCAACAAGATAGCCAATACCTGACAAAAGGTCAAAAAAATATTACCGTGTAATATTCTTCCATATACCAATAATACAATCTAAAACTATTTTGGTTACTAATCCCTCAATTTCCTAGATAAATTCACATAAACGTGACACTTATTTCTAGAAAGGCGGATTTGTTTTCGTGAGCGAAAATATTACAAATTGAATACATGTTGCGCACCTTGTAAAGTGACTATTTATTGCATTATTTAAGAGAAAAGAAAAACAACAAACCTCATGATTGTACTCAAGTACTTTTCATAATTTAGCAAACTGTAATACATTTATTTCTATCAAAAGTTATCATATTTTATTCTAATTGCAACACCTCTATTGAATTATAACTACAATTACGGCTTGTGGTTCAAGAAACATCCAGGGGACAACTAGCACCAACCCGTTATTGGTCAACTATCTCTTTAAAATGGATTTTAGCTGTACAATATTATGTTTTATGTAATTTAGTTTTGTAAGGCATCCCATTTAGCGTACGTAAAGCACACATTGCTGCTTTGAATTGCAACAAAGTTGGCTAATCATTAATTACTGCGAATCTACATTACTTGAAAATTGATATCAGAATCATATTTACTCTTTATTTTACATCATAAGACTTTTGCATGTATGTACATTAATGACACTATTGTAGGTATTTAAAAATATTGGTGTTCATGTTTTTGGCACTTCAACTCTCTGAATGTGCTAATTTTAAATGCAGTATTTATTAATAAAGAACACATAGTTGTTGCGATATTCCATTAACAATTCACGCACCCCTAAAGTTTAAAAGTAATGTTCAGTCACACATAAAAAAAATTACTTTTCATCAATAGATCGCCTAATTGTTTTACTAGACGCTAGCGACTTAAGTTAACTCTCTATGCCACATCACTCCATGTTTATTAAACCAATTAAACCTACGTGATATTGAATATTTTACATATAAGCAAATAAATATTTACACAGTCGTTACAGACGCAGTATTCCATTACGGTAGGAATAGACGCCTCCAAGAAGTGATTGACATTATTCAGAGTAAACTTCCGTAACATCGAAAACAAAACGCAGAAAACAACAAACATCCGTCGACATCATGAAACCTCTATGTCAAAATCTAACACCTAAAATGAACACATGAAATACAATCCCGAGAGATAAGCTCCCTCACCCCCGGAACGACCCCACAATATAAACCTACAGTTAAATAATTACAAATCTTAAACGTAAAATAAACTCATTAATATACAATAATTACAATATAATATTTTTATATTCGAATAAAAATAACAAAAAAGTGCCGTGCGCAAGCACACTGTTGTAGTACAATATGTACAAGGACAGGCTAATATGCTATCATAGAGATGAACCAGTAATGAACATTTACATTGTTTATTTATTCAGACTTTATAGCTAAGACATTTAAAAAATATAGTAGCAAAACTCTCAACAATGTTGTGGTTAATATTAATATAGTCTCTGACATCAATAATAGATTGCTTATAACATCACTGGTTACACCCAATTAAGACAAACATCACTTTGTTTTAGGAAAATATTGTTACCAAGAACTATGAGATCTAAAAAGTTATGCTGCATATATATCTATAAAATATATAAGTGAATGAGTCTCTTTACATTTTTAATAAAAAATTTGTGTACATTCGTCCATCAGATTATGCGTAGCCTGTCTAGACGGGACACTTCAAAAACGGCCGAATCCAAAAAAGTCGTAACAGAGAATAATAAAAAAGAAACAAAAGAAAACTTAAACTAGATTTTAAAAGAAAAAGAAAAGAAAACAAAAAATACGCGTTGTTTCAAGCACGCACAGGCGACGGCGACACTGAGCAGGCTACTTGTGTCGGAAGTGGCAGAGGCGGCAGCGTTAGAGCGGCGGACGTCACATGGGGCGGCGCTCCCAGTCAAGCGCGGGCGGCGCGGGCGGGTTGCTCCACGCGTCCCATCGCTCGCGCCGGAAGAACCGTTTCTTGAAATGATGCGCAGGTGATGGAGACCTCGCGGGCGGCGGAGGATTGACACCGTCCCGTCGTACTTCGCCTATACCGGAGTCCGGTGAGGTGTTACACGCCTCCTCGGAAACGCGGCGCCGGTCCTCCATCGCGGTCGACGCCATGGAGATTATTTGGTCGAAACGAAACGCTATTCGGTCTTGCCACTTTGATTCTTCCACTTCTTCGCCGGCTTCGCCTGTTGGAGAGATAAGAGAATATTTTCTTTACCTTATAATTTAAATTGATGCTTTTGGTTTACCCTTCAGTGGCATAAAAATCAGTAAATCGAATTAAACAATGATCTTTTGAACAAAAAGATATACTAGTACAGTAACGATTTTCTTCAAACATTGCTAACAAAACTCGATGCAATCATTCACTCGGTCCATTCGTATGGGAGATACGATGTCACAGACAGACACATATTAAACACGTTAAACTAATAACACCCTGCTGATAGCCTAAAGAATCAAAAATCAAAATATAAAGTTTCGGGTAAGCGCCCTCAGCGCCAAGCCACAAAGTCTGGTGAAACTGAATGGAAACATTTCGGAAAAAACGATATCAAAAAATGTTCAGAAATAAGATATTCATGAATTACGTTTAAAACCGTAAGAGTTCTCAAAGCTGTAAATATGAATGTATAAAAATATTATTCCTTCAAATTCATAAAAAATTTCTTTTGATGTATTTATGAACTTATAACGCACACCAATAGCTTGTTAACAGCTTAGTTGTTTTAACTGAAACCGCACATCCAGGTCAAGGTAAACATGTATTTACAAACGTACACAACATGAAAATGAGCGGTTTTCCTTTTTTACTACGTTACAATGGATACGCTATCGATACGTTATAATTAAATACTAAATATAAAAATGAAATAACTTTTACTAAAAATAGGTGAAAAATAATATGAGGGCTTATAACTATTGTAGACCACAGAAATCTATGTCTACCCTCGGGTTCCGGTTCAGGGCGAACTTGTCACCAGGATTAGTACACTCGGCAGAGGTCCAAGCTAATGTTGATTTGCTTATTGATTGCGCTCGATCGATCGACGTTGCCTGGTCAATGCTAACATGGATCGACGTCGATCGATTGGTGTGGAAACACCCATATGCGACTTTACCTGTGGGTTGGAGCGGTGTGGAGGCGTCGGAGCGCGCGTCTGCGGGCGGGGAGCGGCGCCGCGCCTCTTCGCCGCGCCACCACTCCGACGCTAGCACGCGGGCTTGCAAACACGCCGCTAAACCTGGAGTTATGCAATTATAGTGGTTAGGAACACGAAATAGTGTACAATTGAACGCCCGTGGCATGTTCAGATATGCTTGCCTAACTTAAGGTTCCACGACAGCCCTCATAACGCCTCGCCCTGCTAAGGGAGTGGTTTCAGGTAATTTAGTCTACCAATGCTAGCCCTACTACGGGTTGCCAAACTTTACGCATAGAATTTCTTCTTTGGTATGTGGGTTTCAAAGAAAGATTCAAACCATTTGACTTCAATATTTCCTAAAGTTTACAAATTAGCAAAAGTATTATGAATTTTAATTAATTTGCGTAAAGAAATCAAATTAAAAAGCTCACGGCTCTTTAAAAGCCACTTTGGATATCATTCAAATATTTAGTTATAATTAATCATCTATTTCGATATTCATGGTGGCCGCAACCAACATCACGCGAAGCCAGTGACGCCAGTGCGGTAAGAGTCAGTAAATTACCCCACCTTCACTACGGCATCGAAACAATGCTGAAATTGGTCAGATTTTATATTGTGAATACAATACCTGAAATCGCTGTGCACGCCACACAATATATATCCTAGTTAACCTTCATCCTATGTCTACGCATGTACTAGGGGCGCTATATGTATATACGGCATGTGCCGATCCGGTATTCATTCGGGTTTAATGCAAGTCGGCACATTCGGCTCGTTTGGAAGAAACCCGAAGGGCTTAGGCCACGCAGAACTTATCCCGAACGTTCATCTACATACCTGTTCGGCTTTGAAGCTCGACGGAGCTGATTAGTGCCGGGTCCAATATGTGAGTAGCGCCCCTTACCTCAGCAACTCCTTTGAACACTAACCTTCAAGTGGCGCATTATTCTGCGCCTGCGTCGGCTGTAGACTCGATTGCTGCGCATTGGGCTCATGATATCTCGCACTCATATTGACTGCAGCATTTATGATACTTTGGTTGGAAATCTCTAGCGTTCGTTCAATTTCTCCGTTTACTAGGTCACCGATAGTCTTCGCGCCGCTCGATGGAGAGTTTATACGCTCTTGCGATAGATGGCGTCGTAGTGCTAGTTTTGCTGGTGATACCTGAGAATTTAATTTTTAGTATTATTTTCTGAACAACTATTTTTTGTTATGGAAATAGTCGTAATAGGTAACTATTGACTACTCAATAAAAACCAATATATCAAATTAATCAATAAAATGTCTATTTAATTTTGAAGCATTATTGTTCGACAAATAACTAAGAACTACTAATAAATGTTAAACTATTTTTTAAAGATTGTTTTGATAGCTTCTTAACTATAGTAATAAATTTTATTTTATTTTATTTATTTTTTATCACAAAATCCACAGCTCTTAGTAATGTTAATATAAATATAAAATGTTTGAAACCGACAGCCATTTATGGAATTACAATTTTTTTTAAAAAGACCATCATCACTATTTATATCTTAAGATGCAACTAACTCTTCATTTTATATCTTTATCTCTTCTTTGATATTAATGTTAGGTACAAAAAATATTATTAATAACTTTTATAATACTGAAATTGATTACATAATCTCGTATCAAAAATATAAACGTTGGTGTTCTGATAGTGGAAAATAAACCAAATTTAAAAGCCCTATAAATGGCGTTTTTAAATAGTTACGATTGCAAATAAAATAGACATGAAATCCGATTCCGAAAATATTTTAAACGCATGTTTAAAAACTTTTTTTACAAAATTCTATTTTAGTAGTAAATGTTTTTTACGCCCTGGAAACCTCGACAGCGGTTTCCAACCTTGTAACTTACATCCGGGCCAATGTTACAAAAAAGAAAAAATCTTAAAAGATAAATTCGAATGCGTGTTGTTGTGTTTTGTTGATTATTAGATATTGCTAAATAGTTTTTTAGTTTTAGTCGTTTCTGAGTTTTCATTTGTTGAGATTATTTCGCTTTCACTTTATATTCAGTTTATATTATGGAGTTGAAGCCGAAGCCTAAGCCATACAGAAGAACCCTTACCAGACACTGAATCGTCTCCCAAGGTTTTCTCCTTCCCCAATATTGTTGTTTTTTACTTTCTGTCGCATTATTTCGAGATTTTTATCGTTGTTTGTCCGGGTATAAACTTGCGAAAAATACCACGAGATGCAATATAACTTGTAAATGAGGTTTAGGAACCATTGACTGTCCATCTTCACAGTGACAGTTCTTTGTTTACATTTTAAGAGATTATGGAATGCATAATAGAAGAAGGCCCGTGCGATTTCACCCACGTAGATTCCGATCCCCGACGGAATTTCTGGATAAAATGTTAGTCCTGGATAATGTACCATTCTAATTGAAAACATGTTTTAAAATGATTTAGTATTTTCAGAGTTTATCGATTACATATAAAAAAAACCAACAAATCTTTTCCCTTTATATTAGAATTTACCTTACAATCGAATACTACAACCATTTTCCTAGCTAATCTAAACAACATCAAATCTTCAACCCACCAGAGTATAATCCGGCTGAGCATGATTAGGTCTCGGATCAATCTGGGTCGGTCTCCTCTCCAACGGTCTTTCCCTTCTAAAGTTCTGCGATCTGAACTGCGGCTGTGGCGGCGGCCGCGGCGGGTACGGGGCTTGGTTACTGTGGTTGCCATGCGAATGGTTACTATGCCCAGGATTACTATTGTGCCCATGGTTGGTTGGAACCTGATGGTTTCGAACGTAACCGTTGCTATATTGCTGAGGCGGCGGCGGATTGCTAATAGGACGTGCTTGCTTGCGTTGGTCCTGACCCTCGTTAAGTACTGATGTTATTATGCTCTTGAGGCGGTCTTCGAAGTTTATTACCTGTGGAGTTGGGGTTGTTCGTTTTAAGTGAAAAGAGTGTACATATTTTATACGAAATAGAGCAACTTATAAGTAAAAGTTCTTGAAAAAGTAATATATTAATTGACTACAAAAACGCGTTGAGGAATAATGATATTGAACTATTCATAGCATATCTAATGAGAAATAAACTTAGACGTAGTAGACAGGAATTTTGATTTGTGGTTGAGCACATATTCCCTTTTTTTAAGATGTAATGTAATAAAGCTTTTAACGTCAGTATTTTAATGAGCCATTAGAAACAGATAAGATAAACGCAAATGCTTATTACCTTTGGTGACTCCTGAACTTTAGTGACAACATTTAAAGGCTTCTGTGGTTTAACGGGCGAGTGTCTATGCGCATGCGGCGGCTGCGGCCGGTGCGCAAACTTCTGAACTCTTGTGTCCTCTCGATACCCGTTAACAATAACGTTCGGCTTCGACAACTTCCCCGCTTCGATCTGACGACCAGTCTCTAGAATCTTCTGCGCCAAAATCTCGGGATTCTGCTCTTCGATTTTCCCGACATCCGGAACATCAGGCCACTCTTGGGATCGCGACCGATGCTCACGAGATTTTCTTGGCTTATTGTTAACTGTATGAGGTTTAACAGTCGCTACGGGAACAGTCGGAGCTATAGGTTTTTGTTGTTCACTCGCTCGCTCCATTTGCATTATCTCGTTTTGTAAATGACCAACTTGAGCATGTAAACGTTTTCTGTGCGCTAACGTTGCGGATATCTCTTTTAGAATGCACTCATGAGCTATGTTTTGCGTTATTTCCGTATCAGGCGGTATGTGACCCATCCGACGATATTTTTCAGTTATCTCAAAAGTTCGTTGCTTTATTAGCATTGCCTGTTCAGCTTCAATGTTGCTTACCTGTAATAATATATAAGTAAGCATTTCCCAGTGATCAAAACTATTCGGATTACATTATTATATAGAAGATCAAACTAAGTGTTACCTGAGCCTGCAGTTTACTCGCTTTACTTTGCAATTCTTTATGTCTCCCAACGATTTCTTTCGCCTTAGCCAAAAGGTCCACGGTATTATTTGCATGAATGCCAAGTTCAGTCATTCGGGCCTTTAATAAAGCTACACTGTCACTAATTAGCACACTAATTTGTTTGTCTAATTGCGAGGCACGTGATTTCAGTTTTTGGTTTCTTTCCTGTAAATAAGATATAATACCATCAATAACGTAAACGAGCCGGTTTTGACCCTCTTCAAAGTCACCTTATCATGAATTTGATGTGTTGGTTCACACATCAATACTGTTAACAATGCAAGTATATAAAGATACTTTTATATCCAAAATGTACGCACCTTCTCCTTATGAATCTGCTGTCTAATCTCCTTGGCGTACTCCGGCGTGTTCATCCTCTGTATGAACGCCAGATACTGGTCTTTAAACATATCCAGTAGAAGTTGTAAGCTGTAAGGAGTAGAGGCAGTGCGCGGGATTTCCAGCTCAGAGTGGAGTTTGTCAGCTGGCTGGAGTTGGACTCCCAAGGCTGATAAGCGTTGTTCGACACAGCCAGGTGGTGGCGCCGTTTCCTAGTTGGAAAGAGAATAGTTCTCGTTTTGAAGTAGTAATGAGAGAGTAAAATTAGTTTTTGGTGCAGTACCTGAATTGTAAAATTTGATCTTAATTTAAAAATAATATGCAATATGTTATAACGATAGCATTTTTATTAAAATATCGTAATTTTTACCAAGTAGAATCAAGCAGGTAAGTATAAAAAGATAAATAAAAAATGATATTTGATAATCAATCATTTTGAATCAAACTTTTCGCCTGGAGTTGCTTATTATTTTGGTTAGGGGTTTATTAACAAGCGCTATACCACAGTATACATAAGTATTAGTAGATATACAATTATTTGCACTTATCGGAACTTTTATAATCTTTATTAAAAATATAACGTATGTAGCATATACAATAAAACCACAACTCACAGCAGCAGTATGTTTGGCGGAGGCCACCGTGCTCGAGTGCAACAGCTCAAGGCCTGCAATAGCGGGCGCAGCCGTGCGGCGTCGCTTGGTCTTTTGCGGGGCCGCTCGACGTCGCGTGCCGCCGCCGCTGCCGCTCCCGCTGCGCTTCGATGCAGCTCGACGACTTCGGCCTAATGGGAAAGTGGATTTATTTGGATGTTGTAAGGGTTGGATTAGTGCAGTAAAAAGGAATGTAATAAAAAACAGTTCAGTGCTTTGTATCCTCCAAAGCTATGCAAGGCAAAACGTTACCAAACGTTTTGTTACCAAACAAAAACAAATAAAATAATCCTATTCACTGGCTAATTTTTTCCTCGCACGTCACCGAACTTTCTCGCATAGCTTTGGCGGAGACTTAGCCTCTTGAGGCTAAAATTAGTAAACAGTAACAGAGGTGAGTTTAAGTAAGTACATTAACCATAATGAGTATGGTTAATGAAAATATACGTATTAAAACTGGGGTCTCTATTTGTTTTTTAAGTGGGAACTCGAATAAGTTCCTTCGTCTTTGATCGGCAGTTTATTTGACTTGTTTACTTTCCTTACACATAATTTGCACAGTAGATATGTTATCTAAAGCAGAAGTTTGACTCGGACGTGTCCTTGAATTCAATGTCTACTGTCAATCATAGAGGTTTTAGTAACATATAAATTTTTTTATTGTTGATTCTCGGTTTTATTATGTGCGTATGTCTCTTTCTTGTGTTGCAGTCTAGACGATATATAATACTCACTGATAGATAAAAGCAACCCCAAAACAAGGGTAATTTTATGAACTTTTTACGTAACTCAAAAAGACGTAAATGAACAAAAAAATAAAACACCGACCACTAAAACTGAAGGGAAAAAAATCATGAAGACTCTTTTATTTCGGAAATCCACCTCTATCATGATCGTAAAATAGCTGATATTGTACTTATTAGTAATTGGATAAGAAAGAAGTGATGTCCAAAGATAAGCTAATAATAGGTATTTACCTATGAAACTGCCGTTTTGCCGTACTGGCCATTTCAAATGAAAATATTTTTTTTTTGACTGATAATTCTAATTTCAAATTAATTTTATTTGACAAACATGGAATTCTTTTTCTAAAATCGTCATTTGTTTAATAGTTAGTGTTTTGTTTTCAACGCATTCGAACATTTTTCGTCATCATGGATAACTTAAAAATTCGAGTAATTATGGAGTACGAGTACCGTCGTGGCAGCAAAGCGGCACAAGCGGCACGCAACATCAACGACATTTACGGAGCGAACACTACAAACGAACGCACCACCCGTTATTGGTTTACCCGCTTCCGTTCTGGAAATTTTGACCTGAAAAATGAACCCCGTGGTCGTCCGAAAACTTTGGTCGACAATGACGAATTAAAGGCAATTGTGGAAGCTGATGAAACTCAATCCACGGCTGAATTAGCAGCAGCTTTCGACGTTAGCATCAAAACAATATTGGTCCATTTGCGTCAAATTGGCAAGGTAAAAAAGCTTGACAAATGGGTACCCCACGAACTCAATGACCGCCAGCGCGAAGTACGCGTGCAGACGTGCCTTGCACTGCTCAGCAGTCATACAAATGAAGGAATTCTGAACCGCATTGTTACTTGTGACGAGAAATGGATCCTGTTTGACAATCGTAAGCGCTCAGCAAGTTGGTTGGACCCTGGTTCAGCACCCAAACAATGCCCTAAACGAAAACTTACCCCTGGAAAAGTGATGGTCACTGTTTGGTGGTCTAACGCGGGTGTAATTCATCACAGCTTCTTGCCAAACGGGACAAGCATTACTGCAGATGTGTACTGTGAAGAACTGAACACAATGATGGAGAAGCTCGCACGTCTCCAACCAGCTTTGGTCAATCGTTCGGCTCCACTGCTCCTGCACGACAACAACACGACAAGTTGGGGTTGGAAGTTCTCCGTCATCCGCCGTACTCACCAGACCTTGCGCCTACAGACTTCTACTTTTTCCAGAATTTGGATAACTTCTTGGCGGGAAAAAAATTCAATACCCGAGAGGCAGTACAAAATGCCTTTGAAGAATTGCCTCCCGTCCAGCTGATTTCTTCAAGAAAGGCATCAATAAGCTACCAATGCGTTGGCAAAGATGCATTGATTACATGGGTGATTATTTTGATTAATAGAAATTAAAAATATATAAAAAAAATTAGCTTCATTTATTTCGTGAAAAACGGCAATTTCATAGGTATGATGATTATCATTACAAGCAGTTCTCAAAGTCACGAGATTCCACTTGCGGAAAAATAAATCTCATAACTACTTACAAAAGCAGTCTTGTCACTTTTGTAAGTAAAGAAATAAAGTATATTTTCATTTATTGTTAGAACACAGGGAATAATTCAAAAAAATTGCAAATGCTATCTTATGTTGTAATCAAAATCAAACCAAATCCACATAAGTATTGCAGTAGTAGTAGTAGTAGATTGATAAACGTAAGGCTCAAGGTCACAGTTGATAAAGATTGCTACTACATAGTACTATACTTACTCAAGTGCTTGCACAAACCATGAGTGATTGATAACCTGTTTCTGTCAATCCAATGACACACAATGTCATGTGTTGCAGATAACCTTCTCGTTTCATTTTAAAACTATCTAGGTTGGAAACGATGTATATAGTAAGTTATTACAGAACATAACAATTTATACAAACAATGAGACAGAGTCATAAAATGGCGATGCTAAAAAATACATTCCTGGTTTTAAAACTGTACTAAACTCAAAATTGTAAGAGATTTGCTTCATAAGAACCAGAATATGCCAAGCATGATCAACAATTGGATCCTGTATGCATCCCGAAGCAAAGTTAATGGAGATTTTAAGAATACCTGTAATATACAGGTGCGGTGAAAAGAGCCTAAAACACGTCCATCTTCGCTTTCTAGGCGAACAAAAGGTGCAAACAAAGGCAATAGCGAAAAAAAAGCGAACACCGAGCAGTGATGTGAAGTCGCACCATTAGCCTATAAAGTTACAATGACGTGGACTCTGAGAATTCTTGATTCTTCTTCAGCTGCCATACAATTTGGTTTGGCACTCTTATAGGAATAAAGCATTGGAATAGAACATGCCACAGAAAACAGTGTATATACGCCATTTTTTTAAAAGTAAGAAGTAAATTTACTTGATTGAGTACATTATGTAATCATCTGCAGTATCATTTGATTCCTTACTATAACTTTTCCAAGCTTGATAGTTTTTCAACATGATGATTGTGTGTAGCTTTTATCATATTTCTACGTCATATTGGTTTCTCTATTCCTATTTACATTTTTTCAATATTATTTTTGTACACTTACTAGAATCCGAGCAAGAAGCCCAAGGCGCACCCCACTCTCTAGGCGCTGGTTCAGGTCCCGGCGGCGCGTCATCGGTGCCACTTGATTCCTCGTCGGTCTCATCGCTAGACCTCCTCGCCACTCGCCGCTTGGCCACCGCCGCACGCGCACGCGTTCGAGCGTTCTCCGCTCTAGAAACCATGCTGTGGTTAGATGAGTGAGGGTTGTTGTTATTTGATGCTTGTGAGAGTTGAAATGAGAAATGATAAAATATTTTTTAGTAACAAAAATAAGTTTGAGGTTTAAAAGTTTGAGTGATGATACGATACTCCTTAAAAAAAAGGAATACAATTTTGCCTAGGCAGATGTGTTTAAAATTAGATAGAACATCAATATTTAGCAAGCACAAAACCCCAATCCTTGCTATAAAATACTTGAAAGCAGTGTAATGATTTAGGTAAGGTTTAAGGTAACAGACAAAATACCTTTAATAGATTACAACAAGAAAGTTTTGAGAATATCTTTACATAACCTACATTAAGTTACCAATAATAAGACAGGCATACCTTGCAGCCCTAGGCCTCGTAACCTTCCGACGTCTTTCTGGCAGTGATCCCGTGCTATGGTTGCTGTTTCCGTTCAGAAGGTCCGGAGTCGATTGCCGAGTAGGCGGGGCGCTAAGGTTGCGCTTCCCACTCGTTTCACCCTCGTCGTGAACCCCCTGTAAAATAATACACCTTAGCGAATATTCTAACTACGACAACTAAACAACAAAAGCACCAAGTATTTTAGCTATATATGTAACGAATTAAGTTTCACATGCATATTTATCATAAATCGTATATTACAAATGTATTGTAATAAGTATAAATATTATAAGTTATGGCCATAACTGATTAAATTAATATGATAAAGAGTATTATATATCTTATCAAATATAAATAATCAAATATATCATGATTTATAAATAAAAATACATAATAATAAGATATATGGCGTGATTGGAAACAGACCCTTTTGCTGACCTTGAGTTTCGGATTTTTCAGTCTTTGAAAATATCTCTCTAATTTGGTCCTATCTATAATGTGTAAGTAATAGGAAACGGGTTTTCCAGTCCAGGATACAGATCCTTTTAGCGGCGACATTTCACTGACATGCATGATGGTACCTATGTCGCTTAGATTTCTGTCCGTTATTCTGAAATTAAGCGGGCAGAAGCTTTTCGAAGAGACTATTTTCGCGCCATCTTTCAAGTCAGCAAATCTCTCTTTTAGTTGATGATCGACATGCGGACCGAACGCGAAATTGTTGACGAACACAATCGTGGCTGAATTTATTTTCTCTCTATGTTCATCTAGGAGGAAGTCGCCTTTGATCAGCTTGTACTCTCCATACTTTTTTCCATACCATTTCATCCAGGTGCGAAAGTAAAAATCCATGCTCTGTAAAATGAGGGGATGAATGATTAAGTTAGGCTTTTAGGGTAAATCATCATTTATATTTATCGTATACATCGGATAATCCGACAATATTATAAATCAATTTATCATGTTTACTCATAACCTTCGACATATCAATTGAGATCATATTCACCGTTCATAATAATACCGTTTATAATGTACCTATAGTCACGTTTTAAGATCCTACATCATTTTTGGAAGTAGAAATTTGTGCTAGGTTCAAGGTCAAGTCACTGACCATATTTGTTCACATTACCACTGAATGTGAACATCAAAGTCCAAATTCTATCAACTTCTTTGATTATACCTCAGCATATCTGCTAGGGACCTCTGCCTTCTCCACACCAAAGCAGATTCGGCATGGGGTCGCCGCAGCCATTTGAAGTACCACCTGTCCCACTCCAGACCCCAAATCAACGAACACGTCATCCACGCCAATGTCAATCTGATCAATCATCTGACTGATGAGCTCGTACGACGTCTCTCCGTACACCTGGCGATTAAAATAAACACTTGTTATGATAATTGACTACAATCAGTGAGCTATTCTAGCTGTAAAGGTTTGTTTACGAGAATTTTCTGAGTAATTTGATTGCATAAACTATTTGGTGTTTCATTACTATTCCTTCCTAAAGAAGAGGATTTCGATTTCAGGATTACTGTGTGTATTTACTCCATTTAGGTTAATACTCTTCTAAGTATTTTATTCAACATTGTTGTAAATTAAATGTGAGAACTGGTTCTTATATTTCTTTTTGCGGGCGCTTTTTTTAATTTATTAAATTTTCTAAAGATATCTACGAAAGATAATTTAAAAAAAAACAACATAGCCCTCAGAACCTTCACTAAGCATCAGAATGTAACTTACTTATAAGTGGTCAAAAAGAATATATTATATTTTTCAATTTATTTAGAGTAACATGTAACAATCATAATAACGATAACTTTGTAGGAATAATTTATTCAATCCAAATCAAATGATTACGATAATTGTTACATAAATGGAACTCTTGCCGTATATTTGCAGTATTCAACTTTGGTTATCTATGTTATTTGAAATCTTGCAGACAGTATATAAGATCTCTTGAACAGAAGTCAAATAGACCAATTGAGTAATCTCAGCACACTTGTCGTGATTCTGCAGTTGAGTCATCCTAGATCAGTTGAATACTACTTTTTACACGATTCGCATCTATGAGTAACATTTGGATAATGTTTATATAACTGGTTAAATACCTACACGTAGAAAGATGCATAATTCATTCTTACCTCCGGCGAAAAAGGTTCATATTGATTTAATCTATCAGGATCTGTAACCGCCTGGTTATAAGTTTGTTGTAAAATATGCTTAAGAAGACCTCTTGAAGGGTATTTGTTAAGGCGCTGAGCTGGCAGTGATGTACCCTTTTCCTGTAATACAAAAACATAACTTGTTCATTGTTAAATCTAAGAAAGGAAAAGAACGAATAAATTATGGCACGAACATATTTTCAACCTGCAATACCACACTGTAACTAGATATTCAAGCTAGAATGTACCTAACATGTTGCTTGGTAATGTAAGGTCTATTCTGTTAGCATTTGTACGCAAATGTAATTTGAATATCTTGGATAAATCTCAACCTACCGCGAACGTAACTAGCTATATCATCGCATATTGTGATAGCATTATAATATCTCGGGCCAATGGGGACACCTGGCCATGGCATGAACATTTACATTGTGATTCCCCAGTCATTGCACTACAATCTACATACACGATAAATAAATATAATTTGCTTAGTAACAGCGTCGAAAATTTAAGTACAATCTTAACCGTGCTATAAGAATGCCTTTATTGCAATAATAATGTTCATCACTCATATCAAATGAAACTAAGCCCGAGAGATATTAACTCGATTTTTCAGAGCCATAATAAATACATATACTATATAGCGGTCGGCGAATATTTGGAAAAAAACATTGCCCGTACGGGCGACGACGACCGATCGATACGAGCCATTCGTAATCTAAGAGTAATGTCGACGGCCTTGAATTTGAGCTTGATTCAAGGCTCGACAAGTAAGTTATAAACTTTATTTCGACAACGAGCGGTCAATAACTTCGCTATACATAAACGAGAAGATCACGCGCGTCAAGCCACGTGCTATGCGGTGCGGTGCCGAGTCCTCAGCAGGAAGTAACGGGCAATCGGCTATTTACGTCACGCTGCGGCTCGGCGAATTTACATGGAATCTTCTTGCTTTATTTTTATTAGTTTTTAGCTAACGATGTTATCTGCCAACAATGCTAACACGAAAATAAATATATTTTGAAATCAACTACACTGTTGGATTGAGCGCTCGATTCTGCTTATAAATTTATGATGTCTACTCAAATTAAAATTTATGTCGTTATATAAAAAAACAATCCTAATAAAAATAATCAAAAGCTCGAAACAATCAGACGTAGACAGTGCGCGTGAACCTTCAAGAGGTCCACGAGGAGGCCTCATGACAATAAACCTGAGACGAAGGCAACGGCGAACCATTACAATAATTTATCGAGATTGCGTCCCCGCCTGACCTGACGAAGGTTAAGTTCACTGCACTGATTTTTGTCCAGCTTGGGTAAATCTAAACGGCCGTAAAACGCAGTTGTCGTGGCGCGTTATTTTTCTTACTTGTTCAATGTGTAACTTTTGAGATATCCTAAGTCATAAACAGATAATCATGAAAGGACATACTATGAGACTCTTCATCCAGCAAATTATTCTCAAGATATACACAAATTAAGCAGCAATCGAAGCTAGTAAAGATTTAAAAATATCATGTAGGTGTAGGTACGCTGTTAATGTTGGTTTCGTAAAAAATAAAAGTACTGCTACTTCAGAAATACCCCTTACGTCACTAAGTTTGTAAACAAACAGGAAAATCGTTGAAATGTCAGTACGTACACTGACTATTCATTGCTGCAGGCTAGAATTAGTTGAATACACTTCATAGCTTAACCATAATTTAACCGTAAGTAATGGACATAATCGCAAAATTGTTTAGAGGTCAACGTATCAAATTAGCATACTGGTCTTTTTATTACACAGAAATGAATTTCTGTATTAAAAAATGACTGTACACAGTACATTGTTCTGGCTTAAAACTGATGGCAATGACCTAATGAATCATACATAAAATCTTTGGTTACATTTGTTCTAGTAATCCGTCGAATCCATTAACGCGCTCACGTTATTATGCACAATAATCGCAGCGCAATATGCAGTACAATGCAGACGGTATAAATACGTAACTACCCTCGTGTAGGTAGAGCCACAACACTCTTACATAAGCTGTAAGCAGATAGAATAGGTACTATATTTAGACGGGACTGGAAAATCAATATCGACCTCCATAAGCTGGCGAATGTTCTGAGAGCGACTGCGGTGCGTAGCTATGTGTATAAGCATACCTCGCCGCGCGAACTTGTTCCCTATAGAGCTAATTAAATGTCATGACGCAACTGTTGATGTTTGGAAATATATATTTTGCAAATGAGGGTGAATAACTTGATTAAATTGTGACGGATCATTTGATATTTCATTGATACATTAGGTTTGACTGCAGACGTTACAAAACGAAATACCTTAAGCACGGTCCCGATTTATAATAACTCTGTATAGGCGAAAATGTTGGATGGTGGATGGGTAGTAAATAAAGGTTTAATTAAACTATACATTCCAAGAGATGACGAAAATCATTCTTAGATTAGCCAAGTATGAATACTTATCAATTACAAGAGAATCCACATTCATTCCATCCTAAAATAAAAACCTGAGCTCATTCAACATTTCGTGCAAAAAGAGTCATAATAATATCTTCACCACCCAAAAAGGCTACAAAGTAGAAGAGACCGTTTCGTTAGCGCCTCCCCACACCACAGTACGCCCGCGCTCCCTGTAGGTGGGTGAGACCTCGTGGTCCGACTCGCTTGTTTGTTTACTTCCCTTCCCGCCAATGCGAGTCATTCACTAGTCATGCTATGGTGGACTCTATCTAGGTTACATAAACATATTGCGCGAATTAAAACGCTTCATATTTAGCCGGCGTGACCTGTGGTTATAATCTTCCGATTTTTGAGAAGCGCTGATGATAACGTATAACTAGTTATTTGGATAACTAATATTTATTATGACAATTTTACTCACTGGATTCTTGATAATATATTATGAACTCGTTGGTAGTTTTTGTGCCGTTTTCGCCAAGTAGGAATTTCTGTTAACAATTTATTGTCAACATGACAATTATTGCTTGTTCTTAGTCTACGGTAATAATAGAAAGATGGAGTCTTGGAAATTTTGTATTTTATAAGATTATTCTGGAACTCTACTATTTAGATTATGGTTTTAAATGTTAAATTATTTTTAAAGTTTGAATTTCAATGTTTAGCAATTTTCAGTATCAAAAAAAATATTACTGAAATTGGCAACATAATAGATAAACCGGAACGAAATGTCTATCCAAATGATTACCCAATTAGCCAGACAGGACAAAGATAGTCCTTATTTGTATGACCTGTAAGTTGGAGAAACTTATGAAACAACGTCTTGTTTTAACGTCTTAAAAATCTTTAAATAAACAAGTACAAATAGTCAACTTTGTAATAATCTAATTAGGCATCAAAGCATTAAAAGGTATCATCTTTTTCCTATGCGAATCGTGCAATAGCCGCGGCGCGGTGTCAGTCACTGGGGGGGCGACGACCGCAGTATTCAACTCGGATATCTTGCCTTTAGCTAGTGTTAATGACCTTATTTTAGACTATAATTAATATTATCATTCATTTGGCAACTATTAACTATTATATAAATATTTTTCGCTACAATTTAAATAATTTATTCCATTTCTCGTGGGAAGCGGCCGCACAAATATTACGGTGTTCTCGGAAGCTGGACATTAACAAAAAGCAGCAATTTATTTAGAACTATTACGACACTAAATATAAAAATGTTTATGACGGAGGCGGCAGCCAATAAACGCATTATTTACTATTCCTGTACAAGAACAACAATGGTTGTACAAATACAATTACATCCATAAAACTAACAATGCACTACAATAATTCACGGTGCTGCGTTTTTACCTGAACCGTACGGATTAAGAAGCGAATGCATCCTAGTTTTACTTGTATAATAACCACATAAACCGTCTGGCAATTTAAGAAGAAACTCGAAGCACGGTTTATGTCTTGTCCGGAGTTAAGGGCCGCTTTCTAATTTTCACCGATGACTACGCAGCTTAGATTGTTGGCTCACAGAACAAAGGTACGCAGTGACGCAACGGTTCCGTCGACCATATGGTATGTTTGGTTTGGGCAATGGCCCTGTGCGCTGCGAGTAGGGATTGCATCACTTCGACGTCTGTGAATAAGTATTGCTTGTTTACGATACGAAGCAAGTCGATTGATTTTCATGGCCCGGCCGTTCATTCACTAAGGAGCATTCATATAATATTGAAACAATATAGATCGATGTTTTTATAAGTTCAATACAATACTGTAAACCTTCGGTACTTTTGATTTAACAAATTTTGCATTACGTAGTATTATTTGTATTAAAAAATATATATATTAGTTGTAGCGTATTATTATCAGTGAAGGTTTTTGAACGGAAGCTAATCTTGTATCCTACTTGATTTTGTTGTTGAAATTCGCAGACTTCGGGAATTACTTTTTGGGTCTGCATGATACGTATTTTTAAAAAACTATTAATGAAATTCATAATCTGAAAAAATACTTAAAAGATTTACATGGTTTCTACAATGTTTATATTACTTCCTGCTACAACTTGCTACACACATATTCATTCATAAATGCATTCATTAAAAGCCCAAGGTATTCAACAAAGACTTACATATTTTGTGGTGAAAGAAACCAAATAAAAAAACCTAGCTTGAGCAGAACTCGTGTCGTAATACAACAAAATGTAAACAACAACATACAATCATAACTTTTAATTGTATTATCGATTGTGTCACCCGTCCCCCCTAACCCAGTTATACTCGTCAAGATGAGAAAGGGTCCAGACTCTGGGAAATTCGGGTTACACAATTATTATTACCATTTCAGATATTGCAATGAATCGCAGATATTCAAAGCGGGTTTTCAAGGTGGCATTAATAATTTTACTATTGCATATGACGAATACCTACCTATAATGAATAAATGTCTGCATGTTACCTATGTGAATTAAGGATTTATTATACCGTTTAATAGTTTTTTTGTGGTAATAAAAAATATTACGCATTTATTTAATATTATATGAATATTAAAAAAAAAATTATACGAATAAAGTTTTTATTATATAAAAATATTTTTTCTTAATCGACACGTGGTCTTTTAACGGCCTATATTAACTCAGAATACGTCATGCTAACACAGTTTTACTTCCAGTCAGTTTGTGGATTATTTATACGAAATTAAATGATAATACAGACTTTATATCATTTCATACATAATTTCAAAGTCGTAAATTACATAAAAATTGAAACCACTACCAATTTCTCGCGTAACTCATTACCGAAAAAGACTTAACATGCAAAAATAAATGCAAACCAAACTATTACAAAAACGAATCAAAACTTCGCCTGTGTTGTTTCCAAAAATTTCTAATTCAAACGCATATATTTTTAGCATGAACCTCGCGGGTAGCGCGCGTCTGCGGACATCGATCGCGCGGCGTCCTCGCGCCGCCATCTTGGCCCTCATGTCTTCCTCGTGCCCCCGCCCCGCTCCCGCTCAAGCCCCTCACTGCCCCACATTCGCCTCATCGCGCCGTAAACTAACGTTTTGCACATGTTCTGGTCAGAATGGAATGCTTATTGTATTGTATCTAGTTAGAACTGACCGGCTTTAACGTTGACTTTATTGGTAGAAACTACATTTTCAGCAACTTTGTTTTTTTTATGTAGGCAATTTTTTTTACGAAAAAGGCAAGTTCCTCCGTATCGATCCAACATTCAACTTTAAAATAGCAACAATAACAATTAACCAACAAAGAAAAAATAAAAGGATTAATTAACGCATTGTTGTATAACTGTCGTATTGTTTAACAAGTAGTCTAGTGCTAGAGACCATGAAGTGTGTACTAAATGCGTAGAGAAAACATATAATTAATAGAGATGTAGGAAGTCTATCTATTTATAAATGAAGGTGACATTGACGTCGTTTCCGCGACGAACGTGACAAGGAGATAACAAACTAATAATTATCAAAACACTAACTTATTACTAACAACATAGCTTTACGCAGATGGGAAATCTATTCATAAATATTTGGAAGCAAAAATCCATCAATATATTAATTGACTAAACAAGATTATCGAAAATCAAAAAATCTATGACGCTGAAGTTTGGAGATAGAAGATGTCGACCAAGAACACATCTTACGAAATACCTAATTAAGGGGTCGAAATAAATAACTTTCGTTAAATTATGTAGTCCTGAATTTAAGCCAGGAAGTACATAATAAGTTATTCTTATTTACAATATAAAATAAATAGTTCGACTAGCGTACGACGTCGCGATCTACTACAAAAATAAATTTAAATTAAAAATTACTAAGATGACAAAATCTATTATATTTACGCTGCAGTAACAGGAATTTATTTAGGCCATACCTACCACAACAATAGAAAGTTCCGTACTCGAACTGAAACCATAACTAGGCGAAATATAATGCTTGCATTACTAAAATTATTGTATCGCTTTGAAACTTTACCCGCAGTTGTTAAACCCGTGTTTGTCCTTGAATTTTCATAAACCGACAACTTTAAGCAAAATCCACAATGCAATCAAAGCGTCTTAAACTGAAAATCTTACTCTAATATGTACTGCCTGAAAAGAGCATCGAAATATTAATTTAAAATTCTCCTCTCCTTAAATATAAACTGCGATAACCACGAAAACGATAATAGAAAGTAATCATTCCTCTCAATACCACGAATAACCTAAATGTTTCCCTTGCTATCGCCAACGCGCATTCCGAATCATTTAAAACCTACTCCCTCTGCAATGACCTTCGACCGTGTCCTTTTTATTTTGCCAAATTAGCGGCTAACAGGACGGTCTGAGATCTACCTGAGTATGGTCTACGGCAACAAAATCCGGTTACTGCAGCTTAATAATACGAAACCGCGGTTAAGACCTTCGGGGGTTTTGCGTTTTTACCCCACGGAATACACCTGTTTGTTGGTTTCTGGTCGACATGAGCATTTAGACATGTGTGAATGGAGATAGGACGATAATTAGCCATAATCGATTAACCTGTTTCACCGAGAGCACGTGACACAACACCCCGGCGCGGGACGGCCACTGACTGGCTGGGAGTCGGGGTGAGGGGTGATACACTCGATACAAGTTTACTTGCGGACACCCAGTACAATGTTCAATGCATTTACTAGCTATTTTCATATTTAAAGACTTGGGCGGTCTTTCTATTTATTGATGGCGTGTGTTTTTCAATCGATTATCAATTTATCAAAATCTAAATTCGACAAAAGACGTCACAATGAGAAACCTCACGTAATATGACTACAGTTTCAACGATTTAATTAACATCTTGACACGTTTATCTATTTTTCGCAGTTCGGCAAAAAGTATTCCGCTTAGTTAGTATTTATGTCATGTACTTAATGTAAATTTACCTTGAAATAAATAACTGTATATTAAGCCAAAGTAAAATTATTGATAAGTTTTCATACCTTCTGGGTCTAAACGCAATCTGTTTATCAATAAAATTTGACCAAGACTATTTGCTGGACTGAAATTGTAAATGTAAATTTCAGCGGTATAAAAGGCGTTAAAAACATTATTTTCTTCTTTGCAAATTGACTAGTAAGTAAATGAAGATACTAGAGAAGCAAAAACGGAATTTAACTATTATAGAGCACCTATTATAGTTCAACGTTCAACCGTAAAATATTGATAAACAACAGTATAAAGATAATAATAGTCTACCTGGAATCACATAGACGAACTAAGATAAACAACGTTTTGTATTTTCACGAGAAAAGCGGGAAACAGCTGCAGAAGCAGAAAATATAGGTCAGACGAGAGTGCGCTTCCGAGAGCGCGTCCTATTTTGTCTTTTCACTTTCAATTCATGTCACGGTATAAATGCAGGGAGACGCTTACACGTTGCATTTAACTCAATGTAGGTTGAATTATGATATTTACATACAATTGAAGGTGGGAACCTACTTTCAATCAGGCTTCACGTAAATATCATAATCTTACGAACATTTCAATCCTACAAATAGCAACATTGCAATTATAAACATCATAGGAACGGAATCATAATACTAATATAATAATAGTAGGTAGTACTAATTCGAAACATTTGTACGAAAAAGGACAGCTGTAACTGTCTAATGTCTGTTTACAAGCAATGGGTATTTTTAATTTGGATATGTAAGAATATCACGTAACGCTATCCTCAATAATCTAACATTTACCAGCTTTAGGGCAATACAATTCTAGGGATGATATTTTACAGTGTATAAATCTTTTAAACATTTCTATTCTCAGATCTCTTCTTTATGAAAACCATTTATATTTATCAGCATTGCATTGCAGGTAAAAGTATGAAATCATGAGTAGCACTCACCAAAGCGACCACCGAGTCGATGGCTCTGTTGAACCGATCGCAGAGAGCTCGCATACTCTCGTACGATCTCGTGTCATAGTCGCACAAAATGTTGTTCTCCAGTGCTGCTTTCATTTCTGGCAGGTCGTCGCACACCCACCTACGTAAACAAAACATATTTTGACACAACCTGCATATTAAACTTTCAGAAACTTGGCAAAACTATAACAAAAATATGATTTCGTACGTTAAAACTAACGAGAATGCTAAACATTGCGCTAAGTTGTGCAGTCTAGATATTTATATTCGTTGGGTATTTATTTAGGTACTTTGGATTGCGAAATTATAACAGAAGAGCGGTAAAATCTTTATGTGACTGTGACCACGAACTTAGGGTCAAAGTCAATTTTTTTTTTTTATAATACACCTATTTATTGGTGATATTGAATCATTGAATTCTCATTCTAACTAGTTTTTTAATCATGTATGCAAGTAATATTTTCGCTTTTGTTACTTCACGTTACAAAACCAAGTCATATGTATGGGTCATATTATAATATACATGTTTTAAGGAGGTCGGGTAGTAGGGCACGCAAGTACCTATCTACATAATCGACATAGCGCGCGAAATTGCCTCGGTCAATGCCCGCGCGTCCTTCACGTGTAAAGCAACGTTACACTGTGATAAAAAGCACAACTGCCATATCTACTGTTCATAACGAAACATGACGGTTAAGCCACTTTTGTTCCTGATTAAAACTAAAACTTATTTAAAAGATTACTTTCAATCAGGTATAATTAATAGTGTCATTTCACAACATTATTTCACCCTGCTATTATACACTGTTGGATGTAAGTCTTTCAACAAGCCAACTCATACCCAACCTCAGCTAAAAACATCCTCAGCAGCTTTATCTAATTAAATTAGTTCTTAAGGAACTTATAGTTTTAGGAGATGCCAAAATACAGGTAAAACATATAAAAGTTTTTGAGGAAATATGCAGTAAATACAAATGTTTTGGGAACAATATTTACCTTATAGTTTCTACTATCTCCAAGGCCCCATCGTGTTTGTCCTGAAACAAGTTATTCAAAATATAGGTTTTTATGGGGGAAAAAAACGATGCATATTTTATAGAGCTTGTGCCTTTGGTCATTGTATAAAAACAAAGCCAGCCAGTTGACAGACTGGTCAACACAAAATTGGGCATAAAGTGGCATATAAGTGAATATTTTCAGTACACCTAGGCCCTGCTAAAACTAACTTTAAAATGAAACATCCAAAAGTTTTTCTTCAAAGTAATGTCAAACCCGACCTAAAAGTAAGTTTATGTTTTGTCAAAGAACCTGTCTGGGGATGTATTATTTTGACCTTCCGTTATTTACAAATAATGGTTAGATATATATTTTTAATGAGCATTAATTAACAATTGTGTCATTTTCATTTAGAGAAATTGTATGATATCCCAAGAGATTAACTGATTTAATTTCATTTACTGGCAAATGATACATAAGAAATTTTTTTTAAATAGGCCAGGCCTGAAACATAAAGTCCCTTTATATACATTTCCTAAATTAAAATTGACAAAACAGATAATGGTAGTATGTCAAATAATTATTTATTTGCAATTTATGAAAATTCAGTAGATTTGAATTGTGTAGGCATTGTTGTTTATATCAATATTTTGATGAGTGATCTAAGGTGAGTACTCACATATAATGCTTTTTATTTATAAACTAATCAACTTATTTATAATATCTATTCAGAATTCAAAAATGTTCAAGGGTTCCAGAAAAGGAATGCTAGTAATATGGACTTTTGAGTTTGTGATTGAGGACGCAATCTAAAACTGTGGTAATCATCGAGGAGATGAAGAAATGATACACCTCTTTCTAAATCAATCAGCCGGAAAAGTATTACACTGACATAACTACTCTGGTGACTTTTGCCTGGATCACAACTGCATATCCACATATATATTAGAAGTGAAATCTCTTCATCTATTAGCCATTCAAGGTGTAAGTTAAAAGGATAATCTGGGAGGCTTCTATATAAGAAATTTACAAATTATTTACATTAATTTACTGTATGTAAAAAATTTCAAACGTACATTATTAATGTTATTTTAACTATTTATTACTTGGTTTACTATTTTTTTTATATGTTTCTTTAAATTAGCCCATAAAGATTACTTAAGATATAATGTGTCTTGTGAAATTGAACCTTTTAATATTTGCTAAATTTTATTTTAACCTTTTAAGGGTTTTGATTGAAATGCAAAGATTGCAAATAATAATACAAAAAATGTATATACCTAGTACTTATTAAATAAAAAAATTTTAAGGATGAATGAAGTGCATTTCTAAGACTACCAAAAAAGAGGTCCAAAAAAAGCTTTTTAAAAACTTCTTGTTCATTATACTTTAAATAATAGTTGTTAATTTATATATGACGCAAAAAATGACTAGCTACACTTTCAATTAATTTGTATCCTCTAAAAATGTGGCTTTTGATATGATGAAGGTCAACAAAAATTATATAAACAAGAATCCCTTTAAAATTATTGTGTATTGTTATCACACAAACTTAAGGTACACTTCAAGCTTATTGGAAATACCAAATACAGTAAGCTTTCACAAACAATACTCACAACATTTAGTTGAAATTTAAATATATTACTAAATAGGATTAATATACCTACTAAATTGTTATTCAAGTATAGTTTGGCTATTCATTTGTATATCAAAACAAACAATGATAAAACTGACTACAGCCAATCAACATGTAAATGATAAAAAACATGTCCAACATTTAGGGTTCAGATTAAAAATACAGTTTGTATGTATAAAAATGTTTTAAGTTCGTATTTTAGGAACAATCAAAAGAGTTCTTGTTGTTTATCATTTGCTGAACAGCTTCCTAGAGCTGTTAACAATTTTGACTGTAAACATTGTGCTTTTATAAATTGATTTTCGGACGAAATGCGTGACATCTACACAGCAGTGTGTACATGTTATCTAAAAAAAAGCCGACACCTTGACAAAACACGAGGTCATTACACTCTGAACCACGATACATGTGATTTTAATTTTGTTATATTAAAAGTTATCACTAGATGACGTCACAAGTCCTATTAATATAAATTAGGTACATGTCAGCGGGCATAATCGTAAATAATTATTTCACCTAAATGGTTAAAATTACTTCTCACACACATTGCTGATTCTAATTTTACGTCTCAGATAGTATAACTACAAAACTAGCAAGTTAAAAGTTGTATTTAAGTTAGTTTTGCAATAATTGTCAAAGCATGTTGTAAAATGTGAGACTTTCTTCTCCCAGTGATAATAATTTAGATTCCTTACCGAACCATGACCCGAAGTGAGGGGCCATGTATAAACAACGGGTTCTGCGCCCGCAGGAGAATGCAGGCGTAAATCCAACGCCATGATAAGCAATCCGCCGCATTAAAGCACACACTTCTCATTTACACACTAATATTATCACTAAATACACTAAATAATAACATTATTTTACTGCACTTTCACACACACACACTCCGCACAATCGGGCGCCATGTTGAAATATATTAGTCAATCATGGCCGCCAATTACTCGATTATTGCTAGAAGAAAAAATTTATAGTAGCGTTCATAAATATAAAATTGGATAAACTTAGGTTTACAAAATTATTTACTATTTATGTATAGAGATTAGTCTTTCAAGATTAACTTATGCAAATCAACATTTTTTTTGACCCAGAAAAAAATGCCTCAACAGCGGCCATCACTTCGATAATGTCTTCATTTTATTTTTAAGATTAATTTCTTTTTTTCAGATTAATGCCTTGGCGGTGTTTCATTGAGCAAAGGTGATAACAAATGGCAGCTATCGTAACTGCGGCTCTGTGGACCGGCGAAGTGTCTTGGTGAAACAACATGCCGCGTCATTTTTCCTTAAAGGCCTCCCGTAATCTTTTTACATGGTCTGTAAGTAAAAGCCCTAAGCAGTGGCTCTCTTTCCAAATATTCCACGATAATTGTTCCTTCAGCGACCCATACCCTTGCCCGCCGAATATGACACTTTGAATCTCTTTAGTGTCAGAGAGGAGGTTCGTGTCTGAGTCATTGTTTGGTTTCAGAATCAAAATGGTGGATCGACGACCCGTTCATGGTCACTAAACATGATAAAAAAAGTCTGATCTGCTTGGGTCTTTTCAAGATTCATCCTCGACATTTTGAATAGTTTTGTTTTCTGCTCGCTGGTTAACATTCTCGGTACCCAACGTTTCAAATGCCTTTACTTTGCAAGAGTCCTGTGAATAATGCCATATGAGATGCCTGTGAGCTCAGCCACATGCCTAATAGAGACTCTTCGATTTGTCAATACGACACCTTGTGGATGGGCGACCTTCACGATGTTCATCTGCATTAGATGTTTTGCCCAGATTAAACCCCTTGGTATAACTGTGGACGAGCAGAGTCCCATAATGTTTCCAACAAGTCGCTGTTTATGTCTATGGTAGAATCTCTTACAAACAGAGGTACTTGATGACAGCTCTAATTTAGTTTTTCTCCATTTCTGTCGTAGCCCATAAAATTGAGTCGGTCCGTTGGGTGCTAGGGTACCGTGGCTTCAGGTTGTTCTTCCTTCACACACATCGCGATCATGGCGAAGCTAACGAGGGATTCAAAATGCTAGAGCATCTGCAACACCTCGCCTTTAGCTTTTAGGGGTTCCCCGGTGCAGTTTTTCCAGGAGTCACGCAATTGTAGCACCATCCTAACAAAGACTGTCATTGAATAAATATAAGGCCAACTTTTGTAGATATTTATTCCTCTTACCTTGCTTTGTCAACTTTTTATTTCATAGACGCAAGTGAGTGTTTGCCATATCTCTCTTTTTTGTTTTAAACAAAACGATATATAAGTCGACTAGTTTCAAAGACGGCAATCTGCATTTTTGTCAAAAATGAGTTGATGGTATGGCCACACAGAAAATAACGAATAAAAACGTTTTTTTATTCCATTACGTTACAAATCCAGCGATCTCACATACAAAATGCTCGTCAAAGTTTCAAGTTGGTTTCAAATCTGGCATTCTGCAAAAAATCATATTCAAAAACGGCTATCTCAAACCATGGACCAATCAGAAGCGAAAATTCTTATGCGTCCTGTAACTGTAGTCGGAACATTGCTCGCTGTGTATTTTAATGTGTTTTAAGTGTTTGGTGAAGAGAATTAACAATTAAAATTATTATCGACGCTAGTCCCAGCGTTTTTGATAATAATTATACCCGGAAACGCAAGAGGAATGTTGAAAATTGGTCAAGAAACAAAGCTATAGTTTTGAGATTAGTATAGTACTAGGGTTCTCACATTGTTATATTTTATATTAGTTTTCGTATTGTAAATTATTGTTGAATATTTTTTAGATACTCGTCTTTTTTTAGGCCTTACCAAAAAAGGTGTGTGAGCATAATTCAAAGTCACTAAAATGCGGTTCATTAACGATGACACAACTAAGAAAATTATATGAAATATTTTATAGTCACAGTAAAAAAAAACCAAGATTCTATGCTATTAAAATACTGCTCGATTGAACCCAGAGCAGAGCGGGGTTTAAAGGAAAAAAGTGTACCACAATTTTTGTATGCAGTGTATTTGCGTAATAAAAAGTACCAATATGTTGGAAACAATTTGTACCTTATTCGGTGTAACCAAACATAGAGTGCAATATGTGATGGACAGATATTTTTATGCTGAAGATATTATAATCATTGAACATCGAGGTAGGAATTTTATTATTTTAATATTATTTTTTGAATAAATAAGTACATTGTAAAACAGTACGTCATTAAAAGAGTACTAGCCCGGATTGTTAATGGTAGACACTTAAATGCTTCTGTTAAAAAGTCATATATTCGCTACATTTTGAACACCCTTAGATTTGGCATTCCAAAAACAGATCCATGTTCTAAATGCTTAGAGTTTTCCCCAAAAATTGCTTACGAAACTGATGCTCAAAAGAAAATTTTACTTAAAATAGAGAAAAGGGTACACTCATTAAGAGCCAAAGCTTTTTATGAGAAACTTAAAGAAGTGTATGATGGCCTTAAAATATTCTCGTTCGATTTCCAGAAAAACCTTCCTTTGCTGAAAGTCCCAGATCAATTGGCTTATTGTTCCCATCAGCCATATTTTTTTAATTTCACTGTGGAGGAGGGTGCATCTAACATTCACCTCGATAAGACATGCGTATTTACTTACTACCTCACGGAAAATGAATTAATTAAGACTCCAATTTTGTTGCTTCCGCTATTGTACACAGGCTTAACAATGCCGATTTTTCCAATACCACGAATATCCGTTTGGTGGCAGATGGATGCGGTGGTCAAAACAAGAATTGCATTCTGGTAGACGCATGTTCTGAATGTTATATAGGTTATTGGAGCATAAAAACATAAATTCGACTGAGTTGGTATTTCCAGTGACAGGCCACTCATTTATGCCTGCTAACAGAAAAATTGGTATTGTTGAAAAAATGTGGAAGATAGATGTCATTTTGCACCCTGACGTAATAAAAGATGTAATTGGAGAAACTTTGACATTGGTCTATTGATAATAGTACTAAGGTAATATATAATAGTAATAGCTACTCTTTAAAGACTGCTCCTGCTCTAGCTATAAGAGATACCATCCAGGCCGGGGGACGAATCATGAAGGTTATTAAGGAGAAGATTAAGTTCTTGCATTGAAAAGGTACGGTCAAAGAGGCAGTTTGAAGGCTCTTATGATGAAAAAGGGACAGGAAGAAGATCGGAATAAGGCACAAACGGGGGGGGGGGGGGTGGCAATTTTATCAAAAAACTGATCAACACAGAGACACGGCATATTAGAATTTGGAGATGGAGAACCACGTAAACGGTTCAAAGCCCCCCACACCATGGACGAAAGTGAGCGAGGAGATAAACTCTCACAAAAACTATACCAAGCTACCTTCTTTTTAAATAACTTTCTGGCTTGGGCTGCCAATATCTTATATCAATGATAATATCTGAACATTCTGAATCCAACCAAGGAGAGGAAGCTCTACCTTTCGGTTCCTAACGCTTCTGCGGAATATGGTTATTAGCTGCTGTGAGAACATAAGGTTTTCATTACACTCCATGATGTTATCTTGATTAGCACTTGTGGACGAACATCAATCAACAATCTGCCTTGGAGTTCTTATATTTCAGAAGAGGAGGAAGGGAGGAAGGAACAAAAGCGGACGATAGTAAGGAAATTACAACCGGGAAGTGATCACTCCCATGCTGTGAGTTAAGCCTATTTCAGGATAGGGACGCACCCAGGATAGAAGAGCAGATGGAAGAATCCACTGCGCTCGGATTTTGGTGGGGACCAACAGACCTAGTGGGCCGGCCGTCACACACAAACATTTTGGTCGTCAATCAGATCTGCCAGCTGAACACCAGGGGCATCATTTGATTCAGAGCACTGAACAGAGAAACCCGAGAGATGGTGATGGCAATTGAAGTCACCGAGAATAATGACAGGAGCGTGAGGAAGTGACGATAGTAGAGATTGAAACTCATAAACAAGAGCTACCGAGGGATCGGAAATATACAGTTTATTTTTTCAATCGGTGCCCAAATTGTTACAGGAGGCTTAGAATCGGTAATATAATCGATTACAGTAATAAAATCTTGTTTTTTTTTTTACTCCCTAAGGCACAGTACTCACTGGTCACACTACACATGAATGGAAATTGAATAGTAAAAATAATAAGATAGTACAGTCATGCATAATTACAAACATAAAACTTACCAATCACAACAATGAGATAGTACAGTCATTCATAATCATTATTATAATTATTATATAATTATATAATAAAACTAAGTTGATAAAATGAGCGTGCTGATTAAAGTTAAAAAGGAGTCCCAGCACGATAAAAGGACTTATATAATGTGATAGCCCTTTATGCCCCTCGAACATATATATATATATCCCGTGTAATATATAAGGGCTTTTCCAACCCTTCAACTTGGAAATTAAGTGCAGTGGCGCCATCTGTTGTCGAGTATTTGAACTTATATACACAATATGGACTTAAAAGAACAACGATTATTTGGGGTGCATTTCGAAAGGCGCTGCGAGCAATTGCAGCATGTGTAGTAATGGCGCGAAATTTAAAATTCCAATTTAAATAAAGTCTTAAATTACATTTGTTACTATAATAAAGTTATTAAATTTTGCGTATTTATACAGCAGTAGGTAACTTATATTTTGGAGTTAAAGCGACATAATTTTAGTTATTCAAATAAGTTCTGAAAACATTTTAAAATTTAAGTTTTTAAACACGCCTTTATTACGTATGCTACAGCTGCAGAATCTATTGTTACGGCGGACGATAATGTCGAGAGCATTGTAGAAGGTGTGAGAAAGAAAATATTCTCAAACTTTCTCGAATATCCTAGAGCCTAGCTCTCTGAATATATAAGAGCCCGGTGTCGCCCGCCAGAGTTAGTTCGATTTAAACAGTGAAATAAGTGATTTCGAAACGAAAAAGAAAGAAGTTATCTGTGAGCCTTTATTTTGAAATATCACGTGTGGGTATTTTTAATAATTTGTTTAATTAATTCTCGATTTCGAAGCGAAGAAGAAAAAAGTTGTTTGTGCGCCTTTATTATAAATTATCAAATGTGAGTATTTTTAATAGTGTGTTTAATTAATTCTAATGGTTTTTTTTAATTTTCTTTGAATTGTAATTCCCTTAAATAAATTTTTTTTCTTTGTTTCAATGTACCCCACGTTTACGTAACAATATATTTGTCTATAAAATGTTTATCTAATTTATATTTTACAGAATACAATGTCTAGATGTAAAAGAGAAGGAGATCTTGCCAGTTCTGCAGCGAAACGGCGGAAACAAAAAGAATATCGAAGAAATGAAACGGAAGAAGTGCACGAAGCACGTTTACAAAATCAACGAACCAGAATGAGTACCCTGAGAAGCAGAAAAAGCGAAGAAAGAAAAGAAAATGAAAGTATTGAAGAATCGAGAATTTTAAAAGATAATCTAACAAAGGAAGCATTTTACTACGAAACGACGAAAAAATATTACAATCATAAATATGTTGTAATCGGAAAAATGAATAACATTTGCCAATTTTGCCACGCGAAAAAATTCAGTAAAGAAACACCAGGTCTCTGTTGCATGAATGGAAAAATTCGATTACCACCACTGGAAGCTCCTCCGCATGAATTTCTACATTACAAAACACTTTCAAATGACTTCTTTCGGTGTTACTTCGACTAACACTGATAGAGATAAATTTGAATATGTTTTTTCAATTTAAGGGCAAATTTATCACAAAATAGGATCGTTACTACCAATTTCTAACGAAGACTATAAACTTCTGCAAGTATATTTCATCGGAAATGAAGAACAAGAAATTGATCCGTTATGCACAAATTTTAATGGATTGAGACGCGAAATAATCCAAGGTGTACAGAGAATCTTACACAAATACAATCAACTGATTTACATATTCAAAACAACACTAGACCGCATGATTTCTGATGACTATAAAATTATAATTCGAGCCGATAAAAGACCACGTGGAGAACACGAACGTAGATTTAATGCACCTCAGATAGATGAAGTCGCCATCGTAATTGTGGACAATGAAAATACAAGCCGTGACATAATTGTACAACGAAGAAGAAAAGGACTACAAAGCATTGCAGAGACACGCCGTTCATATGATGCTCTTCAATATCCGTTAATATTGGTGCACGGAGAGGACGGATATCATTTCAATATAAAACAAATTCATCCTGAAACAGGCATAGAAACAAACAAAAAAGTCACTTCCAAGGAGTTCTATGCTTACCGCTTAATGATCAGAGACAATGAAATATACAATCACATTCTCAACGCTCGCCGTTTATTCCAACAATTTCTGGTAGATATGTACGCAAAAATAGAAGCAGAACGGATGCTTTACATAAGACTGAATCAGAAGAAACTACGCACAGAAGAATACATCCACCTTCAAGACGCGATCATAAATGACGGCAATATTGACGATATTGGAACAATGGTAATCTTACCCTCATCATACACAGGAAGTCCAAGACATATGCACGAATATACTCAAGATGCCATGACCTACGTTAGAAAATATGGACGACCTGATCTCTTCATAACATTTACATGAAACTCATCATGGCCAGAAATCAAAAAACAACTAGAATATGGACAAACCTCCATGGATCGACACGACATAATAGCCCGAGTTTTTTGACAAAAACAAATAAGATTTATCGAAGTCATCACAAAACACCACATCTTTGGAACCGTTAGATGCTGGATGTATACAATCGAGTGGCGAAAACGAGGATTACCTCACTCATACAATCTCACATGGCTACACGATAAAATTTATCCCACGGATATCGACAAACAGAAGAGATAGAAGACAAACGTCTTATCCTTTTTCATTAAAAAAAAAGTCATCCAAGCTGAACTTCCCAATCCACAAGAAGATCCGGAACTAAACAACATAGTAGTGAGAAACATGATTCACGGACCATGTGGACCATTAAACTTCAATGCGCCATGCATGGGTGATGGAAAATGTACAAAAAAATATCCAAAACCATACTTGGACGATACAAAAACTGAAGATGACGGCTATCCCAAATATAGAAGACGATCACCTTAAACGGTGGCTTCACAGCAAAAATACGAATACAAGGCAGAGACGATCTGGAAATAGATAATCAATGGGTAGTACCATATAACCCACTACTTTCCAAAATGTTCCAAGCACACATAAACGTTGAATACTGCAATTCAGTAAAATCTATTAAATATATATGTAAGTACGTAAACAAAGGTAGTGATATGGCAGTATTTCAAATAGTCCAAAATAGCGAACAAAATAACAGAAATGATGAGATCCTCATGTACCAAATGGGAAGATACATCAACAGTAACGAAGCAGCGTGGAGGATTTATAGTTTTCCCATACACGAACGCGAACCAGCTGTGCAACATCTAGCAGTACATTTGGAGAATGGACAGAGAGTTTACTTCGCAAAAGACTCGGCTAGAAAAATTGCAAGTGAACTACCTCAGAACACAACATAAACAGCTTTTTTCCAACTGTGCCAAACGGATCCATTCGCCAATACATTACTGTATGTCGACTTCCCTATTTATTATACGTGGGACAAAACAAGGAAAATGTTTCAACGACGAAAACAAGGAATTCCAGAGGAGGGTCATCCAGAAATCATAAAACTAACGCAATAGGTCGAGTATAGACTGTACATCCAAACAATGCCGAATGTTTCTATCTCCGGATGTTTTATGTAACAAGTTTCACAGATCTCAGGACTATTGACGACTACCTGTGCGAGACGTACAGAGAAGCGTGTCAACGCTTAGGATTATTGGAAAACGATAACCACTGGAAATTAACACTACAAGAAGTCACACTCACAGCTTCAGCTGAACAAATTCGAGAGTTAATCGCCATAATTCTAACAACATGTAACCCATCAAACCCAATACAGCTATGGGACTCTTTCAAAAGGAATATGAGTGATGATATACTGTACCAAATCCAACAAGCTAATCCAGAAATGACTATAGAATTCAATGACGGCATCTTCAATGAAACACTCATTCGCTTAGAAGATAAATGTTTAGCAATAAATAACCAGGCCTTAGTAGAACTTGGAATGCCAGTACCACAAAGAAATGCTTTCAGTGTGCTAAACTATGAAATTATAAAGGAAAAAAGCTACAACTTTACTCCTCAATGACAATCAAAAAAAAGTTTACAACGTTTTGATGAACCGGATCAATAACAACACCGGTGGAATTATTTACTTGGACGCACCAGGAGGCACTGGTAAAACGTTTCTAATAAATCTAATACTAGCGGAAATACGTGCTAAAAAACACATTGCACTGGCACTAGCATCATCCGGCATTGCAGCCACACTTATGGAAGGAGGACGAACTGCCCATTTTGCCTTACAACTACCGTTGAATATAGCCGAACAACAATTCCCGGTATGTAAAATCTCAGGAACATCTGGACGGGGTCAACTTCTAAAACAAGCTAAAATAATCTTCTGGGATGAATGCACCATGGCCCATATTAAAATCACTAGAAGCCATGGACAGAACATTACAAGAATTGCGAAAAAACTCTGAAATAATGGGAGGGGCTCTACTCATACTCTCAGGAGATTTTCGACAAACACTTCCAGTTATTCCCAAGTCAACACCAGCAGACGAGATCAATGCATGCTTAAAAAAGTCACATCTCTGGCCACAAGTACAAATACTGCAATTAACAAATAACATGAGAGTTGAATTATCAAAAGATGGAACAACAGCACATTTTGCTAAAATACTTTTACAAATAGGAGAAGGTACATATCCTATTGACCAAACGACCGGCCTCATTGAACTCAATAGTGATTTCTGTAACATAGCCACTACTGAAAACGAACTAATCGACAAAATTTATCCAAATATTGTTCAGAACTATACCAGCGTAGAGTGGTTATTTCAAAGAGCAATTTTGGCCACAAAAATGATATTGTTGACGATATCAATTTTAATATTCTAAAAAAAATACCTGGTGAAGAGAAAATATATCAATCGATCGACACGATGGTATCCATTGAAGAAAGTGTCAACTTCTCTACTGAATTTTTAAACTCTTTACAAGCACCAGGAATGCCATTACACTGCCTTCGTCTGAAAATTGGATCTCCAATCATACTACTCAGAAATCTCCTCCCCAACTCCCAAACTCCCCAAAATTATGTAATGGAACGAGGATGATCGTAAAACAGCTATCGAATAACGACATTGAAGCTGAACTTATTTCTGGAAAGAATAAAGGACACACAGTATTTATACCTAGAATACCACTGATCTCTTCTGAATTGCCATTTACATTTAAAAGATTGCAGTTTCCAATTAAATTAGCCTTTAGTTTTACAATTAACAAAGTGCAAGGGCAAACTTTAAAATAACTTTAAAATATTTTATATTTTTATTTAAACTACCACGTAATCTCATATCAACTCCCGAGCGAAGCCGGGTATCATAGCTAGTAACAAACATAAAACTAACCAATCACACACTTTCATTCAACCACCTTCCCAAACCCTCCGTCCCCTGAGCTGCGCACCAGCCGCCGGCGTGGCGCCACATTCCAATGTCGATTTGACCGTGACCTAGTTAGGATCGCTTAAAATGGGGGCACAAACCCAAAAAAGTATGTTTGACGGTCCTAAGCCCGTAAAAAGTAAGAAGGAAAATTGGAACCCAACTTATTTACTATTTTACAGTTGTTGGTAAACATTAGTAATGGGCGTGTTAGTCTCAAATAACCTACCCTAGGTTGAAATATACTTAAGTGTAGGTATCCTTATAAAACGTGGTTGTGTGTGTCATTGATAATTTTGTTATCAATGGCATGTAGTGCGCCCATACGTCACGTACTTTTCTATTTATTTTAAAATGTATGTTATTTACTAATTACGAGTGATTTTAAATATTTGACACATTTTTTATGACATTATTAACACGTAGAATCTAGTAAACAATTTTGCTTACCCTTTGAAAAAACACCCTGTATACAGAAAGTAGAATATAGTTTCAAATTTTTACTGCAACAACATTTATTTCGAAAGAGTCGGGAGGTATATCTATACGAGAATAAAACAGATCACTTCTTACCAAGATTGCCGCACCACCATGCCCATCCTACCCATCATCCCTAACACGAAAACGGCTACCCCGTGATAATTTAAAACTAAGGTAAAACAGTCCAGACAATGACGTACAGTTAAGGCGTGGCATCCCTTTCACGTAGCTGCCATCGTCCTTGAATTAATACGTGTACTACTGAAAAATTAACTTCCGTTATGCCAGCCTAACATGCTGGAAATTTTTTATGCGCATTCAAACTTTGATAATTAAGGCAACTGTTATTTTTAGGTCTAGGAAACATTACTATACATCCCCTTCTTTTCTCGATTTAGTTCTGTGTGTGACGGTTGTCTATTTCGACCTCTTTTTGTCAGTAAATTTTATTTTTTTGTTGTTCCCGACGTAATTTTAAACTAGGAATTACGTAGTGTCGGAGAACGGCAATGTTTTGATTTGACAAGTCAGTCACGAAAAATTATTCATCAAAGCAACTTGAATCTATTTATTTATTATTTTTTCCGAGTTTATCATTCAAAATTATATAGTTAAGATATTTTATTATCGATAATCAAAGTTCTTTTTAAGAAACCTATTTTTTACGTTCACGAGTGTGCGTAGCCAAAATTGTTGGCATCTTTGTATATTTTAAATTTTACCGAAAAAAATAAACACAGGAGAGAATTTTGTGTTTTATTGAAACTACGCTACATACTGGCGCCCGAATATTCAAACGTAGTTTATGGAGAAGAGAGGAGAAATTGCAACAGAAGGAACAAAAGGAACAGAAGAATTGCAACATTAAAAATAATTTTTTTATAATTATTATTGAGGTCAGGCATAAAACTTTATTTGTTACCATTTTCAATCATTAACATTCACTATAATATATTTATATATGTATCTACTATAATATATCAAAATACTGCTAAATTATTCAGACATTTAAGTTTCTTTAGTTTCTTTCGTTATAATATCCTTGAAGAAATTTTCTGAAGACACAACATTCTATAACCCAGTAATTTCACTATTTAAATAACATTTTCTATTCATTTTCATCACTTGAAAATACGTATATTTTTAAGGCTCTATTCTGCATAACGACTATTAACAAATTTGTTTCACTTTAACATTTTTTTTTTGATTTTGCAATGAATTTTTCACAATTAAATAAACCTGAAATAATTTATGAATTAAAAATCAGAAATATAAATTTTTCTTCGACGCAATCTGTAGACGAACTACGATCATTATTATTACTAATTACTGATATATTGCTAATTATCTCACGGCGAGCATAAGCCGATTCTTTTTGTCTTATTTTTTTTTCTATGCACCTCATTATCGTTTGGCTATACCATTAACATTGACGTTAGTCAAAACTTATAATTAATTATCATCATCGTAGTATTAGGTTAACTTATTGTGCAATTTATTTAATATTTGCAATTCTAGGAGTGTAAACTCTTATTTTCAATATCTGTATTATACTTTATAGTATAATTTGTTAAATGTTATCAATTTTTTTTTCTCAATTTTTTTTTTCAAGCGGTTTGCAACTTGTAAAATTAAGCCTTATGCACGAGCGTTTATTAAGGTAACTCGTTAAACTAAACCATACCTATGTGTATTATTTATACACTTGAATCACTTTCCTGTGAGAATTATTTTCATATGCTTTCCGGCATATTTATTTCAGTCTTTAACTGAAACTTGTTTATAGTAATCACCGTGCGGGAGTTAGCGACACGTTAAAGAAGCCATAAGCTATTAATATTTTCAGCGGATGGCAACTATTAAAGCCTTTTGCCGTTGCGTTCAACTCTGTTGAGTTGACTTTTTTAGGATACGATTCCTCATAAGCAACTCTAACTGCATGATGTTTTATTTCCAGTAGTTGGAATAAGACTAGTATGAAAGAGAATGTATGTTGTAATTATAATGTACGTTGATGGAGTTGAACGATGTATATTAACATTGTATATTCCAGGAACATGTTAAAAATTCTATCATTCATGAACCATGTAATTTAAGATAATTATTTAGGATTTTTTTTTTTTTCTCTCTCTCGTCTGTTTTGTTTTCTTTTTCTATTAAATAATTTGTTGATAAGCATTATATCAATATTATTTTTTTTTTTTTTTTTCATATATACAGGATGTTTTTTCAGAAAAATTCTTCTATAGGATGTTAATATTAATTTTCATTTTGCTTTTAATTATTATTTTTTTTTGATTGTTCTTTCATTTAGCAGATTAAATATTAAAATTCGATATGTATATGCGGTTTATTTTGATTTGGTTTGAATTTGAAATTTTACTAAAAAAAATCTTTCAGATTTTTTTTTTCCCGGCCCCCGGGGTATTGTGACGGTTGTCTATTTCGACCTCTTTTTGTCAGTAAATTTTATTTTTTTGTTGTTCCCGACGTAATTTTAAACTAGGAATTACGTAGTGTCGGAGAACGGCAATGTTTTGATTTGACAAGTCAGTCACGAAAAATTATTCATCAAAGCAACTTGAATCTATTTATTTATTATTTTTTCCGAGTTTATCATTCAAAATTATATAGTTAAGATATTTTATTATCGATAATCAAAGTTCTTTTTAAGAAACCTATTTTTTACGTTCACGAGTGTGCGTAGCCAAAATTGTTGGCATCTTTGTATATTTTAAATTTTACCGAAAAAAATAAACACAGGAGAGAATTTTGTGTTTTATTGAAACTACGCTACATGTGTATACCAGAATTATCACCGTAGACGGTGTGAAAAAATAAATACAGCGTATTTACTAGAAATACTCCAAATTAGTGTTGCACGCCCGAGTAGGATTTGCAGTTCAACTTTGACCTACCAACTACACTAGCATGCATTATTCAGCTTAAAATGTTAAATCTCCACTTAGATACCAGGCAATGTTTAACTAGTAGAAAAAAATTTCAATGAGCTAATACCCAATTTATATAAACGCTTACAGTGGCGTGAATCAAACTATTTTTTCCTGACTTTTACATGCCATGCAGAAACCAACTAGTCATTAATCAATTAGAACAATTTAATTTAAACCAAGTTCCACAGAGTTCATGTATTATATACTCGTATAAAAGCCTTTTGAGCTTCTTAGTCATATTGTTCTTTTTAACAGAGGAAAAACTTAACGCTTTGTTCTACATTTCAGGATTATATTGTGGCGTTTTCACTCAGTTTAGTAGCAGATCCTCAAATACAAAACACAGTTTAACTTCGTTCATTGTTAGAAGTGGACTAAAACACGTCTCATTTGTATTTGCTATAATGTGTTTTCCTGAAACTGTGTTTACAACGATGGTCTCAGATTAAATCATCGAAACAATATCAAAGTAAAATACAAAAATATTTTGTATTACCTTAAGCTCTTATCATACGTCCTTCATAGTTTTCAGTATCTTTCGGCTCGCGTTCCAAACAGAAGTGGACATTCCGGTATTATGTATTACTTCCATGGTCTTTCTATAGCTTGGATTGAACGCAACTTAAATTTAAATCCTGAAACGTACCTACCTACAGTTGCTTATTGTTTCAGATTTTTAGTTCGTTTTTATTCTTTTAAAAGTGGTTATACGATCGGCTGCAAGTAAACTAGTGCTTAAGAATGTCTGTAATTACTAGAAAGTTGAAGAAAATAGACATTTCTCATAAAAGCAATTATCAGATGTTTATAAGTCACCAGAAACTAATTGTGTTGGAAAGTTTAAGAAATATTCGTTTATTATCTTTAAGTGCTTCGCATGAAGATTTCCTATTCGAGTCAAAAGACGATATTGTCAATTATTTACTTTTTGAGGAGTATTTATGGCTTACTTTATCCTCTGGATATATAATCGTCTTAAATGTGTTTACCAATGCCCATATTGAAATGCATTTTGATAAAATTCATCCCAAAATACGACAATTTAAGACAGATGGGAATAACTTGTATGTGCAGAGTGAAAGTGGTGATACTTTCATGTGCCTTTTATCATTCAAGCAATTAGAAGATACATTCTTAGACGGTCTTACAAATCTACAAATTTCTGTGAAGAAAATTCAAAAGCAACTTCTATTTGAGAACTCAGAGATAATAGATAATTTGTCTGTGTGTTTAAAAGATCATAACATTCATATAAGATGCCCAATTACTGGTCTAGAAGAAGTAATTTCTGCTCCTGAACTAGATCATGTTTTGTTTTGGGAAGAAAGAGTTGTTTTATCATGTAAAACAAAGATGTGGATTATGGAATTATCTTTTGAAACAAAATGTTTTGAGTTTGAAATTATCCAAGGAAGTTACTATCCTATAGGAGTAAATAATAATATTTTATATTATATGCTGGAAGACAGCCATGAGGTAATCAAAATTTTTTATGTAATTATATATATGTTTATCCCTTCGAGTGGCAGGCCACCTGCTACTGGCTGATGTCAAAAAGTATGCATGTGGCAGGCCGCCCGCTGCGGGCCGATCTTACTAGTGTTTTCACCTTCTAACACTTCCTAAACGCAAATAAATGAATGACACAGCATATGAATCACCACTTTACCAACATCCTCGAACAAAAAAAAAACAAAGCATGTCTGTGGTTAATAGTATTATGTAATAAATACCATGGAAGTGTGTGGGAGAATATTATTGAAAAATCATTTTTATTTTTGTGTTTTTGGTTCTGATTTTGGATGAAATACCATGCCTGAATAAGAACTATATGTAATTTAAACACTAGTTGCAATTTTTGAAACCATTTTAATATAGTAAAGTCTTTATCTGTCCCTACTCGACCAATGGCGGCTGTGTTGGCAGTGAGTGTTCTATTCAATTGTTAGTAATGGGAAAATTGTTTATACTTACTTATTGGAGTCTTACGTATTATAGTCATAAAAAATGTATTATAGTCATAATCACTTGTAGCATGATGTTCTTAAAAGTAAGTGTGAAAAGTAAGCGCGTCACAAGCGCTTTTTTGTCACATGTTTTCAAACACCCATAATGTAAAAAAAATGTATGTGTGTGATTTTCTTTACTTATATTAGTAATAAGTTTACATTGTAATAAATATAATAGAAAACTCGAAGAATCCTAGTTAAATTTTTAAATTATCGGGGTATTTATACAATAAGTGGGTATAAAACTCATTTTACATATTTTCATCATCGGCTGATAGGAGTGTTTTGTGTGTGATCAGATTTATAATTAGGCCACCACTTAGCCAATTTTATCCTCATTCCAAAATTATACAATACCTCTAAGTAGTTCCCATACAAAAATAAAGAGAATCATTGTTTACATTCACGCGCAGTGATAACAGCTGAAACCCCAGAGGACCTCCACATGCGCCATATTGGTCAAAATGGCATTGCTACTTGAAAGGTTATTTTTTTCTCCTAAATGTGTTTTAATGCCCAAAGACATCATTAGCCTCATCATGATAGTGATACTGAAGATCTTTTGAAGAGAAACATAAAATTTTGACTAAATTAGATTAAAAGTTACCTACTCAAATTTTAAATATTGCAATTTATTTATTTTCAGGTGTACATTTGTGGGGCTTGGAGTTCGTCATTAAATTATGAAGAAGATTCTGAGGACACTTCATTGAATAACACAACACAAAAATTATCAAACCAAGAGTCTATGAAAAGTAAATTAAAAATTTTAGTTGAACTTGCTCATTCCTATGATAAAGCATCTGAATTGGTAAATCAGATGCTACCATACTTTGAAAAAATTGAGGATTTATATTTTCTAGTTGATGTTATATTTCAACTGTGCAGTAGTCAAACTGCATTTAAACCGTTAGTGTATGTATTACAAAAAAAAGTGTATGCTTCTAGTGATGAATCACTTATTTTTAAATTAAAAGATATTATGAACAAAACTGATATGCTTCAGTATATTTATTTTAGAAATATTGATTATTATGAAAATAAGCACATATTTGAGCAAGAATTCAAAGAGCTTATTATGTTGTTTTTGTCCAAGTCAGATTTGGACATTGCTACGATTTGTTGGCTAAAATATATTGATTCAAATATTAATATTACTTCTGATGATGTATTACAGATTTTGAATTCCATACCAAACAATACAAAGTTAGGTTCTCTTGTTCATTGGTTAAAAAACTTAGTTCCAATTGTCTTTGACAAAAACCCATATTTAATTGATATATTTGTAAAATGGATAACAGACAGAGTTTTTAGCTTAGAACAGTCTCCCTATTGGCCCAAAATTGGCCTGAAGTTTTTAGAAGAAATTTTAAATGTTTTATTATCATCTTTAAAAACTGTCCCACTTCGCCCCATATCACTTGAAGACCTTGATATTTTAAAAGAACATTTAATGTACATAGTTGAACTAAAAGAAAAGTATAAAATAAAAATTTTGCTCTCAGAAATGAGCTCTCGAAGTCCTAGTGAAGTTGCTTTGATAATGTTACGGCGTTGCTATACAGAAGATCTAAATGCATTTCTCCAAGAGTACTTGGCAGTTTATTCTGCTCGTTACACTTTTGAATTAGATGAAACATTGCGTACTTTTGTAGAGAATGAATCTGTAAGCGGTGGAGGCAATATTGATGGTACACGCTTAAAGATTTTGTTGAAATCATTCCGTAATCATACAATTAAACTTCAATGTTTTTTACAAGTTCTGAAAGTTTTAGATGTTCCATGGGATTCTATAGTTACCGAACTAGCAGCAGATGTGGCATCTTCAACCTTAAAGGATTTCACTGTTTCAAATTCCGATATAATGCTAGCACATGATATACAAAAGGAAATAAATTATGCGAAGGTAAAAATAATAATAATAAAATATAATTTTCCTTTATCATGCACTGATTACACTTTGATACTCCATAAAGTTGTCAATGCTCCAACTTTAGATTTAAATGATTTAAAAACTATAACAAATATTATGCCCCAGTTGACAAATTATAGTCATCTATTATTTATAAATCGTTGTTTAATTGATTGTGATACCAGAGCTGCCTTGGAATATTTTAATACTTTATTAGTGAAAGACAAGAGAATTGTTTTGAAATCAGTTTTATCTAAATATGAACAAGTTATCAACAGTAAAATAAATAATGCAGTATATGAAAGAAATTACTTGGACTTTTTAAAAGGAACTCAGTTGTTAAAATTGGTTGAAATAACAGCATTGCAAAACCTTTACCATCTGAAAAATTCATTCAAGTTTCAAATAACCCTAAATAATTACTTTAAATTTAAAAGCGAATGGGGCATTAATGATGTGCCAGATAATCCTACGATAAATCGGCGGGAAGTTTTTGTGGCAAGGTCTATTAATTATTATTCTCAAAATTACAAAGTATTGAAATTAATCAAAGCAACCGCGACGAGTCACGAAGTTCGCCAAATAGTTGAAGATCTTTTAACCTCAGAAAAAAGGGAATATATTTTGTCACTGTTCCAAGATGGACATAACTGTAAGCTTATGAAAGAAATCAGTGACGTTCTTGTGGAGCTTCTTTACTCCTGTGAGGAGGAAAATATTCATTTCGTAATTAAACACTTGTCTGTAGTAAGCGCTTTAATTAACACAAATGTAATAATGAAGAATCTTGCTACTGTTTGGAAATACAATTATATTTTCTTACCTACAATGTCAGTTACTGCAGTAAATGATTTAATAGAATATCATAAAAATAACATCTCCTATACAGGATATACAAAATTGAGCAACAGAGGTGATATAGTGCCTTTAAGAATTTTAGCCAATATTATGAGTACACTCGTCATGGAGAATAAAAGCATTCCTGCTCACATCTTTGATGTTTTAAACAGTGTTTCTAAAAAAATGCTTTCCAAAATAGCTGTATCACAAGAATTTGACGAGCTTTTGACCACAAGCTTATTGCTATTATTGTACAGAACAAATACAGAAGATGATTTTATGGGGAACCTAGATGTTATGAAAACTGCTAACGATCATTACCCCCGCAAAGTATCAAATTATTTATCTACTGCCAGCATTCGACGAGCTTTACGCTTAGATAATTTGTTTACTAATTGTGCTGCTTCGTACCCACCCCAGGTGTTACTGAAAATGAAATTTAATATAGATTTGGCCAACATAGTTATATCAGAAGCAGCTGAAGAAACGTGGGATGTAAAGGTGATATTGTTTTATGTTTTGAAGGCCTCTCCAAATACAACATTCGAACGTCTGATAGATCTTTGCCGAGCACTTAACATATCGATTACCGACGGCTTGTCACTACAATTAGTTTCATTATTAACATCTTGGGAATTGAAATATAAAATACTTTGTGATGATTTAGGAGTACGTCACCTACATATCGAAAACTGCGAGGACCAATTACTGTCCGATTGCCTTGTTATATGGGAAAGTATAGATAACAGAGAGTTTATCAAAGAAATTCTGAATGATTTTTGGAAGTCTGGTGAGACTACATTGCATGGACGAATTGTCTCAATTAACCCATATTTTTATGAAGTCTATTTGTGCATCCATCGTTTGCTTTTTGGAGTTTCTCTTGAATCTCGGAACATAAAAGAATACTACGTATTATATTTTCTAAAAAATTACACAAGAAAGAGTTCACCAAAACAGTACGAATTTGAGTTGTTTTCTATGAAGGGTATATTCCCAGAAATTGGATATTATCGTCTACCTTTCGTCTTATTCGTGAGCGAAAATATGTGGACCAATCTTAAATCTGAAATCACTTTGGAAACCTACGAACGTTGGTTACCTGCTGCCGCAATGTTGGGTTTAGATCGTGATATACAAACTGCGCGGGATATGATTTGCAGTAATGCATTAAAACAAACTATGACATCGAGGAAACCTGTTGAAAATGATAATAAAGCTAGCGAACCTTGGCGATTGTTATCAAAAGAAGAACCACTTCTTAGAGCTGCTCATCGATGTGTGAAACATATTGCCAATATGGAATGGGCTGGTGCATGTCTTTTTTACGTCCTTCAAGGTTGTTCCCGTGGAGCTGACCAAGTGGCGGCTGCTCAACTTTGTTATCAGTTTTCACAAAAATGGGCTGCTGTTCAACCAGGAAATCGTGCGATCCAACAAATGGAACGTTGGCATCTATCTCTGTCCACTCGACACGCTTTACATAAAATAAATTGGGCATGTGAAGAGTTTGTTCGGTTGGCTGCAGAGCCAGTTCATTTAATTCGTGCAATTTATTTGCATCCCGATTTTATAAGTAAAATGGCCATGTACGATGTCAATAGAGCAACAAACGAAATTGCCGACAGAAATGGCATAAATATAAGTTCCATCAGAATTCAAATTTTAGAAAATATTTTGGATAAATCGAGTGATGACAATAAATTGAAATGCTACCCATATTTGAGTACGAAGGAGTTAATGACGGCAAAATATATTCTTAAAGCTACTTGTCCTAAAATGGTGGCTATATATTTGTCACGAATTGCCTTCGATGAAGACAGTGAATTTAATAAAAGCAAGAAACTAAGGGCTATGCAATGTCTTATGAGTGTAGTAGATGAGGATACATTAGCTAAGGTTACTAATAGAGAACGTGTAGATCTCTGGTCATCTCTTCTTGAACTATTGTATATTATTAACTTGGAAAACATTGACGTTCCTTGGATCGTTGCTACATTTGTGCAAGATAAAATTCGTGCCTTGGAACAACTTCTTCCGAATATAATAGACAATGTTGAAGGATTAAAAATTGCTGCTGAAATAACTCATAGATATGGTAACATGAAAATAATTCGTAGTATTTTACCATGTATGTTACGTGCTTCGCTTTATGAAGAAATAATACCGCTCCTACAAAAAATAACAATGTATCCGGATGAAATTATATATTCTGCTTGGAGATCAGCAATATTATCCCCATTCCAGCGTGCTGACTATCCTATTACAGAGAGACAAAAGACAATTTGCTTGAAGGCTATTAATTTGTTGCCCATTTGCCCAATAATCAAAGATGAAGATTTAGTGGAAGTATGGAAAAATTGTATAAGATGTAAAAATATAGGATTAGGATGTTTAGTATTACCATATATGTCTGCACATACGAGACAAACATTAGTAGAGTTGAAGAAGATAGATAGAAGAAATTTAATTGCTAGCTTAAAAAATTTGAATAATGAAACATTTTTAGTTTCTGGTGCGATGTATGTTGTAGAAAATATGGCGTCAAGAATGTATAGATAGTTTTAATTAAATTGAATTAGTTATGTCGGTTTGTACTTGGTATGCACCTTACATTACTTAAACCTTTTATTTTTTATAATTAAAGTATTTATATATTTAAGTAAAAATGTATCGCTAAAGCCTAAAAATATAGTAATATACCTTTTTTTATCCTTGTTTTAATTAAAATTTTATCAAATAATGCATAATATCCTACTAACAAGCAAATCGTTTTACTTATTCACTGTTTCAGCGCAAGCCAAAATCCCGAGAGGTGGGATTATTACTTTTTAGATAAAGAAACCTAACTGTACCCCTTTCCCACCCTGTAATAGAAGAAACCCATTGTGAACTTAGCGTCACTTTTGCGATTTATGGCAATCAGCTCTTGTTACTACTTTACTACTATTTCTTGTCGTAGTACTTTTATTTGTTAAGATTTCGTCTGGAACAGTATTGAAGTCCTTCCTATATTAACCGCCATAGTAACCACGCCATAGGAACAAAGGAATACCATATATTTAATATATATCAAATATCTTATCTCAGCCCTTTTTTAGTATCTATTGCTGTATTGCTAAAGGTAATTATCGAAATTTACGGGACACTGAATGTTCTACTTGGTAGAACGCTACAGAATTATTAGCCTCGCGCAGTACGTGTCTATACCAGTACCTACTTGAAATTGGCAGATTTCTTTAATACCTCTAGCAATACCACAAAAAGGTCAGCGTCAGGATGGCTGGACCAAATGAGATATGGACATGAGACCATGTGCACTTTTTAATACCTATTTACTACTAATAACTAAATATCTGCTACCTTGGCGTTAAGAAATCTATCAAAAAGATAAAGTGGTCAGCCATTCTGATGTCAGCTTGGCTGACCACTTCCACGTTCGCATAGTTTAAACGTCGTATAAACTCCGTTGTTAATATTAATATTTATTACCTATTTGCTACCTTAACAAGTATTTTTTGCACAGTTTTAGGAAGCTCCAATAAAAAGTTATTAATAAAAATATAAAAGAGCCTTAATTATTTACGTAACCTTTTGCCTTCTCAGGATAATTGCTAATAGTGTTTTGAAAGGCGCTTAGTGGCATGTAGACAACTAGTTTCGGGACATTTTTGATAAGTTTTACGTGTTTGTTTTTAAATTTTGTTATTATATTCATGTTGCATTATTTTTAGAATATGGGCACCTACGTATTTTAACTTGAGAAATTCAATCAAATTACTATACAATATTGATAAACCATTCATTGTCGTCTTCTATTATTTTATTTAAAACTACCCACAATATTCACAAATCTTAATATTGAAAACGAAAATCTTAAACGAAAAATAGTAAAACAAGAACAGAAAATAGAGATTTTAACAAAACTTAACCAGCCGCTAAAACTAGGAAAAAGCCAACATAATTATAAATATTTCTCCACAATACCGCTGAAGCATAGATTAACCCTTTCACGTAGATTAACACATAAAAACGCCTCGAACACCTCTGACATATATGTACTCTTCATTAAAAAATGTGGCGAGTTCTCCAGCTTTCTCTACACCAAAAGTAACACCTAGGCAAAAACAGGATGAGTTAGATTCTCGACAGGCCGTATACGAAAAACAAAACATAAATACCCGACAGGATAATCGTGCAAGTTCTACGAACTCTATGGAGCGAAAACCGAATATTTTTATTTTTGGCGACGAACAAGTGAGACGCCTCTCCAACCATCTGCGACACAGTAGAGAGAGCGGCTGGAATAATATCTACAATATTTCATCCCTTTTGAAACCAAACGCGCGGAGTGAAATTATTTTGAAAGACTGTAACAATATGAGTAAAATTGTAGAAAAAAATTATATTGCGATCATAGGTGTAGGTAAACATGACAATAACCATACAAATTAATAAGTGAATACAGAGTAAATGCTACAAAGTTTTTAGTTTTTACTTTAGACAAATACTGCAATTGGAAAGCTTATGTAATGGATGTAAAAAATAAGATTGACAAATATGTATATGTATTAAGACATATCAAAGATGTATCCAGTACAAGAGCAGCCCTCCTCGCCTATCATGGATATATATCATCTATTTTAAGGTATGGGATTGTTTTATGGGGAATTTGCATTGATATAAATAAAGTATTTCGTGCAAAAAAAATGTATTAGAATTCTGTGTGGTGCTGGGTATATTGACCATTTTAAACCTCTTTTTAAAAAACTAAGGATACAAGGATACCTGTGGAGCGGCCGATGACCGAGACAGCGGGGCGCGGGCGGATCATAACGGTGCGTCGCCCCGCTCCGCGCCGCCGACCGAGCTACTGACGGCTCAGTGCCGTACCAACTATCATACGCACAATCCGCGCTCGCGCATTTTATATTTGTAGTTCGAAATACGACCTTATAATTCATTTGTCTTAACGTTTAATACATATCATACAGTCCACTACACATAGTTTTATTGAAGGCCCTAACATTTGGTCCTACGAGCCGGATATGAACCAGCGACCTATGAACGAAAAAGAGAACAAAGCGCCTTGGTAGACAAAGGAATTTGAAAGTTAACGGCTAACGGAAACAGCGGTCGTTATCCTGAGGTTTTAACATCGTGGTCTGAGTCCTGCTTGTCGTCGTGCCTGCCTTCTTCGGGTCGTCGTGGACTGCGTTCTGGAGGTCTTCGGATCAACCGCCTTCAGCCATCCACCCCGTCGGGCATCACTTGGAGGATCATCAGGAGTTTCAAACTTACAACTGCGGCTGCGAGTACATCACTCATCATTCAACAGTACCAACTGATTCGTGCAACAAGAAAGGAAAACACACTTCCAGCATTGGTGCCGCGCATCAATATTATTGGCATCTCGGCGTGATCATCATTACCTTGTGGATGGCATAAAACCGTGAGATCGTTCCAATATTACTTTCCCTTCATTTTCCTAAAATCAATCCTTTATTTATTTTAAATCAGTGCACTTTTCGGGCAATGTTTTTATTTCGACGTTTCGGCATCTTTGCAGTTGCCGTGGTCACGATAGACTAAGGTGTTGTTCATCTATTGCCAGTAATAAAAACTACATGATTGTCAATACATATTAACGCCATCTGTTTCTCAGTCTTCTCGCATAACGTCCCGGATTGACACAAAAGGCACTGACTGTGTCCTGAGTTTGCAGTCTAACAGTTTGCTGGTTTTTCATTTTGATGTTTTTAAGTATTGGATCCCATGTTGATGAAAGTTTCCAACCATCTTCTCTATTGAAATTTGGATGTTTTTTAATTTCAATAGTTTCTCTGACCATCCTAGGTATAAAATATTTCTCTTTTGCTAGGATCTTCACGGTATCAAATCTTAAATAATGGTTGGGCTTGTCTATGGAATGTTCACAAACTGCAGATTTTGAGGTTCGTTTATTTTTAACATCAGAGATGTGTTCTTTAATGCGAGTTGACACATTTCGTTTGGTTTGACCGATATAAGAGAGCCCGCAGTCACAGTCGATTTTATAAACGCCTGGATCTTGTAAAGGGATGCTTGATTTTATTGGACGAAGATGCTGGCTTATCTTTGAGTGCGGCTTGTAGATAGTTTTGATTGAAGCTCGCCGAAGAATGCCTCCTATCTTGTCAGTAACACCCTTTATATAAGGCAGGAATGCTGGTCTTCGTTCAACTGTGAGTGGCTTTACGCGGTTTCTGCGACGGCGACGCGGTGTTTTTAAATCGTTATCCCGCAGCACTTTAACCAGGTGGTTGAGTTCCTCATTAATGTGTTGGGGATCGCAGATTCCATGTGCTCTCTGAAACAAAGAGTTGCCTACGGCAGATAATTGGCTCGGGTGGTGATGGGATTTCCCATTTAGATATCGGTCAGTGTGGGTGGGTTTCCTATAAACAGTATGGCTAAGTGTACCATCAGGATTTCTTTGTATTAAGACATCTAAGAAAGCTAATTTGTTCTCCTGCTCCAATTCCATAGTGAATTTAATTTTAGAATTAAGGGAATTGAGGTGGTTTAGGAATGCAGTCACTTCATGCTTAGGTAATATAGTGTAGGTGTCGTCAACGACGAATGTGTCGTCTCTATTCACCTCACTACCTGTTAGAGACTGCATTGATATAGTAAAAAGGAAGCTAAGTGAGTCAAACTTGCCCGAGGAATATGCAGAACTATTAGAGCTATGTTTAACATCTGGCTACTTCATGTGGAATAACAATTACTACATTCAAATTGATGGTGTTGCCATGGGGTCTCCGGTGTCACCTGTTGTAGCTGACATTTACATGGAGAACTTCGAGGAGCAAGCGCTCCGAATGGCACCTGTTGTGCCGAAGATATACAAGAGGTATGTTGACGACACCTACACTATATTACCTAAGCATGAAGTGACTGCATTCCTAAACCACCTCAATTCCCTTAATTCTAAAATTAAATTCACTATGGAATTGGAGCAGGAGAACAAATTAGCTTTCTTAGATGTCTTAATACAAAGAAATCCTGATGGTACACTTAGCCATACTGTTTATAGGAAACCCACCCACACTGACCGATATCTAAATGGGAAATCCCATCACCACCCGAGCCAATTATCTGCCGTAGGCAACTCTTTGTTTCAGAGAGCACATGGAATCTGCGATCCCCAACACATTAATGAGGAACTCAACCACCTGGTTAAAGTGCTGCGGGATAACGATTTAAAAACACCGCGTCGCCGTCGCAGAAACCGCGTAAAGCCACTCACAGTTGAACGAAGACCAGCATTCCTGCCTTATATAAAGGGTGTTACTGACAAGATAGGAGGCATTCTTCGGCGAGCTTCAATCAAAACTATCTACAAGCCGCACTCAAAGATAAGCCAGCATCTTCGTCCAATAAAATCAAGCATCCCTTTACAAGATCCAGGCGTTTATAAAATCGACTGTGACTGCGGGCTCTCTTATATCGGTCAAACCAAACGAAATGTGTCAACTCGCATTAAAGAACACATCTCTGATGTTAAAAATAAACGAACCTCAAAATCTGCAGTTTGTGAACATTCCATAGACAAGCCCAACCATTATTTAAGATTTGATACCGTGAAGATCCTAGCAAAAGAGAAACATTTTATACCTAGGATGGTCAGAGAAACTATTGAAATTAAAAAACATCCAAATTTCAATAGAGAAGATGGTTGGAAACTTTCATCAACATGGGATCCAATACTTAAAAACATCAAAATGAAAAACCAGCAAACTGTTAGACTGCAAACTCAGGACACAGTCAGTGCCTTTTGTGTCAATCCGGGACGTTATGCGAGAAGACTGAGAAACAGATGGCGTTAATATGTATTGACAATCATGTAGTTTTTATTACTGGCAATAGATGAACAACACCTTAGTCTATCGTGACCACGGCAACTGCAAAGATGCCGAAACGTCGAAATAATTTTAAAATTAACTAAAATATACGCGATAATGGTGCCGATTCTGTTTCCACAAAATAAACTTAACTAGACTAAACTTGAACTAAATTAAGTTTATTCTTGTTTGCTATTCAGAAAACGAAGGACTAGACCAAAATTTAGTTTGACAGGACTATAATTAGTTTAGTTACTCAATTTAGTTCAGGCTGCACATTTGGTATTCTGTTGCGCCTATTTTACTTCAAATTCTGACTAAAATTAGAGTTGTCAGACCAATTTTAATCTACATGTCGAGAGGTGTGGAATAAACTAAACTATGTAAAAAAGTGTCGCGACGAACATGTAATTTGTTGTAAAGATGGAAGAGTTTATAGTTTCGGCTTTTATTAGCTTTAAACAGATAAGAGCAATATGTATATCATTCTCATAGATATAATGTACAAATTGACTTTTATTTTTTAAACTCTGCGCATTCCACTGTAAAATTCTTAGCTGATCCATAAATATTAAATAAAGGTAGAAAATGATGCTACTTAGATTTTATATTTTCTATGAGAACATCTTTTATTAATTTGGAAGATATAATTTTTTCTTTAGATTTATTTAGGGTTATTAATTTTGTAATAGAATTTAAAATTATATTTAAAATATCTTCACTGTTTAATAAAGTTTTTAATGTCTCTGTTGGATTCCTTTTTTTTTATTCAGGAAAAGATTCTTTGTCAAGTATGTTAGCAAACAAACTTTTTTGATACTTAATCAGGATTTCTGATGCTATTTTACATTCTTTTAAGTTATGATTTTCAGCACAAATGGAACATACAACTGAGTTTTTACAATATTAAGCTAAGTGGCCATATTTTAAGCAATTGTAACATTGTTTTACTGGGGGTATATATTGCCTCACCGCGAGGCGCCAGCCGTGAAGATCAATGTATTCCGCAGCACGTTCGAAGCAAAGGTGATAATTACAGTGCGTTTTGGCTGCTCCACGCTTCTTCCATTGTCTCCTACTCTCTTTGTGATGCGCTTCACGCAAATAATTTTTCGGAAAGTGGAAATCATACCAAAATTTCGTATTAACATTATTAATGACGCCAGTTACTTCTGTTCCTGTTACTGGTTTTGTTGCTTTCATCAGATATTCACTTAAAAATGTTGTATTATTTAAAAAAGCTTTTCAAAATGTACACCTATTTTATATTTATTTATAGATTGTAAGAATTTAATCCCTTTATTAAATCTCTTTAAAACTGTAGACATGGAAATTAAATCCCGCGTGCCCATTGGTCTCTTTTCATCGCCTGATTCTACAATTACTACAAAATATGTAAGAGTAGAATCCTCAGGATATCTTCTGCTATAATCAGATACATAGTAAGTAAGGTTTGTACTTCCTGAAATTGTCAGTATCTTCTTCCGTTCTGGTCTTTTCCTCGGTACTAGCTTCACACTCCTCATCATCTTTCAACTTCTTCTTTTTTCGTTTTCCCATTATATACAGTTATTAAAACACGAAAAAGTAGTAGAAATAAGTTAAAAATATAATGATTTGGAAAATAAAATTTAAATTTACGCCTCTCTCTTTCGAGGTTCCCGCGCTTTATTCCAACGTCAACCGTAATTTTATTTTAAAATTTGGCAAAATTTATGGACTTTTGTGATCATTCGTTCATTTTTGTCTAATGACCACACTTCTTTACGTGATTTTTGGAAAATGGTGGCAACACCTGAGCATTTAATTTAGAAACGTAAAAATCAATTTAGTCCTGCCATTTCATAAACTAAATTTAGTTCGAAGTTAAAAACAGAATAGCAATTTGACCAAATTAAACTAAATTGGAAAAGTTTTAGTTTTAGTTAAGTTTACTCAGTTTTCGGACAGAATTAGCATCAATATCCGGTAAAAAGTGTTTTATTTAAAGTATGCATCGCGAAAATTTAAGAATAGATTCAATGTTTTTATTTTTGTTATAACGTATAACCGTTATTTTTTTTTACCTACCTTATTATGGATTCATGTAGTTAAAAAAAAAAAACATTATTTTTTTATTGGCATTGAATAGTTCATCGCCTTTTCATAGTTTATTGGTCACTATTTTTAAATAATAGTATTCTCAGTTAATTTGTATTCCGCTACCAGCTACTTACTGACACATTTATAGCGCCTTATATTTTTACGTAGCAAAGTTTATTTCGCAATCCTTGCTTATCTTTTCTATGAAACTTGCCTATTGTAGCTTATTTATTTATACATTATATTACCTACTTAATTATTGCTGATCGAAAAGATGTCTGACGCACAATTTAAAGCTTTAGTAAAAAAACGAGCTTCAATTAAAGCTAAGCTTACAGTTTTTTCTAACTACATTCAGCTGTCCAAATCATGTGAAAAGTTGAGTGAAGTTCAAGTTATGGAAATTGAATATAGGCTTACTACTTTCGAAGGCTTATATGAAAAATATGACACCTTACAGGATGAATTGGAGACATTGGCGGACAACCCCGAAGAGCAATATGCGGAGCGCGAAGAGTTCGACACTCTGTACTGCAGCTTGGTGGCCTCCGCTCGGCAGCTTATCAACAATTCACGCAAGCAGTTGGCCGCAGATATTCCATCCGAGGTAAGCTCTTGCCATGGCATACACAAACACAGTACTGTTCGTTTACCTAAGATTGATTTGCCGAAATTTTCGGGCAGTTATCATGACTGGTTAGAGTTTCGTGATACCTTTGTTTCCATTATTCATGAAAACCAATCTATTGACAGAATTAACAAATTACATTACCTTCGAGCTTCGCTAAGGGGTAGTGCTCTTTTGATAATCAACAACCTTGACTTCAAATCTGAGAATTACGAAGCTGCCTGGAAGTTGCTTTGTGAGCGTTACGATAATAAGAGGCTGCTTGTTAATAATCATGTCCAAGCTTTATTTAACATTGATGCATTTGTAAAGGAATCAAGTAAGTCGATAAGACACCTAGTTGATGTAACTAACAAAAATTTAAGAGCTTTAGCAACATTAGATCAACCTGTTCAATATTGGGATACGTTAATTATTTATATTATGACGGGAAGGCTCGATCAAGTTACAAATAGAGAATGGGAGCAGCACCGTAACTCTATGTCGGAACCACCTACTCTACCAGTATTCATTTCGTTTCTTAGCAGTCGGGCAGATTTACTCGAAACATTAGAGGAATCCAAGGTTGCTAGAGTGCAAAATGTACAAACTTCTAATAATACTAAACCTAAAAGTTTTTTAATTAATACTAATAATACTAACAACACTTACAAATCTAATAAACCTTTGCCTTGTCAATTATGTAATCAATCACATTTATTATTTTCGTGTCCTAATTTTAGAGAATTACCAATAAATACGAGAATAAAAAAGGCTCATGAATTCAAAGTATGCATCAATTGTCTTCGTCCAGGGCATAACGTTTCTAAATGTAAATTGGGACCTTGTAAATACTGTCGTCTTTATCACAACACATTGTTACACGTTGAGAGTGCACCACAAGAGTCTACCTCTCAAAATGTAGCACTTACATTAAATGACACCTCTGAAACAAACATTGCGTTACTGTCCACAGCGCTTGTGAATGTGGCGGACGCCAACGGAAAGCTCCACCGCGCGCGAGTCTTGCTGGATAACGGAAGCACGGCAAATTTCGCTTGCGAAGATTTATGCAGTAAGCTGAACCTTTATACCTACAATACAATCTCTCAAGTACGGGGTATAAATAGTCAGGCTACTAATTGTTCGAAGTCATGTAGATTCAAACTACAATCTATAGATAGGTCTTACGAAATAGGTATACAATGTTTCGTCCTACCTAAAATTACATCTAATCTACCATCAACTTACGTTGACACTCGGTACATACAAATACCTACTGGCATTCGTCTTGCCGATCCCACTTACAATCATCCTTCAGGTATCGATATCTTAGTCGGTGCACAAGTATTTTGGGAAGTTCTTGGCGCGAATCGTATCAGTTTAGGAAAGAATAAACCCACCTTGTTCGAATCAAGGTTGGGCTGGTTGATTTCAGGCAGTTTCATAAAACTTAGTAATCCTAATTCACCCGTCTGCATGTTTACAGATCACACACTTACAGATTTATCTCGTTTCTGGTAACTTGATACAATCCCTTCAAAACATAAGTTCACTCCTGAAGAGAGACGGTGTGAAAAAATTTTCGTGGACACCACTTACCGCAACCCTGACGGTCGGTTTGTGGTTACTGTTCCCCTCAAAGAGTCGCCAGATACATTAGGCAACTCATTTACAATGGCTAGAAATCGTTTTCTTTCGCTAGAACGTCGCTTACAAAAAAATCCAGGTCTTAAAAGGTTGTATGTTGATTTTATGGAAGAGTATATACGGCTAGGTCACATGACTGAAAACAATAATACCTGTGACTCTAACTCTTCAGAATCTTTATACTATCTTCCACATCATTGTGTTATGAAGGAGTCAAGCACCACTACTAAACTTCGTGTAGTTTTTGACGCCTCTGCAGCGACTACTTCCGGTAAATCGTACAATGACATTTAAATGGTGGGAGCTTCTCTTCAAGATGATTTGGAATCAATTCTTTTGCGCTTCCGCCAGCACAAAGTTGCTGTGTCGGCGGATATCGAACAATTTTATAGGCAACATCTCATTGTCCCTGAACAACGTTCTCTACAGCAAGTGATTTGGAGAGACAGGCCTAACGATCCAATAAAAACTTATGTTCTTAATACAGTTACTTATGGCACGGCATCTGCGCCCTTCCTCGCAACTAGGTGCCTTATTCAACTAGCCGATGATTGTCCAGATAGCAACCTTCAATTCACAATTAAACATGACTTTTACGTCGATGATTACTTATCAGGCTCTACAACTACTGAAAGTACGATTTCACAGTGTCGTCAGGTCATTGCTACTCTCCAATTAGCTAAATACAAATTGCGGAAATGGAACTCCAACGCCCCAGAGGTTTTGTTAGCTTTAAACAATACATGTGACAACAACACTTATGTAGAGCTTAATGCTCAAGCGATGTCTAAAACGTTAGGTTTAAATTGGAAATGCATAAATGATACATTTTCATTTTCCATTAACCTAATTAAATCTAACAAAATTACAAAGCGATCTATCTTGTCAACGATAGCGCAAATATTTGACCCGTTAGGTCTTGTAGCGCCGTGCATTGTTGGAGCTAAACTAATCATGCAACAGATATGGGTAGCTAAATGTTCATGGGATGAACCTGTGCCGTCTAACATTCAAAGATCATGGGAAGAGTTTCAAAACTCTCTACCTTTTTTAAATAACATATATATTCCACGGTGGATATCGTGCGAATCGCCTACGAACTTACAATTACACGTGTTTACAGATGCGTCTGAGCGAGCCTACGGCGCCTGCGTGTATGTACGCAGCATTGATGCTGAAGGCTCGGTTCATGTACATTTGCTCACGTCCAAAAGTAAGGTAGCCCCATTAAAACCTACCACCATGCCTCGATTGGAACTGTGCGCAGCTCTTCTTGGTTTAGATTGTATCTGAAGGTACAACAGTCACTTACACTGAAATTCAGCTCTTCCGTATTTTGGTGTGACTCAACAATTGTCCTCTGTTGGTTATCATCATCACCTACTCAGCTGAAACCATTCGTCCGTCATAGAATCTCCGAAATTCAGGATAGTTTGGGTGACAGTACGTGGCGATACGTTCCTTCAGCTGAAAATCCCGCAGACCTCGTATCACGAGGATTAGGAGCTGACCAGCTAGCTCAGTCTTCCTTGTGGTGGGCAGGGCCGTCATTTCTTCAGCAAGATCATTGTTTTTGGCCTCAATTCCCGCAACCTAATTATAAGGCTATCTCCACTTTACCAGAGACAATTAAAACCTTTCACGTCTTAAATGATAATGACAACCCAATTAATATACTTTTTACAAGATGTTCTATATTTAGTAAGTTACAACGAATTGTTGCTTACATAATTCGATTCATAAATAATTGTAAAGTAAGTAAACATAATCGCAACGTAGGTTTAATTAAATCGTTGGAATTAAACACGTCCTTAAACATTATTTTACAAATTAGCCAAAGAGAATCATTTCGTGATGAATACAACCTACTTAAACAAGGCAAATCATTACCGCATAAAAACAAACTCCTATCTCTATCACCTTTTCTTGATGATAATAATATCATTCGAGTAGGTGGTAGACTTAATAACTCCTATTATGACTACAATGTTAAACATCCTATACTACTATCCAGTGCTAACCACATTTGCATCTTAATATTTAACATGTATCACTTAAAATTATTTCATGCAGGACCTCAATTATTGCTAACCTCTATTCGTCATCACTATTGGCCTATTGGCGGTAGAAATCTTGCCAGAAAGGTCACACATAATTGTGTGAAGTGTACGCGAATAAAAGGGAACACAATTCAACCCGTCATGGGCAATCTTCCAGTGCAGCGATTGCATCTTGAATTCCCCTTTTTAGACACAGGTGATGACTACGCCGGACCGATCATGATTGCTGACCGCAAGGGTAGAGGCTGCAGACTGATAAAGTGTTTCATATGTGTTTTTGTATGCTTGGCCTCAAGAGCCGTTCACCTAGAGTTAGTTTCAGACATGACCAAGGAAGCCTTCTTAGCAGCTCTTAACCGCTTTATTGCTCGGCGGGGGAAGCCACGCAACGTCTTCTCGGACAACGGGACTACCTTCGTTGGAGCCTTCCATGAACTAGCGAAACTACTTTCACAGGATTTGGAACTGAGTAGTATAGACACAGGTATTAGCTTTTCTTTTATACCTGCATATACTCCTCACTTTGGTGGATTATGGGAGTCAGCAGTTAAATCCACAAAGCATCATCTTAAACGCGTCTTAGGCTTAACTCATTTATCCTTCGAAGAAATGGCTACTTGCCTCATTCAAATCGAAGCCATTTTAAACTCTCGACCTTTGACTCCACTCTCCAACGATCCAACCGACCTCACTCCTCTTACTCCAGCACACTTCCTCATTGGGCGATCTTTACTGATGGTGCCCCATCCACAGGTCACGAACGCCAACGTCTCTTCGCTCAAACGGTTCGAGCGCATCGAGAGTCTGAAGCAGCACTTCTGGAGTCGCTTCTCACATGGGTATGTTTTATGGCTTCAGGAGAAATCCAAATGGCTGCGTTCTACTGGAGGGGAACTCAAGGAAGGAGCGCTTGTCCTTATCAAGGACAAGGCCTCTCCTCCTCTCATGTGGCCCATGGGACGAGTCATCCGAGTTATACCAGGCAGCGACGGAATCACCAGGGTCGCCGATATCCGCACACGCAGGGGCTTGCAGAGACGGGCCTTTAATACTATCTGCCCGTTGCCTCAGCAGCAGTGACTTGAAGACCAGCAATCTTCAACGTGGGGAGCATGGAGCGGCCGATGACCGAGACAGCGGGGCGCGGGCGGATCATAACGGTGCGTCGCCCCGCTCCGCGCCGCCGACCGAGCTACTGACAGCTCAGTGCCGTACCAACTATCATACGCACAATCCGCGCTCGCGCATTTTATATTTGTAGTTCGAAATACGACCTTATAATTCATTTGTCTTAACGTTTAATACATATCATACAGTCCACTACACATAGTTTTATTGAAGGCCCTAACACCTGTGCCCTGCTTGTATATTTTTGAGATTTGCGTATTTGTACGAGCAAATCCAGAATATTTTAAAAGAAATAATGAAATGTTTAATTGCAGAGGAAGACATAACCATAAACTATATGTACCTGCTCAACGACTTTATTTATTTTCAAAAAATGTTTATTGTATGGCTGTGCGTATTCTATAATAAAATACCAAATAATATTAAGAACTTGACATTTAGACTATTTAAAATAAATTTATTTAATTATTTATTAGATAAGAGTTACTACTCATTAAATGAATATTTATCATAGATTTAAGACCTTAGCTTAAATAATTATTGTTATAAGTTTTTCATTGTTAATGTTGACATTTTAAATTTAGTAATTGATAGTTTGATTAATGCAAATATAATAGCAAAATTGAATAAACACGTGAAACTTACAAAAAATGTCCCGAAACTAGTTGCCTACATACCACTAAGCGCCTACGAAAACACTATTAGCAAGTTTCCTAAAAAGACAAAAATTGACGTAAATAATTTAGGCTCTTTTATATTTGAATTAATAACTTTTTATTGGAGCTTCCTAAAATTATGCAAAAAATACTTGTTAAGGTAGCAAATAGGTAATAAATATTAATATTAACAACGTAGTTTATACGACGTTTAAACTATGCGAACGTGGAAGTGGTCAGCCAAGCTGACATCAGAATGGCTGACCACTTTATCTTTTTGATAGATTTCTTAACGCCAAGGCAGCAGATATTTAATTATTAGTAGTAAATAGTAGCAAATAGGTATTAAAAAGTGCACATGGTCTCATGGCTATATCTCGTTTGGTCCAGCCATCCTGACGCTCACCAAAAAGTCAGCGTCAGGATGGCTGGACCACTGCTACTATTTGCTACTATTTACTACTAATAATTAAATATCTGCTACCTTGGCGTTAAGAAATCTATCAAAAAGATAAAGTGGTCAGCCTATTTATATATATCTATCTATATATTTATTACCTATTTGCTACCTTACCAAGTATTTTTTGCATAATTTTAGGAAGCTCCAATAAAAAGTTATTAATTCAAATTCAGAGCCTAAATTATTTACGTCACTTTTTGCCTTTTTAGGAAACTTGCTAATAGTGTTTTAGTAGGCGCTTAGTGGTATGTAGGCAACTAGTTTCGGGACATTTTTTGTAAGTTTCACGTGTTTATTCAATTTTGCTATTATATTCATGTTGCATTATTTTTAGAATATGGTTACCTACGTATTTAACCTTTAGAAACTCAGACAAATAACGATACAATATAGATATACCATGCATTGTTGTCTATAAGAATTACGATTTTTTGTACCTGTTAGTATTTACTAGCACCAGTGCACATAACTACTACTAAAACTAGATCTTGAACTACTACTAAACTTATATCAGCGAGCAAATCCATAATTTTTATAGACAACATAGTATACTACATCACAATCAATTTGGTTTTCAAACTGGAAAGGGTACGCCTGATCTTTTACTAAAATTTACTGATGAAGTCAATGAGAACCTAAACCAGAAGCATTATGTTTTTGTATTATTCACAGACTTTTCGCAGGCGTTTGAGACCCTAGACCACAAGAAATTAATAGGGAAATTGAAAAACCTTGGCGTTCGTGAACATTTCCTTAAATGGTGTAGTAGCTATCTTGAGAATAGACAGTTTAAAGTAAAGTTAAATGAAACATGCAGTGAACCAATAAATGTGACTGAAGGGACGGCCCAAGGCTCAGTACTGGGACCATTACATTTCTTATCGTACGTAAATGACACGCACAAACATATTGTGCATAGTACCTGCTATCAGTTTGCGGACGATGCATGTCTTGTGGTCGCAGACAAGGACGCAACTAAAGCCTGCGAAAAACTGCAATCAGACTTCAATTCTCTTCTCAAATTAACGCCACGATGCCGGTCTAGTCGTAAACTTTTCGAAAACTAAAGTGCTGCCAATTCATTCCCCAAATATAAAAACACCTACAGTTAAGAACATTATTGCCCATGAACACAGCTGTCTACATTCTAACACCACTACATGTTTTTGTTCTCCTATTGACACTGTTCATAACCAAACTTGTCTTGGTATGCAAATAGACAGTAAACTGAACTGGTCTAACCACGTCGAACATATTTGTACCAAGTTACGCCAATTTTTTGCTAACATCGGCATCCTAAAACACAGAATCCCCTACAAAGTAAAGTTAATGTTATATAACTCATTAGCTGAATCATATATACTCTACGGACTGTGTAGCTATGGTCGTTCGTGTAAAACCTATATGAATAAAATCTACAATTTACAGTTAAAAATATTAAAAAATATAGTATCAAATAAAATTCGTTATGAGTTTCATAATAACGATTTAGGGCTGTAAAGCATTACCTATCCATATACAATTCCAGTTCATGTATCTAAAAAAAATGTTTTTTGAAGAAAATATCCAGCACGAAATTGAGAATCCTGTATACGCCCGGGCGGTAGCGCGTCGTTGACTGTGCACGAAACGAGCAAATAATGAGTACGGCGAGAGAACTTCTGCCTACATAGTTCCAAGACTAATTAATAAACTACCCACGGAATTACGCAATTGCCTAACATTGAAAAATATTAAATCTAAGCTCTAATCCTTTTTCATGAACAGCATGTGTAACTGATTGATGTATTATTGAATGTTTATTACTAATTATCACAATGGAAACTTTTTTTCTAATATGTATACTTGTATTTTAAGCTTAGATAATATTCATCATAACCACAAATGTAAACTTAGGTTAGCATTATCTTACAAACCTTAGTGGTTTTCTTATGCTAATTTGTATATTATTTTATTAAATTTAAGTTTTTTAATTATGATAATAATAATTTAAAAAATTAAAAATATATAAAAATAAATATATAAACATTATTCACACATTTATATCTATAAGATACATATTATAAAAGTATAATAAAATAATTTGTAAAGGAATAATAAAATTATATAATTCAGTAACCCTTGACAAAAAATAAGCTTTTACGCGTAGCTTATATGAAAGTTTACTAGGAGCTTTCCTTAATTTTACCGGCAAGCCATTCCAAAGCCTTATAGCCTAAACCACAAAAGAATAGGACATAAAACCAGAGTTATGTGATGGAGTATGCAGGCTCTGATTGTAGGCAGAGCACAAACACCTGTCGTGCGAGGAACCAAGATACTGAAACTTGATTTTAAATATTCTGGGGCACAAGGATCATTGAGAACTGAATATAGCATGCAAAGTATTCTGACATATCTACGTTGTCGGATCGGCAGCCATCGTAACTGTCTACGATAGTGAGACACATGGTCATATTTACGCAAGCCGTAGATGAATCGAATACAGTTATTAAGCAAACGATCTATTTTGTGAAGGACCGAACAACATACGTTAGCATAATCGATGATTGGCATTATCAGAGAATTAATAAGAAGTAATTTAGTACGTACTAGTAAAACATTTTTGAATCGGTATAACATGCGTAATCCAGCTGACATTTTTCTACTCATCTTCTCTACGTGTCTATCCCATTTAAGAGCAGTGTCTATATGTAGACCAAGGTCTCTGACAGATGAACAGAATGAAAGCCTAGAATTCTAGTCAGCTGTCGCGGACTACCCACAATAATGGCCTGACATTCAGCGAGATTTACACCGATTCCAAACTGCTGTGACCACAGGCTAATGTGAGTAAGATCTGCGATTAGCGAATCAATTGCAGTACCAATATCTAGAGTGTGAGCTAGTGTGTATATTTGGAGGTCGTCCGCGTAAATTATATATTTTATTTATTGGGCTATTTTAATTCAACTGCAGAGCTATTTCATCTACAAGGGCGAGTTCTTTCTGCAGATTGATGGTGTACCGATGGGAAGTCCAGTAGCTCTTGTAATCGCGAACTTGTGGATGGAACATATCGAGAACTTAGCCTTGAGTACATCTCCAGTTTGTGTCAGCTTGTGGAAAAGGTATGTTGATGACTTGTTGTTTTGCATTTTGGAAGGTGGGTCACCGGAAGTTGAGTTTTATTGAACCACATCAATAGTGTAAACCATAAAATGCGCTTTATTGTAGAACTTGAAAATAACAGATCTTTGGCGTTCTTGGATATAAAGCTAACGATCAAGAGTGTTGGCTATTTAAACTACTCAGTATACAGAAAACTAACACACACTGAGAAACCTTCACGCATCCTCTCATCACCACCCCCGTCATCTCAATGCAATAGTATCATTACTCACCAATCACGCTTACGATCTTTGCGATAAGGATCATGTTCAAGGCGAACTATAGCATGTACAACAAGTTTTAATTAAAAATGGCTACAACGTGAAGGTGTCAAATATAATAGGTCTTTACCTATGAAACTGCCGTTTTGCCGTACTGGCCATTTCAAATGAAAATATTTTTGTTTTTGACTGATAATTCTAATTTCAAATTAATTTTATTTGACAAACATGGAATTCTTTTTCTAAAATCGTCATTTGTTTAATAGTTAGTGTTTTGTTTTCAACGCAATCGAAAATTTTTCGTCATCATGGATAAGTTAAAAATTCGAGTAATTATGGAGTATGAGTACCGTCGTGGCAGCAAAGCGGCACAAGCGGCACGCAACATCAACGACGTTTATGGAGCGAACACTACAAACGAACGCACCAACCGTTATTGGTTTACCCGCTTCCGTTCTGGAAATTTTGACCTGAAAAATGAACCCCGTGGTCGTCCGAAAACTTTGGTCGACAATGACGAATTAAAGGCAATTGTGGAAGCTGATGAAACTCAATCCACGGCTGAATTAGCAGCAGCTTTCGACGTTAGCATCAAAACAATATTGGTCCATTTGCGTCAAATTGGCAAGGTAAAAAAGCTTGACAAATGGGTACCCCACGAACTCAATGACCGCCAGCGCGAAGTACGCGTGGAGACGCGCCTTGCACTGCTCAGCAGGCATACAAATGAAGGAATTCTGAACCGCATTGTTACTTGTGACGAGAAATGGATCCTGTTTGACAATCGTAAGTGCTCAGCAAGTTGGTTGGACCCTGGTTCAGCACCCAAACAGTGCCCTAAACGAAAACTTACCCCTAGAAAAGTGATGGTCACTGTTTGGTGGTCTAACGCGAGTGTAATTCATCACAGCTTCTTGCCAAACGGGACAAGCATTACTGCAGATGTGTACTGTTAAGAACTGAACACAATGATGGAGAAGCTCGCACGTCTCCAACCAGCCGTGGTCAATCGTTCGGCTCCACTGCTCCTGCACGACAACGCGCGACCTCATACTGCAAAGCAGACGGTCTCCAAGCTACAAGAGTTGGGGTTGGAAGTTCTCCGTCATCCGCCGTACTCACCAGACCTTGCGCCTACAGACTTCTACTTTTTCCAGAATTTGGATAACTTCTTGGCGGGAAAAAAATTCAATACCCGAGAGGCAGTACAAAATGCTTTTGAAGAATTTGTTGCCTCCCGTCCAGCTGATTTCTTCAAGAAAGGCATCAATAAGCTACCAATGCGTTGGCAAAGATGCATTGATTGCATGGGTGATTATTTTGATTAATAGAAATAAAAAATATATAAAAAAATTACGCTTCATTTATTTCGTGAAAAGCGGCAATTTCATAGGTAAAGACCTAATAAAACGCAACACGAGACCCAAACCAAATACACCAAAGGTGAAGCGTCAGCCCTCCTTCATGCCATACTTAAAAGGAGTAACAGATAAAATAGGAAGAATATTAAATAAATATTCTATCGACACGGTTTTCACTCCTTATAAGAAAATCAATCAGTGTCCGTGCTCACCGAAAGATCACATACCGCTTGAGACACCGGGTGTTTATAAAATTGATGTAGCTGTGGCACCTCCTACATTGGCCAGACGAAAAGAACCAATTCTTGCCATCTTTAGGAACATATAAAAGCCATAAAAAACTCAGACACAAACAAGTCAGCCATCGCCGAACATTTGCTAGAAACAGGCCCTAACCATTGGATTGAGTTCTATAATACTCGGATTTTATCTACGCAACGACACTACATACCGCGACTCGTTAAAGAAGCCTTAGAAATAAAAAAGTGCGAAAATAACTTTAATCGAGAAGACGGTTTTAAATTATCTAGTACGTGGAACCCAGTGGTTAGGACATTCATGAAACGAAAAAACAACAATCGTGGTCTGTTTGGCCAAAAACCCAGTGATACGGTGAGCGTGTATTGCAAAAACGACAAAAATGTAAGTTCCAGTAGTAGCAGATCAAAACGAACGAGAAGAAGGGTAGATCGATTTATCTGCCTCTAACTGTCATCGCCACCTACCTACATCTGCCAGTCTGCGATCATGGTGCTTGCAACAACATCGAAATATCGGACGCGCAAAATAAAAATCGAAATACGTGGTAAGAATCCCGTAAATTCATTAAATTATACTAAATGCTTTAGTTATGCTTGGTAACCGAAGTGCTCGAGAATTGTTTACAAGAAGATCTGTATTCAAATCACCCATGATAACGTGATATGAATACTCAATGGCTACTCTCTCCAGCATCCGTATCACAGAAATAATCAGCAGACGGTGGACAGTAAATTATTCCAACGCAGCAAATTAATCCCTTTAAGCACATCTCAATGAAGATATATTCCGCCGTGTGTTCGTATTGACCAGATGACATAGAAATAATGTTATGTTTAATAGCGGAGTTGAGATAGATTGCTATGCCACCGCCATCTTTCCCCAATTTATCATTACGAATGAGAGTGTATCCTGTTATATTATATCTATCACTACTAAGATTAGGTTTGAGCCAAGATTGAGCGTTCAAATGGAAAATATTGATGTTATCTGTTATGTATCTGTATCTGTTGTAATGATAAAAAGTTATTAAGGTTCAGCTGAGAAAGGGAATCGGTGTCATTATTACTCAGGGAGCAGAAGGTAACATCACTACCAGAAGTACTAACAGAATGAAATGAATCATCTGACATCATGCAATAATAAACGAAATAAATTGATAAACAAATATATATAATTAAGTAATTATTATAAATAAGGTTTTATATTTAAAAATACAAATCTATAAATATTAAGATAAAAACGATTAATAAATAGATAGTCTACTCGCCGGCAATTCGAAAGATAATCACATAAGTATTAAAGATTACACAAAGTGTCCATAACAACAAACAAAACAGAAACTCATAAAGAAAAATTATATTATATAAAAATAAAAATTGCAGTCTAAAATCATAATTCACACATACATGCAACAATAAACAACTACTAAATATTGCAATAAAATGAAAGTCAAAAATCGAAATCATAAATTTTACAAAAGTAAATTAAAGCCATTAATGTGAAAGTCGGGAGAAACATACAGCGCATTGGATAGAATCAAGAAAACAACATAAAAATGCAAACATGTTATGTTACGGCGATGCGTCTCCGCAATGCGCCAGCCGATCAGTCTAAATTGACCTCGCTGATATTGTTGCGGAATTATAACGCTCGCGATTAGTGAACTGTATTAATCGACTTATAAATCAAAATAGATTTACGATATAGTGTGTAAGAAAAAGCACAGGTCAAGGTGTTGCGTGCAGTGTGAATAGACCATTTAAGTGATATAATAAAAATGATAGCACTCAACTACTATGGGTGGAGACACTAGAAATTATATTGGAGAGCTCCGCCATAGTTTCAAGCTTGCACCGTCTACCATCCGGAGTGTTAATGTTAATCACACCATCCATTGTCCAGCAATGTGCAACGCCGATTTCTGTCTTGCTTCCAAGAACACATCATGCCGTGGTTTAGTGAGGAACTCTGATAATGTTACACTTGATCCCTTGAGAGCAGCCTTACTTCTCCACAGTGCATTACGTAAAGACAAACCGGCAAACTTGACTACGATAGGCCGCGGCTTCGTGTTGTTACGGACAAGTTTCCCCATCCTGTAACTAGCGGATATGCTGTTGCTTGTGAGCGAAGTCACCTTGCACTTATTGGCCAAGCTGGAGACTACCCTGGCACATGTGTCCGCATTGGGTTGTTTTGGAATGCCATGTACAAGTAGCATTTTGCTTCGGAAGTGCATTTCAATGCGATTGACACTATTCCGAAGAGCATTCACTTCGGCGCGCAGTACTGAGAGACCGTTGCGGACAAAGCCCTTGAAACTCTGGAATTCCATGCTCAGCGCAGTAATAGTGGGACTCTTGCGGTTGGACGAAGCCGCCTGGTTCAGCTCAGCCTGGACCTCAACCATCTTCTCTTCGAACATCCTTGCCATAGTGTTAATGATGTCTTGTAACTGCGAGTGATTAGTGGTCATCTTGTTTATGTCACGGTGAAAGAAAGTTTGCAAAGGACACTGCCGGCAAGTAGTACTACTTAAAGATTATTTTGATACATATATAGGTGACTTTTAACAAACAATACTAATTTAAATGCAAAATATTCAGAAAGTTAGAGATTTTAATGTTTACTGGTAAACTACCCGTATGTTTCTTTCTTGGCTAGTTTTCTTCGACCGTAGGGGATGCCGCCGGGCGGTACTTTGCGGCATCTTTATTCTTTTCCACTACGCGGTTGACGTAACTGTGTGGATTCCTTCCTGACTCTAAGTTTGATTCTGGCTGCGTTTCCGTGACACAGGTTCCGAAGCATATTTCCGTTTGTCCAGCTTTCACTTTGGCTTTTAGGGTGGCGATGCGAGCGTTTCCAGCTCCACTTCTTTCTTCGGTAACTTCTCTCAAGCACGAGCGAGTAAAAAGGACACGTTGTTGCTGGTGGAAACTGTAGGGTCATTGGGGGGGATTTTCCGGTGCGGTATATTTGGTACCACACGCTGCTGGCGAGGTTCAAGCCTGCTGACATTGGTAGAGCTTTCAAGCTTGCAGGCGCGATGATTTCTCGAAGATGACAAAGATGGCTGCTGGCCAGTGAGTCTCCAGCCAGGGACCAATAATGGAAAAAACCGGGGAGGACGCCATTAGCGAGTTCTGGTCAGCTTTATGAAGCACATGTAGAAGTCAGGGGGAGCTCGGAGGGGGAGGGTTGAATCCTCGGGAAACAGAGGTTCCATGTTAGATCAGATGGGGGAATAGCTTTCTTATCTGGGGGGCGCGAGCTCTTGTAAGTGGCGAAAGGTCGAGTCACCAGCGCATCTGTAGAGACGTCTAGTCAGAGGGCTTATACAGTTGTCAACGGCCTCGATGCCCTCGAGGTCTCAGAGATCCCTCTGGATCGTTGCATTGCGCACAAACGTGGATTGCTCGCAGCGCGAGTGCTTGCTGAGCGCGCAGTTCACGTTGGGCGATTTCTGCTGCCAAAGCGAACCACGCCGGGGCAGCGTACGTCAGGCGACTGCGGATGTATGTTTTGTAAATGCCCAGTTTTGCGTGCAGTGGGAGATTGTCCGCGGGTAGTGCGCACTTGGGTGAAGACATTTTGGATGTGCGTGTGAATCGTGAGTTTGGCGTCTACGGTGACCACTCGATATACTCTCGCATCAGCGTCAACTGTGGTGGTAGGACGTTGCTTTTGCTGAAGACAATAGCTTGCGTCTCGGCGACGTTTACTGAATTATTCATCCAGGCGGGTAGTAAGTCCAGTTGCCGCTGCATTATGACTGCAGCGTGCGTGGCTTTCAGCTAAGATATGATGAATGCGGCATCGTCGACATAGAGCGCCAAAGTGACACCCTGTGCAATTGGAATATCGTCTGCGCGGTCGTTTGGTGTAAAACCCTGGCTAGTTGGTAAGTCGTGAAGCGTTCAGCATGGAAGCCGAAATGCTCGTCAGGTGGCTGGATATGTGGGGCCAAGTATCTCAACGGCAGCCTTAAGAACGGCTTGGAGATGCTGGATAGAAGGGTGATTGACCGATAGCTCTCTAGTTTCGATACGTTTTTCCCCGGCTTTGGGATCATGATGACTTTGCTGAGTTTTCAATGTCGGGGCCTTTTTCAGCGGGAGTTGACGGATCATGCGCTGAACCTGGCCTTGTGTGAAGATAATGGTAGCTATCGGCAACTTGAAGTATTCGTCTAAGTGATGGTGTATTGGGGCTGCGTGTCGAGATAGGTCCGATTGGTTGGGCTAGAATTGTTTTTCCAGATGCTTTGCGAAGATCTCAGCGCGGTCTTCTGCTACGTAACGGGGGATACCGTCACTGGACATCGGCTGCGTTGCCAATCCCGCCGGAGTTTGAAATGAAATGAAATATTATTTATTTGCTCACAAAAATTAAAATTAAACAAAAAACAAAAATAAACATCAAAAATGTTAGTATAAATAAAATATTATAAAAGCAACTTATAAAAGTTCTAATAAAACTAATTAAAAACTCTTATAAAAGAGTTAGGTATAAATTTCATTCTTATAACTAATGTAAGCAGAAAGGCTCAGGCTCAGCTTGCTGTTGTCAACTGGTGCGACCCAGTAACAACGCTGATGATTCTGCCGTCGCCTACAGCAGCCAGTTTCGCTTCGCATCGTTTCAATATGTAGCTAAATATACATCTATGATTCAAAACTTGAAGTACACAAAGAGAAAGGGAAAATAATTTAAAAAAATTATATATTAGGTCTTTACCTATGAAATTGCCGTTTTTCACGAAATAAATGAAGCGTAATTTTTTTATTTATATGTTTTTTATTTCTATTAATCAAAATAATCACCCATGCAATCAATGCATCTTTGCCAACGCATTGGTAGCTTATTGATGCCTTTCTTGAAGAAATCAGCTGGACGGGAGGCAACAAATTCTTCAAAGGCATTTTGTACTGCCTCTCGGGTATTGAATTTTTTTCCCGCCAAGAAGTTATCCAAATTCTGGAAAAAGTAGAAGTCTGTAGGCGCAAGGTCTGGTGAGTACGGCGGATGACGGAGAACTTCCAACCCCAACTCTTGTAGCTTGGAGACCGTCTGCTGTGCAGTATGAGGTCGCGCGTTGTCGTGCAGGAGCAGTAGAGCCGAACGATTGACCAAAGCTGGTTGGAGACGTGCGAGCTTCTCCATCATTGTGTTCAGTTCTTCACAGTACACATCTGCAGTAATGCTTGTCCCGTTTGGCAAGAAGCCGTGATGAATTACACCCGCGTTAGACCACCAAACAGTGACCATCACTTTTCTAGGGGTAAGTTTTCGTTTAGGGCATTGTTTGGGTGCTGAACCAGGGGTGAGCCAACCAACTTGCTGAGCGCTTACGATTGTCAAACAGGATCCCTTTCTCGTCAAATGTAACAATGCGGTTCAGAATTCCTTCATTTGTATGCCTGCTGAGCAGTGCAAGGCACGTCTCCACGCGTACTTCGCGCTGGCGGTCATTGAGTTCGTGGGGTACCCATTTGTCAAGCTTTTTTACCTTGCCAATTTGACGCAAATGGACCAATATTGTTTTGATGCTAACGTCGAAAGCTGCTGCTAATTCAGCCGTGGATTGAGTTTCATCAGCTTCCACAATTGCCTTTAATTCGTCATTGTCGACCAAAGTTTTCGGACGACCACATGGTTCATTTTTCAGGTCAAAATTTCCAGAACGGAAGCGGGTAAACCAATAACGGGTGGTGCGTTCGTTTGTAGTGTTCGCTCCGTAAACGTCGTTGATGTTGCGTGCCGCTTGTGCCGCTTTGCTGCCACGACGGTACTCATACTCCATAATTACTCGAATTTTTAACTTATCCATGATGACGAAAAATGTTCGAATGCGTTGAAAACAAAACACTAACTACTAAACATATGACGATTTTAGAAAAAGAATTCCATGTTTGTCAAATAAAATTAATTTGAAATTAGAATTATCAGTCAAAAAAAAAATATTTTCATTTGAAATGGCCAGTACGGCAAAACGGTAGTTTTATAGGTAAAGACCTATTATTAACAATAATAAGAAAAATTCAGTAACAGAAATTCAATGACTACGACCATGAAATTATATATTATTAAATTAAATACATATTACTTATTTTTCTTTTATTTTTTAAATTAGATATAAGATTCATATACTTACATAGATATAGATAAACAGTAGAATAAAATGTTAGGTGTAACACATTAATTAATTAAAAGGTAAAACATTTGATAAGGACAGGGTCCGGGCAATTCAGGTACCGTACACCTCATGAGACGGAGGCTTTCTGTTGAGATAATAGAAAATCTTTAAGGGAAATTCTAAATGACTTTGGAGTGCCTTTTTCTCGAACTGGGGGCGGGATAGTGTTCCAACATTTGGTAGCACGATATCTGAAACCACCCCGAAAGGCTGCAGTTTTATGTTCCAGAATCAAGAGCTGGTTGACACCTGATCTTAGACCGTAGCGACCTTCATACGACCTCCACGATAACTTGCTGTATAGATATGGTGGCTATTTGTTTGTATCATGGATTTATAGAGAAATCGTTGTCGACTTCTCATGTTGAGTATATTCGCTTTATTTAAAACGTTGTTATATGGCTACGTGAAGGAATATTGAAGCAAAAACGAGCGCATGCATTTTGTACTCTCTGTAAAAGACATTGTGTTCTCTTCAGAATGCAAGGACCATAAATGTTGTTCTGTTTTTTCTTCTGTTTCTGCTTCTTTTCGATCATCGACAGGATATATCCGGGTGTTGGTGCTGAGCGGCGCGTCCCTGGTGCCTCAGGGAAGATCACACACAAATTTCACTGGTCGGAAATTTCTCCGCGACCTTTTCCACATCAATTGCGGATTCAAATAATAAGGAGAAAATTTTGTTGAAGCTTGTTTTGAACAGTTATAAGCATATATTATAAAAGGTAAAATTTGACACCAATCCCTTTGACTTTGGTTTACATATTTAGCTAATGAATATGAAATGGTTTGATTCAATTTTTCTACTAAACCTAATGTTTAATGGTGCATAGTGGTAGCTAAGGAATGTCTTATATTATATTGCCTTAATAAAGACTTAATTAACCTTGACGTAAACATGGAACCTTTATCTGACAATACTTCACATACCGTCCCGAACTTTGTTAAAATTTCATTAATAAAGAAATTATATACTATATAGCTGTCACTCGTGGGACTGCTTTGCAAATAGCATATTTTGAAAAACAATCTATACATGTTATTATATATTTATTACCATCTACTGAACGATTAAAAGGACCTAGTACATCGATCTCTATCTTTTGAAATAAACGATCCGTTACTATAGGGCGTAATGGCACTATCTTATTATATATTTTCTTTTCTTGACAAGGTATACAACTCTTAATATATTTCTCGATTTCATTAGATGTGTTCGGCATAAAATATTTTGCCCTGAACTTTGCTAAAGTTTTCATCATCCCGAAATGGCCTCCCGTACGTGCGTCATCATGTAATTGTCTCATGATTTCTCTAAATAACGACTTAGGTAAAACAATTAAATTTTTTATTATATTTCCACTTCTAATACATTTATATAACACATTATTTGATATCATAAAACCTTAATATACACTTCGTCGACTGATCGATACATTTTCGCGCCACCTTCGGCAAAAAATATCTTCCTCTTGATGTCGTGATAAATTCTCCACCTCAATCGAGAACACTTGTAAACCATCCTCTATTTCTTTTCCTGTACTAGTTTCATCTTCTATTAGAGGGTTTCGACTTAAGAAATCCGCTACAACGTTCTGTTTTCCGGAACAATGTACAATCTCAAAGTCGTGTGCTTGAATCGCCAAGGCCCATCTGGCTAGTCTTCCAGACATGTCTCGTCTTGTCCTTAACCAACATAATGCCTTATGGTCCGTTACTAACTGGAATTGTAATCCCCATAAATAATGTTTAAAATAGTTTAATGTCCACACTAAACTTAAACACTCCTTTTCAGTTATTGAATATTTTTTTCTGCTTCTGTTAATTTTCGTGATGCGAAGCATATCGGTAACAATCTGTCTTGTTGACCTTGCTTCAAACATGCTCCCAGAGCTAAATCACTCGCGTCTACATACAATCTTGTACATATTTTTTCGTCATTAACGAAATGTCGTAATAATGGTGGTTCAACCATTAACGATATCATTTTATCGAATACCTTTTGTTGTACTTGTGACCAAATGAATTTCGTATTCTTCTTTAATAGATCTGTTAAAGGAAGAGTTAATGAAGAGAAATTCATCATAAATTTTCTATAATATGAAAATAAACCCAATACCGATTTCAATTCTTTAATATTTCTTGGTATTTTTACTTTTTTTATTTTCTCAATATTTTTTGGGTCTGGTAAAATACCTTCTCCAGAAATAGTGTGTCCTAACACAGTTATTTCTTTAAATCCAAAATTACACTTTGAGGGTTTGAGTGTCAAGTTTGCCGCACTCAACCGTTGAAACACTTCTTCTAAAGCACTTATAAATTCATTAAACGAATCACCATAAACGATCACATTGTCAATAAAAACTATCACATTTTTATACTTAAGACCTGCTAACACTTCATCCATTGTCCTTTGGAAAAAAGCTCCACTAGTTTTTAATCCAAATGGTAATACGTTAAACTCGTATAATCCAGACGGTGTGATGAATGCTGTTTTGTGTTTATCTTTCTCCGCTATCGATAATTGCCAATAGGCAGAGTTTAAATCTAAATCAGCATAGAATTTCGCCCCATTCAGCTGTGTTATCATATCTTCGATGATAGGCAAAGGATACGAATCTGTAATTACTTTCTTATTCAGCTTTCTATAATCCACACAAAATCTCCATGTATTGTCTGGTTTTTTAACTAGTACTACCGGTGATGCATACGCACTTCTAAATTTTCTAATCACATTATTTTCAAGCATCAACTTGCTCACGTATAATTTTATGTTGTTCATTAGATATTCTATAAGGTGCTCTATGTACTGGAGTTTCATCTATTGTATCGATTGTGACTTCGACGATATTACACTTTCCTAACTCTTTTTTTTCGAACGCAAACGTCAACCGATATTTTGTTAATATTTTTAGTAATTCGATTCGTTCTTTTACCGACAAATTCGAAGATAAATTAAATTCTTTTTCATTTGGTTTAGCTACCACTACTTCCCACAATCTACAATCATTTTTATCTATTAAATCAGAAAAATAAACATATTCATCCTTACTCAATTCACATGAAACCTGTATTACCTGAAGGGTATTTTGGTTCACATCTTTAACATTAAAATCATTAATTTCATTATTTCTCATAAATTTACAAATATTATTTACAAATTGAACGTGACCTTTTTTAAAATCTAATATTGCATCAGACTTCTGAAGAAAGTCTTGCCCGAGAATTAAATTTCTTTCAATTTTATCAACTACATAACAATTCTGTATATACACAACATGTTCAATCTCCAAACATATTTGTATTTTACCAATTATATTCATTCGATTACCATTAACGGCTCGGATTTTTATATCTTCAACCTTATGTATTGTAATATTTAATTGATTACATAATAGTTGAGATATTACAGACACTGAGGCGCCTGCATCAAGTAAAGCTGAGATAAATCTTTCTCTAATTTTAACTTTAATATTGGGACTACACTTACATATAATATTGTCTTGATTAATCGGCATCAATAATGTCCCAAGCTGTCTTACTGACGCCGGTTGAAGTTTGGGAAATTCCTTCCTCGCCCGTTGTAGAATCACCTCGATCCTGTGTTCTTCTTAAATTATATGGAGATCGATTGTTATTATTTGAGAATTTTCTTCTCGCGTTCCCGTAGTCCATGTTAGTTAACCTTTGAGAATCTTCCTTCTCACTCCTCGGTGATGTTGTAGAATTTACTGGTATTTCTTGTGACATCTGTACGTTGTTTTGGAGATATAAATTTTCTTCCTGCTTTCCAGTGAACATTTCGTGCATCATGCAGATGCACGAAATGTTCAAATGATCGTTTCTTTTAACATTTTTTTATTTGTATAGATTTGAGACGCTAGTCGGCATTTATACGTGTATTTGCAATTTTGCAAAAAATGTTTTATAAATATATTATCTGTTATTACTGCACCAGCTTTTTTTTGCACACATGTCCAATGCATAATAGTAATATATAAGCACTTCATTGGCTTGTTGCTTCCGTGAATAAAAATTAGCCACATGATTTATTTCTCTGCCAAATACGTGTATAAATCTGTTTCTAATTTCATCGAACGTTTCGCATGTATCAATTATCGTTTTGTAAAAATACAACGCAGGTCCTTCTAAATATGTTTGTATAATTAGCCTCTTGCTTTCATCGTTGTATTTATGTAATGCAGCAATAATCTCGAACTGGGCTAAAAATTCGCTCACCAAAACTGTCGAAATGCCAGAGTACTTATTTAAATTCATGGCTATTTTTATAATTTTATTATATATATAACTTTTTATGATTCTTTTATTTGCCGTAAAGCGTTGTCACTTTTTAGAGTCTTTCCTTTACTCCTAGTATTCAGATGGCTCTTGCCTTCTAAAATTTTCTTTCCGCCATACTCAGTGGCGTATATAGCTGAAGTAATCTGAAAAAAAAAAACAAAACACTACAACTGTACGCGGCGCCTCCACCATCTGGGGGGTACGGGACCCTTTTTTTTTTTTTTTTTTTCGGGGGGGAAAATGCATTACGCATACCACCCGGGCGCAGGGGGCACCCGAGTGGTTATGTGGGACTCCCGTATAGGCTAATGAGATCCACGGTATACCCACTAAAAACCCCCCCATCTTCCTCCTCGCCGCCCCGTGACGGGGCCACGGGAACGCTCTCGCACACATCCGCGACCCCGCCGGCGGCAGCCGCCCACAAGCGGCTCCATCCAGACAGCCCGAAGGCCCTCCACGATGGGCGCACCAGATGGTAAGGTGCGCCTCCCCCCTCGGCCTCCACCAGTACTGTAGCAGACTCCCCCTAAGTCTGCTACTAGGAGACCATGGGTACCAGATAACTGGTACCCGGTGGCAGATCGGGTCTGTGGTTCTGCCACCGACCACACCTCGGCCGCAGAGGATAGGCCAAGCGGCGCACCACAATACCGTCATGCCTCTTCCTCTGCGGCCCCACCAGTGCCGTTTCCGCGGAACGGCCCCGCCGGCTCGCAGGGGGTAGGGAGAGTGGCGCACCGTGATACCAACACGCCTCTCCCCCTGCGATCCCTCCACGGCCGCAGAAGATAGGGAGAACGGCGCACCGTGATACCGGCACTCCTCTTCTTCTGCGGTCCCACCTCCAAGCGCGTCCTCAGCAGACTTCCTCAGCCCACTGGGAGCGCCCTCCTCGGGCCAGCCGGCGGCCCCAACAGGCCGGCCCTGGTTGCCTCTTAGTTCACCGTGGGTGACCAGTCCACGGCTACTAAGCCCCCCCGCCACGACAAGGCGGGCAACCATCGGGGGGGGGGGGGGGGGTACGGGACCCTAGATGGACCTAATCTAACCTAGGGAGGTCTTCCTAATCAACAAAGGAAAAACACTTATAACTTGAAATTACTTTTATTTAAGATGAATCTATTTTATAATAAAATACAATGATAATTATTAGACTATTTTGGGGACGAAGCCCGCAATAGAATTCCGTAAAGGAATTCCGTCAAGGAATGCCATGGAACAATCTTCCATATTCTATATATTTTACATTTTACAAATAAAATCAAATAATGACAGACTTATAAGTTGCCAGTCATAAATGTCGGCAAGTTTGTTTGTGCAATAACCTCTTTTATTAAATACGGCACAAGCAAACGTTGCAGTACTGTTAGGGGCTGGGCTTAAATGAGATTGTTAAAATAATATTTTCTAAACAAGTGAGTAACGAATTGAGCTGAGTTTTTATCTGTAGCTTATCATTTAGTTCATGATTTCTTCGAAAGCTTTATTGATAGTGTGTAAATTGCTATTTATATAAATTTCATTTTGGTTTAATTTATAAATTGAACTGTTAAAAGTAGAGATTGTAAATCTAATCACATGAATATTGTCACGCATAAGGCGGGACAACTCTTTTTCATTTGATTGTACACTATCAATGGCTTCGGAGTATTTTATAGCATCATCGGAATCTAAAACGCCAAAAATTTTTTTAATAGCGTGCCGCCAGCGTCGAATAGATCTCTTTTAAAACGTTTCGGCTGGTCGTTGGAAACTAAACAGGACACGGAAGAAAACTTTTTAACATTATCTAAGTGTTGACTTTGTAGGGACATGATCGAATTAATACAATTTGTTTTGATAGAAGAGGATGAATGGTCTTTGCAGTATTCGTTGACACGGTCGAAAAGTGACTCTATTATATTAAAAGATGGGTGAATACTGCTGACATCTAAGTACGTCACTATGTTCCAGTCGTCATTTGTAAATTTAGCATCCAAAAGTTTATCAAAGAACAACCCCGGGCTATGGATTATCGGCTCAACGAACTCAGACGTCACGGGGCCGATGCACGTGATGTACCTGAAAAGAGCGGAGACTATTGTGACGGTGCTAGTTTAATTTCGTCATAATGGTGACGTACATGTTTTCTATTAATTAGAAGTGTGACTGTATGGTTACCGTTTATTTTTATTATGCGAAAAGGGCCTTTCCACACTTTTGATAAGGCCTTATTTTGTTTATGATGGCAGCGTACATAAACGTAGTCACCTGTATTGTAAGTTACTGGTCTCGCATGTGAGTCATAATAATGTTTTGATTTTTCTTTAGACGCCTGGATGTTATTTAATGCTTTCTGTCTACTGTAATATAGGCGATGATTTAGAGCTCTGATGTAATCTGTATAAGTATTATGTTCTAAAATATCAATGCTCTTTGGTATATAAGGTTTAAAACCAAACAAAAGTTCGTAAGGACAGAAACCCGTAGTAGAATGTACAGCCCGCCCCATAAACCGCAGGCCCCGCTATGCGACCCCCATGGTCCTCCACCACCTCCCAAGAACGCATGGGTGGCTCACGCAATCACGCTGGCTTCCATATACTAACCACCAGATACTAAGCTATACTTCAAAGCGACCTCCAGTCGCTACTAGATATGAGTCCCTCCGTAATACTAGCTGGTGACTTTAACTCGAAACATTCAAGTTGGTACTTCGCTTCTTCTTTAGACTGACCGTAACCTATTTTAAAGGTAAAGAGTTGCGCACTCAACGGAAGTTTCTAAGTAAATACAATGTTACAATATTAAATTAATCAAGACATAATCTTGTATTTTGCAATCAAAAATAAAAATCTGACTCAAAACAAAATTCTTAACTAGGTTTGCTTATTTGCAAAATATTGAGTACAAATTATGGCAAACATAAAAATAAAATCATACGATTATTGAAATGCATTATTACAAATATCTTTAAAATGTATCTTACGAACATTAGGTAAGGTTGTAAATTGTATGAGGTAAAATTAGTATATTACGAATAGGTACTTACATTACAAATTATTACGAAGAACACTTGCATACATCATGTGGGTGATGGAATTTGCGTATCATGCAAAACGCAAAGGTGTTTTGATACCGCGACCACTCCGCGTAGTTTTATGATGTAAAGCTTTGCTGGAAGTGGCCTTGTTATTATTTAAATTTAAAGGAGTGCTTTTTGTTTGTATGTCTAACTTAGGACTAATTACAATATTACTAGAGTTATCACTATCGATTATGTAGGCAGGTTTTAACCTATCTATTGAAATACACGATTCCTTATCTCCTATCTTAATAATAAAAGTCTTTCCTTGTCTTTTTACAACGTTAAATGGATCGTCATATGGTGGTTGTAATGATCTCTTCATAAGATCGTTTCTTACGAACACACTTTTGCACGTGTCAAGATCGCTGGATACAAATAAAGTGCGTGAATTACCATGGCATGGTGGTCGTGGTTTTAATTTATTTATGACATCCCTAAGCAACTGTAAATATTCCGAATCCGAGGTGCATATTGTAGATTGATCGTAAAAATCGCCCGGCAATCGAATCGTTTTGTGGGTTTAATCTGGAGGACGCCAATATTTATTTATTGAATTTTTGGACGTTGGTGATAAGCGCCTAGTGCTCGATTGTGACAAAACACGTCGCCTAGAAGTCACTCTTTGCGGCTCGTAGTTTGCGAACTAAAGTGGTGATTTCTCCAAAGATGAAACTTGAAGCGAATTCGCTTACAAGCGCGAAGTCTGATAGAGGCTCTCCACGGCACTTGGCCGTGGAAGGAGAAGGCATACAAGCAGGTGCTAACCTGACCTGCTGTACCTGAGAAGGCGGGAGGGTGAGGGCAGCCATGGGTTTCCTCACCATGGTATGTGGGGTCACCCATGCGTTCTTGGGAGGTGGTGGAGGACCATGGGGGTCGCATAGCGGGGCCTGCGGTTTATGGGGCGGGCTGGGCTTTGCAGCAGATGCAGAGGGTGGACACCTTAGCTTGGCCTTCTTTGCCTTTTTAAGGTTGGGCTGTGGGGCCCTGGGGCATCCTAGGTAATTGGCAGTGTTGCCAACCGACCTACATAAGACGCACGCAGGAGGTTCCACGGATTGCGGGATTCGCGCGTAATCCACAGTGCCATGATCACCCAGGCAATTGACGCACCAAGGCTTGGTGTGGCAATTTCAGCCCGTATGGTCATAGACTTGGCATCTATGGCATTGGCTGGGAATACCACGTTTGAAAGGGATCTCGACTTTGATCCCTGAAAGTCGTGGTAAAGTTTTAAGGTTGAAAATCCCCTTGCCCTCAGGGGTGTGATTTAGTGTTACCAACACTAGGTTATACGGCATACGATCTTTGCCATAAGAGGTATCACTTTAAACGGACCCAACAACTAGAACAAGATTAAACATTTGTCCACCAGTGAACGTCATCTGCCTTCGCTGATAGAATATATTGCACACGCAACCGATCGTTCTAGTAGGTAGAAATATCCAATAAACAGATAGTGTTTAACCACAAAAACAAAAATATTCCGCGAAATTGATATGCGAAAGTAACATTTAAATCGAATACACATAATCTTATCAAAACATTTGAAACAAGCCTTATCAAAATATGTTTAAAAATGTGATATGAGTATTATATTAATTACTTATCATTTCGAAACAATTATGTGAGGAGATTGCAATTTTTGCTTTTTGAATAAATCCGAGAAAGTAAGAACAATTCTTTTTCTTTTCTTATTAAAAAAGAAATTATTTCTAAAGTTTCTCATTCTTGTCTTTCATGTTTTGACTTAAGCAAATAAGTTCTAACCCATATACCCCAATATAAAAAAATATATATATTAATAAACTAGAAATAATATATGATATAGGTATAATAATATAAAACGATACTTCATAGATCTTTACTCTAATCGAACAATGCCTTTACATACAAAGCAAATGCTAGCTCTGGTATACGCGGTTTACACGTATTAAGTAGCTAATTAGTGAATTAATTTTCAGTTACAACATTGTGTGTCCAAACGCATTAAGTAGTTAAGCTTATAAGTTCAATATAGTTGAAGGGTCAATAACTTAAGGAATTCGTTAATTCTGTACTCAGATGTGATTAGTGGGACATTGGGAGAAGTTTGTTTCGGAAATTAAAATCTCTTGGAAAACTACGTTTATTTTAAAAATGTGTACTTCCTATATTTCACAAGAATTCTTATTTTAAATATTCTTCAACAAATTTTAAAAAGCGTCCAAACCGTTCTTCCCGCTGACCGCATGAACAATAGTGTTAAGTGAGAAGCCCTCATACTAGAAAAATGGAACGAATTCTAATCTACTTAATCACTTGTGAACTAAATTTTAACTTATCACTTGTCACTGAATTGACTGCTTACAGGTAATAACTAACTAAACATGTGGTTAAAATTTAGTTACCACATTGTTGCCGTCATAGTATGAACGAAATAATATCTAAGAGTAAAACATAAGATTTTTATGTTTCATTTATCTATCCAAAGAAAACGATTTTAACAAATGTTTTATACGCTTATGTTCAGATACAGGAAGCGGCCGAATGCCCTTTCGAATGACAATGATGTTACAAAATCTTCCTTACCTTTCAATTTACCCCGGTCAACGTCTGCTCCACCTAAGTCATCTTTGATTTCATTCAGAAAAACTGTTTTCTCCCGCACTAAATGCAAAGCTCCTCGTTCCTCGGGCTTTGACAAAGCCGCACATGAGGCTCTCATTCGGGAATATAATGCATCTTGGACTTTTTTATTACCCTACTTTTCAATATGCTTACTTAATATTGCTTATCTTAACCAACCGTCTTACATAGCAGATAAACTTTTCCCTCTCGCTAACGTCCTTTTCCAGAATGATGAAACTTCTACAGTAGATTAATAGGAGTATTCGACACAAAACTCTGGAGCACTCTTACCTAGTTCACCATTACGATATTTTAGCTATTGCTATCTCTGGTTGGACTTGGCTAGTCCTGGGTAGAAGTTTTCGTCTTACGGGCTATGCTTGTCTTACGGATGGTCATGGCGGTGCGGCGATCTTGATAAGAAGTTCTCGGTCTTATTCTTGTATCCATATAACTCCCCAATCTTTCGAAATAAACGTCGTTGCTGTAAAAATTCTAAACTTTGCCCTCCTTTCTGTATATATTTCCGAACCTCCAGTAGCTCTTATAAATGAGTTATAAGGGTTTCTTCTTTCATTGCTCTCAATTAAATTATAGTCTGGTCTGGTCTTCAGTTGAAAGATCTGATTGACGACTGAAACTGCTGGTCCACACCGATATCCAAGCGCAGTAGATCTTTCCGTCTGCTCCTCTACCCTGGGCGCATCCCTATTCTGGTGTCTCCAATTCACAGCAAGGCAGTGATCACTTCCCCGTTGTAATTTCCTTACCATCGTTTGTTTTTTGTTTGTACCTCTCTTCCCCCACTTCTGAAACATAAGATATCGGAAGCAGATTGGTCCAAGTACGAGGCGTCTACCAACATCTTATGTTCGTCGATACATTCTGCTAGTCAATGTAACATCTTGGAGTGTTATGACACCATTATGTCTTGTGTTCTCACAGCAGCTAATAACTATATTCTGCAGAAGGATCCGAAACGCAGAGCTCCCCCTCCTTGGTGGGATTTTGAATGTTCTGATGTGATCCGAGTAAGGCGTTTGGGTGAAAAATTGTACATCGCAAGCATCCCATGCCCTTTATAACCTCTTATAAACCCTCTAATATGGTTGAGGAGGGCGATGTCTGGATCCCACGTTAAATCGTGAACGGGTGCCGTTTGAGGTTGTTCGTCATTTGGATACTTAGAGGTTAGAGGGAGGTTTTTTTTTTATTGAAAAAGGATTAGACGTTTGTCTTCTATTTCACCTGATGGAAAGTGACGATGAAGACGAAGGTGTTACACGTCTATCCACGAGATACCTATTCACTTGACGCTTGCAAGAACTAGGACTATAGTTTTCTGGAAAAACAGACGCAGGCGACTTCTTGGGATGTCTACCATGAAGGGATGGAAGGTCTGTCTGCGTCTAGTAGTCCGATGCAAGAAGGGTGTGGGTTCAACCTGATCAAAAAGAGCATTCGCGCACTCTCCAAAATGTAATATGTAGAAGACTGCTAAACTGGCAACTTTCCGACGATGGTCGAGGCTTTGCAGTTTTTTGGTGGTGAGGTTAAAGTTGTTAACAATTTTTGGGGCTCTTCGGTGAACTGCGTCCATCGCTTCTAGTTGGTACTTTGCAGAACCATCCCAAAGGTGGCTACAGTACTCCATACAAGATCGAACTTGAGCTGTATACAAATTAAGTAGCTGTTCAGGGCTGAAGTACCGTCGAACCTTCGAGATGATTCCCAACTTCTTTGAAGCAGTTTGAGCCATGGACACAATTTGTTGCCCGAAGTTTAGTTGGGACGATATAGTTACGCCCAGAAGCCCTAGGTGGTCGGTTAAGGGTACAGAAACGTTTTGGAAAGTGGGCGTTAGGTCGAGACTGCTCTTTTTCGCGGAGAATAAACACGCCTGTGTTTTCGACGGGTTAAATTTGACCAAGTTGGACTCGCCCCAATCGGACACTTTCTCTAAAGCCAAATCCACCCGCTCAATCATGGAGTCAAAGCCAGGATTTCTTGAGGACTCACTCGCGTATTGGACATGTATCTCTCTACAACGGTGCTGTCATCAGCGTAACCAATAATGCCTGGGATTAGCAGGTCGTTAATGTGCAGCAAGAATAACGTTGCAGAGAGAACAGATCCCTGAGGTACCCCGGCATTAATTACCATTAGGTCAGAAGAGCTGCCGTCTAAGACTACTCGAATTGACCGTTCCCTCAGAAAATCAGATATCCAGTCGCAGAGCCCTTTAGGTACTCCGTATGCTGGAAGCTTACTCAAGAGACCATCATGCCAGACCCTATCAAAAGGCTTCGAAATGTCTAAGGATACAGCTATAGCTTCACCGTGTCCTTCCAAGGCTTCGCCAAGATCTCCAGTCGAGCATCCCCTGCGAAAACCATATTTGTTATCACTAAGGAGGTCGTTGGACTCAAGGTATGCCAGGAGACGATTGTTCAATACACGCTCCATAAGTTTGCAAAGTATGGAGGTGATTGCAATAGGTCGATAGTTGATGGGATCTGCACGGCTTCCCTTCTTTGTTACTGGTTGCACGTTAGCCAACTTCCACGATTTAGGGACCTTTCCAGATTCCAAAGAGGGTCGATACAGGCGCGTTAGTATGGAAGACAACTCGGCTGCGCAGTATTTTAACACAACTGCAGGTATGCCATCGGGGCCGCTGGCCTTGTTCACGTCTAAATTCTGCAAGCATTTACTACTGTATTAAATCTATGCATCTGATTTGGAAAGATCGGTGTGTTCCTTCTGCGGCGTCTTGCAATATGTGGACGACACTACTTTATATTTGCGTGTTGTGAAAATACAAGAAGGCCTGGATAGTTAATAACGGTCTATCTACATCTAAAAGTAAGGTTGTAATTTTCACCAGGAAAAGGATTTGTCTTCCCATTTCAATTGTTTTCTAAAGCCAGCCAATTCCGTTTTCCAATGAGAAAGGAGGAGGTTCTCCCTTGCATCTTCGTCGTCCATGATTCGTTGATGTTTAACCCTTAACTGGTATCGGGGTCCAAATTGACCCCAACGCCTCGTATTTTATAACATAAATTTGTGATCTATAGACCTTCACTTCTGCGCAACCAGCTAATCTCATTACGTCGTAGGAATGCGGCGGGTGACGGACTTGCATAACTTTACTGGTACGTACTCATATGGGGTCCAAAATGACCCCCAATACCAGAATGCTTCTTACGGTTAGGGTTATATCGTAATTATATCTTATTTTTTTCAGTAAATAATCATCAAAATGATGTTTTTTAGACAAGAATCAAATTGCACAACATTTAGAAGACGAAGATGAAAAATCTGACTCCAAAATCGTTCATTATCGCACTACAGCTGCTTGTGACTAGGAAAACATAAGTGATTGTGAGGAAGCAGAGATACTCAGCTGTTCTGAAGACAATATTATAGATGGTGATACTGAGTCTTCGAGTTCAAGCAGTACACAAGATGTCGAACGTGAAGAAGAAGAGGATTAAGTAATGGAAGTTTTAGTAAGGGAAATACATCGTAATAATAGCATACACTTACCTACTGATTAGAATGTGATTTTCTAAAATAACATAAGTGTTTACCTATGTAAGATCATATACCTACACTACCTCTCAATAACTACAGTTAAGCTTTAATATCATTTGAATAATTCCGAATAATTGAATAATAATAAAATCTCTTTATTCACTGCTCTATGCAAGTCCACGTGGATTCAAAATAAATTGACCCTCGCTTTTCGGCTTTTGCATGTCCGCGGCGCGTACGGTGGCGATGCATCTGAGTCTAGTTCAGCCCACAATTTTATTTATTTCGAAAATAGACTGGGTTCCGTACTTACTATTTTTTATAAACTACTATTTTCGAAAATTTATTTTCCAAAGTAGATACTTATTGAAAAACAACTAAATTGCTTCAGATTAGATTTATGATGAGTTGAAGTAAGTTAAGTAGGTACTTAAGTTGGCCAATAGTTAATTTTAAGATTTAAAGTTAAGATATGATATTATTATGTCAACAAAAAAGTATTAGTATTTTGCGATTGAAAACTACTTGACGAACCCTTACGAAAATAACAAAATAGAGACACTGCGCTGCCTTAAATATTGCCTATGGGTGGTGGACTGGAACTGATTCCGATGGTACCTACTCAAAATTAAGGTTTTATTATTTAGCTACGCTGAACCCTAAAGTTCTTTAAGGAAAAAAACTAAATGCTTTCGTTTACTTATTACGTATTAATTTTATTTTTTAATTTTAGTATCTTCGTGTCCTTTGTGAGCGTTAGTTTCTATCCCAATTTTTTTTGTTAATGTTAATGTCTTGACGTGATAGTAATGAAGAAAATACACGGCATGTTTATTCGAATAATGAGTTCTATGACAAGATGTTGTCTGTTGGCATTGCTCGTAACCATTATTAAACCATTGATGAAGCTTGTAAAATTTACTGCCAGCGTAAATGTTATGTGAAAAGTAACGTATATGCAAAGGACTGCAATACGCGGGAAGAAATGCTAGAAAGAATAAACACGGCATTCACATCCATAACCCACAGATGTTGCAGAACACCAGAGCGTCCTTGATTCATAGGACAGCTTTGTGCATTGAAAAAGAAGGTGGACATTTTGAGCCTTTTTTGTGATGCTGGCGTAGTGTGCATACACTAGTATGGTGCGTGCGTCCCATCCCATATCGCAGCCTATTACGTGGGAATTAGTGAAGTGTATGTGTATGTTTTAGGAAGCATATTAATAACGTGTGCAAAAAAGCATACCGTAACCTAGGCTTTATGTTACGTTTCGCGTATAACTTTACAAATGTCGGAGCTTTGAGAGCGTTGTTTGACGCATTGGTTAGAAGCCATTTGGAATGTAACGCTGCAATTTAGTCTCCGTATGAGACTAAACACAAATTGATGGTTGAGCGCATGCAGAATAAATTCGTAAGATTTTTATATAAAAAACAGTACGGTGTTGACCGAGGTTATCCACTGCTTTATCCAACAGATTTTTTGCTAGGTGTGGTGGGCTACTACAAACTAGAGGTGACTCTACAATTAGAGGTGCGAAGGAAAATGGCACTTGCTACCTACGTCTTCAAAGTAGGTTGGGGTAAGATACATAATCCGCGAGTTTTACTACAGATTCAGCTGTACGTCCCTAACGAGAGCGCGACACGCCGCCGCCGGCCGCCGCTGCTGGTGGGGCGCGCGCGCACCAACTTGCTGTACCACGCGCCTTGTACGAGCGCGCACCAACTTGCTGTACCACGCGCCTTGTACGCGCGCGCTGCGACTACTTAATGCTGTGTCAGACCACATAGATCTGTTTTCGTGCACACTGAGTGAGTTCACAAGGGCTGTTTATTGTTATCTTTGTTATAACAATTAAACTGATGTAAGGTGTTATCTGTTTGTTTTTCTCAAAGATGTTGAAGTAAAAAAATCGAAATGTGTGAAAGTCTTAACCAACCCCAATAACTCCAATTCTTTTACTTACTACTTACTGACCCTTAAGTATTTGCTTCCTTTATGTTACACCGTCTATATGTACATATAGAGTAAAACTATCCAAAATCCTTTTAAGCTGATGCTTATGTCATTACGACCATATGCCCAATTTCACTCATCCAGTTGTTAGAGCTGGGCGATGAGCTAGTTCCAGTGACTAACTTAACCTTTTATGTTTTATATAACTGATAATAAATTACACAATTATAGTAATAAATAGATATGAATGCTTAATTAAAATAGTTTATTTCAATTGAAGTCTCCTTTAACCATGGAAAAAAAACGTCTTATCATTTGAATCTCATTTAATTATTTCATTAAGCGTTGATTTGGATCCAAGGAGTGTGGCGAGACACACGAGCGTTAACACCGGGGAAATCGCGAAGAGCACAACCGACGCCAAAGGAGCAGACACCGACAACGACGTTGTTGTGCATTAGAGGACCTCCCGAGTCTCCCTGGCATTGGTCGCGGCCGCCCATATCCAGGATACCGGAGCACAGCATGTTGTCAGTAATGGGTATACCTCGAACAGCATAGCGACTTCTGCAGGCAGCTTGATTGATACTGTATATTTGAACATGCTGGAGCTGCTCCGATGCAGGGCCGCCAGACTACAAATAAAGTAAGATTTTTAACACGTTTCAATACTTGAATGTTATTATCTCGTAGAATGGAACACTCACCCAAAGTGCACCCCATCCAATAGCCCAGACAGCTTGGTTGTCAGCAAGATTGTAGTTAGAACCAGCAATGCTTGCGGCTGGGGCAGCTATGTTTGAAGCGGAGCGAAGGATAGCAACGTCATGATCATTGGTGTTGGCGTTATAACTGGGGTGCATGATGATAGAGTTCACGTTGTGAACTGAACCACCGCTGTTACCGAACGTGGAGCCAGTACGGATTCGCCATCTGTTAGGTGGGTCCCCGCTAAAACAACAATTTTAAAATATATAGACAAATAAAAGGAATAAGGGAAAATAGTTGAAATATGTAATGTCACAACATTTAGGTCGCTAACAGAACTAACAATATTTCTTATAAAATATTATAATTATTATAATGATTTTTTAACCATAGCTGAGCCGGCAAACGAGCACGCGAACCTATCTGATGGTAAGTGAAATCTAGACCCATGGAAATCATTAGGAAATCGTTTTATTTGTCAACATTATCAATGTAATTATTTAATCGACTAAAGATGCGTTCCAGTGAGTTTCGGTTGGATTGCCTTTGTTTTATTAATGACACTGGTTGCTCCTTCCCCTCAACCTGAACTCAACCATGTGAACGTGTTGATTATGGCGGACAAATGGGAAGGACTGCAGTACCGTCCCAGACGAGGCCTTAACTCTACTACCACTTAATACATGATAACAATATACGGTGTTAACATTTTTAAGTTTTTACATAAACATTTTAAACTACACGTAAAGTGCCGTAGAACAAAATGAGAAATTTGATTCGATAATAACATTGATTAAGCTAATTAGAAGAGCTGTGTTAAATAAACTGCGGTTATAACTAGAAATAAAGGTTTCGATTTGTTGTAATAATAAAAAGGATGAATATGAAATGTAACACTTACATGAAGCAGTGAGCGCAAGTAAGAATACTTCTTTGGTTCAGAACTACTCCACCACACCACTGGGTGTAGGTGGCCAAATTAAATGAGTACAACAAAGCTGCCGCAAAAGGGTATTGGTTGATAGTGGTTCCGGAACCACCGACAATCCTCTGTTGATTTTTCGGGGCCGCTAAAAATAACATAAAATAGTAAATATATACTCTGTTACATAAAATGTACACTGGGTGTTAATGTGTTTTACTTGGTATCCCGTCATTTGATAAAAAACTAATTGCAAATTTTAATTTCACAAACAACGTTTGGAAAAATTATCATTAATAAGTTCATCTTTGTACAAACTTATGGTTCTATAAATAATTCATTTGACAAAACAATTACGAGACAAAGTTTTTTTCTTCAAAACATCACTTAACAAACTATTCACTTAGGTGTTATATACCTACGTTAATAGGTAAAACAACGCAAGGCATAAAAACCTTTGACAAAATGCATTGTTTGGTAAGTACTAAGTTTACCCAAAAATGTAATAATATTACAGTTAGTAGTTTGTCAACAGTAATAATTATAAAAACCCATTTATTAACCAACATTTTGTCAAATTGCGACGTTGAAAAACGAATACTTTGGTAATTAAAAAAATTGATAACTGGCAGTTTTACATTCAGAACATTTGCAACGTTAAATATTGAAAAAAAATTTGTTTGTCACTGTTGTCACTTATAAAACTATCAGTTTAGTAAATGAACAGTTTGTCAAATGATTACTTGTTCAAAAATAATTTGTACAATGATCATTTGTCATACGTTTTTTGTAAAGCATTAGTAAACTTTTTACTTACCCACCGCAAGACCCACAAGCGCTAACAGTACGATTACACGCATTTTGATGCTTTATGAACACTGATCAGTAATAGGGAAACCCATTATTTATAGTGGTGTCGACTTTGAAGAATACGTTATCTGAGATAATTTATATCTGATATACTTATGATATTAATTACGGATTAATATATTTTATCTGTAATCCAAAATTTGAATAATAGTCGCTTTTTTAGATTGCCATAAATAACAAAACTCAGTAATAAGAATTTCACTATTTATGATCTTTAATTTCTAAGACGCAAAATAATACATTACAAGTAAGCTTAAGCACTGTGACGGCTTAGACTTACGGGCGCATCGAAGTGTGGCAGACGTTCTATTACAAAGGTTTGCAAGGATTTAAAAGAAATCAATCATATTAAGAAATTTAAAACTTAGAACAAGTCAATTAAACAAATTTGTACTACGGTTGACACCAATTCCAAATCAAATTCCAATGAGCTCCGCGCTCGGGGCAACGTTCGTTTTGACTCAACAAATACAAAAACTAAAGCGATCCAAATGGTTCAATTCCGACACCGACGACATGGACATGGCACAGGTGGCGTTGCTCACCGATACTAAATACAAGTTGAAGGAAAAAATATTAAACGGAAAAGTTAAGTTTTTATTCACAGGTGATCAGTAAATGCGACACGTTTTAGGGAACTGGCGAATAGGCTGACTTGTGAATTCCATAGACACACCGACAAGGAAAGAAGGGCATGATGTTTTTTTTGATGATGTCCTATCGTATTTTTACACGCAAGACGCCCTTGCTGCCAAGGCCGGTCCGGCAATTTCAGAAAGCGTGTTGTTCAGTGGTTCATGTAGGAACCACTGAACAACACGCTTTCGCAACACGCTGAACCTGCTCGTGTACTAATAAGTGCCGTTTAGCTTCGCAGTATTCGACAACAAGGACGCTCTGAAGCGAACCGTCAAACAAATGCGAGAGATCCTCAGCGACCCACCTGAAATAAACTGACACCTACCAGTCTACGTCTCGTCGGCTGCAACCCCTACATGTAAGGTATCAGGAGAACAAGCAGGCAATACGAGTTCGAATTCTGCCCCAAGGGAAAACGTGAAATGAACTCCCCAACCAACCGTACCGCTAAGAACTAATGCGCCCCATTATGATTTAAGAGACCGTGCAACTCCTTGACATCAACAACAGTAACCCAAACGCCTACCAGCGTCTGTGATAGGGGTTGTACAGACGCCGCCGAATGAAAAATACCTTTGACCAGCTGACTCGGCGGTTTTGTATGAAGAGTAGATTTATTTTTCACTATCGATACTTTTTAATTTTTCACCACTCGGTTTATGGTCTTATTTAAATTAACAGCTACAAAATTACCTACGCTTTTCTTTGTAATATAACTAGTTTTTGGAGGTGGCTTCTCTCACGGCTCTGCGTACGATCGATTTGAAAAGTATTATTGAAGACAGAAAATAAAAATGTTTAAATTTACTTATTTAAAATTGATGTTTGGTTTCAATAAGGATGTCGTGCAAGGTTTGGTCCTCGGACTGGATTTTCTGCGGAAGGCGCGAGCCATATTAGATTTTAACAAAGACTGTGTACGTGGCAGATGTGTTTGTAATTTTCTGACTAAAGATAGTGTAAATAATACAGGTAATAAGTTTTTTACAGTTGTTACAGTAATGGCCTAAGATGTGGAAAAGTGAATATGTTTATTTTAGCTATCTTACCGATGAATTTATAGATAAGTTGTATCTTATAGTGGTAGCAAAGCAGAACGATGACTGATCTATCGGATAGCGGACGGATTACTAAATACGTAATTAAGATAAAAGTGATTACGGTCAACGTATGCGTTCGAAAAAAATAAGGACGATGTAATATTTTTGATGTAGCGATAGATACTACGGATGAGGCTCGTATATAAAGCTCCGTTTAGGGTTTCTGCTGAACAAGATAGACTCATACGTTACCACGACTCGGACATGTTGCAGAGTAACATAAGTCTTAAATTTAGAAGTTTATAAGCATCTTCGGTCGAATTGGTGAAAAAGCCCGACGGCACGGAGATTTTGTGTAGAGTTTAGGCAGCTTAAAAAAAAGGTTGTTAAAGATGCATATCCATTGCCGATAATAGATTATATTATTTCTCACTTAAATGGTGCTAATTTGTCGGTCTCGATTTTAATTCTAGCTATTGATAAAAACAAGACTGCGTTCAGCATCCCAGCATGGTCATATGAATTAACGTGTTACGTTTTGTTTTGAAGACTAGCGGGGCGATGTTTCAAAGAACGATGGACGAAGTTTCCACAGGATTTAAGAATGGGAACGTAATAGTATTCGTCGATAACGTGATCGTCTATGGGAAGACTTTTGACGAGTTTAGAAGAGCCCTAAGCCAAGTAGTAGAAAGACTAAGGGCAGCAAATTTAACTTTGAAACCATCGAAGTGTAGTTTTGGTTATAAACATATAACTGGGGCCTTATAGTGTAACTTAAATACCTATTGCGATCCCTGTGAATTTGACAGTTGAAGCATATTAACGAACTTCACACTACAGATAAATTCACGAATGATGGCGAAAGCTATCAAGACGCTTTTTGAATGAATTATTTCATCTTTTTGACATAAAATAGGAATTGTGTATCATAAATGAAGGCAAGAAATTCCTTTGAAGGCTTTTGGTAATGTCAATTGAAAGAGGCTACTTTGGTTGATTGAAAAGTTCGCGGTCTAACATAGATGACGTTGTCATATTATTATAAAACTATCCTCATATGAAACCTAGACTCTTTGTCAGTCTCTGTGCAATTTTTTCTGAGAAACATACGTAATTATTTATATTATTGAACATTAAGTTAGAGTAAGTTTCATTAATTTTGAAATTGGATAGTTTAGAGCACCGTGCCGTGATCAAATACCTCCACTTAACTCCAAAGCAGATTCATGAAGATATGGTGGCTACTTTAGGAACATCTGCTCCGTCTTATACAATGATAAAAAAGACGACAGCTGAATTTAAACGTGGACGAGAGAGCATCAAAGATGACCCCCACTCTGGACTGCCTTCAGAATCAATTAGGGTTCCACAAGGTGTCTGCACGATGGGTTCCGCGGCTCCTTTCAGTTGAACAGAAACGAACTCGGATCACGATTTCTAGAGACTGTTTAGAGCTTTTTCAAGCTGATCCAACGATATTTCTTATAGAAAACAGAAAGTTGCAATAAATGGAGGGAAATCATCAGGATCGGCAGTGACAATGGGTGTGCCCCAGGGCTCAGTTCTTGGTCCTTTCCTACTTTTAGTATATATCTGCCATCGGTCGTTAAGAATCAATGCGAGGTCATATTGGTTGCTGACGATACTTCCTTCTTATTTAAACCCAAAAGACAAGAAACTGACTATCGAGCGGTAAACCATGCATCTCCAACACAGAGAAGTGGTTCTTAGCTAATAATTTGCTCCTCAATGAAAAACAAACTAAATGTGTGAAGTTTACATTGCCAAATGTCTAACAGGTAAACACAAACATTGTAGTTAAGAGCCAGGAACTGACTCCTGTAAAATCAACTGTATTTCTGGGCATAACCTTAGACGCCAAACTCCAGAGGGGACCGCATGTTGATGGTTTAGCGAAAAGGCTTGGCTCTGCCGCATGCGCTGTTAAAAAAATTAGACAAATTTCAAATGAAACAACTGCTCGTTTAATCTATTTCGGTTACTTCCACAGCTTCATGACATATGGCATTCTGTTGTGGGGGAGTGCTGCCGACATCGATACTATATTTTTTCTGCAGAAAAGGGCTGTTCGCGCAATCTATCAGCTCGGTCCAAGGGTGTCACTTAGAAGTAAATTTAAGGAAATAAATATTCTTACTTTCCATTCACAATATATTTTAGAAAATTAAATGTATGTAAAAAAGAACAAAACCTTGTTCAAAAGAAAAAAGATCTGCACAATGGTAACACAAGAGGAAAAAATATACTTGCATGTCATAATAGTAGGCTTCATAAAGTCACTAACTCATTCATGGGTCAATGTATACGCTTTTATAATAAGGTTCCTGAGGATATCCAAGGTCTTCCTGTTGACAAATTCAAAGAAACTATAAAGCAGAAGTTGTGTGCTAAAGCATATTATAAACTATCCGATTATTTGGATAATAAAAGCCCTTGGGTATAATCCCCTCAATAACAGGATTTTACTAGAATTTGTAACAAAACATGTGTAATGTGTCTGTTTGCTCGTTGAGTTCTTCATCCCGATAAATATCTAAAGCGTCATTGTCACTATAGTCTTCTTATGGTAGCGTCGAGCGATGGCTGGATCCCGCGTTAACTTGTGGACGGGTGCCGTTTGAGGGTGTTCGTCGTTTGGATACTTGGGGGGAGAGAGACTTGCCGAGCTAACGGATGCAGATAAGAGACTCTGTAAATTTATTTTGAAAAAAATATACCCGTGAAGTTTCTTGCCGGTTCTTCTTCACGAAGGTTTTTTTGAACTGGTGGTAGCGTCATGTTTTAATTGACATCAATAAGAACAAGTAGTTACCAATGTTGAGAAATAAATATTTCATTTCATTTCATTTCAAGATGTAAATTTAAGGGTGATTTTAAGTAATAATGTAAAGATGAAATGACCTACAAATCTACATCTGATTGCTCAAACTACGATTTAATCGATGACAAGTAAATGTACTTTGTACATACTTTCACACCGAAGTAACACAAAACATAAAACACAATTAAAATGCACAATACGTTAATATAACTTATAACATTATCTAAAATTCAAAGAATAGAAATCGTAATAATAGGTCTTTACCTATGAAACTGCCGTTTTGCCGTACTGGCCATTTCAAATTAAAATATTATTTTTTTGACTGATAATTCTAATTTCAAATTAATTTTATTTGACAAATATGGAATTATTTTTCTAAAATCGTCATTTGTTTAATAGTTAGTGTTTTGTTTTCAACGCATTCGAACATTTTTCGTCATCATGGATAAGTTAAAAATTCGAGTAATTATGGAGTATGAGTACCGTCGTGGCAGCAAAGCGGCACAAGCGGCACGCAACATCAACGACGTTTACGGAGCGAACACTACAAACGAACGCACCACCCGTTATTGGTTTACCCGCTTCCGTTCTGGAAATTTTGACCTGACAAATGAACCCCGTGGTCGTCCGAAAACTTTGGTCGACAATGACGAATTAAAGGCAATTGTGGAAGCTGATGAAACTCAATCCACGGCTGAATTAGCAGCAGCTTTCGACGTTAGCATCAAAACAATATTGGTCCATTTGCGTCAAGTTGGCAAGGTAAAAAAGCTTGACAAATGGGTACCCCACGAACTCAATGACCGCCAGCGCGAAGTACGCTTGGAGACGTGCCTTGCACTGCTCAGCAGGCATACAAATGAAGGAATTCTGAACCGCATTGTTACTTGTGACGAGAAATGGATCCTGTTTGACAATCGTAAGCGCTCAGCAAGTTGGTTGGACCCTGGTTCAGCACCCAAACAATGCCCTAAACGAAAACTTTCCCCTAGAAAAGTGATGGTCACTGTTTGGTGGTCTAACGTGGGTGTAATTCATCACAGCTTCTTGCCAAACGGGACAAGCATTACTGCAGATATGTACTGTGAAGAACTGAACACAATGATGGAGAAGCTCGCACGTCTCCAACCAGCTTTGGTCAATCGTTCGGCTCCACTGCTCCTGCACGACAACGCGCGACCTCATACTGCACAGCAGATGGTCTCCAAGCTACAAGTGTTGGGGTTGGAAGTTCTCCGTCATCCGCCGTACTCACCAGACCTTGCGCCTACAGACTTCTACTTTTTCCAGAATTTGGATAACTTCTTGGCGGGAAAAAAATTCAATACCCGAGAGGCAGTACAAAATGCCTTTGAAGAATTTGTTGCCTCCCGTCCAGCTGATTTCTTCAAGAAAGGCATCAATAAGCTACCAATGCGTTGGCAAAGATGCATTGATTGCATGGGTGATTATTTTGATTAATAGAAAAAAAATACATATAAAAAAAATTACGCTTCATTTATTTCGTGAAAAACGGCAATTTCATAGGTAAAGACCTAATATTTGCAAAACAGTAATTATTTTGTGACATAAGTAAAATACAAAATTAACTAAACTAATGCAATTATGTCACTGTGAATAAATTATTATCTATCACTATGCAAGTTATGAGACGCCTAGGTATTTCTGTAAACAAACGACAGTGTCAATTATAATCACTCTATATATGCACTTGTTTATTGTCTGATTTAGTGTCAAATTTCACTGATGGACCCGGTAGAGTCGCATTCTCTATATTAAACACGACGAGTCGCGGCTTTCCCTGCTGCAATTCCATGCTCTGTCTTCTTCTATAGCTTCCTCGCTCTGTTCTCTAAACTTGGCGTCCCGTCGACGTGTTGTTATTATCCAGCAAGTAATTAATATAATGCTCAGTAATACAATTCCAACTATGGTGTAAATCATTATGTAATGGTGCATGTCATGTTTTGATATGTAGGTAACACTAGATTGTTCCTTTAAGACGTTAATATCCTTCTGAATATTTCGAAATATCTGATCGTACGACTCAGTTCTTATCCCAGAATATACTATGGAGGTATTCATAAGCTCATTTAAAGGTGATATTATAGGCATTGTAACTTTCTCATTGACGTATAACTGACTTGTGTATTCCTTATTAGCATACTACACAACATATAAGCCAATGCATTAAAGAAAAAATCATAAATGGCGGCTTGTATGTCACGCTAGCCGTGTTCTCAATAGACGGATCATAGCAAATTACTCAATATTAAGGAAAGAAGAAAGAAAACTAAGGTTTTGAAACAATTACACTTTTAATATAAACTACATAATAATTTAATCGTCACTAATAATACTCAGTGTAGCTTTTCTCAAGCATCAAATATCGATAAGCAACTATCAAAGTTTTTTGAGCTAGAAGAAGTAAATAAGTACGAGTCGATACTTACTGAAGAGGAACGCACCTGCGAGGATTCGTTTATAAAAACTACACTTCGGGACAGTAGCGGGAGATTCTCGGTGCGGATCTCGTTAAGGTGATTCGATTTCCATACAAAAAACAATCGGTATTCACTGATGCAGGATATAGAATAAAGCTTTAATTACGAGTTCTACAAACTATTTTCTTGTTAAATTTGTCGCGAAATGAATAAAAAACCATACTTTTCATTTAGAAATCAAAATTAAAAACTGAAAATTTTCATCTAATTTACGAATGTGTGTGTGACAATAACACGATATGCGACGTTGCCTCTTCGTGCGATCACCGAAAAAGACAAACGCTCGGGGATGGCTGCTCGTGCGCTATTTTGCCGTTCTTACTGTCTGTCTGCTCACTACTTAGTTGTCACTTTGTTTTGTTGGTAATTTCTTTCTTACAAATAATATCAACAACGCGTCTTTAGATTCATAATTTGTTTTTGAATCCCTTATGCATTTACTGTGTCGTTTATACGCCAATCAGCCGTCGTGAAAATCTAATTAATCATGTAACGAACTTCAAAGGCACTTTATAGAAAACACAAATATTCCGGCCCACCGAAATCTAAAAAAAGGGCTCGAGCTCAACTAAAACGCCATTACGGGGATGGTGTATCGTAAGTAATTATCTGTTTTATTTCTTGATTAGGTACCTACCTATATTTTCTGTCATTTGGCCTGCATTTGGGTAGCTAGGGTTGGAAAGGATGATATTAAAGTACTTAGTTTCTTTCTCCTTTTACGTAGTACCAGTCAACAAATATTCTACATATTTTGTTCTTTCAGTCGTGTGGAGGCATGGCATACAAAAGAGAATAATATTCTAGGCTATAATATACTATAGCTATATTATAGCTATAGTAGAAAGTGAGGAAGTAAGTACAAGGTTAGTTTTAGTATCCTATACCTACAATACATGTTATGTGTACATGTCATAGCGAATACCATATTTTCTATGTTTATTATTATCAGACCTGTTTTGAAAACATATACCTAGTAGGAAATTGTGGAGTCAATACTTCTGAAGAGTTTTGAATGCTATGTTTTAAAACTGTATTTTATTTCAGGTGTAGTGCTAAATGAGGAGGCAATTACTGAAATACAATGTTTTTCTTCACTAGCAAGAAAATCAATAGACATCCTGACTGCTCTGTGAGAGATGAGAAGAGTTTTCCCATTGTCGAAAAGAATGGAGTTTTATCATTGAAGGAAAATCACAATTACTACTACCAAGTAAAACATGATATTATCACATCACACTTATTTTGTAAACTTTATTTTTATTTTAGTAAAGCCAGCAAACAAACACTGGAGCAATCTGATGGTAAAAAACAATCCAGGCCAACGTATATCTCTATGTATGTATGCTAATCAAAGGTGAAATTATTGAAATGAAATGAAATTATTAATAATGCATTAGTGACCTAAGATTTAAATGTTCAGATTCAAGTGTGTAATTTCCCTGATTGGTCTTCCCTTTTATCTGAAAGACAACTCCTTTACACATTTTTATTATGGTGGTTGAAATAGGGAACTGAAACTGGGCTTCATCTTCAAATTCAATTATATCATGTTACCTGTTTCATTCCACCCAGGGGTGCATTGGCATGGCTATATTATAGATATAATATAGTAAATCCGGGCTATGAACAACATGTGTGCTAAATTGTTATATATTGTTTGTATTCTGGTACTAATTATGGTTTTCTTTTAGGTTCAGGGCAACTAAGGATTACAAGAATGAAAAATGTTATATCATTGGTTTTGTGAATTCAACTACGCCAATAACTGTAATTGAAGTACAAAAAAATGAACCATTTATTAAGAAAATGATCCATAAATTGGTTTACTTTTATAAAAACTCCATATTGCCAGAAATAATACAAAGGCAAATACAAAAGGGAGCTAAATGTGTTGATCTAGAATAAGTGCATAAAATAAAAACCCATTCGACCTATTGTGTGTTTCTTGATTTTTATTATTGACAAGACCTCTTATCCCAAAAATCCTACTTCCTACATAAACAAATATACAAACATTTTCTGCTGCATATTTTTTCATACTTACACCTAATTTATTTATTACAATATAAATAAAGTCCCCGGACAATCACACTGCCTTGCCTACTAGGCCCCAAGACTTGTGTTCACAAGTAGCGGACTAGGGGGGAGGGAACCTAGAATTTTAATAAATATAGGTATAACATCCAAGACCTGGTTTTTTTTTGTGTTTTATTAATTCTTGTTCCGTGCGAGGATAGAAACCGCGACCTCACGATCTTACGGCTAGCACTTTAGGCTAACATCTCAGTGCGATCCAATAAAAGAAAAATTATTTGGTACCCCTTCTGTCACAAAGATATTTCGTTGGATAGGGACCCATAACACCACAAACATCGGGTTTTCACGGCCTCCATAGTGCAGTGGCTAACTCGCCAAGCTGTTGATCAAGAGGTCCTGGTTTGATTGTCACACAGAACACAAAAATTGTTCCGGTTCTAGGTATATATGTAAATAAGTACCTGCTTGTTGGCTATACATATGATAATCCATAACACAAACCTTGGCTTTCTTAGGCGCCACGGGTTACTACTTTGGGGATATTATAACAGTAACATATACGCAAAAAGAATAATTTTTAGAGAACACCAGAATTTCGCCGCCTCCTTTTTATAATCTGGTCTAAATATAGCTATATTATAGTTAGGTACTTATATTTCTATCCCAACGAAAAAAAAAATACTTCGGGGTTCGAAATGACAACTTGCCGCTTAGAATCTAGGCGCACGCATAAAACGCCAGCATGCTATATTTGTGTCGTATTACTACGTAAACTAAATATCAAACACTCGCTACGAGGAAGCCATAATACATGTTAAAAAGGACGCCGTCTGTTGCGCTCTCTATCGCACTTGTAGGAGTTTTGTTTGCTTGTGTGCGATATGCTTAAACTACGTAAAGGAATACATAATTAACTTATTTGGATAGTACAATACAACAAAACGTGTACGTAACGTTTTTGGCAATTCTGTATTTATATAAAGATGTCGCGAAACATCTTTAGAGTCAAAAAATGTTAAAGCTGATTTCACAAATAAATAAAAACCAGAAATTTGTGGAAATAGCGCCATCTAGCGGGACTTTAGCTTTTTGTAGGCTCATCGAACCACCTTAAGGGAGTCAGCTGAGGCACTCGGTGACTCATACGAGAAAGCTAAGTCGCGGTTTCTGTCATTAGAACGTAAATTAGAACGCTCACCGTGTTATAAAAAAATGTATATCGACTTCATGCGGGAATATCGTGATTGAGGGCATATGACTCTCATAAATAAATATACCTGGTCTCATTACTTCCTTCCGCATCATGGGGTATTTAAGGAACACAGCACAACTACCAAATTGCGTGTGGTTTTTGATGCTAGTGCCACTACAACCTCCAGTAAATCATTAAACAATATACAACACATAGGGCCGCCCCTTCAGAACGATATCTTTTCTATTTTGATGCGTTATAGACAATATAAATATGTTGCGTGTGCTGACGTGGAGAAAATGTACAGACAAATACTTGTACACCACGATCAGTGCAACTTACAGTTGATATTATGGCGGGAAAACCCGAATGATCACTTATGTGTTTATCAACTGAACACCGTTACCTACGGCACCGCGCCGGCTCCTTATTTAAGTATGCGTTGGTTACGACAACTAGCACTCGAAACTAAAGATGAGGTCGTCGCTAGGGCTATCAATTAAGACTTCTTCGCAGACGACATGATAATTGGTGAAGACGATCCTGAGCTTTTAATTAATATTTGTAATAAAATTACTCAGATATTAAACTCGGCTTGTTTTAACTTACGCAAGTGGACTTTCAATTTTAATGTTACTTCAGAGAACTTTAAAGAATTGGGTATCGGTGATCAATGTCAAAATATAACGTTGGGGGTAGGATGGCAGGTCAATAGGGATGAACTGTATTTTACATCAAATCTTCAAAATCAATCCCTGATTACTAAACGTAATATTATGTCTGTCATTGCACAAATTTATGAACCATTATTTTTGCTATTATCACCATCAATAATAAATGCAAAAATAATACTTCAAAAATTATGGCTTAGTAAAATCGACTGGGACGATAAAGTTCCGTATAATTTTGAATGCTTATGGAATTCATTTATTAATAGCACATCGTGCTTAAATAGTTTGCGTATTCCTCGTTATGTCATGAGTGCATAAACTGAATGTCGTGATTTACATATTTTTACCGACGCGTCATAGGATGCGTATGGCGCTTGCGCTTACATACGTACCTATAATGACGATTCGTATATAAGTACAAAACTACTATGCGCTAAAAGTAAAGTCGCTCCGGTCAAGACGACTTGTACTGTCCCGCGTTTTGAGCTGTGTGGCGCTTTACTCGGGGCGCGACTTTATCATAAAATAATAAATTCACTTAGACTAAAATTTACTCAGGTGTTCTTTTGGACAGACTCCACTATAGTCATGGGTTGGATTAAAATGTCACCTCGGTTACTAAAACCGTTTGTACAGAATCGTGTATCACTGATGAATGAATTAACGGGTAATGCAACATGGTTACATGTCTATAGTAAGGATAATCCAGCGGACATAGTTTCACGAGGTCTTAGTCTAAACGAACTCCAACACAATGACCAATGGTGGACTGGGCCATCATTTTTGAAGGAATTTGAACTTGAAAAATATATACATAACTTATCTGAAACTCAAGTTCAACTCCCGGAATTTTAAAACACAAAGTGTTGTTTTTTTTTTTTTCTTTATTTAAGGAGCTTGGTCTATAAGATCATGACGCTCCATAAGTTATTCTTACAATTTAAATACTTAACTTATTAACAAAAAACAACAAACTTGCGTAATATCTAGAATAAACAGAATAAGATACAAATTGCATTCCTATGTATTAATAATTATCTTCTTGAGAGGCACTTCATTGGCAGCCACAGCAGAGCTCTGGCTTCATCCGACAGCGGAAAGGCCAGCGCCCTGTTGCACCCGGCCGTTTCTCTCAACTCGGGAAAACGGTGAAATACCTCCCATCTCTCAGCTTCCACTCGGACACATTCCATTAGAATATGATAGACGTCTTCTATTTTGTCGCATACGTTACAATTGGGAGAAGGAGTTTTACCCATTAAAAATCCGAATTTATTTAATGGAATGTGTCCAGTGCCAAGTCTTATTATACAAACGGTGTCCTGTCTATTCATATCACAATTGATTATCCAAGAATTTGTAACTTCCGTCTGCAATGTACGATACCAAATTCCCTTATTTTTTGATTTATTTTCATATTGCGCTTTCCAGATTAGATTACATTTCTCTTTTACCAGGTACATACAGTCTGTATAAAAAGGAATCACTTGGGCACCTATACCTTCTGTGACGGCTGCACTTGCCAGTTGATCGGCCTTTTCATTACCAGCTAATAGTGTATGGGACGGGATCCATTGGAGTTTAACAGTTTTAAGTTTTGACTGTAAGGTTAATATAAGATTTATAATTTTAAAAGCTACTGGTAGACCTCGACCTGACGAGGTACACAGAGCTAAATGTTGAAGCGCGCTTTTAGAATCTGTCAAAATAACAAATTTTTCAAAATTAAGTGTGTCAACATAGGCTAACGCTTCGAAAATAGCTAAGAGTTCTACGTGCATTATAGAAAGTCTAGTATCAATTTTGAATTTTGCACCTAAGTCCACTTGTGGATCGTAAAAGGCCGCCCCACTACCTCCAGAACCCTTCGATCCGTCTGTATATACCTGGTAATAGTGATTATATTTAAGGTTTAAATAATGGCAACACTTATCTCGTAAATCTTCCGCGCTGTATCGATACTTGGCCTGACTCCGTCGACATTTGTAAATAAAACCTTTGACAAATCTATTGCGCTCATCCAAATATTAAGGCAAAACATATCCAACCTAGAGTTGCTATAAACAATAAGGTCTTTATATATTCATCATGAATTGAGGCTAAAATTGGATCCTTTTTTCGAGACCATAGATTTCTTCATTTCTTAAGTTTTCACGATACATACTTTAAATAAAACACTTTTTACCGGATATTATCGCGTATATTTTAGTTAATTTTAAAATTATTTCGACGTTTCGGCATCTTTGCAGTTGCCGTGGTCACGATAGAGTCTATCGCGATAATATCCGGTAAAAAGTGTTTTATTTAAACCATAGATTTCTGTTGCACTGATTTCTTAAGACACCGGTTAATTTTATTATATTATTCACTGCCAGAGATAAAGACTTATTTTTGAACCAAAATTTACAAGCCAAATATTGCCTTCTGATATTGAGAGGAGGGAGGTTTAATTCAACCTCCATTGCATGAATAGGGGTACTTCTTATACAGCCCCCAACTATACGTAAAGCTGAATTTTGTATTAAATCTAATTATTTTAAATGACTATCAGAGCTGTCAGCGTACAAAAAACAGCCGTAGTCCATGCGACTTCTAATAATAGCTATAAACAATCTTCTCAAATGTGTTGGATGTATCCCCCAACCGGACCCTGCTAGAACTTTAAAGACATTTAGAAAATTTAATATTTTAGTTTTTAACTCATTGATATGTTTGCCCCACCTTAAAGAACGGTCTAGATATAAACCTAAATATTTAACGTTAGTTTCTGTCGGTAATGTTTTATTGTCAACTGTTATACTGATTGATTTTCTATTTACCCCTTTTTTAAAAACACATAATTTACTTTTTTCAGACGATATTTCTAGACCTATGTCGGATAATAAAATAATCATTTTATTTACTGCTTCTTGTAACCGATCAACATAAACCTGTATATTTTTATTTGTAAAATATAACACAAAATCATCAGCGTACTGGGAGATAAATATATAGTTAATGTTTTTGCAAATATCATGTGTAGCTATATTGAAAAGTAATGGGGATAAGGGGTCTCCTTGTGCTACGCCTCTTCCTGTGCTTCGTTCGATAAAATAATCATTAATTTGAATTTTAAGATGTCGTTCAGCTAAAAACTCCCATAAGTATTACATATTTTTGACCCTATACCCAAATTATCCAACTTAGAAATCAGTGCGCTTACATCTAAATGATTATAAGCGTCATTTATATCTAAAAAACAGCCTACTGTAGTTTCATTTTTTGTAAAGCCGATTTGAGTCCTAGTAATAAGTTTTCCCAAACTGTTTAAACAAGAGTGACCCCTTCTAAACCCCACTGAATCTACTGAAAATACCCAATTGTGCTCTAAAAACCATTCTAAGCGTTTATTAATTATTGTGTGAAAAATCTTGCATAGGCAGGATATAAGCGATATTGGCCTGATAGAAGATATGCTAGTAGGGTCGCGACCGGGTTTAGGTATTGGTATGACAGAAATATCACGCCATTGTCGAGGAACAATCCCACTGCAAAACATTTTATTGTACAAATTAACGAGCCATTGTTTAGCAATATCAGGGAGGTTTCTTATCATTGAAAATGTAATTCCATCGCAGCCCGGTGACGTATCGCTGGATTTAACAGATTTATTAAATTCTCCAATAGTTATAGCAGTTTCTAAGAGAAGATTTCTTGATCCAATAATTGGTTTAGATGAGGATACATCATCAGGGCATAAATTATGAAGTAATTTGTTTGCTTTCTCTGAATCTACATAAGAATAGCTTGATCTAATTCCTTTCAACCATCGCATACGATGCCACATGTCATTGGATGATGTCACATTATCAATAGAGGAACAGAATTTTTGAAATGAAGAAGCCTGTGCTTGTCTTATTTGTTTTTGCGAATCTCCTACTTGTTTATTCAAAGCATTTAAATTTTGCGGAGTAGGATTGCGTCGGAAAGTGCTGAGCGCTTGCCGTCTTTTAGCTACACTATGAGATAATTGAGGAGTCCAGTAATGTTTTGGCTTGAAGTTTGATTCGGGATTAAGACAAAATTTTATATATGGAATACTGAAGTCTGCAGCTTCATTAATTTTACTAATAAATAAATCATAAGCTAGTTTAGCATAAGTAGTCTTTGGGAATGTCTAAATTTAAAATCGAGTTTTCGATATGATTTTTATAAGAGGCCTAATCAGCTATTTTTACGTTACGTTTCTTTAAAATTTTAACTCTAGAATTATACGAAGTACTCAATTTGATAACCAAGTGGTCACTCCCAAGCATCTCATTTGTTACTTTCCAATTAAAGTTAAGGCCAATATCGGCAGATGCAAATGTAATATCAGGTGATGTTTTTCGTAAGATGCCATTAACCATTTGAATACGAGTTACGGAACCATCGTTTAGCAAAACAAAATTACTCTCACTCATAGAATCCACCAGCTGTGTACCCCTATTATCTGTTTTGGATGACCACAATGAGTGATGACTATTGAAGTCACCCAAAACTATTGTTTTATTATTAGTAATAGTAAAAATGTTGTCCCAATCACCTTTACAAATTCTAATATCAGACGGACAATAAACGCAAACAATATTTTCAATTTTACCGCAATTAAATAGTTTTACATGTATTAATTCTATAGCGGAGTTTGTCAAATCAACATTACACATTTGGGCCTGTAGAGACTTATGGCACAAAATAGCGACTCCTCCACAAGAATCGTCTCTATCGCGTCTAAAAATGTTGTAACTACTGACCTTCAATGTTTTGTCGGAGTCAAGCCAAGTTTCACACAGCGCAGCAATATGTACTTTTTCTTGGATAAGCAATTGTTCTAAAGATTGAAGTTTAGGACGTATACTACGTGCATTCCACTGTAAAATATTAAGGTTTACATTTTTGTAAGTGTACTTATCCATTACTAGAAAATAAGGGAATAAGATCATTAACAATAGATATTTTTGCAATCACATCTTTAAACACATCACTGATCCACTTTAGTATAGTATTTAAAACTTTTTTAATTAAATCTTCCCAGTTTTCTCCCTTCTGACGAAGAAATATTATCATTTTGAGTTTTTCAAACAGTTGTGTAAGATAAATCTTCCATGAAGGATCTTTTGGTTCTGGATCCTTCGTATCATTATAATTTTCACCTGGTGTGCTTAATTCAGCCTCTGATTCAGAGTAAGAAAATTCCATTGTTTCATCATTACCAACAGCAAGCTGAACTGTTTTTCGTTTTCTTTTCTCATTTTTCAATATATTATCATTTTGGTCGCCCTCCGGTCTACTGTTCTGGCTATTATTACGTTTTTTTACAGCATTTGCATAAGATGTTGAGTGTAGGCCAGAAGTTGACTTATCAAATATTGAAGATGGTTCTTTATTTTTCTTGTCAATAAGAGGAGGAGGAGTTGGAGGTACATATAAAGTAAGCGCTCTTTTATAGCTACAATTAAAATCAGACATTAACTGGCGTATCTTTTTTTCTTTTACGTAAACAGGGCACGACTTTGATAAACTGATGTGCTTACCATTGCAGTTTAAACGCTTAAATTCATTACGATCACAATTAGCGTGAGGCTCACCGCATTTGGGGCACCTAATTCTATTCGAAGGGCACATTTTTGCCAGGTGTCCATACCTGCAGCACCTCGAGCATTGCGTCACCGGAAAAATAAATGGTTCAATCCGAGTTCTTAATTGATGTAATAAAACGTAAGGTGGTAACCTAGACCCAATGAATCCAATCCTTACTTTTTCACTTTTAACCCAAGAACCATCTTCACTTCTACGGTTCAAACGTTTTACGGAAGCGATATCTACATCGCAAACAATATTCTCTAATAACTCAGATTCTGTGACTTCAAGATCAATATCTTGTAATAGTCCGTATGACACACCGACTTCCCAAGTTTTCTGGATCCTCCAGCTTAGATTTGAAAATTCTTTATTTTTTATGAACTTATCTGCTTGTACTTCGGAGTCAAAGTCAACCAATATTTTAAAAGGATTTACATATTTTACCCGCGAGATTCCATCAATATCGTTTTTTCTTAATAATTTTGCTAGCGCAAATTGTTTGGGTAATCTTTCTTTATGTGTGTATTTTTAATTCATTCTGTATGTTTATTGCCTGTTTTGGTTTTCTTTTAGAGTCCCTCAAAACTGTCGTCCATTCGTTCTCATCGTTATCGTCGTCTTCTCTTAACCTTTTCTTGGTATAATTTTGTGTTACGACCTCCATTTCTAAGTTAATTACTTCATTATTATCACAACTGGCTATCAAATTATTATTTATCTGTTCCGAATGACTCATGTTGTATTGCGTATGTTAATTACCTACAAACGCAGGTAGCAACCCGGCGAACCGGTGACGCGGCCGTCAGGCCGTTTCCAAGAACACAATAAAAGGAGATTATAATACGCGCACGTTTACTTCGTTCAGAGTTACGACTCGAACTGCAAAGTGTTGTTATGGTGTGTAATAATTCTTGTGAATTCATAGACTTCAATAAAAAACAATGCCCATGTTTCATTTATGCAATGACCTGTCAGCCTGTTTTTTACTAATCTAATGTATAAAATATAAAAACAATGCGGAAAAAATAGTATTATATTCCTAAACTTAAGGTAACAACTTAATGCAATTTAGCAATTCAGAAAAAAAGTTACATTGAAAAATATATTTTGGGGTGGTTATATGTCAAATTCAATAAATTTTTATAACACATCTTGGCAATATTTAACTCGGAAAAACGAAAGTGCAGCTCATTTCAGGATTTTGGATTCAGGTTCTCACGGATATGTTATTTTTTTCAAGCAAAAGAAATAAAAAATCATTCAAAACCTCAAATTTCTAAGTATTCTCAATTAATATGTTGAAATTCATGTATGAAAACACATATTTGGTTTAAATGTAGACATACCTTCTATCGCTGTAATGAAAGACCTCAAAGACGTCGATTTCAAATGAGTTCATTGATGTTTAGTAATCCTCGGCATTGTAATGTAGATAGTGAAACACCTGTTCATTTTGTCCAGTTAGATTAAAGATTTTTACATAGATAAGTAGGTATGTGCGGATTTTAAAATAAAAGTCTTCAGACAACATGGCCCCAAAGTAAGCAATGGCTTGCGTTATGTGTCACTACAAGGATCCTAGAATATACATACAAACCCGGACTAGGAACTTTTTTTTTGTTGTTCTGTGCGCGGATCAATCTTGCAACCACACGAGTCAAATAGCTGGCGTCTTAGTCACAGCATTTAATTTTATATTCTCAGAATTACACAGGCGACCTCCATGTAGATTTTTACTTGTATGCATGATTGTGCTTTTAATACAGGAAAGATGAACTTAAAGTGCAAACTTGGGATTAGCTGCATTGCATGTGCTTAACTCAAAAAATAATTATTTCTTCAAACTACTAATAAAAACTCAAAACAATATGCATAACAAAATCAATAATTCATATCAGTAAAGACATGTTCATTTTTCATTCCATCCAATTGTTGCTCCAGTTGAAGATAAAAATAAAATAACAGGATTATTTTTACTATATATTAAACTAAGCGCAAGTTATCGTTGAAGCAGAAGCCAGAAACGTTAACCGGGACGAATGCCAAGGTGAATAAAAGTTAGAAAAATCCAGAGTAGTATCGCACAGTTCACAATGCCGCAAATGCAAACGAAGGACTGCAAAAGTTTAATTCAAATCTAAACTGACGATGTAATTTTTGACATTGTCAATATGACAGTGAAGGTATGCTGTTTTGTACATTTAAGAAAAATAATTGATAATTTCGTTTTGATATGCAATAATTAAACAAATAGAATATTAATTTAATTATTAAAGTCATATATTCTATTAATTTATAAGCAAATTCGAAATATTGTAAAGTTCGAGCTTTATTTGGAACGAAACGTGTCATAGACCATATATTGACTGGGCGCGTTCGTGGCAAACCAAATGTCAATGAATGACTATAAAAAGAAAACCTAATAAATTTTTTGTGGATTGTAGTTTTTGACGTGAAAAAGATTTTATGGTTCAGCTAAAAATGAGTAATTTTTGTACTATATTACTTATCTATACATAATACGAGTTGTCAAAATGTTGACAGGTCAGGCATGGTCTTTCATCTTTCAATAGACTTAAACGAACGGTCGCATATGTATTAAGATTTGTAAACAAGACTCGTAACAAGCAGCATCGTGAAACCGGTTTGTTATCAATCGATGAATTGAACGCGTCGCTAACAGTGCTGGCGTGGCTCGTGCAACAATAAGCGTTTCACGATGAATACAATAGTTTAGTTAAATTCTCGGTTGTGAAATCTAAACGCATATTAGGTCTTAATGTTTTTAAAGACAATAATAATTTAATTCGGTAGGGCGGAAGACTGAACAACTCATCTTTGTTTGATCAAAATAAAAAAACATCCTGTGCTATTGTGTAGTAAACATAGGTTCACTAAACTTTTATTTGAACGAGCGATTATTACATGGTGGCACTCAGCTCTTGTTAGCTTCCATTCGGGAAGCTTGGTGGCCGCTCAGTAGTCGGAACTTAGCCAGGCAAATTGTGCGTAATTGTGTCACGTCGTTCGGTTCAAAGGTAATACGGCGCGACCTCAAATGGGTAACTTACCTCCTAAACGCCTGCAACCTGGATTCCCGTTCATGCGTTGTGGCGTCGACTACGCTGGGCCAGTGATGATCTCGAGTCGTCGGGGGCGGGGAGCCGTACGTAATAAAGCCTACATATGTTTATTTATTTGTTTATGTACACGTTCAGTTCACCTAGAGTTAGTTACAAGCTTATCTACCCAAGATTATATACTTGCACTAAAGCGATTTATTTCTCGTCGGGGTAAACCGGCCGAGATTATATCTGATAATGGTAGAAATTTTGTAGGAGCCGAAAAAGAAATTGTTTTTTTTTTATCAATAAGAATAGTAAGGAAATCGTTGAATTTACTAATAATAATAATATTAAATTCAGCTTCATTCCGCCGTATGCTCCTCATTTTGGGGGTTTGTGGGAGGCAGGAGTGAAATGATGTAAACACCACCTGCGTAGGGTTGTGGGTAACGCTAATCTTACCTTCGAAGAGTTCAGTACGGTTTTGGCTCAAATAGAAGCTGTCCTGAACTCCCGTCCCTTAACAGCTCTGTCCACAGATCCTAATGACTTACAACCTCTAAACCCCGCCCACTTCCTCATCGGCCGACCGCTCACCGCTCCAGCCTGCCAGGACCTGACTGCGACACCTACTCACCGATTGCTGCGCTATGGGTTAATCGAGCAGATGAGGCAACATTTTTAGCCACGATGGGCGAAGAAATACGTTTCTGAATTACAAACACGTACAAAATGGAAGACACATCAAAGCGACGTGCGACTTTCACAGCCTTGCCCTTATCAAGGATGACAACCTGGCACCGCTAAAATGGCAGCTAGGTCGCATCATACATATTTACCCTGGAACTGATGGCATTTCAAGAGTGGCAGATTTACTCACTACAACAGGCGTCACACGCAGAGCTTTCTCTGAGAAGCTCACTACCTGTAATGAAGGCTGACTCTGGTGGCTGTCCTAATTGATCCTGTTGGAACCTGCTGATTCCAAGGCCGGGCCCATGTTTACGCCAGCGCCATCTATCATTCGCGTGACTTCGGAGCTGTTCGGCCATGTTCGGAAATGGGCCCGAATACTGGCGATCTACGAGCATCGTCGTCAGCAACCTCACTTCTACGCTAAGCGTTAAGCTAGATAATTTTTTTTGTAATATTAATTAAGTACCTACCACATAGTACGTTTGCAATAAATATTATTTATTATTTACATGATTTTACATTTATTTTCCTGAACAATTATTTTGCTCCAACCCAAGAAGGAGAGCCTGACGATACCGGAGCAACGCAGCCCCGCACAGCATAACTTATAACATTAACCTAGTGATATTTTTATTCTAACCTTCAGTAAAGAATTAAAATATAACACTTTACTAATCGAGTCATTAAAAAATTTTTTCGAGAAGTCTATACTTTTTAAATTATGAAAATGACAAATGACATGTGTCATTTCCAGTAGCGATGGGCGATTGTTCCAAAAAAACGATCGACTGAATCGAAAATTGTGCATTTGCGTATTCGATTGTCGATTCAGTAGTTCCCCGCCATGATTATTCAAACAACAATCGACAAACTACTAACTGAACAACTAAATACTAATATTGTTCGAAAGCAAATTGCGTGCGAATGTACTACTCTACGTAGTGAGTGTGCGGTGTAACACTGCGCTGTAGTGCGAGTCGGAGTTTGGATTCTTTTTAAGGAATGAAAAAGGTATGTTTTCCTGGTTCAAAAGGATTTTTTTTTGTTTTGCTTAATTGCTAGTAAATGAGAGAAGAGCATTTATTTTTTGTTTAACTGAATGCATTTGTACCGATTAAGTAAATACTTTTGTTTGGTAAAGCAAATCAGAGTTAGTACTTAAGTCATTGATCTCTTTTAGACTCGTAACATTATACGAATTTCTTTTTATTTTTTAACTTCATTGATATTTTTTAGACTCGTAACATAATACGAAGAAATTATATTTTTAAACTAAATTAATAAAAGTAGACCATTTGTTTTTGTTTGACTAACTACTTTTGTAACGTTTTTTTTTTTTGGTTAATTTAATTATGAGAAGTAACTAATTGATCTCTTTTAGAGTTATAATATAATTCGCATAATTATATTATTAAATAACTTGACCGTAATTCTAAGCTTAGCTTAAATATTTGAGATAGGCATATTCGTTTCCCGTCGCTCAGTTCAATTTCGACTCGTTCTTAACTCGGATGTTTCCGGTTTGTCTTTGCACGCGCTTCCGTCGCCTGGCAGTGGCGCCGCCATTTTGGTTAACCTAAATGGATGCGCGCTAATTTGGATCATTGGCGTTTTGATTCCCGTCGGATAAACAGCTATCCCTGCTGAGTTTTATTAGAAGATACAGTGAATACCACATTCATGTTGGAGTTATATTTTGTGATATACCAATAAGTAAGTGTTTCTTTTGTCGTCCTTACTGATCAAAAGGATTTACTTTCGTAGCAGATAAGTAACAAACAGACATAATCAGAAATTTGGTTTGTGTAACGGTACTGTGCAAAATTATATTAGTAATGCCTTTATTTTAGATAATAGCGAATTTTCAACAATATATTTAAGTAATTTTTACAGATACATAATGCAAATACATATGTGTTGCAAAATTGGTTTAAATTATTAAAAGTTTATAACGGTTTTTCCGTTCGATAATATTTTATATAATAAGACAGTGTTTGCTGACAATTTCGAATTTCAGACGATGGATCAAATCGAAGTGATGTCCAATGGCTCGAGAGCGGTGCCTGGGCCTAGTGAGAAACGCAAAAGATCCCGAAACAGCAGCAGTAGTAGCTCCTCGTCCGGGTCGTCTTCGAGTTCGTCTTCGGAGCCGAGAAAGAAGCGATCGCGTGGCCATAAAACAAGCCAAATACTGGACACAAACTATGCAAATAAATGGGTGAGTTTCGTAAATATGTTATAGCTCATAATACGAACTATGATGCCACCTGTCACGACAACGTTTCGATTTGCTCTGCAGTGAGTGCTGATCTTTACCAGGATACTAGGGATGAGTTCGAACCAGATCACGTTCAAAGCACTAACTCAAAGTTTACTTTTGATATCGAAACAAAATTGAAAGAGCCATGTGTGCCTAAGACGCCCGACAATTTTTTGAAATTGTTGATTGACGTGCAGCGTTTTGACAGCAGTTCATGGGCAGAGGTTCGATACTCTGAAATTCAGAAACTGTACAATCATACACCAGGTTTCATAGACCTGGAAACAAACGATGAAATTAAATCATACGACTCATCAAATCATTGCGGCATCTGGCACATGCTGAAAAATCGTATGCCGCCATCACTTACTGTTTACTGAAACAAAAAGTCACAGCAACATAACATTCGTAGCCTTCTAACATGGGCTACAACATCAGATGACAATATTGAACAGCTGAGCAGTAAAGTCGAGGAACTGTTTTTAAAGGGGGACTTTCACAAAATTTCCACTGATCTTTTGCAACTCGTTTGCGGCCATAGAGCTGAGACCATCAAAATGCGAAGAGAGGCTTTATACAAGCAGGGTACTGGGAAATTTCTTCCCTGAAATCTTCAAGGCACTCCTTTCTCCGCCAAGTTCTCCTTCTGTTCAACGCCCTGTGTATCCTACACACATGCCCAAGGAGCTTGAACGCAACCTCGAAGGTGCATACGAGCGCCGTAGGTGTACTAGGTGCTGGACCTTACGCAATAAAAGAAAAACCAGCAATATGTATTGCCCTGATTGCAATGTAGGTCTATGGATAAATTGTTACGGGCCCTACCACGTTGAAAGTGGATTGTTAAAATATTTGTTTTTAATTGGTGTATTTAATTAGTGTATTTAATTAGGTACTAAAGTGTAGTTAAAAAAATTTGGTTATTGATTCATTTAAATATTTTGTTTGCTTATTTTTGATTATTTTGTTGTTTGGTTTTAATTTTATATTTATAGTTTGAATTTTAATTATTTAGTTTAAGTACGAAAAAAATAACTTTACTTTTACTTTTTCATTTAAGTATGTATTTGAAATTTTATTATTGTATGCAGGATAATTCTAATATTGTTGCAAAACTACTTATGATCTATATCAATAAAAAGGTGATTTAAGTATTTTATTGCTATATAGTTAAATAGGTACCCAAATATAAATGAAAATTTGCTATAGTTTCAGATTTTGTACATCTTTTTTCCAATTTTGTGTTATTTTCTTACAATCAGTAGACATAATATGTCATTTTTAAGCTTCGGCCCTTTATAGGGACGTAGTTATGAAAACTGTTTTAATTTTTTGTAAGAATTTGCTGTAAACAGTAAATATTCTAAGAATGAAACTTTAAGATATTTTTGTAAACTACCTAAGGTAGATTATGTCAATAAAAATATCTGTCATATACATCACAAAATAATTATTGTAACAGTTACTTAGATTTTAATTTCTTGAAAATACAAAGAATTAAATCAATGGAAAAATATATATTAGCCTGATTTTATTTTTGTTTTTTATTTAAATCGACTTACGTTACCTTCCCAGAAAGCAATGGAAGATTATATTAAAAGAATCGAGGTATGGCTACGTATACGAGATACGCCGAAGGTAGGTTTTTTAGGTTTAGGTAGGTTTTTATGTTTATGTTGAAGGTTTGCTGTTGGAACATGTATAAAAAAACAAGACTAAGGTAAAGAAAAGTAAAAAAAAGAGAGCTACACTTAGTCCATGTTTTTTAACTCAACGACAACGCCAAATCGTTTACTCAGTTAAAACTCTCGTGAGGTTTTCATTGCGATGCAAACGGTGGAACTTCGCCGTAGCGTGAACTCAGCAGGGTGTCACTTTCTCGGGCTAGGGCTCTTTTTGCATCAAACCATATTTTTAAGTCATCGAAACATACCTTACACACCTTAAGATTGTGCAATCCTTTGCATTTATTATAGTCTATTTGCATTTAATAATGGTTAGTTAATTCAGACTAAAGTGCTATTTTATTGTTATTTCTTATTAGAAAAACTGAACTTTTTGCTCTTTGCCAAAAAATTAAAAGGTTGGTAAATTCGGTGACAATAGGAATAACCCGGCAACTCTGTGTGTCAAATGGCACTGAACGTATGTAAGCGCATTTCTATGAATACTGTGTTCGCGGCACCTTGCAATGTTCAATGTGAACCAGCATAAGTGTCAAAGGCACTGTAATTGTAATTTTTTTGACCAACTATAGTGTGTTTGGACACACAGCGTATAATTAAAAAGGTGGCATGTGAATAAATTTCGTCATTTGTTAAGGATACCAATGTGTTAAGTGTGAACACATATACGAATGGATGTTTTCCTTAATCGATGGCAATCACATAAACAACTGCAGCCATAAGTAAGTTGATTTTAATCGCAGCACACGCACGCATAATCTTTTTTGAACTACTGATTCAGTCGAAAGAGTAAGTAGTATAAGGGCGCTCTGCTGCCGGCGCGCGCTGCGCTGCGCGCATCTTAAGTCGCTAACTGTCATCGCTAATTTCTAGTACCTACACAAAAAGAAACATGTCAAAAACCTTTTTTATACTTCTTTTTTTAAAAGTTCTATAAAAATAATGAATATTTATTAATTAATTACCCAATATTTAAATGATAATGTGAAATTTCTATTCGTGCTCAAGGCAGTCGTTTAGCCTAACCATTTGAAATAATGTGTGTTGATAGACTTTTTTGAAATGTGTATTATGTATATTTTGAAGCACATATTAATTTAGCACTTGGGTACAATCAGTGGTGTTAATAAGAATATTCCTTTGTTTCGACAAACAAAAGACAAGCAGAATAGTCACAGGCACTTAAAAAAACAATCCGTTGTTCAACTATTTGTGACGAGGGCATCCAATGAACTTAAAGAACACGACCAGAACGGACAGTGGCATTGGATATGTTAAATAAAGTCTGAACTCCAGCCAATTATGCTAACTGTGGGATAAATCGATAAAAATCGACCCAAGTCCCAACTGTACAATCAACTAACCAATTTTTATGAATTATGCCACCATGTGTCTAACTATGAGTCAATATGATTGACAATCAATTCAAATGTCACTGGCAAAAGTGGCGGATAGATTTTTTGCGTTTTTTGGGCTTCGTTTGTTAGTGTTTTATTTCGGTTTCGCTTATTTTACTCTTAAAATGTCGGATCAAGACGACTCTGATACCGAACCTTTCAATTTTAAAGATTATCGTGAAATTCATGAAGAAATAGAGCGTTGTAAACGTAATCCAGAAACGGCTGATATGTTTGTGTCTGGATGGGATGATGCTGATCAAGACGTAGACACTATAAAAAATCCAAAAGGTAAATCACGTAAATGTATATAGTATTGTTTCACAGCGGAAAGATTTGTTTATTTGAAAGTTTTCCATACACTGAAATTTTTGAACCAATTTTATCATTTTTTCAACTCTAGAAAGACACATTACCTTAAAGAAATATAAGCTATAATTTTCTGGAATTACAGATCCAGGTTTAATCACCCATAATGAAAATGTGTTGTCTCTTTCTCTATGGCCTGTTCGTGACACACCAACTCTTAATTCATCTTACTACTTCGTCCCAGGTTCGAGTCCTGGCCGTTGCATTCATTTGTGTGATGAACACAGGTGTTTGTTATCGGGTCATGGTTTGTATTTATACATGTATGTATGTTTATTCTGGGTTCCCCCCCCCCCCAGTACTCTGTATGGTAATCCATAACGCAAGCTCTGCTTACTTTGGGTCCGTACAGTTGGTGTGTTTGTCTGCGGATTTATTATTTAGTTATTGTGCAGTAACAACAGCAGATTGCCATAAAACACAAATAATAATAATAATATCTGTTTTTCACACACTCATCTCTACTCCAAATTGAAAAAAAAATCTATATTCTTATACATTTATTGAGGTATGTTAGGAGCTACGAAGCAGCAGAATGAATTTAAAAAATGTGCATAAGTAAAACAAGGGAGAAGTTGATAGTACAAAATGTATTTTATTTTCAGCTTAGGGGAAAACCTCTCTCCTTTAGGAAAGTATGAGTGGAGCTGAAACCTTAACACATTTCTTATAATATGATAGGCTGCATTTGGTTTTCAAATTACAAGTTATGCAAATAAGTATGTGCATTACAAATATTTAAGAATAATATTTGTAATGTTTTAAATTGCAGATAATCCTGTAACACATGTGCTGTGGGCGGCAGAGAATGGGAATGTTGATGTTCTGAAAGAATTACTAACAAAGCAGCAAGGCCTTGTACATGCAAGAGATGATGATGGCTATAGTCCGCTTCATCGGGCAGCATATGGAAATCATGTTTCAGCAGTTTCTTACTTACTGAGTAAGGGTGGTAGTGTCCATGCCAAGACTGAAATGGGATGGACACCTCTTCACTCTGCTAGTAACTGGAATAATTATGCATGTGTGGCCAGGTTACTAGCAGCAGGTGCAGACCCTACTGCCCTTTCAGATGGTGGTTTGTATCCAATTTTAGTTACTCAAATTTCACCATTCATATTCCAATATTATGGTAGTTAATATTACATATTTACAAAATATTCACCTTAGTACAACAATAACCAGTAATACTTGATTTATGTACATTTCCAAATGGAAATTTTTCATTCTGTCGAACTATCAAAAAGTTTGAATAATTACAGGGCAGTCTCCACTACACCTGGCTGCAGCAGTTAGCCACAGTAAATCAACTCTTATAATTATGATGCTAAGAGAAGATATGTCTGAAATTGCAAAGCACGAAAATAACTCTGGAGAAACACCAGAGAAATTAGCCAGAGGGCATGGTATCTATGGACCTTTGTTTGAAATGGTTTTACCCTGCATTTCCTTTATCCATTCCTTAGCATTTACTTGCAATCCTTATGTGAGGAGTACCTCAAATACCTGTAGGTCATGAACTTAGAAATGAAATAAGAATTTTTTTGTATCTTGTAAATAAATGTAATTAAATAATTGTGTAGCATATCAGTTTTTAGTATAACTATATTTTCTTTTCTTAGCTTTTGATTTAAATCCTCTTTTTAGTTCTATTGATTTTTGGACTTTGCTGTTGAGTTCCTCACTAATTAGGTTTTTGGTCTGCTTGATAGCATACCCATAGCCTTCTGTAAGACTGTCAAAGGTTTCTGGTTGTATCTCCAATTGGGGCAGATCAGGTTTTCCACCAGATTGAAGAAGTTCCTAAAATAAATGAAATATTAGTAATAAAAGTAATAGTAGTTTGTAAAAAGTTGTATTTTTACAAATTAAATAAAAAAAGCTGCAAATATTTATAAACAGGAAAGATTTTTCACTATTTTTATAATTAATAAAATCTGAATCTACAGAACATGTTTTAAAAACTCTTGTCCACTAGAAACCTAGATTATCTAGAAGTATTTTATTACATCCATAACAAAACCATTAGAAAAGTGGGTATGATAAATTTCACAAATGCTGTAGATTATAGAAGCAGTTTAAACTAAGTGAAACTACTGGTATGGTTGGTTACCTTAAATAAGTTTACTTGATTTTGTAGTAATATAGTTACAGCATTGCCTTTACGACCTGCTCGTCCGGTTCTTCCTACTCTGTGGATATAGGTCTTGATATTTCTTGGTGGATCATAAGAAATCACATAATTACAATCAGGGATATCAATACCACGGGCTAAGGCATCGGTTCCTATTAACCTGTAAGATGTTGAGATAACAACTATATATCAGCCTTATGAAACCAACTGTAAAAACAACAAAATTAGTTTTGTTAAGTTTTTGCCCATAGTTTAAGTGTGCATTACCCCCGCCAGGTGATGAATTTTGATATTTCATTCCAGCAAAAAATTTATGTATGTACTTCTATAATAAGCCTGCAAATTTTTTTATTTGTTTGGCTATTAGTTTAGTAGTGTGGAACCCCATTTACGAATAATTACCGTATTGAAATAAATGTTACCTACATAATTAGACTGCAAGATGGAGTAAATGTTTTGACAACAATTTTATTTCTTCAAATTCAAACTATTGATTGCTTTATATTGTACAAAATAGATGTCACACAGAAATATATTTCTACATACTATGCTGTAAAACAGCATGCAATAGGTATGATAATAAGGTAAATGACTAAATCTAAATATTGCTTTTTAACTATAATGTGGTCATTAATTTACACCCCACCACAAACACATTTTATTATTTATATTACTATTATGCAATTATTACAATTAAATATTCCATGACACAATTGTTACAATTCAATAAATTCTACCTCTTATTTTTGTAATTAAATAACATTACTTTATCAAATAAAAATATTTTTCACTTAACCATTTAAATTTAATTCGAGTCAACAATTAAATTCCCCTAGGAACAGCTATATATATTTTAATACTCATAGCATAGCACTGCCTGTTATAGAGTTCTAGGTTTGGTAATGAATTATACACTAATTGATTTCCATGTAATGTTGCTCTAGTAATGTCTTTAGCTCGAGTATAATAATGAGCATTACCTTTAACGAACATAGAGGTTTGAGGGTTTTCATCATTTGGATACTTGGGGGAGGGAGACTTGCCGAGCTAACAGATGCAGATAAGAATAACTCTGTATAGACATAAAGATACTCTGTAAATTTATTTTGAAAAAAATATACTCATGAAGTTTCTTGCCAGTTCTACTTCACAAAGGTTTTTTCGAAGTGGTGGTAGAGTCATGTTTTATTTGACATCAATAAGAGTAAGTAATTGTCAATGTTGAGAAATAAGTATTTCATTTCATTTCATTTTGTAGAGACATAAAGACTGTAAATTTATCAAAAATATACCAAGTTTCTTGCCAGTTCTTCTTCACAAAGGTTTTTCCGAACCGATATATTTGATGTCAATAAGAACGAGTAATAGTCAATGTTGAGAAACAAATATTTGAATTAGCAATTACTAAAATGTACTTGTAATGCAATGTTAATGCAATATGTTATAAAGTTTAAATAAAGGTATGGCTGATTTGTCCAGAGCTTTTTCAAAATTGCCCGAGTACACTTTTTTTGTGCTATGAATGCCTTGTTTATCACTGTAGAATTCCCCCAAGTGATGAGACCGTATCTTAAGGTAGATGCGACATACCCCTGGTAAGCAGTCATTACTGTTTAAAGTGCATGGGTTTTCCGCAGTCTGCTTAGAACATACACATAACTATTTAATTTATTTGTTAAATAGTCTATTTGCTGCTTTCCTTTTAATTTTGTAATTTTTATAATGATGTTTCTTATGGGATCAAAAATTTTCCAAATCCTGCTGGAGTAATGTTTGTGGATTTGGTGAATCTATGGTGAAAATAAATTCTACATCTGGCTGGGGTAACATACACAAATTTTAAAACACTACTAATTTCACACAAATTACTTATGTTACACACTAAAACCTTAAAAAGGAATACTTACACATTTATTTCTGACTGAGTAAATTTCTTTAATACAGATTCTCTACTTGCCCTATCTAGTGAAGCAGAGAGCTCAGCTACTTTAAGCTTATTTTCCGCCCAAGCGTTGAGTAATACTGCAAGCCTGTGTGCTGATTGAGCTGCATTAGTGAAACAAAGAACTTTATCCCACTGTTTTTCCACAAGCAAGTGATATAATATTAAAGGTTTCTCTACTGGAGTACATTTGATGAATTGCTCTGTCAATTCAGCAGGTGTGGTATATTTCCTAATAGAATCTAAATCCTCAAACTCATTGACATGAGCTGCTGAAAACAATTTTGGCTGAAAGAGGCCCCATTGGTCTAATTTTTCAGGATCTTGGGATAATGTAGCTGAAAACAATAACTTTTGTGGTGGAGACTTTTGCTCACAAAGGTTCATCCAGTTTAAATTTGGAACTTTTCCAGACATAAGTTCATTTTCTAGTTTGATATGCTTGTCCATGTGGTAAAGCCAGTCATTTTGAATATGATCCATTATTCTGTCAGCTTCATCAATTACTAGGAATTTCAAATGTTTTAGGGAGAATCCTTCAGTGTTTTGAAGGTGCTCCACTAATCTACCAGCTGTACAAACAATAATGTCCACTTCACTCACATAGCCTAATGTTTCAGCTGAAATTTACATAAATAAAAACTGTAGAAGTAAAGTTCATAAAACATGAATATCATGTATTATATAGTATAATAAGTTTTGTTTTGTGTGTTGATAAATAAATTATCCATATTGGAAAAAACACCACAAATGAATAACTACTTACTATATTTAACAATCTGCTTCTGTTCTTGTGAGAAAGGAACTGACCCACTAAACAAAGCTATTCTGAGTCCAGTGTTAGTGCAATATTTTCTAAATACTTTAGCTACTTGCATAGCTAACTCTTGGACTGGTAAAACAACCAGTGCTCTTACATGATGACCTATTTGATTCATTAAAATCTAAAAGCAAAACATTGTTATACTTTATGTCATAAAACAAAAATGGCTAAGTACATTCTTTTTACCTAAAACTTACCTGAATTATAGGTAGGACAAAACACAGTGTTTTACCGCTACCAGTTGGAGCTGAGACACATATGTCATGAGGCCACAAAGGAAATGTTGACTTATGCTGATCTAGTATGAATGGCATTACTTCTTTTTGAACAGGAAATAAGTGCCTTACACCTTCATTCAATAATGTGGTCTTTAAAGTTTCATGTAACCAACTTTGTTCCTCAATATGGCAATTTAAATCTTGCAAATTTGTCGATACACTGTAAGGATGTGATAACCAATATGGTAGCACTCTTTGAACCTATAAAGTTAGGGAAACGAAATCTTAATACCTTATCTATCAAAGCACATAGAAATATATCTTAATAATAAATAAGGGTGGTAATGAAAACTGACCCTTATTTTCTTTTCAAACTCATTAGCACCAAGAACTTTAAACTCAGGTGATATCTTATCCTTTTTCACATCATCCTTTGCCACTGGGTCCTTTTGGTCTTTGTTTTCTACTTGAGGTATGGTTGATTGATTTTCAGTAGGTTTCTTATCATCTTGATGCGACAATGACGGCACAGAAGGAATATTAACATCTGCTTTGAGTATTATTGTATCAGGCTTTTTTTTAGTCGAATAAGCTTTTTTTCTTTCTTCAATTTTTTTCTTAAGTTCGTGAAGATGTTTTGATTCTTGATTCGCAATATCTGTATTTTCTGATGATTCATCACGATATCTAAAAAACATATTGTTCAAAGTACAGTTTATTACTTTTATTTTATAGTTAAGTAAAGAATTAACAATTTTACCTGTTTATTATGAATAAATCCATGCTTTCAATAACTGCGAAACCCAAACGAGACGCGAGACGCAAAGAGCTTTAGTCAGTTACTTGAAAATGGCAATCAGCCGACACTCGTACCGCACGAGGGCTTTATTTATGAGCAGTATTTATCAGGATGAAGATGAGACGCACGTGGATTTGTTGTGACATGACATTGCAGTCACGATGATCATGAAGTCGTTAATCGTACAAAAAAGGCAGGACTTTCTTTTATGCTGATAATGAAGACGCTGAAGATGAAAATGAATAGGTAAATTATGATGTAGCTTTACTTGCAACAAGAGGACAGAAACTAAAAGCAATTTAAGCAATGTCTAACTAAACTCCATTAGGTTTTTTTTTATTCTTTTTATCTTTAGGGAAGGCAAGGGATCTAGCCCATGCAGCCTTTAGATTTTTCTATTCAGTAGTAAATCCATAGTTTTCATACAAAAAAAACTAGGAATATGTCTATGGTTAGAACTTTTTGATGCTGACATCTCTTGCTACCTTTCGAGCGAACAATTGTCATACGTCACTTCAATGTGAAAGATGAATGATAACACTATGTTCAATCAATGATGTATGGTTTTAGGTTATGTTTCAATGTTTTAATTATGTTAAAACTACTTTTATTACATTAATACTTGATATTGGCAGAAATAGTTATTGTGTAGTAACTACAGCTGATTGCCATAAAACGCGAAATTTAATTTAATTTTCAATCAATCAGCTCGATTTGCCATTACGGTTTCCATGTTTGACGAGTGAAGAGTTTGCATTGATCAATTTCCGAAACATAACCTCCCATTTACCAAATATAGTAATTAATATGCGTTTATTCGGTGCTTCACAATGTACAACAAGTGCTGTGTAGTGAATGAGAAAGTATGCGAAAGGACGTTATTTTCCATCACTTTCCAAGAACTGAGATAGGACTTAACAATGGTTACCGTGTCTTTGTGCTAATAGTGCTTTGTGCTTACAAGGTTTAAGTGTGCTTAACCTTTGTATATTGTTTGTGAGCCACACAAGAAATGTTTTCTGGGTTACTCAATATGAATAACGGTGTTTAATTGGTGTAACATAATTAAGAATATGAATAAAAGGTACTGATGTCTCGCTTCTAGAAATAAAAAATTTGCCTCCCGTGCAATACAAACAAAGCATATAAAAATATAAAACAAAATTTAGAAATTAAAAAAAAATCATAAATATACAAGTCTTTTATTTATTTTGCCTTTTTTATCTTTTAGATTGTTAAAATATCTTGTAGAAAAGGAGAGGGGCTTTCGTCTGCCACAATGGCATTACGCCAAAATCCAATGCCGTCATTTTAAAATTAAGAAACGAAGGACAATCTAATTAAAAAAAAATAGTTGTCAAATTGAAAAGTTCCTCAAGTTCCTAGTTCCTAGTGTTGTAGTTAGGAAGACGTTCGTCTGATGCGTAGCATCACTAGTTAGTTTGTGAGTAAATCCTTTTTTGTTAGCTTTTATCTTATAAGAAAGGCAAGGACCTACGCCTTACAGCCTGTTAACTATAATTTCTTCTTAGAGTATTAATAATTACACAAGGTATAGAGCGAGCGTAACAAAGTCTGATCAGTAGGCACGGGTCTGAACATCGCCACGTTCCCACCGCAAGCGCTAGTAGTCATCATCGAGTACTAGCCGCTTGAGCTCCAGGTGTGAATTTTTCAGTTTTGTTCGAGATTTTAATATACGTATTATAATGGTCAAATGTAGAATCAAAACGTGTAAAAACATTCCCGGAAACATACAAAACAAAATTATAATGTTACATTTCATCAGTAAGTAATAGTTTTGATATATTTTGAGAAACAAAATCACGCATCGAGGGGGTGTGCTAGACGCGAGGGCGAGCATGACAACACCGCCCGCACCGCCTCGCGTCTTTATCGTTTAAGTAGTAGTAGTAGTATTTACATTTCATTCTTTCTTAGGATAGGCAAAGGAGCTGAGCCATACAGCCTGTTCTTGAATAATTTAATCTTTAACATTTTGATTTACAATGCATTAATGCCATATCTTTAATATTTATCTTATAAAAGGCATAAAGCCAATTCTTGAATGGTCTTTAAAAAGGCACCTGGGCCAAATCTTTGTTTGTAAAATAATCTTCTTCTTTTCCTTTTTTTTCTAAGTCTAGATAGCCAATTCTTCTTTCTCTTCTTATATTAATTTCGTCATGTCAGTGATAGGTAGTTATTTCAGGAAGGTATCATTAAAGTCTTTGATTTGTTTCTTTGTCTATATATCTCCAAAAGAGGAAATTAAATAGTCATAAATAGGCTTGAAACAAGTCCACGTTTTTAAAATTTCTTGTAATGAGCTTATTTTGCTAATAAATCTCCATTAAATTATCAATAAGTAGGATGCGATTTAAACTGAAGCTAGGGCAATCGAAAAGTATATGATGAAGGCTTTGAATATTGTTTACATTGCATTCTGTGCATAGAGGTGATGTAACTATTTTCATTCGATAAAGGTGAGCATTAAATCTGCAGTGGCCAAATCTTAGCCGACATATTTGGGTGTAAAACTTTCTTCTCAGGTAATATTTGCTTTCGAAAACCAAGGAGTTACGCCAGCAGTTTTATTTGTTTCTTGATACCATGTACCAGTTTTTGCTAGAGCCTTAAGATGATGATCATTCAATTCTTCTATAAAATTACTATGTAAATGAGGTAGAGAGTCATGCCATGGAATAGCAACATTTATTTTTTATTTTTTACTTGTTGAAATCTCTATCATTTAAGATGACTTCGACTAGTAATGTGACGCAATCGATGCTGTATTCGATAATTTTATTGCAAAATCGTAAAAATATTCACTATTTTTAACGTACAAAGCAGTTTTTAATGTTCATGTTATTAATAATATACCGTTCATGGATAATTTATAATAATCAATAAGATAAGTTTAAAAAGGATTATTTTAAATTCTAACAGATCGATTGGACTACGATTTTCTAATCAAATTTAATAAATAAGAAACTTGCATAATTTAATTTTTTTAGGTTTATGTCAAAGAAAAATAACATATAAAGATATCAAATAAAGAAATAAAAAAACTTTTAATAATACTTCTCTTTCGTTACATGCAACTATACATATAAATAATGTACTTAAATTTTAAGTACTTAAGTACGTAAACTCATGTTCCAGATTTGACAGAAGTGGATTGATGCATTAAAACAGACTGATTGGGAACTAAACGTATGGAGTACAGTTTGTTTACAACATTTCCCAGATTCTTGCAAATATGAAACAAAAACGAACTGCGTAAATTAACTAACGACGCCGTCCCATCGCTTTTTCTGGATCAATCAATCAATGCATCGCTACCCGAAGTAGCGTCTACTTCTAACGCAGTCAAAAATGCCGCATTTTTATCCTTTCCTGAACAGGATCAATTAAAGCCTCTCCAAGAAAAATGTATTTCTGAAATTCCACCAAACATATGTGACATACCAAGAAAGCGAAAGCTAAGAAAAAAAATCATTCGCTTCGAAGAAATTGCAAAATGCCGTCGTTTAAGGTGTAATGCACTTTACGCAGCTCGTCGCCGTGATCCGTACTTTCCTTAAAAGAAAGTACAGATTACGGTTATCTCACTCTAATGTAATAAGTGTAACAGAAATAGAAATAGATTAGTATGTTGCTATTGCGCCGGCGGCGGCTCGGCTAATTAGCTCAAGGGCACAATTTTAACTTTAATTACATTGTTTAGCGCGAAGACGCGTTGCATCCGAGGTGCACGTTACGCAATTCACCACAAATTTTTGTCACTCACGCGTCTATTTACTAATGTTGTCAAGTTTTTATTCTGATAGGACACCAAAGTTCTTATTAGTGATAGTGCTTTTTTATGTTGTGACAGGACGCGGAATATATTTAGTGTTAGTTTTACTTTTGTGACAGGACAAGTAACTAAGTATTTTGTAGCGGCTATACAATGTTAGCAAAGTCAGCAAAACCCCAGACTGGACTGCCGCGTGTTCTAGGCAGCCAGTCGTCTGCGCAACACCGCCTCGCTAGGTCAACTTGTATTACATAAGATAAGGACTTATTATACTGACTTATGTAACTACGTTTAAGTGTTTGAAAATAATAGACTGAGTGAATTTAAAAGGTTTTTGGTTTTATTGCGTCACCACCTCTAAATTGGTGACCCCGACGTGATCAAGAAGACGACTCACGGTGACGCGCGAACCTAGCGAGAGTGAATATTGTTTATTAAGAAATATAAAGTGAATATTAAAATGTTATCGACGCCAGGTGTTAGTGGGGCTAAAAACCCGGTGCCCAAGGCCGAACCGACGGCGGCGGAAAATAATGGAGACGTTTCAATGGTCACGGTTCAAATGCGAACCCCGGAATTTTGGCCAGATATGCCCAGGATGTGGTTTTGCCGGTTCGAATCCATAATGGCACCACAAAAACAAGGCGACAGCGTCAAATTTGACCTAGTTTTGTCAAAGTTAAGTAAAGAAGCGTTGCGGCAAGTTAGCGACATAGTGCAATCTCCGCCGGCAACCGAGAAATACGAGACAATTAAGGAGCGCCTGCTAACAGTGTTTGAAGAAAGTGCAGAATCACAATTTCAAAGGTTAGTGAATGACATGGACCTGGGCACGCAAAAGCCATCACAATTGTTAAGAAAAATGGCTGATTTGGCAAACAACTGCGGCATAACGGAGGAGCCCCTAAGAAAATTATGGCTAAGTCACCTGCCGCCCAGCGTTAGAGCGGTACTCACAGTGAGTGGAAACGTGGGTTTGGACAGCCTGGCACCCATGGCAGACAAGATCCTGGAGAATTTAGGCAACGGTCAGGTAGCAGCGGTAGCAGCTTCCAGCATTGCGCCTGCAGCTACCGACATGGAGTCGGAAATGATCAAATACATGCGCAACATGTCCCTGGAGCTAAAGGAACTCCGCGGGGAGATCGAAGAGATCCGGTCGCGAGGCAGGAGCTACGGACGACCGCAGGACAGAAGCTATGACGGAGGTCGGTGGAGATCGCGACCCAGGAGCAGGACAGCGTCACGACATCGGGAAGCAGGGAACCGAGCATGGCTGTGTCGTCATCATTTCCGGTTCAGAGAAAAGGCAACGCAATGCGAACAACCTTGTGGCTGGGTGAATGGACAGTCAGCGCGGTTGGATTCGGAAAACTAGTTGCAGTACAGTCAGCGACGGTGAGCGACTGTGCTGCGGGCAATCACCGCTTATGCGTCCGAGAACAGAAAACCGGCTTAGTGTACCTGGTCGATACCGGGGCTAACGTGTCAGTGATTCCAGTGAATAAAGTGCCGGACAAAAGAAAGGCAAGCGAATGCCCGTATAAACTGTATGCTGCGAACAATACGGAAATAAAAACTTATGGTGTAATATCGTTAGAAATTAATCTTGGTTTACGCCGTAGTTTTAGATGGAATTTTATTATAGCTGACGTAAAACAACCCATAATTGGGGCAGACTTTTTAAAGGCACACGAATTAGTAGTTGATTTATACAATAGACGGTTGTTGGACGGCCGCACTAAATTAGATACGCAAGGTATATTAGTTTTGTATAACGAGCCCGCGATAACGAGTATTCAAAATGACAACCCATATCGCGAGCTTCTAGAACAATACTCAGAAATAACGAAACCAATTTCTTTTAAGGAGCCCAGTAAACACGGTATCGTACATTATATAGAGACTACTGGCCCCCCGGTTTTTGCTAAAGTAAGACCATTACCGCCGCAAAGATATAAAATCGCTAGGGACGAGTTTAGGTTAATGCAAGAATTAGGTATTTGCAGGCCATCAAAGAGTCCATGGGCAAGCCCGTTGCATGTAGTACCAAAGAAGGACGGCCAGATCAGGCCTTGCGGAGACTATCGTGCACTCAACGCGATCACGAAGCCAGACCGCTACCCGATTCCGAGAATTCAGGACTTCACATATGGATTGGCAGGTAAGTGTGTTTTTTCCCGGTTAGATATTAACAGAGCGTTCCATAATATTAGCATTGCACCGGAAGACGTAGAGAAAACCGCCATTATAACGCCGTTTGGTCTTTTCGAATTTCCAAGAATGACATTCGGCTTGCGGAATGCGGCCCAAACGTTCCAGAGATTCATGAATAATAGCGTGCTGCAGGGAATCGAAACCTGCACCCTTGGGGATGAGGGTAAGAGTACAAATAACAAAGTGCGTGAGAGCTCTAATTTATTTTCCTACATTGATGACGTCATCGTAGCTAGCACGAATCATGACGTACATAGAGAGCACCTTAAACAGGTCTTTGCCAGGTTTCAAGAGTTCGGCATAACCATTAATCTGGCGAAGTGTAGTCTCGGTAAGTATAATATAGAGTTTTTAGGTTACGAAGTGAGCGCGGAAGGTGTCAAACCCATGAAGAGCAAGGTGGAAGCTATCAAAGAATTCCCCAGACCTGAAACAATCGAGCAGCTCCGCCGTTTTTTAGGTATGGTTAACTTTTACAGGAATCACTTAGAGCGTGCGGCAGATCATCAGGCCGACTTGAACAACTTCCTGCATGGCGCCAAAAAGAAGGATAAATCAAAGATTAAATGGACGGATAAGTCGATAGCCGCCTTCGAGCAATGTAAGTTAGCTTTAGAAAACGCGGTGACCTTGTCACATCCGGGAGACGAAGGTGCGCTGTATTTAATGTGTGACGCGTCAAACTCGTGCGTCGGCGCAGTCCTCCAACATAAGGTTAAAGGAGTCTGGAAGCCGCTGGGGTATTTTTCCAAAAGATTGTCGGAGGCTCAAAAGAAATATAGCACGTACGACAGAGAGCTATTGGCAGTATACTTGGCCATAGTACATTTTCGCAGCATGGTAGAAGGCCGGCAGCTCACCATAATGACGGATCATAAGCCATTAACACACGTTTTTTCTAAAATAGGTTCAGATAATAAAGAGACGCCCAGGCGAGCACGACAACTATTGTATATAAGCGAATTTACGAGCGATATACAATACGTCAAAGGTAACGAAAATGCAGTTGCTGACGCATTGTCCCGAGTTATAGAGACCATTGTTTGTCCGACCGTTTTAGATTTCGACGAAGTCGCCCGGGCACAGGAAACAGACGATAAGCTTGCAGAAATGCTGACGGAATCTCAAGGTAATATAGTGCTTAAAAAACTACAATCACCACTGTGTAATAGTGCGATCTATTGCGAAACTTCGGAGAACCGTGTGAGACCCTACCTGCCTCAGCAGTTCAGAAATGTGGCTTTCAATGTCGTACATAGTAATAACCATCCCGGAATTAGAACAACGCGTAAAATGATTACGAATAAATATTACTGGCCGGGTATGAATAAAGATATCAGTGTATGGGCCCGAGCGTGCATACAATGTCAAAAGGTAAAAACGCATAGGCACACACATTCTAAATTAGGTACTTTTACACTAGCAGAACGGTTCGAGCACTTACACGTAGACATCGTGGGCCCCCTGCCGACCACGCAGGAAGGGCATAGGTACTTAGTTACGATGATAGATAGATTTACAAACTGGCCGGAAGCCGTTCCGGTCAGCGATATAACAGCCGAGACCGTCGCTAAAATAATATATGAAAACTGGATTTGCCGTTTTGGATGCCCAAGTAGGTTAACTAGCGATCAGGGGAGGCAATTTGAAAGTGAATTATTTAATAAACTTATGAAAGTATTAGGCATTAATAAATTCCGAACCACAGCGTACCATCCCCAAAGTAACGGCAAGGTAGAAAGATTACATCGTTCTCTGAAGGTCGCTTTGAAAGCACGTTTATTACAGAATAAAAATGGGTCATGGGTTGATGAACTGCCAACGGTCATGCTGGGGCTACGTGCAGCATGTCGTAGCGACAGCGGCGTCAGCGCAGCTGAAATGGTATTAGGGCACACGTTACGCTTGCCTGGCGATTTTTATGTCGATTGCGCGAACGCAGAAACGTCGCAAGAAAAATACGTAGGTAAATTACGCAATATTATACAAAGTCTCCGGCCCCAGACACGAGAAAATAGCGATTCTGGTACAATTTTCGTTCATAAAGATTTAAAATCATGTAGTCATGTTTTCGTACGAAATGATTTAGTGCAAAGGCCATTGATGCCTAGTTATAGTGGACCGTATCTTGTGATAAATAGATCACCAAAGAGTATGACCATTGAAATAGGGGGCCGTCGAACAACCGTTTCCATAGATAGAGTGAAACCCGCTTACTGCTTATATGAAGCAGATCCCAATGATGGAAATAGAAATTCTATGTTCTCAAATAGTAAAAATTTTTTTAATGATGTTCCACAGGTGCAAAAATCGCTACCGCCTAAACCTTTAACCACGCGCAGTGGCCGCGCAGTTAAGCAGCCGGTGCGATTTGCTGATGTTGGATGAACTAAAATAGATGAGTTCACATAGTTATTAATCATACATTATTCTAATTGCAAAAGAATTTAACGTAATAACTCGTATATAACATTTTGTTCAATCCAAAAATGGGTAAATCGTATAGTAAAGAACAAGAAATAATCATAGCACAAAATGGTGCAAATAACGCCAGTACTAATGAAATAATAACGCACGTTAAGCTTTTCGGAGCAATTGTATTTGCAGTGTTCATAATGATGGTATTAATTTTCGTGTACTATTGCATTCAAAAATGTCGTAAAAACACTCGAAGCTGGATGGATAACAGAGTAAGAGCCATGTGGAAAGCAGCTAGTGACGCAAGCGGCACGGTATAAGCCGATACAGGTCGGCCGATGAGGGAGTTTTTTTTGGCTATTGTCGCGAGAGGAGGCAAGGTGAGTCCTAAGGGACGTTTTTTTTTATATTGCAGACCGGCCTCTCGGGCAATATACCCTTAATATTTTAATGATTATTATTAGGTCAAGTACCTACATCAAGTCGGCCCTTGAAAAATAGGTATCCGCAAAATATTTTTTGTTGTATAAGTGATCTTTTTAAATTACGTGTAATTAATTTTGTACCCATTTCAAACAACTTATAAATAATTATTGTTGCTAATTTCTTATTTCAAATTTTTGTAAAATAATTCAATTACAGGTACATTGTGGATGAAACATTGCCTTAACATATTTTGTTACGAAGCATCGCCTTAACATATTTTGTTCTATAAATAGATTGTAAGAAACAAAGAGCATTGAGCTTTGGAATGCGATATCAGACCTAGTAACCCGTAATGTAAACACAGATTCAGCAATCATGTCGAATCAACGTCATCTGGTACACTTCTGTAATAAGTTTAGTGTAAGGTAATATTATGGAGTCATATTTTTTTAAAACTGGTAAAAATTTTTTTGTTTTGTTTTTGTTCTCTCCAAGGTATAATTAAAATGCAATAGCACTTACGAGATACAGGATGTTTGTTTGTTGAATTGTATAATAATTTTTTTGGTAAAGATAGTTTATAAAAATTTTTTTTAAAAAAGAAGGGGTGTGATGTAGCGGCTATACAATGTTAGCAAAGTCAGCAAAACCCCAGACTGGACTGCCGCGTGTTCTAGGCAGCCAGTCGTCTGCGCAACACCGCCTCGCTAGGTCAACTTGTATTACATAAGATAAGGACTTATTATACTGACTTATGTAACTACGTTTAAGTGTTTGAAAATAATAGACTGAGTGAATTTAAAAGGTTTTTGGTTTTATTGCGTCACCACCTCTAAAATTTTAGGTTTAGTTTTGTGTGTAGTTTTTTATTACTTTGTAAGTACGTAAGACATCCACAATGCCTCATGACATACGCCGCGTCAGAATACACTGACATGATTTTAATCTACGGGGAATCCCACGGAAATGCGGCTCTAGCTCTGCGAACTTACCGAGAAAGTTATGGAGACAGTCGCACGTGCCCTAGGAACGCTCGCACCATAGTATTGGCAGTACAACGGGTACGGGAAAAAACACCATTAGTAGCGCATCAGGAGAGAGTCCCACTGCAGCAGATACCTACTGCGCGCGAGCAACAGATTCTTGACTATTTTGACCGCAACCCCACATCGAGTCTGCATAGAGCCGCACGCCGGTTTAGAGTTTGCCATAGAACCGTGCATAACATTTTAAAAAGGAATAAAAGCAAACCGTACAAATTTCAAAAAGTTCAAGCCGTTTTAATAAGGGATTTGCCAGTCAGGCGTACTTACTGCCAGTGGATACTTGACAAAGTTACTGACGACCCGATTTTTTTATTAAATGTCATGTGGGCCGACGAGAGCACATTTACACGCAATGGCATATGGAACCAACAAAATCTCAGATACTGGAGTATTGAAAGTCGGAGCATCAATACCGCTTCCCTGTTGATATGTGGGCTAGTCTACACAGGGACCAAATTATTGGCCCTGTTTTTATTGACGGCACCCTTAACACGGCAAAATTTTTGGAGATATTATCCGGTCCCGTTGCTGAATATACCAAAGAACTACCCTTAGCCAATCATCGGCATTTATGTACCAATTGGACGGAGCTCCTCCACATTCAGTAATGTCTTCCAGAGAGCGATTCACCGAAATGTTTGGACAGCAGTGGGTTGGTCGATTCGGACCAGTACGATGGCTACCACGGTCCCCGGATCTCACTACAATACTTACTGAAGATGTATCTAGAATTTGCAATGTTACTGAGACAGTGGTTAAAGAAAATACTGACTCAAATAATAAAGCAGACCGAGATCCACGGAGCATGATCAATAAAGCATTAAAATTATTCATAGGCATAGATATTTTCAATGTTCTCCACGGCCATTTGTTTGAACAAGAACCATGAAGCAATCACTTACTTCATTTGCTTAGGGCCGTGATCCAAAAATATGTTGAAATACGAGTAAAGTACTTACTTCGTAATGCAAATATAAGAAAAAAGTAATAGGCGGCTTTACAATAAGCTTACTCTTTTTAAGGGGTTGTAAAAAACGATCTTATTTTATCAATATATATTAGACATGTTTTTATTTAAAGATTATATTAAATTTTATATTACATACAAAATACAAATTTTATTTTGCTACTGTATTTTTAAAATTTTCGCATAACTTTGTAGGGTGGTTTATGTATTAAGTCATGCGTAGTACTCATTTTTAATACCTTATCATCGATAATCTGTTACGCGTCGAGGCAGTACGCACAATCCTATCTGTCACATATTTATAACTATAATTAGCTATAGCTCATCTGCTTACGATACGGTGTATTAGACGAAAAATGCAATACGCGCTCTATACCTTGTGTAATTAATACTCTAAGAATTTCTTCTTCTTTTATTATAATGATGATCATAATATGGTAATATTATTATGTATGATAATGAAGACAATGAAGGTGAAAATTTCTATTTTTTTGTTGTGTGTTTATGTCAATAAATTATTAAAGTATTCATTCATTCGTTCATGAACGTCAATAGTAAAGTGATCGCGTTACCTTACTGTCACAAACTAATTAGTGATGCTTACTATTAACAAGCGTACTTTTTGGAGCAAATTCAAATTCAAATATTTATTTCTCAACATTGACAGTTACTCAAATAAAGCATGACTTTACCGCCAGTTCGCAAAAAACATTCGTGAAGACGAACTGGCGAGAAACTTCACGGGTATATTTTTTTCAAAAAAAAAAAACCAGTGTAAAACGAAAACTGTCTACGTTCTTTATTGGGTTTTCTATGTAATGCAAATGTCTAACAGTATTCAATGCACAATACATTACCACAATCATATACTAAACACTAAATTACGTACGTAAAAAAAGAAAATAAAAAAATACTTTTTCTGCCTAATTGCCGCCAACAAGACACCCATAGAAAAATACGTTACAGTCTAACTATAGATACAATGCATACTAAAGGAGTGTCCACTTCAGCTCGGAACGCGAAACGAAAGTGACTGAAGAGTTTATTGTTTCGGCATTTATTAGCTTTAAACCAGGTTTCACAGATAAGAGCAATATGTATATCATTCTCATAGATATAATGTACAAATTGACTTTTATTTTTGGAACAAAGTTCCTTATCGCGCGTTGCGAAAGGGGGCTAGACGGAAAAAATTAAGACCAAAAGTTGTAACGACACTTTTTGCTATAGTTTAAGTCGTGCGGCGTGCGCGTATTTCTCTGTCTGTCTTTTTCTCTCTCTCTCTCATAGAAAGCAAGCCAGTTATTTTCGTTTTGTCTTTCTATTTCGCATTGAACAGTGTGGTGTCGCGACGATTATTTTTGTTGAGTGTATAGTTATTTTTTGTACATAATAAATAATAAAAGGTGTAAATGATAAAAATAAAATAAAAAAAAGTGAAAAAATAAATAAAAGACATAGTTTTTATGTATTTATTCTTATTCATTTATGAGAAATACATTATCTAATGACTGGGCAGGTGTTCAACATTATTTTCATACCGTGCCCAACCAAGGTACCAAGGAACTTCGTTCCAAAAATAAAAGTCAATTTGTACATTATATCTATGAGAATGATACACATATTGCTCTTATCTGTGAAACCTGGTTTAAAGCTAATAAACGCCGAAACAATAAACTCTTCCATCTTTACAACAAATTACACTTTCGTCGCGACACTTTTTTACATAGTTTTGTTTATTCCACACCTCTCGACATGTAGATGAAAATGGTCTGTTAATTCTTATTTTAGTCAGAATTTGATGTAAAATAGGTGCAACAGAATACCAAATGTGCAGCCTGAACTAAATTGAGTAACTAAAATAATTATAGTCCTGTCAAACTAAATTTAGGTCTATTCCTTCGTTTTCTGAATAGCAAACAAGAATAAACTTAATTTCGTTCAAGTTTAGTCTAGTTAAGTTTATTTCGTGGAAACAGAATCGGCTCCAATAAAAGCGGCCTTATCACTAAAAGAGTGATCTCTTCCAGGCAACCTTGAAATTCTAATTTGAAAATAGTGACTCGGAACTACTGTATGGCAGTGCATTTTGTATAAATATATTTATCTACCAATACAGATACACATATAAAAATATATACACATACATACACATATATATATAAATCCATAAATGTATAAAAATAATACAAAACAGAATGATTCCTAAACTTATACATATAGATTCATTTAATTACAATTCAGTGTACATTTAAATATTAATATTTGTAAATACTATTTTGATTTTATTTAATAGGTTTTTAGATAGTAAATCATTTTGATATTAACTTCTTATAAATAAGTTGTTTAGCAGAAAAAAATGTAGAACTGTCAATTTTAATTAAGTGCTATTTGTACAAATTTTTTCGCAAATAAATTAATTTGATTTGATTTGATAATATATTTAGATCTTTGCAATAACATATATTCAAAAGTACCTATATCAATTCATTATCATAGAGAGAGACAATAATACTGTATTTTTCCAAGTATTATTTTACTAATAAGTGATACACATAGCTATAAAAAACTTTGTTTTTAGGCACCGTCACGGCTAAGCCTTAGGAAGCACGTCAGAATGCTACGATGTTTCATTTCTTTTTTGTTCCCCTACACGTCGAGTGTAGGAGGATAAAAAATTCTCTGACGCACAATCCGCGCGCGCGATCGGAGTTATGTGGGACTCGCTCCGAGCCTACCAGAGCCCTACCCACTAAAAACCCCCTGAATGAATCGTGCAATTTTTTCCCACACAGCCTTCATCTGAGCGACGACCAATTGGAGAAAGGGGCCGCGCTAGCGGGGCCCAGAAGGGGTCACCCACTGTAAGTACAATACAAACAAACAAAAAAGTACAAACTAAGTACAATTTTTTATAACAATCTTGTTTATCATTTTATTTTGCTATTTAAAATGACGTTTTAAAATGACATGGCTATTCGTTTCAACAAACTCGAAGAGCGAGATGTTTTATGATTTTGTATGTGGGATTAAATGAAACAACGCTATAGAGTTTCGACGATTTACATACTACGTCATGCATGCTCGCGACCAATTAGTGCGATGCTACGTCACGAAGTACATAGATATCTCTTTCTTACAATAAGTGAACCGTATTATTCTTTCCTTCTCCCACAAATTACATTACATATCGGGTAGGTATCTATAGTTACTTTGACGCCGTTTTTTTGTGCGGTTTGACTTGTTTATATGTAATATGGCATTGGGTAAGGGTTGATTTTTATAGGGGATGGTACCCTACTTTCAAATGCCACGCCACTCCTCTCACGGAGTTGCGTAGTTTTTAAAATTTCGTGTAACGGAACGACATTTTACATACGAATTAACCATGTAATTTTTTTTTAAATATTACGATGAGGTACGGAATGTACTTTATGCCATTTCTTTTAAGTCAAATCAAAATGACATGACGCAGTATTCAATAAACTATTAAAATTTTTTTTTGTCATTGTATTGTTCCACGAAAAATATGAAAAATAGCCTAAATTAGGTTAGTGTTGTTATAACAGTATCTTTTAAACAAGCCAAAAGTATGTCAAAAAAGTCTCATTGGTTGGGTTAGGTTAGGTTTTGTGTGTGATAAAAATATGCACGGGCCGAGCGAGCGACGCAAGCGTGGTGCGGCAGCACCCGGCTAAGCATCAGTATAGAATTCCTTCAGTTTCATTTCAACCTTTTCACATGTATGTCATTATTATTAACCTAACCCTTCGGTCGTGACCATAGCATGTAGTCTTCATACAAAAAAAAATAGGAATTATGTCTATGGTTATAACTTTTTGATTATGACAGCTCCGTTGCTACTTTCGAGCGAACAATTGTCATGTGTCACTTCAATGTTAATGATCATAATAATGTTTCAATGTTTTAATTATGTAAAAACTACTTTTATTTTATTAATACTTGAAATGGGCAGACATAGTTATTGTGTAGTAACTACAGCTGATTGCCATTACGGTTTCAATGTTTGACGAGTGAAAGTTTGCATTGATCAATTTACCTTACAGTAAATAATAGTAAATATAGTAATTAATTTGCGTTTATGGTGCTTCACAATGTACAAGTGCTGCGTAGTAAATAGAAAGTAGGCGAAAGGACGTCATTTCCCAAGAACTGATATCGGACTTAACATTGGTTACCGTGTCTTTGTGCTAATATTGTTATCTTACAACATTTAAGTTTGGTAGAACTTCGTAAATTGTTTGTTAGCCACAATCATTTTGAGAAGAAATGTTTTCTGGTTTACTCAATAAGAATAACGGTATTTAAATGGTGTGACATTAACAACAGAATATTGAAAGATACTGATGTCTCGCTCCCTTGCAATATAAAAAAGCATAAAAAAGTATTAAACAAAGTTTAGAAATAAATAAAAAAATCATAAATATACAAGTCTTTTATTTATGTTACCTTCCTTATCTTTCAGATTGTTAAAATTTGTTGTAGAATAGAAGAGAGGCTTTCGCGCTGCCACAATGGCATTACGCCAAAATCCATGCCGTCATTTTAAAGTTAAGAAACGAAGGACAATCTAATAATAAAAAAAATAGTTATCAGGCTGCATGGGCTAGATCTTTTGCCTTCCCCTAAGGGTAACTTACTAAAAAAAAAATAGTTGTCAAATTTAAAAAGCGGGTTCCTAGTGTTGTACTTGTTGTAGTAGTTATAAACAGTCATGGGCAAAATGTATCACTGAAAAGAAAATATTGATAAGCATCTTTCGATCACTGTGATATGTATCACTCTTTTATATCTTTATCACCAATGTATCAGTTGCTCATGCCCGCGCGTCACTCTCGCTACTCAGTAGGTTTGCTCAGCTCAACTCGATCAAATATATCAATGAGAGATATAAAAGATATGATGAAATGAAAGATTACTGATTGATTTGGTTTAATCGCAGCTGTTTCTTAGTGATGGCGCCATTTTGCGGTATCGAAACGAAACTATTTATCGGTACCCAATAACGGGTTCTGAAACTATGTATTTTCAAACTATTTGTTGCGAGTTTTCTTTTCCTAGCATTGTGCGAGCGAGATAATCATACGACGCGTGCGAGTGAGTTGTAAAGATACAGTGATACATTTGGATATGAACGGATATAAAGAGTGATTGATTCAAACGGAGTGATGCATATCTTTTTTATCTATCACTTCTGAGTTACCCATCGCTAGTTATAAAGTCGTTCGTCTGATGCGTAGCCTCAATAATTAGTTTGTGGTCGGGGTCAAGACTGAAGGGTTTTACGTGAGATTTCAAAAAAAAACATTAAAAAAGAACTACTCATCTCCGCACGGGGGAAGTGATTAGGGGGGCTCGTTTTCTAATTAATGGACCATGTCTATGAGTATTTACTGTACAATACACAATTATGCAATAAACACTAACTTATGTGCACAAAAAATAAAATTCATGCGAAGGACAACTTGCTCCGTCGAATTGCCGCCAAAAAAGACCCAGCCCATAGACAAGGTCACCGTGAGATCAACAAAAAGCTGGTTGTCAATGTCAATGTTCTGTCATGGCAAATTACAGAACAGAAATGAAAGCTGCATTTTTCCGATTTCAACCATCGGTGATTTTTGGAGCTAAAATACTGGATAAATGATCAAATGTTTAGTTTCTATCGCCATAGGGAAATAAGTTCAATCGACTAATTGACTGCTTTATAATTCTGTTTTTAGATATTTTGTAGACAACCATCATTTCAAAATGGCAAGTGTGTCGTACCAAATTGCGAATCTTCTTGAGAAGGTAATGCCGGCGACTTGTATATTTCGTAAAGTATAGCGAGACGCATCGATGCATTATCATCTCTTTATTTCCAGATGACATCGAATGATAAAGATTTTAGATTCATGGCTACAAATGATCTCATGACTGAGCTACAAAAGGACAGCATAAAACTGGATGACGATTCTGAGAGGAAGGTTGTTAAGATGCTTCTCCGCTTATTGGAAGATAAAAATGGTGAAGTCCAGAACTTGGCTGTAAAATGGTAAAGTTCAAATTCCCAAAATTAAATCTTTGTAATTTTTAAAAGTTTTTGTAGATAATCATAAATAGTAAACAAAGAAGGGTAACAGACATATATTTTTGAGGTTATCAAAAACTAGGCTTGTCCTGGGGACAAGAGGCTCATTGCCTTTATTCAGACTTAGCTAGGTGATTGGTGAGTGAAACTCGTGACACTAAAGCACTCCCAACAAATTTGTATTGCGATCTGGCATGGTAATTCATCCAGTCTTCTGGCAATGTTATCTTTGATACATTCAATTTTAGGTGTAGGTTTTTATTTATAGTAGTGTATTTTTATATATAATTCTATAATTATTAAATTAATACATTCTGGAATGAAAAGTATTTTTAATAGTTTGTAAATAAATAAATATATCTTAATAATTTATTTTAAAATACAATTTTAAACATCTCTTAAGATTAAAAGTTAGTTTTATCTCTATTGCTAGCTTTAGTTGTTAAATATGTGAAATGTTAACGCAGGCTAGAAAAATGGATTACAATAAGTAATGTTGCTTACAATTTGTGAAGCCTAATAAAAAAGGTAATGTTTGATATTGTGAAAGAATTTATAAACTCTACCTCTAGATGTATAATCAAATGCCAAAATTATTGCTACCTTATGTAACATACATTCAATGTCTTATTAATTTATATCATAATACAGATCTTGCATGGTTTCACCCATGTAATTCCTAATCCTGGGAAATGATGAGAATTTTTGGATAAAATATTTCTCTAACTTAGTTCAGTATTTTTTAAGTTTCATTCAAGGTGGATTTTTGAGATGCAACAGCAAGGGCAGGTTATAGTTATAGGATAATGTTCCTAGGACTTATTCAGATGTTCTGAAATGTATCTAAATAAATATGTTAGATTTTGGAAAAATGTAAAATAAAATAAAAAAATGTTTTATTGCATTCTATCCTAGATTGTACATTTCCATTTAACCTATGAGTACTAGACATTACAGAAATTTTGCTGAAAACTTTTCCATACATTTTGTACAGAAAAATATATCATATCAATACGTCATTGAGATAAATCAACCTGAAATATTCTTTGTTGCCAAACAATGCTATTTCTTACTGCAATCAAAAGACTTTGAGGCCAATTGAAGTTTAAGTTAAAAAAATATAGTAAGTCACAAGACCGAGCTTACACCCAGGCATCTTATGCAGTGGGCATAAGATAAATTTTTCAGTTTTTGTTAAATACAGTATGTTTTTCTAGTACTCATATCTTAAATGGTCACATAGTATCTTTTGATTACTATATGAAATAGGATTGATTGACAACATTTTTTTTTGTATTATGGCATTTTTGTACACAGACTGTAAATTTATTCCAAAATCTGTGAATGCAGTTCAAAATATCGAAAAGTCCTAGGAACATTTTCCTGTAACTATAATGGTTAAGGTAAAAATATTGATAAATTTTCTTTTTTAACCATATTAATTTTTTGTGATGAGATTCTTTGAGGAAGACTCAGGAAATTAATCTTTAACTGACTTCATGTGACACAATTATATATTGATCTTTTAGCCTTGGCCCTCTTGTAAATAAAGTGAAGGAGTATCAAGTGGAGGGCATTGTGGAGACTCTTTGTGCCAACATGCTGTCAGATACAGAGCAACTGCGGGACATCAGCAGTATAGGACTAAAGACTGTTATATCTGAATTACCACTTGGTTCTAATACTTTAGCAGCAAATGTTTGTAAGAAAATTACTGGCAGATTAAGCAGTGCCATTGAAAAGGTAAGTCTGTTTTTACTACAATATTATAAACAAGATGAGATAATCATAGATTGTGCTTACAAATATTATTTACTTACAGCAAGAAGATGTTTCAGTACAGTTGGAGGCTTTAGACATTTTAGCAGATCTATTAAGTAGGTTTGGTGGATTGTTGATTTCATTTCATCCAATGTTGCTTAATTCTCTTCTGCCCCAGCTGGCATCACCTCGTCAGGTAAGTTGTAGATAGTTTATTTAACACGTTGAAGTGAACAACGTGATTACCCGTCTAATTCTGTAAAATATAATGTGACACAACGTGTATACACGTCAAGTTTATATTATTCACGCTGCGAACAACGTGACTCCACGTCTTTTCTTTTAGGCTGGACCTAATAGTTATGTCCTTCCGCCGTAATGTATCAAGTTTTTAAAATTCTACCGCCGTATTAGACGATTTTATGACTAAATCATGTATATTGTGACAACGGATATAGACGTCTCTTTCTTGTAAAAATTTTGTGTCACAACACAACTTATAGCCATATGGGATGCTCACTTCAACGTGTTAATAATGAAAAATTTGTTGAAATTTGTTCAATAAGTTGAAAGTTTATTAATTACATAAAACAAATTTACCAATTTTTATATGGAGTAATTATGTTCTGGGTTTATTTGTTTCAGGCTGTTCGCAAGCGTACTATTGTTGCATTGTCACATTTAGTTATGTCTTGTAATGCATCTCTATACAACAAACTTATTGATCATCTGTTAGAAGGTTTAAGCACATCTAAATCTTCAAGTGTGTGCCGAACACACATTCAGTGCATTGCATCAGTGTGGTAAGACATAAACCTATTTACATTTTCATCTATTGGAATTGCATTTAAAGTATTTTAAAAAGATAATGGAATCTTGAAATTGGAGTTCAATTATAGTTTTCTGAGGAGATTAACTCTACAAAGACTGACTTCTTAGAAACATTGTCATAGAATGTGATCTTAAGAAATTCTGATTGAAATAAATATAGTTCATTCATTATCTAAAGCGATTTTAAGATTATTAATAGGGTCTAATGATGTTGCAAGATTTTTTTTTCTGGTGCCATACTAAGTTTTTTAATTGGATTATAATTTTTTCAAGTTAATATTTTGTCTTCAGTCGTCAAGCTGGGCATAGATTTGGGGAGCAGTTGTGGCGCGTGGCCCCGCAGGTCCTGGAACATTCAAATGACACAGACGAGGAGCTGCGTGAACATTGTCTGCAGGCCCTGGAAGCCTTTGTGCTGAAATGTCCCAAGGAAGTGCAGCCGCACATTCCAACTGTAAGAATATCTTTATGATTAATTTTTATTTAATTTCTTGATATAGATACCAGGCCACTCAGAAATTTTTACGAAAAAAAGATTTTCTTTATGAAACGCTGGCGAGTGGTAATTCATTTTGAAAATTCGATTATTTAAAAGTAAAGATATATTTGTTCCAAATTTAAGTTTCCCTCAAATTTTTTTTACTAGCATTATGAACAATAATTGTTGGTCATAGAAAAATGGATACGCCTCAGATCATTTTGTATGTTTATTTGTGTTTTGTGCGAGTCGTCGTAAGACATATATAAAACTATCAATTTTTCTTTGTAATATGCGATTTCCAGTCACATTTCGTTCGTCAAACTTAAGTCATCGTTTTTAATTAAGCTACATGTTTTAAAATGAATTAATTTGGTTTTGGTCATGTTGATTTTCAAATTATTCCCTTGAAGCCAGAGGATTGCTGACTGCAATGCTTTATTTGCTTCAGACTCAAGGGTGGTAATATCGTCACTTACGATATATTGCAAGTTAGTAATGCAAGCTTTCTATAATTTTATATTTAAAAATTATAATACATTTCATATCATGTTAGTGAGGTGATTGTAACAAAGGAACATTTTAATAGTTCTACTTTCTTTTATGTTCTATTTACCAAAAATGACTGAAGTGTTTGAAGTTATTAAAATTGAAATATTTCGTTTTTAGATAATCGAGTTATGCCTTAAGATGATAACCTATGATCCTAACTACAACTATGAAGATGAAGAGGAAGGGGCTGGTGGTGAGGACGAGGAAATGGAGGATGAATCCTTCACTCCGGATGCTGAGCTGGAGTCGGATTCTGAAGAGTACTCGGATGATGATGATATGTCCTGGAAGGTTAGTTTTATTAGCATTTTTTGATAATTTGTCAATAGAACTTTGTTTGTCTCTGGTTCTTTAGGAACATACACAGGTAGTTTATGGTACTTTACATTTACACAATATTTATGGACCATGAAATAAAAAATTTCAAAAAATTACATGTTTAACATGTGTTTTAAACATTTAATTTTTAAAACAAATGTTTAAACAGGACCCACCTATCCATGTACACGATATATCCCAACATTATAACCCTAACATCTATGATTCATGATATTAAATTAATCTTATTGCACAGCGCTTTAGGTTAACATGTTTATTTTGCGATATCGCGCTATTTCTTAGCGACTATTGGTACTAACTAGTTGAATGGCAAACATGGTCCAGTAGACAGTGGCTCCAAGGCGGGTTATAGCGGTACTATGTTTTGCTTTATTTTCATGCAATGCATCTCGTATTAGTAGACAGCAAAAGTTTGTATGTAGGTATGAGTGAAATCTATGCGTGTGTTAACCCTTTCGCTGCGGGCTCACCGTACACTAAACCTGCCCTGTGACGTGCTCACAAAAAAATTTTTGCTCCCCAATACGGGTGGCTAGATAACACGTTTTAATTAAATTTCGGTTTGACACACGGATGACGAAATACGCCGTTTGAAAAAATCTGTCGTAATGTACGGTCGGTGAGATAAATCGTCCCAAAAATTATAGTGAATATCATCAAAATGAGGGTAGTGTTACCATATACAAATCTGTCAAGCGTGAGTAAGAATTTTTTATGCGGTTCCGTAATTTATAAACGACTAGCTGATGCCCGCGACTTCATACGCGTGGAAATTAGCACGCGTAGAGTTCATATTTATGGTCAATAGCTGGTGTCAACACACAATATCTTTGGAAGTTTAGCCTATGTGTGGCTCAATAAAAGTATACTGGAAGTGGACCGCAACAGTTGCACGCGCATTCCGAGGGCGACTCAAGGAGGATCCGCACGCATGCGCTAGTAAAATTGAGCCTTATTCTGATTTGTAAGCTAAAGGGTTTGGCCAAATACAGTATGGACGACTGCCTTGGCAATGTATACTGTATGTTGTAACTGCTATGTTGGGTAACTGCATTAAAAAAAAACCTAGGAACTTTTCAAATTGTTAAAAAAGTGAAAAAAAGAAATGAAAGACGCCTTCATATCAAGAACAAGGGGTAGGCTAAGTTTGCGGCTTCCCACTCGGCACGATTATTCCACATTTGTCATGAGAATCGTAACCCACTTTCTCATCATAATCGTAATAAATATCATTGGCTACCTGCAACCATGGTGGCCCATTTCATTAAAATTAAAGTTGTCTAGTTTTAAAAATGTGTAAGTACAAACAAGAATAGGACATGACCGGGTTGAAAAGCAGAAATTATATGCGCCTAGACCACGGAGGCAGTCTTTTATAACATTTTCCCACAGATTAAGGATCCATAAAATATTAAAAAAAAAAACAACAATGAGACTTTTAAGTGTGTATTTATTCATTAAGTCTAATTAATATATCTAAAAGTGAACCCTGCGAAACAGAAATAGCATTTTGGTGCCTTGCCCACCCCAAATACCAGAGTCCGTAGTAGAATAGCAAAAGGTCAGCAAGTAGGCGAGCACACACAAGTCCGTTAGTAAAGCAAGGGTTAGATTAAAAACTCCAATCAACACCGAAAGAATACCAAAACAAAACCGTATGAGTTTCACTCGTGGTTACGCTAAAGCGATCAATCGATCGATGGTACGACCGGTTGATGTATGTCATTCAAGTCAAACGATCGATAGATGGGGATGTTCCCATAGAATTAAAATACGAGTAAGTTATATATAACAAGAATGGGGCTGATCCGCGGGATCCCAACTTCTTGGTCAATGGAGGAAGTTGTATCAACAATCTCCACAAGCCAAGGTGATATAACAATTTTGAAGGCGCGTCGCTTAAACAGAAAATTGTCCATGGAGTCTGGTTCCATTTGGACCCCCACAGGTTCTGTAGTGATCACTTTCTCTGGACAATGCTTACCTGATAAAGTGTTTATATTTAACTCATCACTAACCGTTGATCCATACATTTTGCCTTCCATACAATGCTTAAACTGTTGTAGATTTGGCCATATGAAAGCCCAATGCCGATCCAGTGTTCGTTGCTTCAGATGTGCACAGTCTCACTCAGGTGACTCTTGTCCTGCATCCTCTGAAGTTTCGTGCCTGCAATGCTCAGGCCCTCATTTAGCAACTGACAAATCTTGCCCGGAACATTCCCGGCAAAAGAATATTAAAATCACCATGTCCCAAAAGAACATATCATTCAAGGAATCATCATCCCTCTTCCCTTCAGTTAAAAAATCGTACGCAGATGCTTCTAAAAGTTCTCCTTCACTGAATCTTTCTTACAAAAAAACAATATACAAACCATCAAAACCCAGTCCGTCTTTATCTCCAGGCTATGACGAAATTGCCCATACTGCTTTTATTGCTAACCCTCCATCTTCTAAATCTGGTAACGCCTTCCCCCCTACTTCTTCCTGCTCCCCTAATGACAATTTTTTAGAACTCCTGATTTCCCTAGTTTTGAACATTCTTTCAAAATTTGAAGACATCCCACTACCGTCCTCCGTTGCTAAAAAGTTATCCCCTATTGCTAATCTTCTTCTTAACAATGGCCAGACTCCTTTATAAATTATACTCTTCTGTGTTAAAAATATCTGTAAAAACTTATTTCATCCCCCTGTTTTTGTTTTGTTCAAGGTAATTCAATGCTCGAGATGTTAAATTAAATTTTTGGTACTATTAATTGGTACTAAATTTTTGTGTTAAAGTAATTAACAATTACTGAATGACTTGATTGATTTAAAACCAAAATTATAAATGCCTGAGAAATTTAATTGCGACCAAGATTTATGCGCAATATTTGTTTATGAACCGAAATTTTATTTAAGTCTACATTGCTGCATTGCATCTTGTTCTGCAACTGTCTTGCTAGATTAAACTGCACATTGATTAACTTAGCTCTATAAATAACACATACAAATAATTAGGACTAGATAGATTCCTTTTCATATATACAAAGGTGTGTTTGTCTAGAAAGCTTTCTGCAAGGGAACTAAATTGTTTGGCGAAACGTTTTATTAAATTTAAAAAGATTCAGATGCACGAGAGGAGGTCAAAAATTTCGCGCAATGGCGGAGAAGTGGGATTAACTAAAGTATAATTACTGTTTTTCTTTTTTAACATATTTTTCCTTCATCCTAAGTCATTTTTCAGATCCGTCCATAAAGCTTATTAATACCCTCTAAAAAATGTTTTGTCCTGCCCTGCCGAATAACGGTGAAATTGCTAACCAATAAACAATAAACCAATTAGCTTGCGTGTTTCCTTCTTATCCAACTAAATCAATGTCGTATTATTCGTAAAAATACTAATAATAAATATATAGAATAAATGCGAAATCTTTTTTGTATATGTGCTGCGTTTTGCAATCATTGAACAGTTCGCAAAGATTCCAGTACGTTTGCAATGATTTCAGTACCTTTGCAATGATACGCAAAATCCCATTATACTACGACACATATACTTATATATACATATACTTATATAAATGTATGTCGTATATATATGTATACTAATTATGAGTCGCTTAGTTAGTAACGTATATAATGGTCCTCGTTTCCCCTCCATTCAGCGAACTTTTTGATCTCTCGTAGGTATTTCCCATAAATGAAACTAAAAATAAGTGTCTTCGGTCGCCTCGGTTCTTTTCGCATAGTGACAGTCGGATTGTGATTAAGTTAAATCAGACGTTGGGGACAAGAGATTCATGCGTTATGAACTCGTGACCTATCTAACGCTATTTTATATACTTTAGGTAATCAAAGAGCGAAGACGCCTAATTAGGCCCTCAAATGCAGGCAGCTGTGAATTGTAAAAGCAAATGATGAATTGTTTAACCTGATGACACCGCCCCAAAAAGCAAATGCTGCTTGGTAATGGGAATATAATTAATTTTAATCTAAAAGAATGTTGTTTATCTATACTATACTATCTGTACTATTACACTGCAAGTTCTACTCAGCTGATCGCTACAAAATTATTAACCTCGTGTAGTACGTGTGTATACTAATACTTGAAATTGGCAGAAATAGTTATTGTGTAGTAACAACAGCTGATTGCCATAAAACTCAAAATAATAATAATAATACACAAAAAGAAACATGTTAAAAACTTTTTTCCTTATTACTTTTTTTAAAAAATAATGAATATTTATTAATTAATTACTCAATATTTAAATGATAATGGATAGTGTGAAATTTCTAATCATGCTCAAGGCAGTCGTTTAGCCAAACTATTTGTATAAAATTTGGGTAGTGGTGGTGCTTATCGGGTGACGGGTGAATCTGATGAGCTACGACCTTAATACCTACACGTCGAAGTAACGTTTGTCTAAGTTCCGTTTGAGTCGTAAGCTGGACAAGTAAATTTTAGATAATCTAAATTAAAATACATATTCTCAATCACAATCACATAATAAATTATAAATAGGTATATTTACTGCTGAACTTTAAAGACATCCATTTCTTCAAAGTTCTCGTTGACTACTGTTCTGACGTTGCAAATAAAAGGGCTATATTTTGAAATGATTTATTTAGAACGAATTAATTCGCTTACCGTTTATAGTCCTGATCTATCAACCCCTGATTATTCGCCTTCTGCATGTAACGTAAACAACGCTTTTTTATTTTTCATGCTAGCAATACCAACTAAAACATAAATATATTTGGTAGGTATGGCTTGGGCTGTCGGTACATGGTACGATGTGTCCGTCTGTAGAAGCTTTTACCGATTTCAAACCGCCGTATGTGGTGACAGATTTCTGTAAACGAGTTTTCTCGACCACCGTGTCTAAGAACACATTTTACAGAACGAGATAACTCGCCAACCGCAGCGAAAGGGTTAGGTTTTGGAGGTGACCCGTCTGAATTGAAAGGCTGTCAAAGCATCGCTTATAGTCTCTCCGCGTTAAGAAAACAGTGAATCATCGATGCAACTATAGATACTAGCCAATGAGAGTACCATATTAGAGAAAGGGTGCTAATTGAACAGACTTCGACAGCGTTATTCGCCTCTAAAAATCTACATTGCCTTCTAAATTACTTAGTCAGCCACAATTTGCGAGCGTCTGAACGATACAATCTTAGCCACAAAAAATGTGTTGTTGCATGATGTTTTGCTATAAAATTTTGAATTATCATCCAATTACGATTATGGCGCTTCGTCGGGTGCTGCGATAATTACAGTCTAACATTGACCTAACCCAAACTTAACTACTACGCTTTCTATAGCATATTTAGTAGGCGTTGCAAAAAAGACGAATTAGTTTCTTAGAGGCTATCTCATTTTCCCGTGGCTTAGTTATAAAATTTGAAGTTTGATCACGTGGTTAATAAAAAAATCTGTGACTTGACCTACAATTAACCCTTAGAAAAAGTTTTCTTACTGTCGGTGATGCTATTGGCTATAACCTTATGCTGAGAAGATACGTCACTGTATTCTTAACGCGAACGACCTATAGTTGTGGATAACTATAGCCGTACTTCGTGTGTTCGTAATTGCATGGTCATCAAATAATGTTTTTGACATTTTGTTTTGATTGTTTTTCTTGGCCCAAGTCATTCACTGTTTTTAATTATTTGATTACCTTTTGTTTTTACTTGCAATGATGTAAGGAGTTATTGTATTGTATTAATTAGGTGATTAATTTCTTTAATATTTACCTAATAAAATGGAAAAATACACCTGTGTCAGCAAAATGTGTTTAAATAAATTACAATCTGCCGCATTCTCGGCGATATCTCTTGAGGATAAGGTTAAATTGATTGTGAATAAGGGAAGGTATGTCAGATTTAACTCTTTAATCCGGTTCGGATTTAACTCATAAAAAGATAACGCTACTGGTTTTTTTCTCAAAAAGTTTTATCAACAGGTTGTTTATACCTAAAAAAATTATATAATTTTTTGCTTTCCGTGAATTTTGTTTTCAAACCAAGTTTTAAAAAAGCTTGGAATTTTAACTGGTATACCGATTTCATTTTAGATTTTTATTGAAGATTGAATCGATCTAGCGCTTTTCGTGACATTGCGCAGAACTATCCGAAAAAAGTTAGGCGCGTCGATTTGATTTACAAATATTAACTTGTGGAAAGCAGCCATTTGGTAATAATTTACGTATATTAGGTTTTTCATTTTGAATTTTAATTAATTTGCGTAAAGAACACAAACTTAAAATCTCACAGATATCATTTAAGTTTGTACCGATCACTCACTTATTTACATATTCATGATAAAGCATCACGCGAAACCAATGACATCATGCGGTAGGTAAGAGTCAGTGTATCAGGTAGTCAGGTATGTACATCGAATTAATTTAAATTGCTAAGATTTTTTGTCGTGCATATCCTAGCTGAAATGTTCATCCCCTTGTAAATTACCATGGTGTAAATCCATATTATCTTTGTTTATCATACTTAATTTTGGAAAGTTTTATAAACTTCGTATTTGTTTAGGTGAGGCGGGCAGCGGCGAAATGCTTGGAATCGGTGATTGCGACTCGTCACGAATTGCTGTCGGAAATGTACCAGACTGTGTCACCGGCTCTTATTGCGAGATTCAAAGGTAATTTATTATTTATTTAGGTGATTTGTATGTTTCCATGCATAGGGGATGCTTGGCGAAACGGCTGAACGGACTTGGCTGATGAAAATCTACCAGGAAAATTAAGTATTTGGAAAATATTTTTTTATGAAAATCTGAAAAGAAAATAGTGGCCTACCGTTCCGTTTATGTTTATCGATTTCCATTTGCAATTAAATAGACAAAAATAACATTAAATATTTCTTACTTCTGATTTTACTCGAGTTTTTAGATTTCTGTTCTATTATTCACTTTGCACACTTGTGCTAACAAATGTTAAATCGGAACACAACTTAACGCTTTAGGGTGTTACCACACCAATCGATCGATGGTAGAATGGAATAGTTGACGTCGATCAATAGTTTGTACTAGACCAATCGATCGATGGTCGATCGATGCCATCGAACGATGGTAGAATGGAACAGTCGACGTCAATAGATAGTTTATTATTAACGTAACACCCTTTCGTATGACTAGCTTCCTGTAGGTATAGCGTAAACATTCTTCGCTATGTCTTTTCAAATTAAAAAATATTTTATTTTCCTGTATTTATTAAAAAATATTTTATATTACCTATTTACATGTTAGTTTACAAGAGACACGCTGAATGAACGTCAAGCAAACACGAACAATTATGTACTTCGGCTTTTTATAGGAATTGTAGGTACGAATTGTAGGACGAGAGGAAAAGAAGCCGGCGAAATATATTGTAATTTTTATTGTTTAGCCTAGATCTAAAAATAACGGTTGCCAAAATATAATAAAAGGTATAGTAAAAAAACTAATTGTAATAGAATGTCATAAGGTGAATCAAATCTATGTCATCGTTATTGAAGAAATAATAAGTAATTGTGAAACACAATACAAATTAATATAAATTATATATGTCACATTTCAATCACATGCTCATTTTATAATACATCCGTAACAATTCAATGCCACATAGGTATAAAGCTCCCAGTCCAATTGAATAAAAAACGTGATGATAGCATAACACAAGTGATTCTACCATTAGTGCACGTATTCATGCCACGACGATGGCAGCTGCGTGAAAGGGACGCTACGCCTTAGTTGTATGCCCCTCTCTGGACCGTAGTATTAAATTTAATAGAAAGTAGACTTTATGCGCTTCCCTTTAGATTTAAAATAATTATTATGTTAAAATAAAATCGAGGTAACTTTGAGTTACCTGTAAGAGTTTAAAACTTCCTTGTAATGTCTATATCCAAGATACAGGCTGTCAACCATGTTTAATACATGTTTTAACACATTTCCGTATTACAATCCCTACGAAAATGCAAACTTGCAGAAAAGTAAGATATAAAGTTATCAGCATAACTCTTGTAACTGCAACAGAAGAAGATAAATCGACAATCTAAATCTTTCGTAACGATTATTATGCACAGAATTACCTAAGTTTGTTCAACAAAACCAGCGCATCACATACGAAGAGATTCAGCACAATCTGCAGATTGGATCGGGAAGTGTTCATGGTTTTGTATAAGGCGCGAAACAACTCGCGCTGGGCACCGCACAACCTCACCGATGCTCAGAAGCAGGCGTGCGCGGAAATGTGCCATGATGTGATTGATAAATCAAAGCAGGCCCCGCTGTGTACGTGTGCGTGTGCTACGACATCGTAACAGATGACGAATCTTGGATTTATCAATATGATCCAGAAACACAGCGCACGTCAACAGTATGGCTGTTTCAAAACGAATCAACGCCTACAAAAGTGAAACCATCGAGAAGCGCTGGAAAAATTTTGATGGCCAGATTTTTCTCCTTAACGTTGTATTTAGTATCAATTCCATTAAGAAACCAAAGTAGCATCAATGCAGAGTGGTACACTACCAAATGCTTGCCAGAAGTTTTTGCTGCTTCGAGCAACAAGCGACTGAGCACGGGACTTCGAAGGCTTTTGCTCCACCATGAAAACGCGCGCGCGCATTTCACGACCAAGACGAAGGAATTCCTAAACACCATATCGGTAAATCTTTTGGGTCATCTGCCTTACAGCCTTGATATGGCACCTTGTGACTTCTTCTTGTTCCTTGAATTTAAAAAGCAGTTCACTGGATAAAGTTTAATGCGCCAGAAGATGCGCTCACTGCGTTCGAGAAGGCCGTTGAGGAAGTACCTGTTGCAGTTTGGAAAATATGCTTTGAGAATTGGTTCAGACGAATGAAACTTTGTATAGACGCTGCTGGAGAGTCCTTTGGAAGGTTGTAATAAACAAATATAAGCCATGGAACATTTTTACTTTTTTTCGCACGTCTTTCTGAGTGTTCCACGTACTAAATGAACACAAAACTACTTTGTAATTAACCAAAACCAATTATAGTTCCAGTTTCCTTAACTTATATCTTAAACATAGTTAAACTGCTATTTACCAGCATTTATTAACGAGATCCCCTATTTGTGCCTTTTAATCTTCTTAACTGCAGAAGTCTCAATATGCTATGAAAAAGCATAGGTTTACTATTCCTACTACTATGTCGCTTTCAACTGTTTGTGCCTAGGCAATTATATTATTTTTTCAAAAAACTCAACTTTCATTTATTTTCCAGAACGCGAAGAAAACGTGAAATGCGACATTTTAAGCGCATACACCGCATTACTGCGCGCCACGCGACCGCTGCCTGCTCTGCAAATGGCCGCGCCCGCTGATAACTCGCCGCAGGGCCTTTTGTTGCAACGAGTAAGTTTGGTTTTTTTAATAGTTTTTATTAAGTGTAGTGAGTAGTAGCCCTGTATACGCCGGAAGTCCCAGCTTCGACCTCTGGTCGGGTCTTGGTTGTATGTATTAAGATGTGCATGTTTATTCTGGGTTCCCCCCAGTTCGCTGTATGGTCATCCATAACACGAGCTTTGCTTACTTAAGTGGTGGGTTTATTTAAATTATGATAATAAAATGAAAAATTTATTACATTTGACATCGGCAATTAAAATTGCGCAATAAAATAAATTATATAAAATATAAACGGCTTATCCCTATTCAGTTATCTTATTTATGACTTCTCAGGGTATAATACAGTAAATGAATCATTTTTACAATAATAGAGAACATTATATTAAGTAACGTTCTATTGTACTTATTTGAATATATCGAAAATAATCATTTTACTCATAGGAGAATCAGTACTGGAAAAAGCTTGCATCCTCTCAAACTTCAAACTTATAAAATATATACATTAAATGATAACTAATACACTCGGCGTCAAAAATATCGCCCCTCCACGAAAAATAGTTTCAACCGACTTTAAATGCTATTTGACCAAAGGCAAGGGTATGAGTGAGAGGTATCAATTGAAAGGGGTAATAAAGCCTATTTTTTTGAAAAACTAAAAAAATAGACTTTTTATTGGGCCAAAAAGTTAAAGAACAAACATGATGGTCAGTTGAAAGATGTTTATTGAAACTTAACATCGAAACAATAAATGAATACTAAAAATTCACAAAAAGTGCTTGAAATTAACTTAGAACCTAGTGTTACCACCTCTTCTTGTCTTGTGGAGGTCTTGTAGAGTGGTTGGGGGGGCATCTCGTGACCGAACCCGTCGCTTCAGCTCGTCCCAAAGGTGTTCAATCGGGTTTAAGTCAGGACTCCTGGCTGGCCACGGCAAAACAGGGTCTCAACTTCCTCCAGATAATCTCGAACAATCAATGCAGTGTGGGAGCGAGCGTTGTCGTGCATTAACATGAATCCAGGGCCATCAAAGGGTAGTATGGCTTTAAAAGAATTAATGCAAATTTATAATTTAACAATACACATTAAAGAGCCGACCAGACGAAATACGTGCATTGATAACATAATTAGCAATATTAAAGAGGCTAAGGAAGAAGTGATAAATTTAGAATTGTCGGATCATAACACAGCTCAACTTTTACACATACCTCAAGAAATAAAAAGAACTAAACCACTGACTTGTTATAAACATATAAGGGACATATCTATTGAAAATTTAATGAAATTTAAGGAATGTATATCTGCCTTATCATTTTCGGACATTTATAAACAATCTGACATTAATACAACTATTACATTATTTTATGACATTATTGATATATTTTATAAACTTTGCTTTCCATTGAAACGTATAAAGATAACGGATAAGTATAAAAAACTCAAATGGATAACTACAGGATTAAAAAAATGTTGCAGAATAAGACGATATTTGAGGTATCATTTCTACAGAAATAGGTCTAAACCTAGTAAACATCACTATGAGGCATATTCAAAAATATTACGTCAATGTATGTATAGAGCACAAAAAATTCACAATGCTAAACTAATGTATCATTCAAGTAACAAGGGTAAAACTTCCTGGAATTTAATAAATGAGAAATGCGTCGATTTCTGTGAAGATCACATACAAGAAATTAAGAAAGATGGCAAGGTTTTTAAAGACCCTAAAGAAATAGCTGAAGAATATAACCATTATTTAACGAACCGTAATATAAACAACTGTATTAACACAAATAAGATAAATATAGAAAAGTCTATGTTCTTAGAACCGATCACTATAAATGAAGTAATCACTCTTATTAACTCTCTAAAAAATACAAATACTGTTGGATATGACGATATCAACACTAAGGCAATAAAGTTTTGCAAGTCTGAATTAGCAGCGCCTTTAGCTTTTTTAATAAACCTTTCATTCTCTGAAGGTAAGTTTCCAGAAGCTTTAAAAAAATCTATAGTCAAGCCTATATATAAAAAGGGTGACAAAAAAAACTTTTGCAATTACCGCCCTTTAACTTTCATTACAATCTTTGCAAAACTATTTGAAAAAGCAATGAAAATGAGACTGTCAAGTTTTATAACTAAATTTGACATAATTTGTAATGAGCAATCAGGATTCCAAAAGAATAAATCCACAAGTACTGCTGTATTTCAATTGGTTACGGATATTACAAGAAATTTAAATTCAAAAAGGGAAACAACAGTTATATTTTTTGACATGACTAGGGCTTTCGATTTTGTTTCTCATAAGCTTTTACTACAAAAATTAGAAAATTATGGTATTCGAGGTTCAGTATTGAATTGGTTTCGAACATATCTAAGTAATAGACTACAATCTGTGGAAACTCAATATATAAATGATAATGCAGAAATTTTAACACATAGATCAACTTTTAGAGAAATTGCGACTGGGGTGCCGCAAGGAAGTATCCTTGGACCCCTTTTATTTCTTCTTTATATCAATGATCTACCAAAATTGACTAATCATAAATATTTTTTATTCGCGGATGACATTTCTGTAATTGTGACCAAAAATACTAACAATAATGAAGAATATGAACATGAAATTAATAATACAATTGAAGAAATAATTAAATGGCTATCAAATAATAATCTGACTGTCAATTTGACGAAAACAAACTTCATTAGATTTAATACCACAAAATTTTTAAAAAATATTGACATTACATATAACGATGAAAAAATTAATGAAGTTGACTGTACTAAATTTCTTGGAGTATACCTTGACAAAAATTTAAATTGGAAGAAGCACATAGAACACGTTTGCAATAAGATGAATAGTTACGTATACGTATTAAGCAGACTCAGAAAAACCTGCTCTTTAACAACAATACTTTGTGCTTACCATGGGTACGTAACATCGACCTTAAAATATGGGTTATTAATTTGGGGAAATTCTACCGATATTAAAAAATGTTTTAGGGCTCAAAAAAGATGTATAAGAACAATACTTGGAAAGGAGCCTTATGAGCCATGCCAACCATTATTTAAATCTTTAAAATTATTGACGATGCCTTGCATGTACATCTTGGAGGCTGCCAATTTTGTAAAAACTAATCCTCAATTCTTTGTACAAGCTGGCAGTATAGGTAGACCAACTCGCCATGCACAGAGGTTGGTTTATAATGATATGCCACGTTTAGAAATATATAATAGGCAATGCTATGCGATGTGCATAAGGATATACAATGCGTTGCCCAAAGAGATACAATGTCTACAGAAAAGTAAATTTAAACAAGATCTATCAAAATGGTTGAAAGAGAAGTGTTTTTACTCTGTTAATGACTTTCTTAAATATAAAAAATAGATAAATTTGTGTAATGGTGGTAGAAAATTTAGTAATTAAATATTGTAATAAATATTGCATGCTGTTGAATAGTAATAATATGTAGAACTTTTTTTTTATGTATAACACCATATTGTACACCATATTATGTTGCAATAAATGATTTGTTTTGATTTGATTTGAACGTATCCCGCATATGGGATATATGTTCTTACAGGATCCGGCCTTCCGGTCTTCTGTACACTCTTGCACGTCCGTCGTTGCAATAAAGACAGACTCTAGTCACATCGGATTAAGAACCCGCGTCCATTGCTCAAACGTCCAATCGACGTGGTCACGGGCAAATTGCAAGCGATCTCTGCGATGATGTGCGGTCAACATGGGGACCAGAGCAGGCCTACGAGCCACGATATTCTTTGCCCGTAGTCTTCTTCTAATCGTAGAGACGCTAACTGCTGTGGTCCGAGCTTCCCTGAGGCGTTGTTGTACCTGAACTGCATTGGAGAAGCGATTGCGTAGAGAAGACGTCACAATGAAGTGATCATCTCATCTCTGTGCAGCGTCGCCGACCAGCTCCACGTCTCCTGATGTAGCCCCTAGTCTCCTAGACCCGCTGAAATACTGCTAGAAACGGCTTAAATTCAGTTGCCGAGCGACATCACACTGTCGAACTCCTGCTTGCAGTAGTGCGTAATTCAATTTTAGTTTTTTAGTAATTCAATCAATGAACTACCTATGAGATGTCAAAAGTGCATAGATAGCAATGGCAATATTTAAAAAAAAATTGACTTTATATTCCTCCCTTACAAATTTCATATGTAATGACCTAATAGTATCAATTATAAGCTTAAACTCATTATTTCGATCTATAACTTTTCCAGCTTCGCAATTTTGTATTATTTTATATAATAATTATTTACTCTAATTATAGCTATAAAAACATGATAAATTTAATGTAAACTTAGCAAAGTGGAAAATTTGGGATGTTTCATATTAAAAATAATGGGTTTGAGCCAAAATAAATGTACATTTCTCACATGGCTCTTGTGAAAAACATTTCTCACAAAAATCAAAAATGTTTCTCACATTTCTCACAAAGATGTGTTCACACAGGTAACTTTTTACTGGTGTACAAATAGGTACCTATGACATTCATAATTCAGATGTACAGGAATTAACAAAAGATTCAAAATAGATTTTTTTTTGACTGGAATTGTCATAGGCTATAAAGTTAATTATGACAATCAAATGGCTGATTTTTCGCCAAAATGTTATGTCATAATTATTTTTTTAATCTAAAATTTGAATTGGGTTATCATTTAACAAGTATTTAAAAATATGTTTTAGGTTTCTTATACGTCATTTTTGTATGCATATATTATTTTTTAACGACTATTTCGGATCTATGACAGTTTGAAGTAGGTTCGCAGCAAGTACGGAGCGCTCTTTGTCGTAACTGTAACAAATACTTTTTTAAAAACCACATTGAAATCGGTTCAGCCTAAACGCGAGATAATCACAGCCAAACATACATACATACATACAGAATAAACTGAGAATCTCCTTTTTTTGAAGTACGTTAAAAATATATCAAATACCGGGCATTTTTGTGTCTGACACACACAAGGACGTAAATACTAGTAAGTATAGGTATTATAAAAGTATACTTAAGAATAGTACTTTACTTACTTTCTTATAGTATAGTACTATACTTACTTTCTTATAGTATAGTATACTTTACTTACTTTCTTATAGTATAGTACTTTACTTACTTTCTTATAGTATAGTACTTTACTTACTTTCTTATAGTATAGTACTTTACTTACTTTCTTATAGTATAGTATACTTTAAGAAACGGTCATGTGAGCAATATGAGACCAGTATGAACGATCCTTAGTTTTACATTTTTGTTCGACCGTTTCTCACAGGTATACCAATATGCAACTTTTAAAGCACTTTATTTGATTAATATCTTAAAAATCGGATACTACTAAAGCGTGACACTGTTATATCGGGATCAATTTACTATCAAAATTATTTGCACTAGTAATAAACAAAAATATTACTTACTTTTCTTGATATTAACTGCGTTTCTCACAGGATTTTTTCAGAAAAAATATGGACGGCCAAAATAAAAACACCAACACATCAAGACACAGAAGGAGACTGCAACTTTTTCTTTTTATAAATGATGTTTATGTGTAATGCTTTAAAAATGTAGTGAGGTGACAGTTTCTATAATTCTACGGGTGTAAATAGCGTTTCTCACAAATTGTTTCTCACAGGGCGAAATCTAGGATGCTCTCATTAACAATTTTAATTTTAATTATTTGATAAGCTAAGCTATAAAATATCAATCAAAGAGAAGACCAGGTACTACACGGACCTTCGATAAAATTCTAATTCTAAACTTCCTAAGAAACTTTGGAAATTTTGAGCTATTATCGTAACGAGGTAGTGAAATGGACATGTTTCATTTGTATGGCCAAAAAAAAAAAATATTACTATGTAAAAAAAACTATGATTGTTGGTGTAAATATGACATCTAATTTTTAAAATACATGGTCCAGTGTTATTAAAAAAAAATTGAAACATGTTTAATATAATAATCGATACTTCTTAAAGATTCAATAATCGACTCAATAATTTAAATGTTAAGTGGAGAACCTAGTGGACACAGTGTTCCTTTTCATTGGTTGAACTGTCATGTCAATGTTCTCAATAAATACCTCTCAAGTAACTATAGAAAGAATGATGAACATCCCCATACATGCTCTTACCTGTCAGTAATTTTTTTAAACTGAATGTATGAAGTTGAACATGAAATTAGTAATGGACTATCTTTTAAGCAAAGGTTTAAACATTGTTTAGTTACACAATATGAAAATTATCTCAATTAAGAATGTAACTGTGCATATATAAAATAACATTTACTTGTCAGTATTCTTTAATATTTAAGCAACATTCTTACCTAAAGACTCAGTAATTGTTATTTTCTACTCAAAAAAAAAAGAAGTTTAACGTTCGCAAATTGGGTGTTGGCATGTAATTGATATCTTAACCATCGAGAGATCGAAAAAGGCTTTTTTGCCACTTTCGTTATCAATTATACTGATTTATTGACTATAAACTCACAGTTAATGTCCACTTTGCAGGTACCGAGCGTAGTCCGCGGCGCTCTCCGCGTAATACGCGGCCGTAGCTTACGCGCCCGCGGCTGTGCTTTGTCTCTCCTCAAGGAGCTGCTGAACGCGGCGCCGGGCTGCCTCGCCGAGCACGCCGCCAAGGTCATCCGCGCGCTCAGTCCACCGCTCACGTGAGTGCATGTTCACTGTGAAAATGTGACTGCGGTTATGTACAGTGCTGTCACTGCGTAATATAATAATATGTCACAAGATAAACATACTAATGGCCATACCATTAGTATGTCCAAAGAAAGCAAGTTGCGTTATGGATGACCATACAGTGAGGTGAGACTCAGAATTAACAAAATATATATAGCTGCGCGATGTGAGTATTATTTTATTAGTATGATATACAAACTGCCAACTTAGAATTCTACGAGAAAGCGCTCTCAATTCACTAGCGTGGCCTTCGTAAAATATAATATCTGTTTATATAGTGCGGTCAAAATATACATAATGCAAATTAAATATATATAAAAACTTTGGGATTTTAATTGAAATCACACGTTTAAAACACAATTTATTAAGTGAGTATAAAAGAATTGAAGTAAATACAATAATTTTAAATAAAGAATAATGGCAAAGTCTCATACATAAAATTAGTTGAGAATAAATGGCGGCTTCTATACTTCAAAAATATCTTAAAATGTTAAGTGTGGGTCCCTGAGTAACTATATCGAAACAATTAATCTTGGGAGGGTTTAAAAAATATATATTTTGATTTGAACTTTTTTACGTCATAACTTATGTCACTTGGAAAAAGTGCGTCCTATGATTGTTAGCCACATTCTCAACATAATTTACCTACGTAATTAAGCTCAGTAATCTAAAAAATAAAGAAATACAAAAATAAGTACAATACTCACATTGACAATAATTCTAGGTAGGTTAATGTTCACCAGTAACTTACCAGCTACTTGGTTGTAAGAACATATATGGAAATAAACAGTGAATTTTGACTTTTTTCTTATATAGAATAAGATAAGTGAGAGTCGTGCAATGGTTTGCTTTGTTATAAGGTAGATAGGTACATAGTATGAGTGGGTGTCCCCGTCTACAGAGTGAACTAGTGACTCTTGGATCGACTGTTAGGGCAGGATAGCGGCGCAACGTGTAAACGCAAGTGTTGCAATTAACACGTAGGATTCGCGTTAATCTGCTACGATCCTCTATTGTCGTTCAAAACGCACTTCAACGATCCAAAATGCAAGATACAGTTACGTAGGACAAGGTTCAGAATCCTTTAGGCACGCACAAGTCACATTTAAAACGAATCGAATATCAGTCCTAGTCAAATAGAAATAAGCAATTACCAAAAACAATAATGAAAACAACACATACAACCGACACGAATGGCGCAGAAGCATTAGTCACTGGACTGATCGCTGACAGCAGCATGTCAGCTTCGTTGACAGTGACATTTCATTTGTAAGTGTTGTCATAGTAAGATGGTGGCATTGAGATACATATTATTACTATTATAGCCAATTGATATTCTCAAAAACCTATGCATCTAGGCTTTTATTAAAAAATATTTTTATTTGAAAGATCATAAAAAAACAAGTAACTTCTATTTATGTAAAAGACATTTCTAAACGCTAAAATTTTTGTCAACTATTATTCTGCCATAATTATTTTGTCACAAGTTTATGATAAAATTTATAGTTTGAATAACTTTTTGAGCACATATGGAATCAATAGAGGCTGTATGGTATTTTATATGTAATAATATCCCAATGGTTAGTATGTACCAACATTCAGCTATAGGCAAATTAATCCAAACTGAGAAGTCTGCTTTGACAGGACTAATATTAACAAAAAAGTCTCATTTATTTCGACAAATATAAATTTAAAACATAGACATGATATAATACATTAAATATTTGACAGGTTTGAAGTTATTAACAGAAACTATTCATAACACTTCCGTCGGTTCTATCATGATATGAATTTAACATTGGAATATTACAGGAAATATTGTTATTTAAGATACCGCCAAGAATGCAACATAAAAATAAAATGTGGGCAAAAATTAAATATTTGACGAAACGATTACCGCTTGTTTAACCACGATACTTTGTTTCTTTTTTGATCCAACAATAAAACCTCTTATTCCAGAGACAAAAGCACAGCTTCATCAATGAAGATAGAAACCCTCGTGTTCATCGTGTGCCTGCTGCGGGGACATCCACCAAGCACGATGAAGCCACACGTTTCTGCCCTAATGCCATCAGTACTGGCATGTGTACAAGACCCATTCTATAAGGTCACTGCTGAAGCTTTGAGGGTTCTCCAGACGTTGGTCAAAGTTATGCGCCCTCTTGGTAAGTGGATTAAGGTTTTGATCAATGATTATTATATAGGTACAAAATGCAACAGATATGTTGTTAGCGGGAAATGAAGACTTAAAAACGACCCAATGAGACGTTTTGTCTTTAGTCCGCATTAAAACGGGTGACGAGTAAGACGCTGTTTAAAAAAATAACTATCATAAAATGGCCATCATGTGTCTTTAAAATGTGCACCTATTATAATTTTAAAGTTCACAAAATACAAGTGATCTCATATCACATATAAGAAAACAAAATATTTCGTTTTACTAACTTATTTTAGTTATTTTCCAATTTTTTTATTGTGGTATGATTTGTAAGGTTACAAAAAAAAGAAGAGAGATCTATTTAATTTGACGCGAGTACGATAAAGACGGGTACAAGTCTACGTCAAAAATGCCTTGATTCGTTTCCTGAGTGACGTTCCTTTACATAGGCGCGTTAGGGAGAACCTTCCTCTGTTTTTCTTACTAAATCCTTTTTACATTATTGTGAAATGTATGTGAAATGTAAGACGAATGAAATTTGTGTAAATATATGCTGTCACACTTTTTTTCGATGAAATTGTTAGCCATATCTGTTGTATAATTGGTATGTAATATCAGAGACTAGTAAATAACTATAGACTGACCATCTCCATACAAAAAATCGTGACTCGGAAAAGGCTCAAAATCTAAGCTATTACTAGATGTCACTCTCAAATAGATTGGACCAACCTTGACGTCTTTAATTTTTATATGAATTATTGACAAGAAACGTAATGCAAAATATTTGTATTAATACGGACTAAAACTGCTAGATGGTGTTGTCAAATAACCTGAAACCTTAGCAAGTAGGATTTATTGCTTTCCTGAAATTGGAAAATGTCCTCATTTTATATTATTGATTTTGATAATTTTACTCAATAAGAATAGGTAGATAGTAATTTATTCTTACTTTATAGATGATGAAATAACAACTACAAAAGACCATAAACATACTGGTATAAGTTTATTTTGTTCAGAGACGCCTGGGTACTACCATCCTCCTAATTTTAGTTGCCATAATAACCTATTTTTAAAAGCTTTTTTTTCACAGTTGTAATAAACGCACATGTTATACGATATATGTATCAGCCAAAACGTAAGCTTAATCAAGGTCCATAAAATTTGCAAGTCACAGTAGACGAGCAGAAATATTGTGAATTCAAAGAAATGCAGGGTAAAGTTCCAAAACAAACACACACCCATAGCAACAACAACAAACGACAAAGAATTCAAATTTTCAAACAAATAAAATGTTGTCATAAAAAGAACAAAAAAAGTTGATGGTTGAACATTTTTTTAATAAGTGTCTAAAAACAATATTTACAAAACATTTCAAGATTTTTATACATCTAGCAAGAAAATATTTTTTTAACTAAGTACTGCAAAATAGTTATGAGTTATATGCATTATAAATAAAAATTATGCACTTATTAAGACATAATTTTTATCGATATCAAGAAATAAAGTAAAATATAAAAGACCCATTAATTAAATGCACTGAGATTCGTTTTATTATGTTAAGGCAGATAAGAACAAACTGTGTAGATGAATGCTATATTTTTGTGGGAAAAATTATATACTGGCAATACAAAGTTAAAGTTTTCTGTTACAGAATTATAAGAGCGGCAACATAGCATCAAATAATATAATGCACTAGCTGGCAACGTCTGTTGTCGCCTGATACCTACTGATAGTACTTGCAATGAAATATCTAATGATTTTGTATTAAGTTTTTTTACGTATTATTTTGACTAAATTAAAATAAATAATTGTAAATCTAATACAACTAACGCCATCTCTCTATCTTAAAAACAACTATTTTTCAAATCACAAAATTTTGTTAGACATCGTTAGTCTATAGTTATTTACTAGTCTCTGGTAATAGCATTAATGAACTATAAAAAATATAAACAAGCTTTTTCTACTAACCTCCATTGTTTAATTTATTTTCTTGTTATTTCCTCCTAAACTTGTTGTCCCTCATTCTTATGAAGATATAAATATTATTTAAAAAAAAATTGTATAAGTACTTTTGGTACAAATACTTCAAAGCTTTTTAACGATGATATTAAATTTCTACACTAGTTTTATTGCTGCCTTTATTATAAATACATTGTCGCTTACAGAAAACGGACCATTAGAAATCGAGACTCCCTCAGAAGAACTACAAGCGTTTGTGCCAGCGATGTACGAATGTACTCTAGTGAGACTGCGAGCTACCGATATGGATCAAGAAGTGAAAGAGCGAGCGATCGCGGCTTGCGGGCAACTGATCTGCCATTTTGGAGATTATTTACAGGTGTGTAGGGTTTAAATCATAGATATTATATATCGGAAGTGTAGAAACGTTACCGGTCTCTTGTTTTGTGTGAACGAAAAAGTAAGGGGCGCTACCCACATGTTCGGGCCGGTACATTCGGTTCGGCAGTATTTGTTCATCGACAAGGCCGACTCCGAGCAATTAAAGCATATATTCGGCTAGTGCCAATCGGGTTGTCCATTCAGGACATATGCTGGTCGGTACATTCGGATCATCTCGCTAAAACTCGAACAGCATTTTTGTCGAACACACTTTCAACTTTACCGCCCGGCAGTACCAATTAATGCTGGCCTGAATATGTGGGTAGCGCACTTTAGGTAATTCCCGTAGTCCTAGCTTTTAACTGTTTAAAATCACCTACAAAGATGCAGTTTTGTGTGTTCCGTAAGCTAATAAATTATACCGCAACCACCAAGGAACGGAAAGATATTTCAGCTTACCCCTAAGTTCGACATTTAATTTTATTTAAGTTTAATTTGTGATTTTAGAAATGCATGAAAATTTTTTTTTGTTCGATCGAAAATCCGAGGAAGTAATTAATTTTTTCATGATTATAAATATTGTAAAATAGGTATTTTACAATTTAAAACAAGAAAGCGTCTAGACACCATGCTAGACCGAGATCTGTATTATGGAACCTAGCCATTCTTTAGGCATTTTTTATTCAACTTGTGTCAAATGTTTTGAAGACTTACACTATATAACACATAATCCATGAGAATAATAAGTGTAAAATAGGCAGGTACATACTTACTATTTTTTGAAGAGGAACAAAAGTTAAATTGAATGAATGAAGATAAATTGATTTCTTTAGATTGATATAAATATTGAATTAATATAAAATGTTAGATGTGTGGTTTAATTGACTTTTGTTTTCAGAGTGCGATGTTAAACAAATTATTAAAAGTAACTACGCCGCTTAAATGTCCTTTGTATATTTAAGCGGCGTAGTTACAGAAGTAACGGTGTTTCTTAGCATAATGCTGTAAATTGTATCTTACAAGACAATACTACCTTAAAACTCCATCCTAAAACTTCATATTTATTACAGACTGAACTGCCAGTATGCCTGCCGATATTTTTAGAACGTCTGCGCAATGAAATCACCCGTCTTACAACAGTAAAAGCGCTGACTAAAGTCGCTTCTTCACCCTTGAGGATCGATTTGAGACCTATTTTGGTAAGTTTACTGATATAGTCAAAATTACAAAGAATATTACAATAAAATATGTAAGAAAACCCTTTTGGTTACCTACCTACCCTAATTCGTTATCTGAAGTAGCATTTATTGGTTTGATAATTAACTTACTAAATAAACTTATGATACTATTATGTAACCAAACATAGTCTTTAATAATAATTTTTATTACAGTCTGATGCCGTACCAATTCTGGGTTCGTTCCTTCGCAAGAACCAACGAGCCTTGAAACTATCAACTCTTGTGCTTTTGGACACACTCGTGCAGAACTACAGTGACGACATTAGTATAGAATTGTTGAGTAAGGTAAGTAAAGTCATGTCATTTTGATTGTCATTGTCAATGTTTTCTTGGAGTTCAAAAGCTAATAGATGTAATCAAAATAAAAAGTAGTGTAGAAATGGTAGCAAAGTGCTATTTATTGATAATTTTTTTTTGTAAATGTAAATTGATCTTTCAGATTATACTTATACTTTACTATTTCCATTTCTTTATTTTCTCGATGACAGTTCTAATTTGATATAATGTAGTGTTGTGACCAAATAAGTAAAGATATCGATCGCATATATTTATTATATTTTGAACAGAGACAAATACAACAAAAACATTCAAATATATTTTTCAATGTGGGAACACTCAATGGCCCACCGCGATTTTGTGTTTGTTTTAATCTGTCACTCGCAACAAGACGGTCGTGCTAGTCACTACTTTTCTGTTCGCTGAGTTTTTTCACATTATCCATACGTTACGTTGTGTATTTTGTGTTCCTCCGTCTTGATTGCTACCCAGCTGTCAGATATCAAAATGCCGAAAGGATCTGTTCTGAAAAGGCAGGCGTGAGAACTGGTGATCAAGGTTCGTTATTACTTTGAAGCAGAGTATCAAAATGGTGGCCCGCTATTACCACTGTCGCAAGCGCGAGAGCGTGTTGCGGCCGCATTAGGAATTAGTGGACCTACTGTTTCAAAAATTACTACCGAAGCTTACGGTACAAGCGGCATGCAGGAAAATAAGCTTCGTACGCCGAAGAAAAAACGCCAGCCACGTCGTGTGACATCGGTTGACAACTTCAACGCTGATGCTATTCGCCGTCATATATATGACTATTACTTGCGCAAAGAAATTCCAACACTTAAAAAACTTGTTGTTTCTTTACGTAAATGTGGTTTGTTCCATGGCCAAAAATCGTCGTTAAGCTTAGTTTTGAAAGAAATTGGATTTTCTTATAAAAAATCGGACAAACGTAAAATATTGATGGAGCGTCACGACGTTGCGATGGCTCGCTGGGAATTTTTGCTTGAATTTTCATTATCTTGATCCATAAGCTTCATTATAACTATCTATATGTATTAATATTTTAAGCAACAGTAGTTCAGTAAATTAATTAAATACCAATGTCTTAATTTCAGGTATTAATGGAAGTCCCACCTCTAGTTTGCGAGGCAGACCTCCATTGCGCTCAAACTGCTTTAATCCTTATCCGAGGAGCCTGTCTGAAGTGTCCCGCGGCCTTGACCAGCGAAGCCAGAGCGGCGCTCACGCCCAATATACTGGCGTTGGCGAAGTCGCCCTTATTGCAAGGTGGATTGTTGTATTTAAATGTGGAGTAATTGTGGTGTAATTGAAGATTAGATGATTCGTTTTTAAATTCATTCAATTCATAATATCATAGACAATGTAATGTCAAGTTTTTTAAACTTCGGTGTAGTCGATACGGGGCTTGAAATGGTGATACTGGTTTGTTTTTTAAATGTTGATGTGACTTGGTTGTCTTTATGTTGGTAATAATAGAGTATGTAACCAACAGTGTGACTAATGGGCAACCTGTCAGAGTGTGCCACATGGTTTTGAAAACTGATATAGTTAGAGGAATGGTTGTTGGAATTGAGAATCGAACTCGCGTGCATTTTCTGAACTAAGCTTTCGAATTTACCACATTACATCAATTTGTGATTATAGTTAACCCGGTGATTGTAGCAGAGAAAATTAGAGATAAAAAATTGCGACAAATTTGTTTTTTCTTTATTGCTTTTTTTTCTATCGTACCATAATAGACTTGCTTGTATCAAAGGTTTGTTACAAAAGAACATTTAGTTACCAATTTATAAGCGAAAAACAAATCAAAATCGATCAACATTTACAGATTCAGCATACGCATTACTGCTATAAGGAGTGATTTTTCACTTATTTTAGTAATCATCCTATATCTACTAAACTAATCCACATGAATTTTTTAAATTTTTTTTACTATTTGGACTTTGACCTTGTATATTTGTTTATATTTGTATATACAACATAAGATTGCCCTCTGCCAATATCCAGCCAGACCGCCAGCCAGCCCTGTGGCACTGAGCATATAGAATCACAATTAGGTAAAAAGTTAATTAATAAGTCTAATAAAAGTAAATGAAACATAATTATGTACGGTGATGAACATGAGATTGCATCTCACTCCGTGTATTGTGGGGCCAATAACTAATTATTGTTACCCCAGCACTTCATATTATAACAATACAATTTTGATTATATGCCTTGATAATATTTTTACAAATTTAATGCCATATACAAAGTCAGTAAAATTAATAAACTACAATCAGATCTTAGTGGACAGTTGGCCTCTTTTGACATTGGGCAAAAAAAACCTCTAAATAGAGAAATTACCTTTATACTCATGAATAAGAATCGGCTTTTTAAGCCTTTAGAAATAAAGTATTTGAAAAGGTGTTTAAATTGTATTACTTAAAGTGATCCTATTACTCAATATAAGTATTTAAAATATAATTTAAAATGAATATGATCTTGTTTAATTTTGTAAGATGTGTAAGAGAAAATTGTGTAAGAGAAAATATGTGTAAGTTATTATTTATTTAGGCTTAGCGACTGGGCAACAGTGGGAATATGCAAAAGTAGAAAGAGGTTATATGAATTGTATAATGAAAGAAGTTATAATCATAACAAGACATTTGAATATGTACACATAAATATTTTAAAAAGTATTCAAAGTTATTTAAATGTGTATGCAGTGTAGCTAAATCTAATTATATTAATAATAAAATTATTAGTACTAATATTTCAAAAACTACATCGAATATTACTAAACAGGAAATCAGGAAATAAATTGTTGCCAACTGACAGAGAAAATTCTGAAGCATTTGAAAATTTATTTACTAGCAATCCTCAACTCATTTGAGTCTTATTTCATGTTCCACTCTTGCACTGTCACTACTCAAGGAAATTTTAAATTCATGCAATATTGATTTTAACTTTGCAGCTTTAATTTGCACAAAAGACGCCAATAGAAAATTTAATGTTTGTTAAAAAGCACACAACACAAAAGCACATGAAAAAGAGATCTGCACAATGTTAACACAAGAGGAAGATATAAGCTGGCAGCTCATGATATGAGGCTTCATAAAGTTACTAACTCATTCATGGGTCACTGTGTACGCTTTTATAATACGGTTCCTGAGAATATCCAGTCTTTCCACTGACTTAATTAAAAAACTATAAAGCAAGAGTTGTGTGCTTATTTGGACGATAAAACGGGTATAATCCCGTAGTATTTGTAATAAAACATGTGTAATGTGTCTGTTTGTTCGTTGAATTCTTCGTCCCGATTAATGCCTATAGCGTCATTGTCACTAAAGTACGTCGTCTTACGGTATTGTTCCGGTGACGTGTCGCATCCCTCTAATATGGTTGAGAAGGGCGATGACTGGATCTCGTGTTAACCTAGTGAATGTGAACCCTTTCAGGATGTTTGTCGTTTCGATAGTGGGGGGGGGGGGGACTTGCCGAGCTAACAGATTTAGATAGGAATATTTTGTATAGACATAAAGAGAAATTGTAAATTTATTTAAAAAATTATACCCGGCAAGTTTCTTACCAGTTCTTCACGAAGGTTTTTTCGAACAGTTGGTTGAGTCTTGCTTTATTTAACGTAACCTAAAACAAGCAATTGTCAGTGTTGAGAAACATCCAAAACGACGACAGCTGTAACCATATTTTTAATTACAAAATTCTCAGCCTACCATGCATTTACATACTCGAAGCACGTAAATTTGTGCGAAAACATTTTGAGTTTTATATTTAAAACGCGAAGAAGTAGCTGGTAAATACTTCCTTAGACCCTCCCGGAAAATATCCTAATACAACCTACGTCCCACCTAAAGATTCACTCATCTGGTCCTCTGGCTATGACAATGAAATTATAAAATAATTTACCGGAATATATCAAATAAGAAAAAAATTACAAAAGATGCACGTTCTTGCTAAAACAACTCTTATTAAAAAAATTTTATTACACGACTTACGAATACTTAATTGATAAATTTCAAATGAATTAGACATAAATAGGTATAACGAATATTATCAAAATTCCCTCTCCTGCATTGCAATACCTTAACTAGGTGCATACTTTTACTTTTTATTGTATAAATTCTCTATTATTTTTAAAACTACCACCTGTAAAATTATGATAGCAATAAAGTATTGAGTATTGAATTTGAGCCGTAATTAAAATATATGTATTGATTGTGGTTTCGGCGGTTTTAAGGTAATCAATTTAGTGATGAGGTCTAGATAAATAGTTTTATACCTTGAAATGAACGAAACTTTTTTTTTGTCTAGAGTTTTACTATATTATTCTGAAGTAAGACATAAGAATGACCAATGAACCATGAAACGAACAGATATCTATATCTATTCTTCTGTACTATTATTATCAAAAGGAAAGATTTGTTCGTATGCAATCTATAAACTCTGAAACTAGCGAAGGGATTATTAAAACTCTTTCACCATTAAAAAGCTCCATTATCCTGGGGTAAAATTTTAATCCAGAAGTTCCTACAGGATTGGGAGTTATGATAGTGTAATCGAAATTATATAAACTTTTGTTCCAACCCAAATTCAAACCCAAAAACTGATTTATAAGGCAAGGCACACCGCAACTCAGTCGAATAACATTATTTCTAAATAATATTAATATTCTCCAACAGGTGGCGCTCTAAAAGCAATGCTCGGAGTTTTAAGTGCATTAGTAGAAGCAGACGTGGCTGGTTGCAGTCGACGCGAGTTATTGGCACTTTTAGTCGCGCCTGTGCATAAGGCGCATGAACATTCTGCGCACCATACTAAACAGGTAGGTTTTATGTCTTTTTTGCTAAAATTATATGTGAAAACTGAATATAAATCAAGTTTAACAGTGAATGTAGTTGGGTAGATGTGAAATATTGGCGCTTTAGGTCGCGCCTCTGTGTAAGCCCCACGAATATTCGGCGCATCGTACTAAACGGGTTGGATTTGTATGTTGTACTGACTAAAACAAAAAAATATGAAGAGTTAAATTTGCTCAAGCACGTTAGAATAGCTGAATATATTAAAATTCACGTTAAATATTCAGTGTTATTTTGCTTATTTCACTTTCAATTTCTTCTTGCTTCGGAAACTTAATATATTGTCAATTTAATCTCTTCAAACTTCAATTATGTAAGTCACGAGCAAAAAGCCGCTTTACTTTGCGGCATTTCTGCCAATGTCACATATTGAAGAAGATATATCTTTATATATGAAACCAAACAGAATTTTGATTTTCAGCAACGGTGGAGCTGGAATATTGTGCTACCTAGAAATATATACAGGATGGAATTTTGCGATACCACCTAGAGGGAATGTACTCTAAAAACTGGAGTTTAATTGTTAAGAAACATTCAATTATTTTTAAAAACAAGAAAAACTAGTTCGATGTTATTTGAAAATAAGCATGCCACGCCCAGGAATTGAAACAGCTAAAATCTGAAAAAATAACACCCTTTATTTTTATGGCATCTATCAACAGAATCAATCATAAGGATCAAATATCTCTAAAACATGGTAATTTAAATTAAAGAAAAGCTAAGTTATTCCTAAACAAGAAGAATGCACCTTTACTCAAGGGGTGCATCGGATTACTTATTTTAATAATTATTATCTTTGAAGTTAGACAGACAACTATCAATGTGATGTGAGTGAACTGTGCCGTGAGTGAGGTGGCTGTACCCTCTGCTTAGTGAACTAACATCACTTGACAACTTCCGCCATAGAAAAGACTCGTTGTCAATGTTGCCCGCTAAAACGAACACAAATAATGTTGACTTTTTTATTTTCGTACCATCTAACTACTGATTAAATCAAATTATTTGTATTTTTACTATAATTACCATTCATTTGTCTATATTTTTAGATAGTGTACAAAGACCTAGCCCAGGTTGTGACATTTCTTTTGGTGCAGAATAAAAAATTCAATATATTTTTTTTCATTAACGAAGCGGGTAATACATCTTTAACACTTCTTCTTCATTCTCATAGGGTGTTTAACTTTAGCGTTTAAAGATATACCGAGAGGATAAATACGACAGAAGAAAACTTCTCGGTACTATTTTGTCAAAATTGTTAAATACATGAGATACAAAACAAAAGTTCATAGAACAATTTATAAATATTCACCACAACAAGCACTTAAAAGTTATCGAAATAAATTCTTTGAAATAATAAATTTGCGTATGTATCAAAATGGAGCATTTTGAACATCCAATAAGTATTTTGTTTATTTGTTTCCTTTTGGTTTTTTCTGTCAAATAATATCAAGTTCATGGTTTTTCCTTAAATTCAATCACCATGTTTGTTAGATAGATTTCATCCTTATGATTGACTCTATTGATTGGTGCCATAAAAATACAGGATGTTTTGTGTCTGTTGTGGATATTCAGTGACTTACGGATTTTACCCACCTCGATTCCCGGGTGTGGCCCGCTTATTTACAAACATCATAATGAATTTCAGAGTGTTTTAGTAATAGGAGAATCATTACATGACAGTAGTTTTGTATTGGTTGGCATAGGTACCTGTGGCAAAGGAGAATCTAATAGAGAGACAGGAAGAAGTGAGCAATTTAATAATATTTGGATCTACCATTCCAAGCTCTGAGGTGCAATTACAAATCGGTGAATTCCTGGTGCCTTTCCTATAGGAAAACTGTGGAAGAACATTGGCCTAGGGAGATTCTGCGTAAATGTTTTTGATGAAGTTCCGATGTTTAAAGAACCATGGTGAGCCGGTTGTTGCAGTTTCGATCTCCCTTTCGCAACATAATCGTTAGCAAAACAGTCCAGAAAGAACTGTTTTATACGTTACATTTTTGTCTTAGTTCTTATGTTTTAGGTTTAAAATGAATATTAAAATCTAATGTCAACATCCTTTCCAATTTTCCAGGCTTTCCACTCCCTAGCGAAATGTGTAGCAGCTGTGGTTGGTTCAGGAAATCCCGAAGCCCTGGAAGTGGTCGCTGGTTTCATCAGAGACGCCTCTAATCCGCCTTCCGATGCCCATCACATGTTCGCTCTATTGGCCTTGGCGGAGATCGGCAGGAACGCGTAAGTGGACTTACTTTGGTGTTTTGTAACGTTATTTTAAATTTATAAATCAATGACATATTACATATAGACAGGTTATTCACTCTCAATAATGGCAACGCAAATGCAAGGCACTTGCCGGCTATTTGAATCAGTCTTGTGCAACCCAGTGTCACGGCTAAACAAAACGTATTAGAGAATACGTTTTGTTTAGCCGTGTTTCTGTGTTTTGAATACCGCACAATGCCCTCTTGTGTTTTTAGAAAGTGTACTAATAACACTGTTACTGTTAAAGAAAGAATAAACGTTTCTGTTCATGCGTAGGTACTATTTTTTTATAACTATCTTGTTTTTTATTTTATTTTGCTTTTTAAAATGACGTTTTAAAATTAACATAGCTATTCATTTCAACAAACTCGAAGAGCGAGATATAATATGATTTTGTATGTGGGAGTAAGAGACAACGCTATAGAGTTACGACAATTTACGTACTACGTCACGTATGCTGGCGACCGACTAGAGCGAAGCAATGTCACGAAGTACATAGATATCTCTCAAATTACATTACTCTATATATCGGAAAGGTATCTATAGTTACGTTGACTCCGTTTTTTTGTGCGGTAATGTTTGGGTATGACTTGTCTATATATGTAATATGTCATTGTTATAAACATAATAACGTACGGTGATAACATAAAAATTATTACATGAATATTTATATTATTTTTTGAAGATAAATGCGGAATAACCTATTGTGTATACAGGCTAGTGTGTGATGTTCCTGGAGTGGGATGAAATTCACAATAGATCTTGTTTAAAATTTTGTGATTATACCACTACGTAAATTGGGTAGAGGCTATAATTTTTAGTAGTTTTTAAATAGTTACTATAAATTGATTTCATCTTAATTTACAATAATGTGCTCGTGATTATTATGAGTAAGTGTAAATCCATGCTGGTAAAATGGGTTTCCAACTTAATGTATGAGGAGGTGGAGTAAATTTTATAACAGCAATACTTAAAATACACCCAAACACACAGACACACTCGCACATTTTCACGCACTACTACACTACTCACATGCACACAGTTTATTCAAATTATAGAGCGTCTGAGAACTATTTCTAAATATTATCAACTAGCGACCCGCATATAGGTCATATTCATACCAGGTCTACGTCCCTGCATTTTAAATCTGTAATATCTTCGAAAATATTCATTTAAATTACACGCTGTAAAGGGCCATATTGATCTATATTACATGCACAATGTATTTTATATTTATAATTAATTGGATAAGGATTAATGCTGTATTGCTTAAAATCGATTCGTAAATAAGCCATTAATTCGCGTAAAAAGTAAAGGATAAAAATGGCTATTGTGAGTTAGACACGTTAGACTCGAAGAGGTAGACATTTATCACCGCAGACTTTTTTGTAGGGCTTTTTAAGGTGTACAATACTGTAGCACATTATTTTGATCTATCTAGTATGGTTAAGCCAGCGTTTGCAATGTAAGCGCAGAAAAATGTGTTTATTTACGACATCACGTTAGAAACCTCTAAGATTATCAATGTTCCTCTACTATATTATGCATGTGTTATACATATAAACCTTCCTCTTTAATCACTCTATTTATTAAAAAAAAAACCGCATTAAAATCCGTTGCGTAGTTTTAAAGATCTAAGCATACATAGGGACATACATACAGCGGGAAGCGACTTTGTTTTATACTATGTAGTGATATTTGTTTTTCATTCTAGTCGCTATTATTTTTATTATCTCTTTTTGTATAACTTAATTTTTCCTATATAATTAGATATGAAATATAAATAATTTTATTGGTTTCATTTAATTTAACAGGTGGCCCAATTAAAGTGTTTGCATTTGTTTAGTAAGTTATTGAAAACACACACATTTATTTGCTGTTAAGTAAGTGATCAGTCGTTTATTTTCGACATTTGATCATTGAGTTGAAACTGTTGAAGATTTTCAAGATATTATCGTGTAACTTATGACAAATTATTATTATTATTCACAAGAATAAGTAGCATTGTTTTAGTATTTACCAATATTGTGTTACGCAAGAGTGGAATCTCCCGGCACAGGCCGTACACACCTAAAATGAGGTTCTATTTCTTAAGTGGTTTAAAACTTATAGTTAAAAATAAATAATTTTGAAATGAATTTGTAATTACATACTTTGTATTTTTGTGTGCACAGGTATATTTGAGACGCAGCCCAGATCATTATACATCACAATACATTATTTTATACCATACCTACTCTAAAAAGCTTATTTTATTCACGCAAAACAGTGAATAAAAAGGCCTTTTATTCACTGTTTTGTTTTTATTCACTGTTTTGGTGTTTGAATTTGGAACACAAAATATATCCGATCTCCATTTCAATGCTTACACAAACTCCTTGCGCTAAGATTCGAAATTCAAACTCTTTGGTGCAAATAAATTCTCGAGATTTGATTGGTCGATATTTGCGACAAGGAGTTTGGCATTAGATTAAAAACTGTTTTGTGTTCTTTGCTGCCATTATAGAAAAAAAAATAGTGAATTGGCGCCATTTCAAATACTTACTGTGAATTGTACGGACACAAAGTTTAGTGTTACTTTATAATAAATCGATTGAATTATAATAAATCGATTATGCATTCAAGTGACGAAGAAGATATTGTGTTAACACCTGAATTTATGAAAGAGAATGCGGCCGATATTGTAGAAAACTTGCTACCCAACAAATCACGGCTGGTTTACATCAAAACCTACGATGAGTTTTGTAAATGGAAAAATGAAAATCAAGCTTCGGGAACATTTTCTGAGTCTGTTTTCTTAACTTATTTTAATGAACTGTCGAAGAAAAGGAAGTCATCGACATTATGGAGTATATATTCTATGTTGCGGTGTACTGTAAAAACAAGGCATAACATTGATATAATAAATATTGTTTCACAAGTTGACCACCCTAATGATAATAATAAGAAAATTACGCTTAATTTCAGTCATTGCTCTAATTTTAATGTCCATTTCAATTAATGTAACATTTATTATTTCTTGATTAAATTTCTATTTTCGCTTAAATTATGTCTTTTTCTCGTAGTCATGGTATAAAGTGTAGTATGCAACTCCTGAATAAAGTACGAATTTATATCGAGGGCCATGAATCACTCGCGTCGCTCAGATTTCTAACAGTTGAATCACTCGCTGCGCTCGTGATTCAATCATCTTAAGTCACTCGCTACGCTCGTGATTCAATCGTTAGAATCCTTCACTTGCTCGTGACTCATCTACGGCCCTCGCTTTAAATCCGTCCTTTATTCACTAGTTGCATAATATACTATTATACCATACCTACTCTAAAAAGCTTATTTTACTCACGAAAAAACAGTGAATAAAAAGGCCTTTTATTCACTCTTTTGTTTTTATTCACTGTTTTGGTGTTTGAATATGGAACACAAAATATATCCGATCTCCATTTCAATGCTTACACAAACTCCTTGCGCTAAGATTCGAAATTCAAACTCTTTGGTGCAAATAAATTCTCGAGATTTGATTGGTCGATATTTGCGACAAGGAGTTTGGCATGAGATTAAAAACTGTTTTGTGTTCTTTGCTGCCATTATAGAAAAAAAATAAATATTGTTTCACAAGTTGACCACCCTAATGATAATTATAAGAAAATTACGCTTAATTTTAGTCATTGCTCTAATTTTAATGTCCATTTCAATTAATGTAACGTTTATTATTTCTTGATTAAATTTCTGTTTTCGCTTAAATTATGTCTTTTTCTCGTAGTCATGGTATAAAGTATAGTATGCAACTCCTGAATAAAGTACGAATTTATATCGAGGTCCATGAATCACTCGCGTCGCGCAGGATTCTAACAGTTGAATCACGAGTGCAGCGAGAATCCTTCACTTGCTCGTGACTCATCTACGGCCCTCGCTTTAAATCCGTACTTTATTCACTAGTTGCATAATATACTATATTGGCTGTAATTTGTTATTATGCGTGCAATTATATTCATATAAAACATTTTAGTAATGACAACTACAACGTTTCAAACTACGGTAATGTTATAAAAAATTAACATGAAAAAAAATATAAGTACATGTTAACCTTTAGTTCAACAAATTTCTAACAGTAAACTATATGTTCTAGGGACCTCTCCTCAATCCCGAATCTCAAGGAAGTCCTCATAAACTCTCTCTCAGCATCTTCAGAAGACGTGAAGTCAGCCGCCAGCTACGGGCTAGGTTCTGTAGCGGTGGGGAACTTGCCTCAATGGCTGCCGTTTATATTGCAAGAGATCGACACGAGGCCGAAACGACAGTATTTGTTGCTGCATTCGCTTAGAGAGGTAATTTTTGTTGGTTTTTGTGATGAAAGTGAATAATTTCTAGAAGATATTAAGTCAGCCGCGAGCTACGGGTTGAGTTCCGTAGCGGTAGCGAGCTTGCCTCAATAGCTGCTGTTCATATTGCAGAAGATCGAAGCGAGACCGAACCGACAGTCTGCATTCACTAAGAGAGAATTACTTTTACATAAATGCATTTATTTATTTATGAAATTATTTATTTGTTGGAGAGTTATTATTTGTGGGTTTTGGTTGCTATGGATGTTCTTGATGAATTTTGTGGTTAATCTTGTAGTTTAAAACATAATAAATCAAATTTAAAAACTTTACAGTATTTGGCAACTGTACTGTACTGTACTGTTGGTAAATTAAGTATTAGTCGTACGTTGAATAGTTTTTTTAATGGTTCTGTTAAATACTGTTTTAAGTAAAAGCTTTATGGTTTAATTGATACGTAACCCAGCTTCCTGCTCCATTAGTACGGGTTCGAATCATAGTACAGACAGATATTTGTTTTATGAAGATTTTTTTAAGATTTTTTTAAGAAGTTTTACGTATCGCATACCATTTATATACCGAATTTTGCACGTGGCGTCCGAACCTTCCCAGGCATACGCAGAAAATTCACCAAAGTTTCGTCACAATTACATGACTCGTTTAGGAAAACATAGAAGAGAACATTCATGTTTCAATCCTACATATTAATGCACCAGATAATCACATGCGAGGCCACGACTCCTGAGGGCATGTCGGCATTAAGGCCCTTCATCATGGAGATCTGGGGCCAGCTGTCCAAGCACTGCCAGTGCACCGAGGAGGGCTCTAGGAATGTCGTAAGTATCTTACATTTTATTTATAATTATAATAAAACGGAACGAATTATAATTAATAAACTCTAAACTTACGGAACTGGTTTTGAAAGTAGGGTGTATTTTATCGGAAAGTTCCTACGCGATCAGGAGTTACCCGGTAAAACTTTTCCGGGATCGACATAGAACATAATGAAATTGAAGAGTTTGAAGTCGCTTACCATCGATACAAAGGTTGTTAAGTGAGGCTATTTATTGTTTATTAATAGTTTACTCATGAACATTACTGACGAGCATTTTAGGTTAAGTTTCTAAACGGTCCGATGGAAATCAACCTAAAATAAAATAACTTTACTCTATGACGAGGTTTTGAATAAATTTGCATTTAATTTCTGTTCTTTTAATTACAATTATTTATATTTTACGTAAACTGTTGTTTTTATGCCTTCCAATATCGGAAGAAATTGACACTTATAAAATTTTATTAAACAATCTATTTAACCGTTAATCCTAGGTTGCGGAATGCCTCGGAAAACTCTGTCTCCTTGAACCCAGGGACCTTCTGCCTCATTTGATGGAGTTCCTCAAGTCACCCGAGCCTCTGATTAGAACCACAGCTGTCACTGCCGTAAAGTTTACTATCTCTGATCAGGTAAGGAACTCATTAGCTTTTTTTTAGGGTCATAATTTATGTATTTAACCCAGTCAGCTATGGTATGCTAAATATTAATCGTTGATGCTTTTTATGTTCTTATTCTTTTACGTTATAGTTCAGGGTAACACGGTATACAAAATTGTTGCTAGTGCCTTCCCCCAAATGTTCACGACATCTTGCACAATTTAATTAGTAGATATATGCACATTTTTGTATTTAATTAAGAAAATTTTGTTTATTTGTTCATTCAAACGTTTTACTTGTGTATTGAATTTTATCCAAAATAGTAATAACAATCATTATTATGGTTATTTTAAATAGCAAGGACTACACAAATTAACAAAGTCTATCTATAAAATTTGCTCAGAAGCTTAACTTAAGCCTGTTGAATTAGAAAAAAGCTAAACATAAAAATTAAAAACCAAATTTTCTTCCTCTAGCCTCAAGCCATAGATCCACTACTACGTTTCTGCATGGCAGAACTCCTGGTCCCACTGCGAGACCCCGAGTTAGGGGTCCGTAGAGTGGCATTAGTGGCATTCAACTCTGCTGCTCATAACAAGCCTTCACTGATAAGGGACTTGCTGCCAGAAGTACTGCCCACGATTTATAGTGAGACTAAAGTTAAGGTATGTGTTTCTATATTAAATATATAGTTTTTTGTAATCTTTTTTTTTTCATTTTGATGAGAGTGAATAAGTATGTTTGTAATAAACTGAAAACACTCCTCATAACTACATAATGGGCCAATAGCAGAGTAAGATTAAATGCTAAAATATTCATTTCTCTATACATAATTGAAAAGGAAGTAATTTGTATTATTAAATAATATTTGTGTTTTTAGTGGCAGTAGAGTTTCTTTTCTTAAGATTTCGTCTGGGGCGATACTACAGTCTTTTCTACTTAATGTTCAGTTCATTCCGGTGAAAGGTAAGGAATAGCCAGTGGAATTACTGGAACAAAGGCAAATCCAACTTAATCCTACGGTTGGCATCACATCATTAGTCGATAATTCAATAAATATAATCAAAATATTGCGGATGAATGTTTCGATCATCAAGTGAATAGCGTGCTCGTCTGCCGACTACGACAATGTTGTAGAGAATCTAGCTATATGTAATTCTATAAATATAATCCATTATTTCTTTTTACTAGAGTAAGCTTAACATACCATCTCTCATATTTACAGTTACTTTAAAAATTACTTAAATATATTATATACAGTGTGGATACCACTCATGGGCAAAAAATGAAACCACAAGTAATAATAGTCCACAGAAGTATAACACAATCGAATATTACACAAAAAACCGCAAATTAAATAACTTTCATTTTCAAACAAAATAAATAGCGAAATAAATGCAGTATCAGTATAACACTCTGTTTAGACAACGTACCTTAGCCTCAGCAGAAGAGTGGCAACGATGCACACGCATGGCGCGATAGGCAGCACGGCGCCGCCATCTTCGATTGTTGTTTTACGGTTTGCGACGTAATGAGAAAAAAATCACTTACTTTCATGTTTTTACTGCGCTTTTTTATTTCGTCACGATTTAACTGAACTGAAAATAAACCCAATCATGGCGCACTATCCTATACATTAAAATCATGTTTGTATACTCTGCAGCACTGTAAAAATGCTGTTATCGCGGCATTTTGTTAAAACACACACACACACACAAAAGTAAAGTACCTAGTGTCAATTTCACCATAACAAATAAATACTGAATAAATTAAACTACCTAATAACCACAGTTTACAATAATTACTGCACAATGCGCGAGCGCGAGCCGAGTATCAAAATCTCTGCAATAAGCACATGCGCAGTGGCCCGGAAGTCTAGCGGTGAACTGACGTGACGAGTGCGAGTGAGTGACAAAACATGACTTCCCAGTTGGCAAAAAAACATAAGTCATAAATAGTGCAATTGGTGCAATTGTTAGTATTCAATACTTATTTACAATTACGTACCTAAGAAAAGGAACTATGATAATCATCAATGCACTAAAATAAGAGTATGTTTGCGTTATTAGAGTTTTTATTATTATTGTTATTAACAATTAACAAATTATTTTAAGGAAAGGTCTATGTACCTATTATAATGAATGTTTTTTCTTTTTGTTTTTACGATTGAATTTATGAATTTTAACAGGAGCGATTCGACTCGTCCAGTCTAGGCGTAACACGTAAAAACAATTCATAAGATTTCACTGTCGACTTCTTTATTTATTTTATCTCTAATTACACATAATCATTTTTAATAAGAACGCTTTTAAGTACAGTTATGATAATTTTAAAAACACTATGTACTGAGTGATTAAAGCTAAACATTATAAACATAATCTCGAATCATTTTCTCTTTCAACTAATTTATTAACCGATTATTATTCCCTTTACAAAACAGTGGTAACTACACTGATTATAACATGCTATCTTACATACAACTTTAGAAAACAAGTTTGTCGGGTTATTGTCATTTTTCTCAAAAATATGATTTTGTACTTAGCATCCTTTTACGGTAGGGCGGCAGGTGTGTCCACCCTGCACGCGCCCCGCTCAGGGGAATTCCCGCGCTCGGCAAATAACGCACTACGTGGCAACGTCGCATTTCTCCAACTAAGTACCTAAATAATGTTAATTCAAGTTCATTGACTCATTGACCTAGTGTAGCAAATCTACAGAGTGTGTCTCTACGAATTTGCTCAAAATTAAAACTCTGGTTTTTGACCAAATTACTGGACCGATTTCTTTCATTTTTTGTATACTGTTAGAAAAGGTGATAACAAGTATGAGGTTTCATTTATTGCCCATAAGTGGTATCCACACTGTATATTTTTGAACTTACAACAATAACAATTTTAAATGTTCCAAACTATTTCAAAATTTACAGAAAGAACTCATCCGAGAGGTAGAAATGGGTCCTTTCAAGCATTCAGTGGATGACGGTTTAGATCTCCGTAAAGCAGCGTTTGAGTGCATGTACACACTCTTAGGCACTTGTTTAGATAGGCTGGATGTCTTCGAGTTCCTAAGACATGTGGAAGATGGACTTAGAGACCATTATGATATAAAGATGCTGACTTACTTGATGTGTGCGAGATTAGCCCAGTTGTGTCCGGCTATGGTGTTGCAGAGTAAGTGGTTTTTATTTTACGATCTAATATTGTAAATGGTCGCATTTTGGTTTATTTTATGTGTAACTTTTTAAATATAACCGTTATTCGTTTATATTGATTTGAATCAAACATTATAAACGAACATTATATTTCTTCGCGCTTGGTTGCATTCAAATCAAATTCTAACCAGTACCTTTGTATTGAGTAATTCTTTGCTAAATATGCGCTTTCAGTCCCATAGAAGTTATCTATAAATGTTAAAGGCGTCCCCATCCATTACGTCAACAAGGTTAACGATTCTTTTTCTATCGTGTGACCAGAAAGACACGAATGGCTGTTGTCTTAATAATCCAAAAACTCCAAATCAAAATCAATTAGTTGCTTTTAAATATACTCTAATTAAATAAATACTTTTATTATATTTAAGTGTATGACAGCATACATATAGTTTCATTTCGTGTTTTATTTCAGGGTTAGAAAGTCTAGTGGAGCCATTGCGAGCGACGTGTACTATGAAAGTGAAAGCGAACTCAGTTAAACAAGAGTACGAGAAACAAGACGAGCTCAAACGGTCCGCGTTGAGAGCGGCGGCGGCGCTGCTGCAAATACCAGAGGCTGGTAAGTAAATATTACAATTTATTTTTATAATAACTATTGGTAGGGCGAAAAGTATACAGAATATGTGTACATGTATGTGTAAATTATGACTGATGAGATCATTGAATTTCAATAAGGCTTAGAATGTTGCTAGTCCGCAGGTTTTAGACGAGTCAACTAAGACAAATGTTGAAAAAATAAGAGTAGGTCTGTACGCAATCACTCAGTGTGTTATCCATCAATCAATCCTTATACTAACTTGTTGGGGAGGCAATTTTCTGAAGAGCGTTCGGGTGAATCTGAAGAGGCCGCTGCTGGGCGCTTTAAGCGAGGTCCAACACCGTATATTGCGCTAGCTGGAGAGTATCAGATGTTTTATATCTATTTATTTAACCTTAGGAAGATCAATATCATAAATTATAAAACAACTATAATGATAATACGAAGTTATTTACAGGTCCACACAAATATATAACAATACAGTTTAAATAAACAAACGTTAAATTTAAACCGGCTAAATAAGAAAATAAAATTAACACTCTGTATTTGTATGGCATTAATCATTAAAATGAACCATAAGGATCAAATCTCTTTAACCACCTTTATATATTAAATGAACGGAAAACCATGGAACCTAAATTTATTTGAAGTGATAGAAAAAACTACTAGGAAACAATTGGTTGTTAAATACTAATTGGTTATTTTGTAACTAGGTTTGTAAACACTCCGCATTGCTGCTACTTTGGTTTCTTAAGGGGTTTGATACTAAATACTCCGTAAAGGAGAAAAAACTGGCGATAAAAAAACTTCCAGCGCTTCTCGAAGGTTTTACTTTTGTAGGCGTTGTTGCTTCGTTCTGAAACAGCAATAATGTTCACTGGCCCTTTATTTTTGGATTATATTGATAAAACCATTCCTCCACCTGTTATGATATCGTAAACACGGCGGAAAGAACCTGCTTTGAATTTATCAATCATATCATGGAAGCGCGCCTGCTTCTGAGCATTCTGAGGTCGTGGGGTACCCAGCGCGTTGCAGCACGTTTTCTTCCGTAACAGTAGTCAAAGGACGACCATTACTTTCTTCATCCTTCAAATTTAAGCGACCGCACTTAAACTCGTTATACTAGCAGTATACAGTAGCTTTAGAAAGCGCCTTATTAATAAAAACTAATTGAAGTCGATTAAACGATTTATCAGGTTTCAGGTTGCACTTGAATTCGTAAAAAAATCATCGCGAGAAAATGTTCCCGACGCAGATCCCTTTTTTATTACACTTAAGAGCTTTTATACAAATCAACGCTCTCCCGAATCGGTAAACTGCAACACGCACACGTATCCGTTACACGCAACATCTGCAGTGCTGTATGATACAGTCGCTGGCAGTCAATTAGCTCGTCCGCAATGGTTTTGATACTTTTTCAAATATGTTTGACTTATTTTACGTTATTATATTTTACTTTTGAATTATAGAAATAAAAATTTAGATATATATTACTTGAGTTATGTTTTGCAAAGTAAGATATTTAAATATACACCCTGTGTCAGTCTTTTAACTGCTGTTGCTACAAATATTGATTTTTTACCAAACTTTCTTTTTTAACAAGTTTCTGAATAGTGTTTCTGCAATCTGTAATATTAAATTTTAAACCAACTGCTCCAGCTTGAAAGGCGTGTCATTTTATGCCGAAACAAGTATCCAAAATTAATTTTTGGGCCCAGAGACCCAGAGGGACAATATCGCATTATATTAAGAAGGCATCGGTGACTCTTTCGAATTGGCGAATGTCTTTTTGAACTTTGGGTTCCGGTTACCGATCAGTGCAGGTTTTTATACGAACATACATTTTTCAAAGATATAAAATCATTAGTGCGTGGCAGGGTTCGTTTCAAACCCATTTTCAACCCACTGCAGGGTGTGAGCCTTCTCGCGGCTCTGAACAATATGTGTAATGAATGAATAAATAATAATAAGGTAACGTGCCTTTTTGCTTCTCTAGCCTTCGTGTTATTATTATTTTGACCACCGCTTCGATTTTTTCTATTCAAATTATATTGTTTCCTACCTTTATCAGCCATTTTTAAAGTTGTTGGTAACTACACTCGTGTTTAAAATTAAATGTTGCTCTTGGTATAACTTTATCTTTTTATTTTATACATAACTGTAATTTAATACATCTTACTTATGCTGGAGCAAGTCAGAATGTCTTGATTTTTTTATTTCTTTTATGTGAAACATATATTCAAATATATTTTCTTCTTAATTTATACCGACCTCTTTACTGAAACATCGTAGCATTCTGACGTGCTTCCTTGCCGTGACGCTACCTAAAAACAAATACTATAGATTTGTGTATTACTTATTAGTAAAATAATACTTGGAAAAATGCAGTACTTCAATATTAAATTTATTATTTATAATTAAAAATAAATATGTATACCAAAAGTATCAAAATTGATGGCAAGCGTTCGATATTTACGGCGGAGTTCGATAGCACTAAGCGAAAGCTCGGGAAAAAACGCGATATGTCCACAGTCTAGAAGGCCTCGGACGGTATCTAAATACAAGCAGCGCGTTTATTAGATTTTATATCAATTTTAGACATTTTTTAAAATGATTTTTTAGAAGTATTTTTAAATGGACTTGAATAATATTTCTGTTTTATTTAATTAGTTACATCTTTGTTAGTAATAAGAAGTAAAAATTATTACTTTTGTAACAATACAAGTGTATCGAAAACTGTAACAAACTAGAATTAAATCCAACTTTTTCACGCTTAGATTTTTATGTTTACGCCTTTGAAAAAGTAATATTTTGTACTATTTTCTCTATAGACTCTTTTGACGACAAAAAAGAGACCATAGCAAACTATTATTTTTATGTTTGTATCAGTTACTTTTATACTTATCGAACGGCATATTACGTTTCAATATTGAAGGGGCACTTGGCTAGCTTTTGTACGGGTGTTCCTATGATTGCATTAAATAAATAAAACGAGTATTATATGCCAAAATTTCATAATTCATTTAGTTTTGTCTTAGGGGAACATTTTAAAATCCGTAAATCAGCCACATCACATAATGAAAACATGGGGGTATCTTTCATGTTTAATGTTTTATTAATTCTGTTGTTACTTTTATGTTCCAATTTATCGCTTATCCAATTTACGAGTGGTACAAGCATGCTGTCTCATATTTTTGATCAACAATGCAGAGTATGGAAACGGTACCTCGGTGTGGCCATTTGAAGTTTCGTTTTTTATTTCAAAGTAGAACATAATGCGCAGTATAATTTTTCAAATATTTTTAGTATATCTACCACATTTTTCGCACATTTCGAACTGATGTACATCGCGTTAGCCAAAAATGAAACGTCTCCTTCCAAATATTTGGAACTCATATTTCGATGCATACGTGTAATATTTTGATCGGAAACGAACACTGAAAACTCCTAAAATTGCACGATTTTGTATAAAGCGATAAATAGTTTCATAAAGCTATTAAAAAATGTTTGAGGGAAATTTTAATTTGAAACAAATATATTTTTACTTTAAATAATCTTTGTAAATAAACATTTTCAAATTAAATTATTACCACCACAATTATTATTGCTACCGTTCCATACATAAAAACTTTTTTTCCAAAACTTTCTGAGTGGCCTGCTACAAACACATGTTGAGAAAATGTACAGATGATGGTCAAACTCAATATGGGATTGTGACTTGCTAATGGTCAGTAGTACGCATGAAAGATTCACTCATGAGTAACCTTTTCCCCCTTAAACTTCCCTAATTTTAAATCTAAAAATCTTGTAAAAAAAAAATAGATAATTTGCGAAAAATCAATCATAAGTTACCATGTTGTTTTCTTTTGAATGTATCAATGTCAATGTCAAAAAAAAGTAAAAAAAACGATGTGGAATGAACCCACAAGTAATGGACGTTATTGGCGGATTAGTTTTGACAGTTAAATTACCTAGAGTGAATCATAAAAAAATCGGGGAAAAGATATATTTTAAAAAATATCTTACAATGGTAGAAAGGATTATAAATTCAAACTAATGATTGTATGATAATCTATATTTATTGGCCTATAATTTGATATGCTGACTATTATAGTAGGTCATCTTTTGTACTACCTGCTGTGTTACCAAAATAGTTTTTCGTAATTATAATTAATATGTAACGTTAAAGATAATAGTTAACTAAGTGCTTGAGTAAAAGTGCTTGTGTTTGTTATTCAATTTAGAAGTTAAGGTTTCATGGATTTCTTTCATTTAAGTCGCAATGTTTGTCAGACAGTTTTGATCTATATGATTTACTCTATTGTCTGATGCCATAAAAATACAAGGTCTTAGTTTTTCAGATTTTAGCCCCTTCGATTCCCGGGCGTGGCAGCCCTATATTTGAAAATTCTAGCCTGTTTATTGATTATATACGAGATGGAATTTAGTAACCTGAAGTGAAAGTATTCCTAATATTGGAGATAACATGTTTTACTCTAAGGAAACATTTGTTCATTTTTAAAAAGATACTATTTCCAAAACTTTCAGAAAAGAACCCACATCTAATGGACTTCGTAACACAAATAAAGACGTTCCCGGACCTTCAACCGATCTTCGAATCTATCCTGAAGGACTCCACAGGCGGCGCTGCAGTCGATTCCAACCTGATGGATCAAAGTTAGCTCATCAGTTCCAAAAAACATTGCATTTCTACAGCATTACTCGAAAAAACACCCAGCTACACCATATACACAACTTCATATACACGCATTGCATTTTATTTTGTCTACCGACCATATTTTGTAACTAATGTAAAAAATCCAAATTTACAAATGTTATTTAGCCTATATTTAAGTTTTTGGTTTCAATGTTTTTAGTTTTGTATAAAGCAATGAAATGAGACCAGACTTTTATTTAACTTGTTTTTTATTTATATAAAATTATTACAAGTCTCACTTAAATAGTAATAATATAAAAAACATCTACTTAAACTTCCCAACGTGGACATGTTTACGTTTTGTTTGCTCATAAAAGGGGGAACATCCTATTGGCTTAGCTATCGACAATGTCCCTTAGAAGTCTCATAATTTTGAAAAACACTGCTTTTTTATAAGCCCAGAATACTCATTTGAACGCGGAAGGTGTGACTGTTGATAGATAAGCCTGATAATTGATATGTATTGTGATATTACGCTATCGAAATCATACTATACAGGTTAAATACACTATGTGAAGGTGAACACGGTTTATCAGTTATTTCCCTTTCCTCTTGGTTGCGGGGGTGGCGCTGGCGGAACGAATTTGATCGCTCTGTAAATGAAATGAATGCTAATTAGAAAATTGTGAAAAAGGTACTCCAGGTCATGGTAATGCATGACTTCTGAGATTACTTCTTTCATAAGGTGAGGGAAAGATTTACTTCGTACCTCAAGAATACAAAATGAAGTTTATAGACAAACAACTGCTTTATCTTATTTAACGTAACGTATCTTCTTGTGACGTAAGCTAGTAGAGCTTACGTCACACTAAAAATAATTACCGATTTAACCGTAGAAGATGGAACTTGCAAAGTGGCAGTACTCGTGTTGCGAATGATTGGTCTTGTGGAGCTTATGGACGACGCACTTCCTGACGGCCGCTCCGGTGATTTATCCTTGCTGTAAAGAAATATGGTCGCGGTGAGATAACGTTTATTTTACATGTAGATACTTAATGATTTGTTTTTCGTTGTATCATCGTAACAAATTGCTTTACCTTTTGGTTTATATGTGCATTATTTTAAAAATACAGTAAGAATTCATTTTATAAATATTTAAAGACTAGGGCTGTTTTTTCAATGTTCAGATAACTTTTATCTTTTCTATTCAAAGTCTTGTCAAGTATCAAAATTATCCTACTGATAAAATTTATCTGATCATGGAAACATCAGCTTTAAATTGAACATTGTTACCTGTTCCCTCGAGACATTCCGCCCTTTCTGCTGAATATGTCTGACAACCGTCCCCGCAGGTCTCGCTTGCTGCCCGTCGCACTCATGTCTGAATCTGAGCCCTGGAAAAATAAGAAATACTTTCAATAGTCTTATATTTTTGTGAAATAAATACTAGTTTATAGTATGTTTGATTTGAATAAGAGGTGTATAAAGTAACGACGCGCTGTAAATATTAAGTAAATCTTATATTAAGTTATGTTAGGTTTACTATATATTAGTGCGTTCCGTTTGCCGCTCACAGCGCTATCAGCGCTAAAAGTGCTCAAAACCGTTCCGATTCGTTTTAACGCGCTAAAAGTGATATTAGTGCTTTTGCGTTCGGAACGGTAAATAGCGTGCTAACATTCAAATATAGCGTGATTGTTCGTTGATTAAGTCTAAAGTTATAATTTCATTGAGATCTTTGACCTTGAATGAAGCAGGAGCAGTTTTTTAACATTATTACAAAAGAAAATTAATAAGCATGCTCTTAAAATATTTAATCGACTAAATAAAACATTAACAAAGAAACGTCATGTGTTCAGTTTTGACAGGCCGCTCAGAGCGACCATGCTCCGTAGCTTGGGCACTGTGAGCGGGAAGATGGGGCGTTTATGACGTCATTGATAACGTATTGATATCGCTGTGAGCGCGCTCACGGGCAATCGGAGCGGGTATATGAGCGCTGTGAGCGCTATAATCGGCAATCGGAACGTAGCATAGGTTTGTTTGCACTACGGTACAGCTCATGCTATTGTTACTGGCTATTTTGTGTGATTTACTCAAATGAAATTTGATTCAAATTAACTAATTCAGGACACAGGTACATTATTCTTTTATATGTAAAGTTCCTGCTATATTATTATACTTATAAAATCCTATAACTTACCTGGGATACGGTGCCTGAAATCGGCCTAAAATCCATGTGGTCGCTGTCTGCCTGGTCATCTATAGAGCGGGATTTTGTCAACTTCTTTAACTTGCCGAATAAACTCTTCTTTTTCTTCTTCTCCGAAGGCAGTACTTCGCTTTGTGCAGAGCCACCGGATAGTCGACTAGAAATTTAAATATAAAGTTAGGGCGTTTATTACGAAAATGAAAATTATTCTGACAAACTTTCTAGTGAATTAGTGAATCTTACTTTAATTTATGAATTTAATTCATAGTATTAAAAAGCTTACCTATCAAGACTGGAATCTCTCGGCAAAGTATAGAGGCGATTATCTCCATCTCCATCCAAAGATTGCATCGACGATACACTGCCTTCATCCACAGATTTCCAAATGTTGCTCTGTAACAAGTATATCCTAGTAGTTTATGACATCTAAGAAATTTTTTATCGGAAATAATGGCCCAATGAAACCGTTTTTGTTCTAAATGTTTTGAGTACTGATACTTACACTATACATGTGTTTTTACTAATTTGAGATTTATATTTCAAAGTTAAATACGTAAAACACCGACGTAGCTATGATTTAAGGTTTAGGCCGCGCTCACTTTGGACGCGAATTCGTACGAATATTACTCGTGCGGAAACGTACGATCGTGATCGTACGAATTGAGTGCTCAAACTGAATACGTTTTTCTCCGTCAAGTACGCACTGTAAGGTCATATCATCGATGAAGTCATCTTTGGTGCCATGAATAATCTATATCTTTTAGATAATCATCTTCTAAACCATAGATTGCGTCGGCGTCGGCGATCTGTTTATCGTTAATGAAATATATATATCTATATACCATTCCATTTCTTCGGAAATTTCACGCTAAACCCTACGCTGTAGGTAAGTGATAACTAAAATCACTTTGATCCCACAAACATTTATGTCCGTAAACCAAATTAATTAAGTTTTCTACATCCTACTGGTTTTCGGACGCCTTTCGCAACTTAACGCACGTAAACGTACGACTTAGTCGCATGCAGTCTGCGCACTTTCATAGTTTTTGGAAGGACGGGAATGTTCGTGCGTGTTCGCACGTGTGTCCAAACATAGCGCGCAAGTTGCGCGGCAGCCGCGGGCGGCATTCGAGGGATGCGAATTTGCCGCGTGACTAGTTTAGACAGTCTGCGCGGCAGTACTGCGCGGCATGTCTCGGACACGCCACAATTTTTGAGATTAACTTTGGAAGAATTTGAGCATATACGTACGTTGGTAGAACCACTTATAAAAAAAATGGATACTCACTGGCGCACAGAAATAACGGCGAAAGAGAGACATGCAATAACTTTACGATATTTAGCTACCGGTGACTCTAGCCTACAATACACATTTCACGTATGAAAGCAAACAATATCTACAATAATACCAGAGGTGTGCAATGCCATAGTAAGAGCTCTTAAGGACATGGTACAGGTAATATTATTTTATGTTTACATTTATAAATGTAAGATGTCGTAAGAGGTGACTAATGGGCTTCAGGCTTTTTATGGATGTGGGCGATGGCCTAGCAAGCTGTCTCCAATAATTTTTATTGTAGGGTCCTCTTTTCCCCGATATATGCTACCTAGATGCGACTGCTGTAACAGTTCTGTCCACAGCCGTTGGGGATCAGGGACATGGGATCCATGCATATGTATATTAATTTATAATCATACATCTGTCTCACTGAGGGGCTTTTTTCAACAATCTGATCGATGTAGGTCTTCCTGGGACAACCTTTACCAACTCTTCACCTTGTATATTGTATAAACCTTAAGTCAACCTTATGTCATCCATCCTCTTATTGTGTCCAAACCATCGAAGCATACCTTTTTTATCATCGTTGTCACTGTATCCTCTTTCAGATTACATCTCCTTTTTATTACACTAATCCGTATTCTATCTTCTCAATGATCGCATCTCAACTGCATTAATTCTGCTTTCATTGCTTTTTTGCCATACAAAGCTCTCATTACCATACGCGTTGTAGTCTAAGATCCGGCTGCAGGATTAGTGCGTTCATCGGTTTTTTGCTGAAAACCGAATTTTTATGTATATTTATAATTAGGAGAATATATATTTATCAAGTTGCCTATCAAAATTTGGCCGCTAGTATTTTTAATTAAATTATTTTTAATTGATTTTTGGGAAAAAATATCGTTCACTTGTTTTTTAAATAAAATAACGTCTACATCACGGCAATTTATATGAAGATTCAAAAAAATCACGGTTGCCGTTGCGCACTTGGCCGCACCTCTTCGCAGCCAGGTGTAAACAGGTATGATTTCGATACATTTATACGTTCACAACGTTTATTTATGAATTATATATCAAATTAAAGCTAATTTGTTTCTATTTATTATCATATATGGTTGCCTAATTAAATCTACCCGCAAATAAGGGTTGCTGGCTTTTAAAAATTATAAATATTTCAGGTAGAGTGAAAGAGAGTATGCGCGTAACATCATTTGTCAGACAAGGATAGCGATTGCCGGCTGTGCGACGCTTTTAAGCCATTGCGCATGCGTCGAATGTTAGTGTTCTCAACTTAACAGCTGCGGTATTTTTATTCTTACATAAAAACCACGCTGTTTTGGAGTTCGTAATGCACAACGTTTTATAAAGTAAACTATGGAGATATATTATTTGGTTCTCTCCTTACTCACCGCTCCAAAAGACTTCTCCAACGAATACAAAATGCCTGCCACCGTTTTTGCTTCAAAATTCCTTCTCGATGTCATATAACCCCCTTCCTTAATGAAAAACGGATCCTTAATGTGACGTCCCGTAGAGAGCTCCACCTGGCTTGTCAGGTACATTCGGTTGTGATTGACAAATTCCCAAAATACATATAGGACAAGCTCCGCTGGTCCTCTCATGGGAATTCTTACAGAACAAGAGCTTCTGCGCATCTTTTGGTGACGGCTAAATTTAAGAGTTGTGCCTTTCGAGGCAGTTTTCGGTATCAGGCTACAAAATGTTGGAACAATATCCCACCACCTTTAAAACTTCCCCTAATAAAAACTACTTTCAGGAAGAAATTTAAGGGATTTCTGCTAGAGAGACAACTTTCTTTGTAGCCTGATATTCGTTCTTAGCCATCAAAATTATTAATTTATAGTTATATAATAATATAATATTATATTCTGGTCTTGATGCTACCTTAATTATTTCATTATTATTATTATTTATTTATTTTTTTATATATTAATTGGTCACATATACTTCATATTAAAACATACATATGGAATGAATGGTCACTACCGGTGTGTTCCTGCGTTATGTTGTACCCGGCGGCAACTGAAAATCAGTGTATTATTATGTACAGCATAATAATGCAGTGCTGAGTTTGTCAGCCATTTATTGCCACAGTACTTATTACTTTTCATTATATTTAAGTACTTAGGTTGTTTCAAGTTGTATAGTTATTTTTTAGAGGTGAAATGAATTGCTATTACCTTTACTTGTTCTCCTTGTCCATTTTTTTTATTTTGTACCTGATGTGGTGATAATAAAGCTTATATTATTATTATTTATTATTATTATTATATTTACATTGTTGTTCTATTTTTCCATCTAAAATTTATTAAATTAATTAACGTAAAATAAAATTGATAAAGATGAAGTCGTGTTTTCTGTGTAACGAAAAAATCAAGGTACTCGATTTTAATAATGCATCATTCAAAAAGTGCTCGCTAATGTTATTGTTTCGTCGTAAAAAGAAATATAAATATCATGATACTTTATTAACAATTGAATCTACTAATGAACTAACATTCGACGCATGCGCAATGGCTTTAAAGCGTCGCACAGCCGGCAATCGCTATCCTCGTCTGACAAATGATGTTACGCGCTAACTCTCTTTTACTCTACCTTAAATATTTATAATTTTTAAAAGCCAGCAACCCTTATTTGCGGGTAGATTTAATTAGGCAACCATATATGATAATAAATAGAAAAAAATTAGCTTTAATTTGATATATAATTCATAAATAAACGTTGTGAACGTATAAATGTATCGAAATCATACCTGTTTACACCTGGCTGCGAAGAGGTGCGGCCAAGTGCGCAACGGCAACCGTGATTTTTTTGAATCTTCTTAGAAATTGCCGTGATGTAGACGTTATTTTATTTAAAAAACAAGTGAACGATATTTTTTCCCAAGAATCAATTAAAAATAATTTAATTAAAAATACTAGCGGCCAAATTTTGATAGGCAACTTGATAAATATATATTCTCCTAATTATAAATATACATAAAAATTCGGTTTTCAGCAAAAAACCGATGAACGCACTAATCCTGCAGCCGGATCTCGTATTATTGGTACAAGCACGCCCTAATGAACAGCCAGTTTACATATAATTATTATATTTCAATGACGCGAATAGATGTCTCGTTATCCATTTTATTTTTTTTTATTATATAATATATTATTATATTATTTATTATTATTTTTATTTTCTAGTATTTTGTAGTACGTCCACACACAAACACCGACGAGCGAACAATAATAGGGTTCGCACGCGGCAAATAGATCGCAGCAGCCGCGCTCGGCCACCGTCCAATCATAGCGCGGCTAGACGCGCGGCGGCCGCGGCCTTATTTTTAATTGAAATTTGCTTACCTGCTCTTTGGTAGTCTGTTCAAGCGAGATGGAGCGTTTTTTGAGCGAAGGCGCACGAGACGACGTTCTTGTTACGGTTGGCACAGTCAACGTGTCTCTAGGTTCCGTTGACATAGCCCTGTAGGATAAAGCACTAGATTACTATTTTGTTTATTTTTCCAGCCAATAACTTACTACATCTAGTTGTTACAAACGGTTCTAAACTAAAAGGGGGAACTCTTTAGAGCCGTTTAGGATCCTAAGTTCTCATAAGTTTTATTTACTTGTTCTTTTTTGTGCCTTCAATCACTTTGACGACCCCTTTCCTTCGTTTAATGTGTGGCAAAATATACGGTCAGAGTGACCACTCTGAGACCGTATATTTTGGGATTAAATATAAGGAAACTGTAAGATAAAATGGTAGTAGAGTTTCTTTATTAATATCTCGTCTGCGGCGGTATTACAGAACTTTCTACTTTAACTGCCGTAATAATCACGTTTACGACGTTTTGTTCTGATTCAAGGGAAGAAGTCAGTGCAATTACTGAAACTGAGGCTATTACCACTGAATTGATTAATGATTGACTTATCATCAGGTGGATCGCGTGCTAGTTTGCCGGCTGTGAGTTTAATAATAAAAAATACCGTCTAGAATTAGCCTGTTGCCTCCGCTGGCGCTCCGCTATCCTCGAAGCCCGCAGCTCGTCGGTGAGGCGACGGAGTCTTGCGGCAGTCGCGGCTGCGTCGATCGTGCCATCCGACGTCTCGGGCGTGGCGGAGCGGGACCGTGACTTTGACGACTGTGTTTACAATTATAATAATAATAATAAATAAACCCCCAGACAATCATACCAACGTCCATTTAAAACATCCAGCCTAGTAACTATGGAAAATATCATATATTGTTACCCTTTTTCCTATATTACAAAACCTACCCTATTCCTCCTTGGCGGAGTGGGAGTCATCAGATTCTTCTCCGGTTTGACAGCGCTCTCCGCCGTTCGGAACAACTCGGGACTTTGCTTCATCAGTTCGTCGAGCGTTTCTAGAAGCTGGGTTATTGTTCTGTCGTCCTCCTGTAAATTGCAATTATTTATTTTTATTACACCGCAAACAATGTTTCAAAAATCGCCTCGTCGAAAATCTGTTTTAAGTTCACATAGACTTCATAATTATGAATATTGATATCAAATAAAAGCACGTTTAATAAGCTTTCAGTTAAAGTTCGTTAATTTGAATAAACAGCCACGTGGTTTCCAGGTCAAAGCGTTAAAAAATGTGTCAAAAATCAAAGATGTGCCTGTTCCCTTGGGTATAAAAGGTCCGGATAAGGACAAATGTCAATGTTTTCGTCGCTCAGATCAAGGCTGTGTGGCAAAAATTTGCACGAGTCATTCAGGGGGTTTTTTGGTGGGTAGGTACTATGGTATGCTCTGCTTGTTTTAGTGAGACTTGCGCCCAAGATTATATCGGGTTGGCTAATAAATAATGAGCGACATACATGACTTTATGTTTGTATTTATTTATTTAGTAATTTACTATTCATCGTAAACAATATAATCATCATCGTTATATACTACCATCCGCTAACGATTCGGCAAAGAGTGGATGGCATCCCTGTAAAACTTCGCCGGGTTTGCTTTGAAGAATTAATCTATGTATTGTTGCACCTGATGTTCATCATCGAAGCTTTTTCCTTGTAAATGATTACTGAGAGACCGGAATAAACTGAAATCCGTTGGGGCTAAGTCCGGCGAATATGGAGGGTGTGGCACTATTTCCCAGTTGAGCTTCAGTAGCTTTAGTCGGGTACTCTTAGCGATGTGCGGCCGGGCATTGTCGTGAAGGAAAAATATTTTGTCTTGTTGTGGATGTTTACGACGGATTTCAAGCTTTAGATTTTCAAGTAGATTACAGTATACTATTGCCGTCATCGTGGTATTAGTAGGAAGAATTTCCCAATATATTACTCCATGTATGTCCCACCAGACCGAAAGCATCACTTTCCGAGTATGAGGATCTTTTTTTGGCGTAGGTTTACCTGGTTCGTTGCGGCTCAGCCACTGGCGCTTGCGTGTTCGGTTGATATAAATAACCCACTTTTCGTCTCCAGTAACGAGATGGTCTAGCCAGCTAAATGTGCGACGGAACGATAAAAAGTATGCACAGATATCTGCACGGTAAGTCAGTTGATCTTTGTTCAACTGGTGGGGTACCCAAACACCATATTTGTACGTCTTCCCCAAACCGTGCAGGTACTTTTCCACCGTGCCATGAGAGCATCCGAGCTTAAGAGCCAAATTGCGCGTAGTGCTTCGAGGATCTTCTTCAATTGATGCCTTCAGTTTATTTATAAAAATAAACTAAAAATAGTGTTCTTACAAATCCAAAAAAACAACAGTGATGCTTCAAAAAAGTTTTTCAAGTTAGCACAGTAACTGTCAATGGCTTTTAAATTTAAAAAAACTTTATACATGTTAATGTCTAACGATAATTTCATATTTTACATAGTTTTCCCCATGCACGTTTGCCACCTCTTTTCTTTTTGAGTAAAAATCTAAATTTGTGAACTCGAAATGTTGATGAATATTTTAATTTTATCATAACTATTTGTAAATTGTTAATATCTATTAATAACTGAATCTAATCCTAATGTAATCCTCTATCTCGGTCATAAATTGTGTTTCTTTTTTTTTTGTACATAATTATTTCTTAGATAATTATGTACAAAAAAATGTTCTTAATAAATATGTTATAATTCTTAACTGCTTTTAATGGCAAATTATTATGTTGTATTTTTTTTTCTGAGTTATTAAATAATTTCTTTGTAAACGAAATGAAAGTTTAACAATGTATAATTAAATTTATTGAAAGTTTACCACTTTTTGTACATCCGGCATTAAGTCAAGGGGTATTTTGAAAACCAGCGTTGCCTCTTTGTGCAACATTTTGCTGAAAATGTCCTTTTGACACAAATATTTTATTTTTGCGTCTATTTCATTGTTTTGTATTCTTGTGTGTCAATAAATTGATTTATTATTTATTATTATTATTATTATTATATCTATTTCTACTGGACGCCCAGACCTTGGTTGATCGATCAAGGAATAGTTACCCTTGCGGAATTTTTGGAACCACCGCTTTGCTGTAGCCTCGGAGACTGCATCATCAGCTATCCTCTGGCATATATTACGTGCAGCTTCTGCAGTCGAATGCCCAGATTGGTACTCATATAATAAACAGTGCCGAATATGCGTTTTAATATCACTCATTTTTTTCGTGGTTCTTTACGCAATGACAACCGAAATATTACTGACGGCATGTTTTTTTTTTTTTTGTTCCCCTCCGCGGGAAGGGCAGGAGGATAAAAATGCCCTGACGCATACTCTGGCGCGATTCCAAAGTTATGTGGGACTCGTCCCGACGCCTACAAGGACCATACCCACTAAAAACCCCCTGTCGGCTCGTGCATTTTTGCCACTCAGCCTTCATCTGAGCGACGGCCAATTGGAGAAAGAGGCCGCGCTAGCGGGGCCCAGAAGGGGTCACCCGCTGGGATTACATAGCACTGAAGGTGCTCAAAGCACTGAAGGTGAATACATAGCACTGAAGGTGCTCAAAATGAAAATCAATAATTAAAACAAAAATTAAAAAATTGCAAAATAAAATTGAATTAATTCGCATTTACGTTAGAATTAGGATTTACGTTAGAATTAGAATTTACGTTAGAATTAGAATTTGCGGCCAGAAGGGCCTCGAGATCGCGTGACAGTCTGGTGGATGAGTACGCTTGCGCATTTCTAGGCCTAGCGACTTTGAACTTCGAGTCTAACACAGGAGTAGTATATGAGACTGAATCACGAACTAGAGGATTGGGATGGGTTTCGGAGCGTTTGAAAAACGCCTCAGAGAGTGTTTTGAGATGTTGTTGTACTGTAGGCAGTTCAAGATCTCTATGCAAGTCCGCGTTACGCACGTACCACGGTGCGTTTGTGGCCCGGCGGCAAAAGAGGTTTTGAACTACCTGCAGTTTGTGCAGGAGGGAGGGTTTGGCGTGGGCAAAGATTGGCGAGGCATACGTCATGACGGGTCTAACGCAGACCTTGTAAAGTGTACGTTTGTTTCTGAAGGACATTTTACTTTTTCTACCTAACATGCTATTTAGGCGGACTAAATAGTGACGAGCGAGTTTCGGAACTCTTTCGACGTGTGGCTTGAAAGAAAGCGTCGGATCTAATGTGACGCCTAAGTATTTAGTACTGCGCTTCCAGGGGATGGGAATGCCTAACATTCGAACGTGGGGATCGCCATCGGGACGACGGCGTTTGTGGTCGAAGCGCATCGCAGAACTCTTTTCAGGGTTCACATCGATGCGCCATTTTTGAAACCATACACCAAGGGCGTTTACGGCCTTTTGGAGTCTGGTTACAAGGTGCCGAACACTGTGGCCTTTGGTATAGAGTGCGGTGTCGTCAGCAAAGAGGGCGAGTTCGACGCCTTTCGGCGGGATGGGAATGTCGTTAGTGTACACGGTGTACAGCAGAGGGGCGAGGACTGAGCCTTGAGGGACTCCAGCCTTTATGGGACGAGGTGCAGAAAGCGTGCCTTCGTGTTTAAATCGAAACGTACGGTCTTTGAGAAACGACGCTATTAACCTGACTAGGCGATCCGGTAAGCCTATCTTGTAGAGTTTATAAACGAGACCGCTGTGCCAGACTTTATCGAAAGCCTTGGCTACGTCAAAGAAAACCGCGACTGTTTTATAACGACGCGGATAGAAACCGTCAAGTATATACTCGACGATTCGGTGGACTTGCTAAGGGCAGGAGTGTTTAGCGCGAAAGCCGAACTGATGGGGAATAATGAGAGGATCGCCATCCGTTGGAAACAGATGGTTCCGCATTCGAGAGAGTATGACTCTCTCGAGAAGTTTAGACATTGCCTTGAGGAGGCTGATGGGTCTGTGATTAGCCGGGACGTTCAGAGGTTTGCCCGGCTTGGGAATGCCTATGACTGTCGCTTCTTTCCAAGCTTTTGGAAAGTAGCTATGGTCGAAGCAGGCATTGAAAATGATAGCTAACAAGGTAAGCATCTGTTGAGGTAGGTGCTTAAGTGCGTGGTTGGAAATTCCATCCGCACCCGGAGCCTTTTTGGACTTTTGATTTCTAATGAGAAGCAAGATTTCGTCATTAGAGACTGTGACAGGGTCGGCGGTGATGGGGAGAGAGTCTCTGCGAAGGACTTCGTCCTCCACCGCCTGGATGTGTGAGGGATCAGCAGGTTGCGTGCTGGGCGAGCATTGTGCGGCAATGCTGTCGGCGAAGCATTCGGCTTTCTCTTCGACTTCGAAGGCAGTAGTGCCATCGGGATGAGTGAGAGGAGGAACGTGAGAGACGGTGTCTACGCGTAAGGCTCGGGCCATGCTATAGTACATACCACGACCATATAGGCATGCCACGACCCGCTCTTTATATACCCCCTGCAAAAGAGCGTTCTTAAACCTTACCCGAAATTTCCAGAAAATAAAAACTGAAACGCTCATTACTTATTAGCCAACCCGATATATTATTTTATTCTTTGCCAACTAATAGTCTATAAGATTTGACAGTTTATTTTTGTTCATTAGAAAAAGAAAAATAATTTTGTTAACATTTTCGTAGCACGTATGAAATAGTTCCTATATTTCAAAGGCTGTATTGAAAGACTGTTAGTAACATAGTAACATTACTGTATTACTTGAAAAAAAAAAACAATGAACTTGTGTCCTGAATTTTCGGTCTCTAAGACCATGCGCGGGTTTAGGTGTTACACAATTTGACGCGGGTATAGGAAGATTTACTGAATATCCCTTCAATCAAAAGTTAAAACAAAACGTAAATATTATTTATTTTGAAATCGATATATTTTATTATATTAATACATACATACATACAGCTGCTAGTTACAGTGCATAATGCGAGGTTATTTATGTCAATCTTAAATCAATGAACGAAAATGTCAATATTTACAACGTACAATTTTGGGTCGTTCGAAAACTAATGAGAAAAGTACAAGTATTGTGGGAACTTGTGTAGCTCAGGTTTCTTCAATTTACCAACGAACACTGAACGAGAAAGGAATTTTCGCGTAGGAGATATGATGTTTCATGGTTTTTTCTAAAAGGTGACTCCTTGGAAAAATATTAATATAATAAACGTGAAATTTTTCTAACTACTGTATTAGCATAACTTTTTGTACGACCTTTTTGGTATTTATGATTAAGTTCTTGGTTCTTGCTTATTGCTATGACGTGGGAAATCCGTGTCCTAAAGTTAGGAATGCCTTAAGCATTTAGGCATTGACTTAAGTTTAGTGCAACGCAACTCTCGTTGCTAAGCACGTCGTAAAGACTTAAGTAATTAGTAGTAACTTAGGAGCTGTCAAAGTTTAGTTCAGACAGGCATAAGACACATACACACAAAATGTTTTGTAGTAATTGACAATAAACATAAGATGCTAACCTGTTGAGCTCTCTTCAAAGAAGCGATAAGTAGTTTATTGTTATCGCGATCTCTGTCGTTTCTCTCCTTGTCCCGGCGCAGCTTCTCGTTTGCTGTGCGCAGTTTTGCGTGCGCGTCTCGTAACTCCAGTAGATCGCATTGAAGTTCTGTAACCTAATTATAAGGAAAATATGACTTTTTTTTAATTTGAGAATTTTCACTTGGACATAATTCATACTTGCAGTTTTAAGTATTTTTTAACTTATTCCTTAAGCAATTGATAAGGTGATTTCCTCTAACATTTAAAAATTCGAAAAGTTGTAAAAGTCTGTATCCCAATTATGTACTAATGTTTGATTGGTATTGTTTTTAGGTTTACTTTTAAAAATGTCGATCTAGGCACATTTATTTTAAATTTACTTTTCTCCTGGTTAGTAATATTATTTATATGTCATTTTTTTAACTTTCCTACTAAGTTTTTCTTGTACTTAATTTATGTTCTGCCCCGGGAGTTTTGCTGCAGTTTAGGTATGATGCGTATGGTTAAATGAAGTTTCTAAAATTAACTGAACCTTCTATCGTATGTGTGTACAATAAATGAAAAATACTTAACCTACGCTGTGTCTGCGAGGACCTCGCGCCTTCCCTAGCCCAAGGGAAGGCGAGGGTTCTCGCCCACAGGTTTTGAAGATACCTTTTTCTTAGCTTCCTCGGTTTCTTCCTCCGTGTTTCGTTTGATTTGTTCCATTCTTCGTTTCATGTCTAATCTCTCTTTGTCTCTTTCGCGTTCCATCTATAAATAAAAATAGTCAACATTAATCAAATATTCATATCATGCCATCTTTTTCATGCAGCTAATAATACTTACTCCTTCTATTCTTTTATTAATCAATACAAAAACTCGGGATTGTTTGAAACTTCATTAGTTTCTTCGCATCCCTTATCTGTTTATTTGCTGGCTTTTTGCCTTGAAAGCATTTTAATTTTATTAATAATTTCATTATAGTTATACAGGAAATTCGCAGAAATAGTTATTGAGTAGTAGCATCAGTTGATTGCTATTATTGTGTGCCTACTTTGCGAGTGCGTGACAGTTGTTTGGAGACAAGAGAAACGCTCGAATATTCAAAGCCAACTGTTTATTAAAATCATATTCTTATCACACCTACTTACATACATTAACACAAATACATTTTGCACGCGTCGTCATTCGCACACCTATGCAATACCCCACAATATTCCCCCCTTTTTAAAAAAATAATAACATATTTTTACAGAAGTTACACTCTTTACTGCATTAAGTAGGAACATTATTTTATTACATCGTGTATTTCAAAACAAACTCTACATATATAATAAAGATTTTCATAATCAACATTTAACACATTTCATCGTTTCATATTTCTATCGGTTTTATAATGAGTATGTGAACAAATAGCAGATACATAGGTATATTGTCAATTCTTATCACTATTGATGAGTTTCTTACAAATAAGGTCCAAGGTAGTGCATACGTTATCTTAAATGATGGTTCAAAATTACATACCATGTGTTATAATAGTTATTTACTAAGATTCAATTACATTATTTGTTTCATTATAACATGTTGTTTAATTTACCTTTTCATTTCTTATTCACGTTACACTTTTTTAAACACATCACTTTATCACTTGATTATACAATATTATGACGCGGTTGCGCCTGCTGCGGCGCCATTTGAATTCCCGTTGCACTATGCCAGACTGATATTTCCTTTTGCAATATTTTTCTGGTATCTTGTTTACATTTTTTATACAGCATATATGCTAAGTAGATGCAAGCCAGTACTACAATGATTATAGCTATCCTGCCATAATTCTCCCAGTTTTGCTCATGTTGCAAAGTGGTGGCACCATTCGCTCCGTTTTGAGCAATAATTACTTCTTCAGACTTTTTTTCAACACTGTATGATTTACCCATTTTGCAAATTACAATTTACAGTTTGTAAAAGAGAATAATTAAAATGTTTACGTAATGTTGCTTCTAATCCTTAATATGTAATGAATGATACTTCATATGAGTGTTACAAAATAATATAAAGAACCTAATTACATTCTATATCGTAAATCCAATTCGTACATTTATATGTCTACTCAGTAATTACATGTTGTGACGACCTTTGTACATTCTAACTTAATCATGATAACATTGCTACGCTGCATATTATATTTTATAAGCTACTTGAATAACCAGGATTTGCCTGTTGATTTTTTATATTATACATTTATGAATCTAACAGGAGTTTTAACTATTCTACCAGATTTGGTGACCTTCATATTATTTTGTACTGTATCGTCCTGTATTGACATATTTTTTACTAATAAATATGCGGGTTTTAATCTGTCTATCGAAACCAAAATAGCTCTATCTTCTAACTGAATTTCAAATGTCTTTTCCGATTTCTTTATTACCTTGTATGGACCTTCATAAGGACATATTAAGGACCTTTTATTCCTGTCAGTTCTCAAAAATACGTGTGAACAATCTTTAAGATCCGGATGTACAAAAAAGGTTTGTGAACTATGACTTTTTGTATTAGTAGGCTTATATTGTTTAATGGTGTCTCTAATGTTTTGTATTAAGGAATGCGGATCGTAACTATCAGTACTTTCTACAAAAAATTCGCCTGGCAATCGTAATGACCGACCGTAAACCATTTGCGCGGCGCTTACGCCCGTTTCGTTTTTTATGGCTGCGCGAAGTCCTAGCATTACGCTAGGAAGTTCGTTGTTCCAATTCTTGTTACCATTAAGCCTTGCCATTAAAGATGCTTTCATACACCTATGCCACCGTTCAACGGCTCCATTGCTCTGCGGGTGATACGGAGTCGTTCTTATTTTTTGTATACCTAAATACGACATTAAACTAGAAAATAATTTACTTTCAAATTGCCTGCCCTGGTCACTTGTTAGTTTAACAGGGCAACCAAATCTACATATCCATTCTTTATACATAACATTTGCTACAGTTTCCGCGGAAATATCTTTTAAAGGGTACGCTTCCGGCCACCCTGTACCTCTGTCAATAATTGTTAGACAGTACCTGTAATCATCTGTCGTAATCGGAAGTGGGCCGACTAGATCGATATGTACATGATCGAATCTGTCAACCTGTGGATAACTACCATAGCCAGAAATTGTATGCCTATTTACCTTAGACTTTTGACATCCTATACAAGTTTTTGCCCATAACTTAATGTCCCGATTCATATTTGGCCAAAAAAATTTTTCTTTAATCAAGCGGCACGATGCACGTATTCCTGGGTGGCTAAGATTATGTATAGCACTAAATGCATTTTTTCTAAAGACTTCTGTTAAATACGGCCTAGCATTCTTATTCGATACTTCACAATAAGTAGACTGACTAGTATTCGGAATCACAAGTTTCTTAAAATTTTATTTGTGGTCGCTTAAAATTTTTTTTAATTCTATGTCTTTACTTTGTTCTAAGGCTAATTTTTCGTAATCTATTATGTTCGATGTACATTCTATAGTCTGTATACGTGATAACGCATCCGCTACAATATTATCCTGCCCAGACACATGACGTATGTCCGTTGTAAATTCACTAATAAAACTTAGTTGTCTAACGCGTCTAGGGCTTTCTTTCTTGTTGTTTTTGCATAATTTGGAAAAAGCAAATGTCAGAGGCTTATGGTCTGTAAAAATGATTAAGTCACGGCCTTCAAATAAACTTCTAAAATGTTCTACACCTAAATATATAGCAAGTAACTCGCGGTCATACGTGCTATAATTTTGTTGTGTTACCGTTAACTTTCTAGAAAAGTAACCTAATGGATTCCACTTGCCTTCGACATATTGTTGCAATACTGCGCCTACGCAATTATTTGACGCGTCTGCAAAAAGTGCAAGTGGCACGTTGTTTACTGGAAATGACAACGTGACTGCATTCTCGAGACCGTTTTTGCATGCCAAGAAAGCTTTGTCAGCGTCCGGTGTCCAATGTATCAATGTTTTGTCGTTCTTTTTGGCCTTATGAATATATTTATTTAAAATATCTAAATATTGTATTGCTTTAGGTAAATGATTACGGTAAAAATTTACCATACCTAAAAACTTTCTTAACTGACTAATGTTTTGGGGTTTCGGATATTCTATGATTGCCTGTACTTTAGCTTGCAATGGCTTAATACCGGTTGTAGTAACTCGGTAACCTAAAAATTCTATACTGGTGGCCTTAAAGGTACACTTTTCTAAATTTATTGTTATTCCGTAATTGTCCAAACGCTGAAATACTTGTTCTAAATGTTTATTATGCTGACTAATATTAGAAGATCCTATTAAAATATCATCGCAATAACAGTAGAGGAAATCTAAGCCTGATAGTACAATATTTGTCATAAAACGTTGAAGTGTTTGTGCCGCATTTCTTAAACCAAAAGTCATGCGTTCAAATTCATATAAACCGAACGGCGTTGTAATTGCGGTCTTACAAATATCCTCTGGATTAATTAAAATATTATGATACGCTTTTTTTATGTCAATTTTAGAATATATTGTTTTTCCAGCCATTAAGTACGTAAAGTCTTGTACACGAGGGATAGGGTACCGGTCAGGCTTGGTGACGGCGTTTAACGCTCTATAATCGCCACAAGGACGTACGTGACCATCTTTTTTAGGTACTAAATGTAGTGGGCTTGCCCAGGCCGATTTTGATGGCCTACATATACCTGCTTCCAACATGTTATTGAACTCCTCTTTTGCAATTTTATAGCGCTGCGGGGCTAAAGGTCTAGGTTTACAAAAGACGGGTGGACCCGTGGTATCGATGTAATGATAAATTGAGTGCTTCGGTACCTCTTTAAATGACATGGGCTTAAGGATATCAGGGTATTTTTTTAATATATCGTACACTGGGTGATCATTCCGTAACGTAGAAATCGTCGGTTCAAACTGGTTTACGATCGTTCCACTTACGGCAAGATTAGTCATCTTATCTATTAATAAGCGTCCATTAATATCTAAAAGTAACTTAAAATGATTTAAAAAGTCTACACCTAATATGGCCTGTTTGACATCGCAAACAACAAAGGACCATTTAAAAGATCTTCTTAATTTTAAATCTAAGCTAAGGGTCTTTGTGCCATATGTCTTAATACTAGAACCGTTTGCTGCATATAGTTTATAACTGGAATTTATATTTAAATCGGATCTATTTCTTATATAACTTTTAGGTAACACAGAAATACAGGCTCCTGAATCTATCAAAAAACTTATGTTATTTAATCTGTCACTTACAATAAGGCGGTAATCCTTGACTGCATCACTTTCCGCCACCGGTTGCAGTTCTGCTAGTTTTCCGACGTTGAGGCTTGGCTCCTGTTCATCCAGCTGCACGGGGCGATACACCTGCGCGCTCGTCCTCGAAATTTCCAGTGGTACGTGCACAGCCAATCTGGACTCTCCGGTGTTCTGCGTGGCCTGGACTGGGACCCGTCACGTGAGAAATTCCTGAACCTGCTCCTGCTCCTGTTCCTGCTCCTGGATCTGCCTCTTTGTGCGTCCATGTTTTTTATTTTTAGGTTGATTTTTGCAATTTCCGCCATAATTGTCGCTAACTCGAAGCTGGTTGAAGGTTGCTGCTGACTACGGGTGACTTCACTGACCTGCACCGGCTGGTGGGTATCCATGATTTTGTCTGCTATGACGGCCAATTCCTCCAGGTCGCTCGTGGAAGTTACGGTGAGCACAGCTTGGACTGACGATGGTAGGTGCCCCTGCCACAATATTTTAAGGGTCTCGTCTTCTATCTTTCCTCTTGCCAATTCTTTCATTCGCCGTAAAAGTTGACTAGGTTTCTGATCTCCTAGCTCTATTTCAGTTATTAATTTTCGCACTTGTTTGGCTTCCGACTCTTCATATATTTGTAGAAGGCGTTTTTTTAGTGTCTCAAATTTGTTTGCTTCCGGCGGGCTGGCTAATATATCTGCAACTTGCTGTATAACTTCTTTGCTCAGCTTGGCTACAACCATGAAGTACTTGTTCGCATCCGATGTTTTTTGCGGTGCTAAGATTGCTTCTACTTGGTAAAACCAAAGTCGCGGGTTTTCTGGCCAAAATGTCGGTATTTTATTTGTAACCGATAGCGTAGCTATGTTCGCTTCGTTCTCTTCAGTCTTCATGGGGGCTGGAGTTGGCGGCGCTTGCGAGTACATGCTATGATCACGTCGGGGTCACCACTATTGTGTGCCTACTTTGCGAGTGCGTGACAGTTGTTTGGAGACAAGAGAAACGCTCGAATATTCAAAGCCAACTGTTTATTAAAATCATATTCTTATCACACCTACTTACATACATTAACACAAATACATTTTGCACGCGTCGTCATTCGCACACCTATGCAATACCCCACACTATAAAACACAAAATAATAATAACAATAATTCCTTATCTGAGGAGTTAACAACCACCACAGACCAAAAAGGCAGGAATGGCCTTGTGGGCGTGGTAGCATTGGCCCAATCAGGAACAGACGCTCCTAGTTATACTCCTAGATAGACATGGGCAGTGAGTCATAACCTATTCCACCTGTATTTACTGTATTACTGTATTACCGGTATATACTGGGTAATATGGGTTACAACCGGGTTTTAACCAATAATAATCTTTTTGTATAAAGAAAATGTATCTCATGAAATTATACGTTGTAGATATTTGAGTATTATAGTCGGTAAGTATTTAAAAGAATAAAAAGAATCGATAATGATCGTATGGTTATTTAAAATATACCTATTCTGACTAAATTAAATATCTAAAAATAATTGCTTGGCAATCTTAAGTAAAATAAAGTCTCAAGTATAATACAGTCCGATATTGTTTGTTGACAGTGTCTGTTTTGTTCTTTGAAACACCTTTTTACTATAGATTGTCGCTTTCAAGTCAAATAAAATATGTAATAACCAAACATTACTAACAGTGTTTTGTAAAATGTAGTAATGTATGTATAAGTATAATGTAAATGTAACTATAAGTAATGTAAAGCGCGGAGATGACATATATACAGGGTGTATCAAGACCGCTTCCACTAACTTTGGGGTATGATTATACTGCATATTCTCATTACGAAAAAGTACTTTTTATTTCTTTTTTAACGCCAAAAATTTGGACGTTTTCAAAAAAAAATAAATCTATTTTTTTAGCTTTACATATGTAAGAACAAACGGATTATCACCAAATTTCAATTAAATACACAGTTTTTCCTCTGCAATTACCTCAAACAGCGTCTGCCTTAGATCCCTGGCTAGCGTGGAAGTCTCCTGCAGCAGGCGTTGTTGCTCATCTCTCTCCTTGTGCCAGGCGAGTTCCATGCGCGTGGCCAGCCCAGCGACGCGTGCGCGGCCTGACGACAGCAGGCGATCTTCTTCGTACTGGCAAGCGTTATTGAAAGAGTAAGAATGGTTAAAAAAATTCTTTGTGTTTAAGCCGTTTCGACTCCAATTCATCACATTTTAATATTTGGGTCATGCAATTAGTGTTTAATGTCAGGTTCAAGCAAAAAAACGACATTAAAAAATCGTATGAAAATGTCTATGAAACCTGATTTTCAGCCCACAGTGGGGCGGGGCGATATAAAAGGTTTCAATTAGATTTGGTTGTTAAATTAATGTTAATAAATTGATAACATAATTAAGTAATATGTTTAAGTAGGGATTAGCAAAGATATAAACATTTTAAACAATTTACTAATATTAATGGTTGTCTTCGTTGACAATACAATATCAAAATGTAGTTCTAAATGAACTAGGCAATGATAGATTTGTAGCTTCCTCAGATTTTTCTACATGATTTTTTTCGCTGTGTATAGAACAGTGGTAAAAATAACACAACTACTTATTTAAATTTGTTTTGTTTACATTAACGCGACTGTTACTCTAGATCTGCAGGTGTTACATGAAGTTCTAGACACAGCGAAGACATAGCTAATTTGAAAGCCAAATGCAGACGTACCTACTACTGCAATCACGTGTAAGTGAGCAAATAAATAACTGACATTATCTGGATTTTTTTATCCCAGTATTTATTTACCTGCCTAAATTACCAAATATGTACTACATTGCCAGAAAGAGCGCCCTTTTGTGATGTTATATTATGGTTCTGTATTTTTCTTTTCTTATTTTAAGGTGTACAATAAAAGATTACATAAATAATTCAATATGAGTACCTATGTACTTCTTTCGCAATTTGTTTCATTTATAAGTAGTAAATGATTGAACGGGGAAGTCGAATTCTGTCTGTTCGTCTAGTTCGCATGGTCGACTAGTATATCTCTTGAAGAAGACAGCGAAGAATTCTAATGCTAGACATACTGGTGTTAAAACTCATCTTATTACTTTGAACACTTTCTTTGATTTTACTTAAACCAAAAACAGACATGTTAATTTATTAAATTAAAGAGGAATTATGTTGAAAACTTGTTAACTCTGTTTTGTTAACTCACCTCGTTGAGTCTCGACTGCATCTCTGCTAATTTAACTTCAGCGGTGGACTTTTCGCTGACCAGCTCCGACTTCAACTTCGAAGACAACAGTCGAGCTTCGCATAACTCGTCTTCTAAACAGGCGTTTTGTTGTTCCAGAAGAGCCAACTTTGTTCGATATTCTTCCTGAAATTCCATTAGTTAAGTTCAGTAACAAAGCTGGGATTAAGTAGAGCTTTATTTCGTCATATAATTTCGAACATGTTTCTCTGATTAGTCTATATTTTTTTGGAGTGTAACATAAATCGTACATTTAAAATAAGCCTTTTAAAAAAATATTATCAAAAATAAATTTTTTCTGCTAACCGTAATAGAAAAACAATAAAATTTCCTCAAAAAAGCAAATTCTAGGGCCCCAAAGTAAGCAAAGCTTTCGTTAAGGAGGGTAATAAATACACCAATGACTTTCTCATTGAGATCTTTCATGAAAAAATAGTAGGTACTGTCAATATCTGAGTCCATGATTTAATTTATCTGTCCCTTCTAGGACTGGAACTAGCACAGGGGCCGCTACTACAACACCGCAAGGCCGTCAGTATATCTAGACTTTACTTGTGTCTTACCTCGTCAGTGCTGGATATAGAAGCTCTGTGTGTTCTAGGAGCTTTATCTCCACTTTTTAGATTTGTTAGAGACTTTTGTGCTGAATCAAGCATTTGTTTATAGTTGTCTCGCTCACGCTTAAATCTGGATACCTGTTGAAGAGTAATATAGTAAAAAACAAATCCTATCATTGAGAAATCAGTTCGGTGTTAATACCTGATTGTGTAAGGACTTTAATTCATCTCTCATGCCATTCATTTGATCTTCGTATCGAGATCTAGTATCATTTACTTCAGTCTTACGTAGTTTCTCAGCTTGGTCTAACCTCGAAGTTAATGATTTGAGTTCTTTTTCTAATTCTGCATTTTCTGATGTCAAGTTTCTTTGTATTTTAGACACTCTTTCGTAGTCTTCGAGTTTCTGTCTCCACTCATCCAACTGTAATAAAAATCGAAGCTTTAGTAGCTTACCTAAAGAGTTTTAAGTATCTTTTTCGATTGACAGACAATCTGAATTTTACGTTAGTTTCATTTCACGTCATAAACATTTTAGGTATAATTTATGTTTAATTGTTTCTTAAGTATTATTTTTCTTTGCTATTTATTACGTGTAGTAATTTTTCTATTCATAATGTGGTAGACTCGTAAAAGGTGTAATGTTCCATTATTTGTCACCCATGTAAAAAAAATAACCTCTTTCTTGGCTAACTCATGATGGTGTTCTAATACTTCTCTTTCTTCGTTGGCCACTTTCAGATCACGTTCCTTTTGATCTAACTTGGCGGTTAAACGCGCACGCTCTACTTCCCATCCACCGCCGCAAAGCCTATCTTGCAGTGAAGATATTTCTTTCTGTGGACAATATAATGTTTTTTAATTTGATGTAGTTTCTATCAATTCTACAAAACCTTTTACAAATAAAGCGATTAAAATATACCTGTAATTCAGTCTTTTCTTTGGTCCATGCTGCTGATTGACTTTCAAAGTTTGCCTGCAATGATTTCAGTTCTTCTAAGGTTTTTGCCAAATCTTTTTGTGTGTGTAACATTTCCCTAAAAATGTATAAATTTGGGTTATTATTCCTTGATCATATGTATTCAATTCCACAAATAAATATTAGTTTACCCTTGCGCTTGTTCTTTTTCGACAGTCAGTCTTGCTTTCGTTACTACATGCTCCTCTTCTAACATCTCATATTTTCCAGTTAATTCCTCATACTCTGCTCTTTCCATTGCTAGGGCGTGTTCCAGTTCTAAATATAATAAAAAATATAAACTAGCGTTCACTGGTTCGTAACTATAAAGCTAAATTGAATATCTTACTTTTTATATTTTCTTCGTGATCTTGTTTTAGCTCGGCTATTTTCTTTAACCCTGCTCCGGACGTTTGTTCTAGAACTTTTAGTTTTCCTTTGAGTGTCGCTAATTCAGCTTCCTTGTTTTTGGTGTCTCTGTCGTGAGCAACTCGCATGCGTTCTACTTTCTTGCGTTCGGCCTGAAACAATAGGATAAGGTAATGTTTATAATGGCATGTCAACTTCAATCATTATTAGAGTTTCAGTTATTAGAAGACTGTTATTAAATTGAGAAACGGTACCTGTAAATCTGTCTCGATTTCAGATGTTTTGCTTTCCCAGTAAGTAGCTTCTTTCTTTTCAGCTTGTAACTTAGTTTCTAGTTCTTTTCTTTCGTTCTCAACCTTGATCTTTTCAGATTTTAGTTGGTTACTCTCTGTTCGTAACGTGGTAAGTTCTTTTTCAGTCTTATTTTGTTCCTGTTTGATATTATTGAGCTCTTCTTGTTTTTCTTGAAGGTCCCGTGTAGCTTTTTCTAGTTTCTCTTGAATTTGAGACATTTCTACAGTTGATATACCTTCATCGTACTTTTGGTTAGACGTTTCTCGCAAAGCATCCTCCTGAAATAAGAAGTATTACGTCTAATTAAATACATTCGGTTGAATTAAGGAAAACCAAGGGAAGTACTGTTTTATTAGATCACAAGTAAATCTCTGCAAAGTAACAGGGTGGTAAAAAATATTTTATTCGGGATAAAGTTCAATGTAAAACTATAAAAATCACAACGCTAATGTGAGCAGTAGATATTCGCGAGGGTATTTAGGGAAAAGCAGAAAACATGCTAGAGATACAAATTCCATAAAAGACTAGTAAACCCGGGGAACGTGCTTAAAAAATAAAGTGCATTGCCAGTTGCATGACTTAAAGTAATACCAATTGCTTTATATGAGTATCTTTTGCTGCTATAGTTGACTCCAGGTTAGTTGTTTTGCTTTCGTATTGATCCTTCATCTCTTTTATATCGGATTGTAAATTGATAAGTTTTGTTTCAGACTTAATTAATTTTGTGTAAATTTCATCTTTTTCACTTGTTAGTTCGACGGACATACGACGATGAGTGCTTGCTATTGCTTCAGTCTGAATCTTTTCTTCTGAGAGCTAATAAAATGAAGTTTAAATCATGGCTTTATTTTAATATTCGGTAGTAAACACAATTTATTTACTATATTCGTAGCCGGCAAACGAACGCTCGACATAATAGTCTTAGGTGTTTATAATTATAATAATAGTGACCGTGATTATTATCTCGACTAATGATTCTTTGCCGGCCGTAGACTTCAGCTGACATTGCCTTTGTTCTGTAATTGAACTAACTGTTCGTTCCCTTCGACCGGAACACATCCACTTTAACGTGGTTATTATGGCGGTCAAAATAGGTTCAAAATAGTACCGCCGAAAACGAGGTCATAACAGAAAAACTACTACCACCATCAATATGTGTATATTACCTCTTTTTCTAGTTTGGCAACACGGTCCTTTCTTAATGCAAGTTGTTTTTCCAATCGTTTAGCTTTCTCATCCGTTTCTTTATACTTTTTCTCTAAATCAACAATCTTTTGAGTTTTGTCGCCGACCTGTGAAAAGTTATTCTTCGTCTTAATGGGTTTTCCAGTAGAAATATTCTGTTTAGATTTTTCACCATAAAGAGATAGAGCTCGAGTAAGTTTTGGTATTAACTTTTTAATTTGCATTCAGTCATTCGAATAAAAGTCGGCCCTGTTGCAATAGTCAGATTTTATTTACCTCTTTATTAAGGCAGATAAGTAAAAAGATTAATCAATAAAAAGTAAACAGTCAATATTATTTGAATAACTAATTTATAGTAAAAAAAATAGTAAAGAAAATATTACGAATATATAATATAAATACTGAATTCGTTACAAAACTGACGTACGTAGGTGGTACGCAGAATGTCATACCACACTACTGTTACCGAGACTGTCGCCAGCGCCATTAAGCCACAAATAAAGAATGCCTACAGGGAAAACCGTTTACAAAAGCCTGAACAGACTTGCTTGCTTTGGCTTGCTTGCTATGTAGGTACTTACTTCCTTAATTAATTTGCTTTTTTCTTGTTCCAATTTGTTGAAGTTTTCGACTTGCTTTTTAAACTTTTCAACTTCTTGATCTTTGGCCTCCAAATCCTTTTTAAGATCTTCAATCTTTTTCATACAGTCAGACATAGCATTGTGTTGCGTATTTGATTGTCCTAATTAAAATAAAAGAAACTGTAAAGTTACGTACTCAATTTAGATATATCACGGAGATTTAGATAAAGCTGTGCTATTACTATTATTCTCGTATACTTTTATGCGATATAATAAAAAAATTCCGGAGACGTTTGAGGCAGATATTTATTTTTTGAAAGTATAAAGTCTCGTTGGTTTAATCCCAAGTGACATTATGTGTTTGAAAAATTACCATGAAAGAGTAATTGACATAAATATGCATAATTTTCAAACCTCTTTTTTATTAGTACCAGTAAGCCTCGGTAGCGCATTGGTTACAGCGCTGGCTTTTCGAACTGAAGGTACCGGATTCGATCTCTATGACTGCCAAACGTGCCAATGCGCAATGAATTTAATCAATTTAAGTCCTTCAAGCCAACTGCTCTAACGGTGAATAAAAACGTCGCGGGGAAACCCACATACCTAAAAAATGTTTGAAGGTATGTGTAATGTGAACTGACGCGCAGTAGGAAAGTGTGATGAATGCTTGTCACCACCCCTTAGTTAGGTGAGGCTAATATCTCTGCAGTGAGATTATTAAGGCTCTCGTGTATGATACTTACTAAGATCTGCATTAAGTTTAGTGATTTGACTTTCTAGGTTCTTTATTTCTTCTTTTAAATTCTTGGATTCAGTGACAGATTTATTTTTTTCTACTTCGACTGTTTTATATTTATCGACGTAAGACAATTTTTCTGTTTCTAACTTCGTATTTAAATCTTTTAGTTTTGCGATTTCTGTCTGAAGCTTATTTTTCTCGTTGGTAAGTTCAGCTTCATTCTTAGATAACTTCGTTTTCATCTCCTCTATTTCTTTTTGTAATTTCGCTTTTGCCGACAAGTCGTTCGATGTTAAGCCAGCATTTTTCATTATCACATACAATTCTCCTGGAAAAACAGAACATTTGCGTCACTTAATTTTTTGCGGAACTTTACTACAAATTAATAGTCTATGTATACACATTTGAAAATATTAGTAAGATTCTTACCGATTTCATTCTCCAAGTCATCTACCATTTTTTTCATCTGTAGTTTGGTAGTGAGATCTGTTACTTTCTTCGGAGTTCGAGGCTTAAATGATTTTATAGCATCGTCCTTCAAGGCTTGTAAAACCACTTGCAATTTACTATTTTCCTTCTGCATCTAAAATATTATAGTTTTACATACCCAGTTCTTAAATATCTACAGCAAATACATTAAAGCAAAATATTATTTCTAGCACCTTACCTTTGTTAAGCTACGTTTCATGTTATCTAACTCTTCTTGTTTAGTTTTTAATGCATCAGCATCTTTCTTTGTAACCTCTCCTCCAAACCTTACTTTCTTTTCTATTTTATCTTCCTTTTCTTTGTTGTTTTCCAAGGTCTTTACTTTTTCTAAAGCTTCCTTAAGTTCTGTTTCTAACCGAGTTATTTTATTGTTATTAAGTTCTATAGATTTATCAGTCTTTAAAGTTTTGGCATTCTTCAGTAACTGTAGATAAAGTATTATTAAGATTTAAGGCGTTTTAGAATATAAAATAACATAAGTATGTATATTCAATTCATGGTTAGTATCTTAGTAATTAGAATATACCTGTAGTTTCTTATTCTCCGCCTGCAGTTTTTCATTGTCTAGCTCCAGTTTCTGTGCTTTAGACCTGAGGACATTTGCTTCTTGTTCAATCACTTGTAGCTGTCTTTTTAAGTCTAAATTAATTTCATTTGGCCCATCTAATGACCTGAAATTGACATCAGCACATAGTATGAAATATATAGGTAATTAAAAGTCATTCACAATCAATGTAAAAATATAAAGTACATACTTGCTTTTGAGCGCTGATAATTTTGGCTTCTTTTGAGCCAAGCTAAGTTCTGCATGTAATCTTTCACAGTCTCGTTCTTTTTCAATTAATTTCTTTCTAAGTTCATCTATTTCATCTTCCAAAACCTGAAAATTATGATATTATTAAACATGACATTTAAATATACGTATTAAAATTTAGGTTTTAACGCCATGAGAGAAGTTGCTTTATTTTTTATTTATTTTTTATTTGCTATACCTTTATCTTTTCATCGGCCAAATTATTATTACCCTTTCCTAAATTTCGCTTAGCAGCCACTGTATTTGTATTTGTTTTTGTATTAGAAATAGCAATCTTATCCGTCAAATCCTTTATTTGTTTTTTAAGTGTGTCTCGATCTTGTTCCAACTCCTCCACTTTTCTCCGCAAAACTGCAGACTCCTGTAACATTCGTTGCAAATGAGATCTCAAATGTGTTTCAATTTATATTTAACGCTTTTATAACATACTCTTGTTAATTAACCTGTTCATTCAATTCAAGCAGAAGTCTCAATTCTGCTGGATCCTCTTCATCTGAGATTCCTTCATCTTTCTCGTTGGGTGCTTCTATCGCCAGATTTCTATTGGCAGGCGGTGTAGGTGATAATTTCCGACCTAGAATGATGCTCAAATAAATACTTTGATGGTTTTAATGTAATGTAGAAATAAACTGACATTTAGGTATCCAAGCATTAGTTCATATTAAATGATATTGAAGTAATTAGGACTTATTAGTTTGTTACGTAAGTTGCTTATGGGTCGATAAAATCACACACAGAATAATGAAAGACGAGCTGAAATGGTTTCATCTCAAACTGCAGAAAATGGCTACCAACAGTTTTGATTTTGAAAAAGACAAAGCTTGTTAGTAATTTTAATGAGACCGAACAGAGAAAAACAGAAGATTGTATGGTCACGGATGGAGTTCGTAGTTTTTTTGTGACGTGTTATCCAAAATGAAATGATCAAGTATGTATTGTTAGAGTTTGTGGGAAATATAAAATCGATCAGGATTCCATAGCAAACTCAGTTTGACATACTTCTGGCCTTGGTAGCCATTTTCTTCAGCTGTAGAAGCAACGACTCGTTATCTTCTTCAACTCGTGATGCAGTTTTACGTAAGTTATTAGCCTGAAAACATTGATTAGGTCATTATCCACAAAAATATTGAACACGTTAAACACAAGTTGAGACATGGACACGAAAAAAATACAGTTATTCAATCATTAAAGTAGTTTATAATACCTATTGTTGGTAATCTCACAGCTAGTGGATTAAACATAGAGACAAAAGAAAAACTAAGCTGCGACGGACTCTCAGCCGGCTTATCAGGTGTTAATGGTGGACTTCCTGATTTTTCGTTTTTGTTTTCATGAATACTTAAAACTTCAGAATCTTCAAATTGGTTTATGACCACGTTTTCATAATTTGGTGAATTCTCGGTTTCTGTGCTGGCATCTACACTTGTGATATCGTTTCTGATATATTGCTGATATTTATCACTATACAGCTTTGCTGCTGTTTGAACAATTGCATTTCGTAGTCTTAATTTGTCAGTCTGAGAACAGCCGTTTATCCTTATGAACTCTGTTTGCATATTTTTATTTTTAACAAATGCCACTTCAGTTTGCATGTAAGTTTCTTTTGTCTCGTTATAACATTGAATACAGGAATCTAAAGAGATTTTTCGTGTATCTGTTGAGACATCGTTTACTAATATTCTATCAGTCTGACAGCCTTGTGAGTAACTTGGAAGTAAGTCCTGGGGCATTTGAGACACTTTATTGACCCCTATTGATAATTCAGTTATGCTAAACGCAGATAGATCTTTTTCTAAAGCAAGCTGCATTTCTAGTATACGTAAAGCATTTTCTTCCAGTTTATTTTTCATTTCAGTATCATTATCATAACATGTTTTTGAAAGTACTAGATCAGGATGTGATGGTGATGTGATATTAGCAAGAGTAATCCTTCCGGAGTAGATTTGTTGAATTCGGTTAGCCTGTTTGAATACAAATACCTTTGAAGAAGTTCATAATAGCAATTTATGTTCTTTATTATCAATGTATATTTTATTATCAAACAATTACAGTTCTTTTATCGTCACATATTGTGTATTTACGCCGTGTTGAGTCAGCGTGTTTGGCATCGTGCCAGCTGGCAATGACTAGAGAGCGAATGCCCTATTAAATGTAATTGTTATTAAGCAAAACTAACTGATTGGGTAAATAGAGAATGCCGGCAAATAACCGCTTAAAACAAGCGATACGTGATTACTGCGGTGATTCATGAAGACCAAATGGAACTTGATGTTTATCACGTATTCTTTGAAAGCTGCGTATATGTCGATTTGGTACCGTGTTTGAAAATTCATACCATATTAGTTATATATTTGCATAAAATAAATAAAGCTGAAAATAATCATATTCTGTATAAAAGGATCCATATACCTCTTCTTCAGCATTTTTCAATTGTTCCCTAAGATCGGCCTCACGTTCCAAAGAGTCCTGTAAGTCACGCAGTAATTGTGTTGGGTCTTCCTGGCTACCACCTCTTGTGAGTGATGACCGGGAGACTTTCTGCTGTAAACATTTTGTGTACCGTATTATTATAACAATAAAAATAATGTTTGAATAACAGCGATCAACAGCTCTACTTTTTTAAAAAGTAAGCCATAACTGTTTTTGGTTCATAAAGAACTATTTCACAACCGTAAGAATCAGGTTATGATACAAGAAGCTTCGAAAGGTCACACAAAGAACATATTATTGTGATTATTAAATATAATGAAACTTACACGTTCTCCGATAGTAGTCGTCTTGTTGGCCTGCGTCTGCGGAGTTAGTTTCGCGTTAGCTTCGGCTAATTCGCGTTGTAACCGTAACGCCACCTCGTTAGAGCGAGACAGTTCTTGCTCTAAATCTTTTATACGCTTCTCACGTTCAAGGCCGTCTTTTCCTCCGACGATCTGATAAGCAAAATAATTCTTAGTAGTTGAATTCTTAAAATACTTTTTGATGATCCGTAGAGCTGATTAGTATACGAAGTATACGAAGTTAGTGATTTGGATTTCCTCTTTGTACAACAATCTGAATTAGTAGATTCCCCATAGTTGGCAGTTAGTGATTGATTACTATCTGACCACGTTGGTTTTTACATGAGTCTGAGTGTTTGTTTAGCACTATTAGTTCTTACTTACTCATTATGACACATATTGTATAGTTAGATAGCGAGAAAGTTCGCTTTAATTACCTCTAAAAGTTTTTTCTCATTGTCAGTTTTCTCCTGCTCTAACTGTTCAGCTTTTCGTTCAGTCTTCTTCAGTTTGAACGACAGTACTCTGCAGTTCTTGATTGTCTGCTCTAGCTCTCTCCGAAGAGATGAATATTCGTCTGCTTGGTCCTCTCTTAAAGAAAACAAAATGAAAAATTGTATGCAACTTGAACAATGTGGGAATTTATTTTTATTTTGATTTGATTCATTCTGTAAAGGCTATTCAAGGATTTTATGCCATATAAATATCTATACTAATCAGCTTTAGCCGAAACTCATGATGACCACGATGAACCTACCAAATATTCAATGGACGTAGTATGTCGAATTATCATGACTAACTTTGATTTTGAACATTACTATTAAATGTGTAAATGAGGTAATCAAGAAGCTCACCTGAAGTTGTCTTGCATTTCCTCTATCTCTTCCTCGAGATCCCTAAGTTCTTTCTTCATGTCTTCATTCTCGTCCATTAGTTCTTCGCACAAGGTTTCAGCGGCAAGGAGTTTTGCACGTAATTGTTCTATTTGTTTGGTCTGAGCTTCAATTGATGGTTGACTCTGGAAACCAAAGAGTGAGGAAATTGAAACCAAATATAAATTTTAAATAAGTAACTTCAATACTTTTTCTTGATAGATCATAATGAAATGTTATAACAAAAATGATATCGAGTTGAAATTTCACGCAGAGCCGTGAGAGAAGCCGCCTCAAAAAACCAGTTATACTCGTATTACAAAGAAAAGTGTAGGTACTTCGCAGCTGTTACTTTATATAAGACCATAAACCAAGTGGTAATGATGAAAAAAAATCGACTCTTCATACAAAACCTATGGGTCAGCTGCCAATAAGACCTTATATCTCATGGCCAGACCATACAATTGATTAGCAGACGAATCCAGCGAGGTGCGGCAGCCCCATTATGGCGACGCGCCATTTTAATTATAATAATAAATAAATCCCCAGTCAACACCAACTGTATAGCCCCAAAGTAAGCATAGCTAGTGTTATGGATGACCATACAGCGAACTGGGGGGGAATAAACCCAGAATAAACATGCATATATGAATATCAACAACCATGACCTGGGAACAAACCTGTGTTCACCTCACAAATGAATGTCAGGACTCGAACCTGGGACCTCCGGCGTATGAGGCAGGGCTACTAACCACTATGCTACTCGGCCGTCGAAATATAAATTAATAAAAATAACTAACAAGATAATCATTTTTAACAAAATGATATATGTATATTGTCTGAAAACCAGATAATCAATCCATCATTGACACAAACAGAGTGTTTTCAGTGCTTCTAGCGGTAGGTATTAGACATACACAAAGGATTTCCTATCATTGATCTGGCCAAGGTACGTCATGATGTGGCCAATGGACAGTCGAACATACCTATAAAACTTTAAGCATATAATCGTACCTGTAAGATTTTAGAAAAAGTAATAATTTTCAGATCTTATTTGTTTAAGCTACTTGCGTTGAGTGTGAACAGTTAATTCTTTTATAACAAGCGTAATATTTACCTCTAACTCCGCTTCAACTTCTTTAACTTTCAAACTTAAATGCCGTTTCTCATCTTTCAAATCTTCGTTTTGTGAAGTCAATTCGTTAACTTTCTGTTGCAATTTCAGCACTTCTGACGATCTGCCGGACGTGTATTTATTCACTGTGTCGATATTAGCAAGCCTTCTTAAGAGAATATCGCTCTTTTCCTTTTCAACTCTCTCGCATCTTTTCCTCAGTATGTCTACTTCCTGTTTGAGGCTGTCAATTTGCTCCTATAAAAGATGAGAAAAAATTGCCACCAAATTTGCTTCAATTTTTGTACAATTTTTAAACGTACATTTTCAAGCTATTCGTCAGTTCAAGACAACGCTTATGCTGTAAGTATAATAATTTCATTCAATTTAAGCCTACATTAAAGATATAACTATAACCTCTCTAAAAGGTTTACCTTTTTTGTTCTCTTTATATTTACATTTAAATCGTTCTAAATTTCTTTATATGGCGTGCATAGTGTGTTTTATTGGTCAATAAATGTATTTTCTTCCTTTGTTTCATTTTTCTTTCTAGAGGTCATTATGTTAAAATCATAATTAATTATTTTTGACTTCAAAATACAATAAAATAATGTTTATCTTTTACTTAAACGCAATTACTGACAGAAACTTCTGTTGTATTTTTTTTGTAAACGCACTTTCTTCTAGAGCATTTTATACGCATTACCTGATACTCCTTAACATTAGCATCCACGAGCGTGCCCTCCGTGGTGACTGTACCAGAAGTGCTCGCGTCGTCGTCTGATCCATCATCCTTGTCCCGTGATGGTCCTCCGCGTATTGGTGGCTTTGTGGTCGAAGACTGTCTTGAGTTTTTAACCTTCAAAATAGATTTTAATGTACTGTACTTAATATATGTTGTTTCTGGGGGGGGGGGGGGGTTCAGGAGAGTGTGATAATTGACCTGTGTGAGTGCAGCTTGAGACTCAAGTGAACCTAATAACCACACACTATGGTTTACGGTATCTTCATTCATTTAACCCATTGTAAAAACATTGTACCAAGACCTATGAACAGGTATCCAATAATTTTTTAACTATATTTTTGACAGACTTGCGTTGTTTGTATATTTTATCTTAACAAGAAACAGTTTTTTAATAGCATATATTCTTACCTGCACCAAAAAGTTAACATCTTCTTTATGTGATGATCTATCCTCTTTTGATCGAGGTGGCTTCTCCTCTTCTTTACTTCTAGATGAGCTTCTTCTATCCTTATCTTTTTCCACGCTTGATTCCTTATCAAAACTATTTTGAGCTTTTAACAGTTGCATCTGAAATTATCAACAAAAGTTATATAAAATGGTTATTCTTTATTCAAAAGAGTCATTGTTACGACTCCGTCTGTGAATTTTTAAATGACCACAACCAAAGAGAAATTCCATTTTCATCATAAGTTTTGTAATAGTGTTTATTTTTGCTTTACTGTAAGACCTAAAAGCTGTTTGTAAAGACCTCTGATTTATATAGATTTAACGATTTTAAGCGCTACTTTTACTCCGAAATCTATACTCAATTTTTACCCCACGTCTCAATTCAAAATAAAGGAGATTTATCACAGGGCCAACATTACATATACATGTAGCAACAAGTGAATCTTCAAGAAAAATTCTGATATTATTTTCAAATTTAAATCAAAATATTTCGAATTCGTAACGATTATATCAACATAAGAAGTAGGTTATTTCCTCAATCAATTATAAACTCCTGCGCACTGCCAAGCACGAACTTTGCAGTTGACCTTTTATGTTTATTTCGGGACGCGCTCGCATCAGCTCGTGATGAAAGCTGCGGCAGACAACTATTGCGGTGACCTACTTGTGTGCTCTAAACATATTTTTGCTGTATTCTAGTAACTATTCAAGGTTAATGAAATGTTATTTCGTAAGGTGAAATATTCTATGCATTTGATGCGATAGGAGGGAAATTATATTCAGTTTATGAATGATTGATCCACAGACTTTTTAAAGTAGATGCCGCATAACTATTCAAATGTTATCCTAATTTTGAGATAAATTTTGAGAAAAAAATTTATGATTTGTTTATTGTATATGATATTAGCTATTTTAGTTTCGGCCAACATAAATTACAGCGGCTTTAGTCGAGCTCAACTTTGATTAAATATAGCTAGAAGTTGAGACCAAATTCAGAAACGCAGTTAGACCAACTTGCAGCATCAACATTAATATAAATCTTGAGTAGTTCACTGCATTAAAAAGCATTTTGCTTACAAGGAGACGGCAAGGGTGAGGGGTCCTCAAATCAAGCGGAGGTTCCGCGTGTAGTTAGCACTCAGTGAGTGCATTCTTATACTCAAACCCTAGAGCGCACTACTTAGCCATTGCCGAAAAAAAAATCCTAAAGTTTGAAAAAAAAAAATTTTTTTTTCTTGTATTAAAATTTAATAAATTGTTCATCATCAGCTCTCTTCTCCAATTTTTTCAAAAATGATTAAATATGCCTGGTATGCGTCAAAATTATCTGAACATCGAGAAATATTTATGAACGTAAACGAAGTTTGTTTTTCAGAAGAAATTCTAAAAACACTGTGCTCCTGTAAAAAAGCTGCATTTATTTGTTGTGCAAGTTGTCGACAAAATTTGTGTTTTTCTTGTTTTTATGATAAATACCATCCAGGTTTGTGTATTCCTAAAGATGAATGATTGAAAAAATTGCTAATGCTATAAACATTTTATCATAAATATTCATTGTATTTAATAATATATTATTTTATAAAAAAATTTTAAAGGAACTGTGACTTTTGTATTTATTATATTTACATTTCTCCGTCTTTTATAAGTTCTAATCATTAAAAAGTTAAAAATTATTCAATTCGCGATTCAATAATGTATAAAAGTCCAAAAAAAATGGTTTATAACGATTTATTAGATTTTAATACAAAAAAAAATTTTTTTTTTTCAGACTTTAGGAATTTTTTTCTCGGCAATGGCTGAGTAGTGCGCTTTAGGGTTTGAGCATATAAATACACTCAATGAGTGCTAACTACACGCGGACCTACACACACCTACATACACCTCCGTTTGATTTGAGGACCCCACACCCTTGCCGTCTCCTTGTTAGATAATGTTATTGTTGTAAAAAATAAGAGCTGTTTTATATACCTGTATATGTATAACAATGAATTGAAAACAAATAATATAACTTTGTTTCTTCCCAGATAAGATAATATGCAGAAGTATAATGTAATAGTCCAATATATTTTCCGTCTCATTTATCTATACATGTATCTTAATTTAGCTAAGTTTTGTACATTATCATTTAGTAATACTTGAATATAGAACAGATCTTAAAATATTTAAAGATTTTAAATAGTCACTCGATGTCCGTCTGTTGGCTTATTGTATTTATTGGTTACTAAATATACACTAAAGTACTTTTGCTAAGTAGCCATGCTTTTAATATAAATCAATCCAAATGTCTTTTGTTCTACGATACGATCAGACTGGCGGTTTTAGATTGATTTACGATCCAACTGTTTGATAAACAAGCCCTAAAATAGTGTATCCAAGAATAACTATGGCGATACGAGTCTCAAAGGGCTTTTCAAATGAAATAATCTTATAAATCAATAATTGACTTACTGATTAACCTATAAAAAATAATATAATTTTTCAAAGACAATTGTATGAATTCTGCCAAAACCACTGGGTTGTTTTAAATTGAAACATTCGTTTCGTGGGGTACCTACCCACTGCGGAAATCCTAGTTCAAACATTTGTGTGACGAACTTCGATGTTAGGTACGAGGAACCTTCGGAAATAAACTGTTGTCTGGTGAGTGTAATAATAATAATAATAATCTTTATTTGCCAAAAACTTAAAAGTATGAGTTACAAAATTCGTTTTTACACTAAATATAACAAATTAATTGCTCTTAAGACTAAATGCCTACTACCCATAACTATGTAACAAATTTTTAGTAAAACAAATATAAAAGTTACAATTGTTACAAAATTGTATAAACTCGACATTTTGACGGTAGAATTAAGTAAACCGAGTTGAAAAAGTTACCTCCAGTACTATTCGCAAATGTGTGACGGCAAGGTAAATTCGGTCACTCAAATCAAATCAGATCTAATATCTATGATATAAGGAACATTTTTCTTATCTAAGTTGATATTTAGCACAAACAAAGGACAGAATGAATGGTAAGTGTCCAGTATGTCTCTTGTCTAAAAACGTAGTATAGTCAAAAAATACAGATGAAAAAGTTGTGCGTAAGTTTTTTTAACATTATATATTAAATTAGAAAGTAATACAGGTCATGTTTTTCTACACAAGTATAGTAATATTACTTACTATTATTACACTTTGCTTTACCTTTTATATTTAAATAATTGAAACCTTAAAAGAGTTGAATATCTAATATCTAATATCTATGATATAAGGAACATTTTTCTTATCTAAGTTGATATTTAGCACAAACAAAGTACAGAATGAATGGTAAGTGTCCAGTATGTCTCTTGTCTAAAAACGTAGTATAGTCAAAAAATACAGATGAAAAAGTTGTGCGTAAGTTTTTTTAACATTATATATTAAATTAGAAAGTAATACAGGTCATGTTTTTCTACACAAGTATAGTAATATTACTTACTATTATTACACTTCGCTTTACCTTTTATATTTAAATAATTGAAACCTTAAAAGAGTTGAATTAATCCACTTGCCTTAGATATTCCTCTTTTTATATTATATATTTTAAGTTCGAATTGTAATTATATAGAATACCATTTTATTTTTCTGTCATTTGTAACAAGAATATAACCTGCTCTTAAATTATTAATTTAACAGTGGAAACTGTACTGGCCTATGTAATATTTATTTGTTTAATGTTTAAGAGATATTGTTATGCTGTTTGTTTCCCTAATACGTAAATAAATAAATAAATAAATTTCTTTTTTTTTTCTTGTCAACTCAGTATTAATGATCTATAATATTTACTTTTTATTCATATTATAAATGTCTTCCTTATGGAAGTTAGTTTATAATAAATATGTTTAAATATAATTTATATATTGTATAAATATACATACTGTTATATATTTACGTAATAAAATATTTATGTTATGTATGTATGTGTGTGTGTATGTAGTTATATAATAAAAGTAAAAAGATTACGCCATGATTAACGTTTCGGTGGATAAATAGTCCAGAGTGTGAAGATATGTCGTGATTGCTTTTTTACAAATGTGATAAGTCTCATTTCTCAGACTTTAATAGCTTTGCAAATTTTACTGTATAACCGAGGTCCTAGGTATGTAATAGAATTACGAGCAAAAAAGGTTCTAAGTGTTGGCACTTGATAAACAGTAGCATATCGTCTTTTGGAAATTATTTTTGGTGGTTTTATTTTGTGTTGTCTTAACACAGTAAGCTTTATAAATAATTGACGGACGGTGAGAACTGAAAGTTCTTTATATAATTGCGTAGTAGGATAATCAAATGGCTTCATGTACAATACCTTTAAAATTGATTTTAGTAAATTTGTTATTTTTGCACTACCCCAAGCTGTTATTCCATACGTTAAAAGAGATTGACATAAAGCGAAGTAAACGGTTTTATTCGTATTTTCATCCTAAATGTGTCTTTTTGAAAGTACATGTTAATTTTCTGAGTCTATTACTAAGGGCTTCAATATGGCACTTCCAGTTTAAGTTACGATCTAAAGTTATACTTAAATAATTAATTGAATTCACAGAAGTAAGAGAAAAACAGGCACATGCCGAGTCACTATTGCATTTAGAATGTATTTTGATACCTAAATTAGATGGCTGTTTGTTATCGTAAATACTAAATGTCATAAATTTTGTTTTTTAATATGTTAAGTGTAAGGAGATTTTTGTCAAGCCAATCTAAAACAGTTTTTAATCCACTTTCACTAATTCTGTGGACTTCTTCCAAGATGTGACGTGAAATACAAGTACGGTGTCATCGGCGAAAGATATTATTTCCGTATCTTTTTTTGTGTTGTTTCATTCAGATCATTCAAGTAAGTTAAAAAAAGGGTCGGGCTGAGTACCGATCCCTGCTGAATTCCAAAATCAACGATAACAGGGTCTCTGAAGACCCCATTAATGCTGACAGACCAGTGTACTAGGTCAGAAATGAAAGAAACTTTCTAAAAATAAACGTCTTGCTATTTACTTTTTTAAAAAATTATATTGCATACGCATTTTGTCATCCATCACAACTGATGGAAAGTGAAGATGAAGACTAAAATGTAACACGCTTAGAACCAAGAGGTCCATATTCACTATTCCTTTAAATATTTCAGGACTACTTGTTATAGGAACAAGACGCCGGCAGCTCATTCCACAATTTGGCGGTGCGAACCAAAAAGGCACCATCACATCGTTTGGTGTATTTACCATGTAAGGGTTGAATCCCTGTCGGCACCTAGCAGTTCGATGTTGAAATGGTAAAGGATCGATATGTTCAAAGAGAGCACTTGCACACTCACAAAAATGAATCCGGTAAAAAACCGACAAATATGCGACTTTGCGACGGTGCTCAAGACTGTAGTTTTTTGTTCGTAAGCGCAGGGCCATTGATATGTTTACGGGTTCGTTGGTCAACTGAGTCCAAAGCTTCAAGTTGGTACGTTGCGGAACCATCCCAATGCGTGACTACAGTGCTTCATGCATGAGCGAATCTGGGCTGTGTAGAGATTTAGCAGCCGTTCAGAACTGGTAGTACCGTCGAACCTTCGAGATGATCCGTTGTTTTTTAGAAGGATTTTGTGCCATGGTATGGATTTGATGCCCGAAGTTAAGTTTGGATGTAATAGTAAAACCCAAAAGCCCTAGCTGTTTCTTATTTGGTATGGATGCATCTTGAAATGTAGGTTGAAATTGTTTTTTTTTGCAGAGAAGAGACGCGTCTGAACAGAACTTAACTAGAATGGTATCGTCCCATTCGGCTAACTTATGCAGAGTCAAGTCAACCTGATCAATCGTGAACTTCTTAAGACGCTGGATTTCAGGTAGACTCGTTAAGTGAACTAATTGTTCACTGGGGTTTAGGTTATGAAATACCAAAAGCCATGATGGCTTCGATTCCTAGATTTTACGTCATAATGATTACGTCATAAAAAGTAAACAAAGAAGGCGTTAGTAATGACTTACTCTTTATTTTCAAAAGTGGCTCTGGCGGTGCTTTGCAAATTCAATTTTTTAATAGCAACTCGTAATACAAATTGTGCGCTCTTTACGTAGTTAATAAAATTAAATAAAATCATTCTTGCTCCAAGCTGTTGATTTTTATTGATTTGAAAAGAGATGGACAAGGTCCATGATGCACGATGCATTTTCTTCGGTAATCTTATTTAATCCGTATTCATTTTAGAAGACTTCTTTTCCTTGTTTTATGAGAAATTCGTTTACATACCTTGCGCACGCGTTCCGCCAATGAGTCATTTTTCGTAATGACGATGTTTGAAGGCGGCGGCGACGCGGACGCCCGACGCAACGTCACTGTTTCTACAACAACAACAAAAAAAAGAAATACATCAAATATCTAGTGTAGGATGAAAATTTTCCGAATAGGTATGTTTAAATTGCTCATCTTGCCAAAGATGACAGTTAACATAAGGTAAGATGGAATGAAAAACGTTTTAAATGTTGGAAATAATTATCAAATCATCCGGCGTAATTCAAGGATCAACCCTTGGACCCTTTTTATTCATTTTGTATATCAATGATATCAAGAACTATATAACACATTCGAATTTTGTCATATATGCTGACGATTTGAAAATATATAAAGTGGTAAAGAATATCCAGGATTGCACTCTTCTACAATTAGATTTGCAATCTCTTCAAAACTACTGTCACATAAATAAAATGTACCTAAGTTCCTCTAAATGTAAATATATTTACTTTTCTAGAAAAAGAAAACCCATACAATATAAATATGCAATTAATAATCATACTCTTGTAATAAATAAATAAATAAATAGATAGAATAGACTCAAAACTTATTTTTGAAGATCACATTAATAACATTGTTGGGCGAGCATTTAAGATGTTTGGATTCAATGCTAGATTAAGTACTGTTTTTAAAAAACCTTCCACCTATTTGTATCTCTATAACACTCTCATTCGACCTATACTGGAATATGCTACAGTCATACGGGACCCATACTATAAAAAATACAAAATCAGTATAGAGCGTATTCAAAAAAAATATCTTAAAATGACAAGCTATAGATGCTTTAACAATTATGGTAATTATAATGAATTGCTTAATAAGTTTCATTTACTGTCCCTTGAACAACGCAGAATTCAACTGGAGCAAGTCGCATTGTACAAGATTGTTAATAATAAGTTTGATTGTTCTGAGCTCATTAGCAGTGTTGATTTCCGCGTCCCAAACAAAAATCTAAGATCTAAACGTTTATTCTCAACAAATTTTAGTCGAACTAATGCTGGTAAACGATCACCTATTACCAGAATGTGCAATGGATATAATGAGCTGTTTACTGATCTAGATATATTTCACACAAACATAAATAAATATAGAAAAGAAATTGTTAATATCTTCAAAAAAATATATAGATGTATAATTGAAATAAACAACGGTGAGCTTCTCATTCTCATTTTCATTTTTCACCGTATATTATTATGTATTTATATATTATATGTATGTATTTAAATGTGTATGTATGTACTTATATATTTATTTACTTGATTTTTTGAAACAATTAAGCCTAATTTAATACAAAAGTGACAGCCGTGAACTTGTAACTTGTATAATTTAATTGTGGATCATGTTGTTGGGATGTACAGAAACATATTTTAATATTATATTTGTAAACTGCTTTGTACATTACTGTTTGTGATCTCCTGAGTTTTAATAAAATAAAATAAAATACCACAGTCGAATACGTATCAAAAAAACGTTTAGTTTCTATAGTATGAAGTTATATATTTCTTTATATTCGTTCATATATACAATTTTGCTTTTGTTGGTTTGTGGCCGCAAGTTCGAAAAGTATTCGACGGTTTGGTAATATTTTTATAAAACATTACAGTTTCTTACTAAACTGTATATTCTGCGTTTCCGAAAAAAAAGGGGATTTTTTTTTCATCTTTGTAAAATTGCCGCAAACAGCAAAGCGGGATTTTAGCTCGTTATGGATAAAAAGTACTAAAATTAAATTATGCATTTTTTATTTTCAACTCAATAAATACTTATCTAGAATTTTGGAAATATGTGAAACGTACTATACATCTACCACAATTCGTCCAGACATCTACAATGCAAGTTCAAAGACAACTAAACCGTAGCGAAATGCGTCAGCGCAGCGCAGTAAAACTAAAAATGCACCGTGTAGGTGCAAGCTGTGTTTAACAACTCTATTTTTGTAAGCAAACATTGTAATTTGCATCCAGACATCCACGCGTTCATGATGAGCGAAATATCGCGTTTTACATTGTAAACTACTGCGGAAGTATTTTAAAGATAAATGCCGTATCTAAATTATTCTGATAAATTGCAATAATTTACCAAAAGTGCAGTTAATGTAAGTAATTTTTTTGTATATTTTGGAGCCAAAACGGTACAGTAACTAAACATGCAATATGAAAATTATAATGTATAGTCACCATTAGACAGTTGCTATTAGTCCTCTATCGATTCTTAGCTTTTCGTTTTAAGTGAAAATTTTACTAGTTACCTATAACCAATGAAATATGCCAAATACCTTTTTTCTCTGTGTTGAATTGATTGAAACCAATTGGTTTAACAAGGTTTCAAACTTATATTCAATCGTATTTAAATCTATCTGATCTGTATCCGTGGTAAGAATTACTTTGAAAGTTGAAGAGAAAAATGAAAGAAGAACCTTTTTTAGAAGCGCAATTTAGCGCCACTCTGGATACTAGTCCCTGACTTGGGAGTAACAATTTTTAAATTTAGTTTTAGTTATCGTTGAATGCAATTACAAGAAAAGTTTGAACGAGTGTACTTGAATTCATCAAAGTTACCTTTTACTTTAGGAAATAATATCGCTTTACTTAGTTTTCACCAGCACATACCATTAGTATGATTATTCTGTCCCGTGTCCAGCGAGGGCAATGGTCCCGTGAGTTTCCGCGACGGCAGCCTGAGGCTGACGGTGACGGCGTTCGGGTCGTTGTCGGAGCTGCCCAGGTCGGGCGTCGACGTCCACGATGCACTGGATCTGCTGAACCCTGGGGTCAACGAGTTTGGTAAATAAGGATTTAGTACATAGAAATAATTAATATAATAAATCACAGAGGAATCGATCACCATGAGTGATCGCCAAGACCAAAATTTAAAAAAAAAACAGTACTCGTATAGAGAATGCATGTAAAATGTTGAAAAGTTTATCTACAATGTCTAAGTAAGAACTAGTAAGAATGGTGAAAAAAAGCGGTGTTAAGATTTTCATATTTATTTTGCTTCGCAGTATAAATTCTTTTAGGTAATTTGTAATCCTATCCTACTACTTCCTAGGATTCGAAGAAAAACAACATCGAAGCTCAAAGTTTAACTTCCTACCTGAAGAAAATGCGTCTTTTTTGGGTGCATCGATCGTACTAAGGTTGGTGCTAGAGGCCCACCCCCTATTTGTTTTCCCCGGGTCTGCACCATTTTCACCGTCACGACCTCTGGAAAGGAATAAAACAGTAGTTTGAGTTACTTTCAACATTTTCCCTATTTTTGCTAACATGGCTACCATACCATAAAGTTTTCATTGTATATTTAGAAGTGTAGGCTAGCATAAATAAAACGGAAACGAACATATTTGCTGAATATGAATTGAATATGAATAATGAACGTTTCCCACTAACCGTTCTATTTATTCAACCCCATTCGGAAAAACTTGATGGCTGCTGCATTTCTATTTATTCTGCAATTCATTTAGAAAACCAAAATACAAAAAAAGAAATTGGCAACAATCTAACTGTTAAATAATTTTGTTTGTATAAAAACTGTTTTTTTCCTAAAACCCTGGGGAAAATATTTATGCAGGTTAAAACTTTATGCAGTTTCAAAACTTAAGCTCGGCGCCCAAGTTATCGTTCAATCATCCGAATCATATCAAATAGCAGAACTCCATGCACTATCAAACTGGTAATACGTTACTAAGCATACCCGTTAAGGATTGAAATACCGCCTAACCGCGGTTTGAACTAGTTTACCGAAGTTTCTTTACGTGATGGTTGTGAAAAAAAGCCCTAGGTAGTAGTAGTAGTGATCAGCACAGAAACACTATGGGAATTGGATGTTAAGCCAATTGCGCTCTTATTGAGCGATTGAATTGCAGGCCTGCGTTTTGGATGGGTTAAATTTAACGAGATAGGTATTGTCTAAATCTTTCATCCCATCTAACGTAGTATTAAACCGCTCTCGGTTAAAGGTAAATGAATAAATGTTACCCGATAAGAGGACATTGATATAACCAGAACAACGTTGCAGACAGAAAGGGTGGGTCCTGAAAGTTTCAGACCACACAAATTGATCATTCACTAAAAAAGTCGATGCTCTGAGCTTCCCTAAAAGAAATTCTAGCCCGGTCAAAAACCTTGGATATATCTAAGGAGACAACAATGGTCCTTTCGTGAAGTTACAAAGGATGTCTGGTCCATCTTTCAAAATGATCCAGGATTAAGTAGGCTTATACTCCATTAGATGTGACCGCTAATCACCATTATTTCAGCTTATGCAAACCCTTCTAATGAAATAATTCGGAACCGAGCCCAGCCAGCCTGAAACGCCGCTATTCCGTGGTCTCTCAGTCACCGTAACAGAAGTGTTCTTGAAGACTTCATGTATGTTAAACGTCATCACAAGTGAAATTTTTGCCATACAATATATTCAATAAAACAAATATTTGGAAGAAAACTCTCGATGTGTTGTGAAATATTAAAAAAATGCGAAACCTGAAAACACCAAACAAAAAAGTCTGAAATCTAACAGGCCAACCTGTTCAAGCAAAACCTTGATTTTCAACACTATTTGAGAGCCAAATTTTGACCACCAAATTAAAATTCCCTAGAAGTTAATTATCTAGACGAGAATATTTTTTACATTTTATAAATTTGTTTTACTAAAGACGTTATGTCATAAAATTATTGGCAGTTGGTAGAATAAACATTTACTTTAAATATTATATTAACGTTTGAGCAAGTCGTTACCTCTGGCTTCAGAAATGGTCAATTCACCCCTGGAAACCTCACAGGCCCCTGACATGGCTTTATGACTTTTTATACAGCGACAACAACGGGACCGACATTAATAAACATTTAAAAAGCGTTTTTAAAGGTGTTACTTTTTTGTAACAAATTTATTAAGAGAAGCGGCAAGCGTTTAGAATATAAGAAAGTACAACTTTTATTTAGCTTTTAAGTACACCGGGTGTTAAATATTTTAATAATATTTTAAATTTATTACTTGTCCAAGTTTTAAACAATTAACGGCTTCCGCGTGGGTTGTAAACAATTACTTGGAATTATCTGTTTTCTTTAGCTTAAGAAGAAGTTTAAAATCGTTAATATAATTTCAAAGCATTTAGTTTTTGGGAAAAATCTATGTTAATTATTTAACAAATAACTTCGGATAAGACTGCATTCGGTAATAAGTTAAAGACAGGCGAATATTTTACTGCCCCTAATATTTTACTGCACCTAATATTTTACGCGAGCGAAGCCGCGGCCAAAAGCAGGTTTACTATGAAACGCCTGATTCAATTTCAAATTTAACTATATATCTTATTAGTTTTTTAAATACTGTTTTGAACAAGTTTACTTAAATTTTGGTAATTTTTTCTCTGAATTAAATACTTAATTTATATTTAAATTATGATTATATAATTATATTTTACTAGCCTGGGGCATCTTGCGTCACTCGCAAAGATCGTAGATACAAAACGTCGCTGCTTGCAAACAATTAACATCCATGTTCAGGAATTTGGACATTTGCCATGATTATCTTTTGAACTGTGTGTATTTACAGGCATTATTTTTATTTCTGTGCATGGCGGTTGTCAGTTGGATTAGTCTTGAATCCTATACTTTGCATTCGTTTGGACGTTTTAGGTGTAATTATATTTATTTTGTATTCAGAACAGCATACAGGGTGACTGGAAATTAGTGAACACCCTTGTAAGGGAGTATGGTACAGGTCATTTACAACAAATTTAGTTATGTGTGCCAAAGTTAGTGCAAAAATCAATCATTATTGAGATATTTCAATTTTAATAATTTAAAAAAAAATCATTATGAGTCCTCTTTAGGCTTAAATAAAAATAAAACTATGGGTTTTTTTCCAAGTTTTTTAATGAATTTTTATTTGCTACATTCCAGTAACTAAATCGACATTAAATAAGGTACATTTATTGGCCTTATTTAGATGCAATGCTACAGACAAATAAAAATAGCACAAAATTTTGCAAGTCTCGAGTCTTTTGTCAGGACAAAATCCACGCCATTTTTGAGAAAGTGGAGCAAAATACGCATATTTTTAGTCATAAATAGCTGTAGAACTGGAAATTGATCATTAGAAAGTTTTAACCCAATTGTAATAGTCTGGCTGCACAAAAAACTTGATATTTGGGTACCGCACGAGGTCACTGAAAGAAACTTAATGAACTGTATACTCATTTGCGATTCTCTACTAAAACGTAATGAAAATAAACCATTTTTGAAGAGAATTATCACTGGTGATTAATAGTGGATCACCTACCTACGACTAAAACGTGCAAACAGTCTGGTAAAAAGTTCAGGATGAAAGAGATGTCAAGCACCATACACTGGCCAAACCCGCAAAAAGGTGATTTGAGTTTTGAATGAAAGGGCTTCGCTTATTATGAGCTGTTGTCCCAAGTTACTGTTGTACCAACAACACCAGTGTACTGTCTACTGCGAACAAGACTACATTCTACTGCTAGACTTGTTAGCAGACTTGAACAAGTTTACTGCAAGCAAGTCTGTGATGCTGCCTTCTACTGATGCGGCCTGCTACTGATGCTGCCTGCTACTAATGCTACCTGCTACTCATTCTGGCTGCTACTGATGCTGCCTGCTACTATGCTGCCTTCTACTGAAGCTGCCTTCAACTGAAGCTGCCTGCTACTGAAGCCACCTGCTACTGATGCTGTCTGCGCCTGAGCGCCAGCCAGCGCCAGAGCGCCCTCGCCGTCGGAACCTTCGCGGCGACTCGTAAAAGTCCGCGTAAAACTATTGCGTGACAATATTATCAATACATATCATATTACAAAGTCCTTATTTGTTCGGTTTTCACCTATAAAGTGTTCAAAAAGCCTTCCTTTATGTGTATAATTATTCAATGTTGTGTATAAATTAGCTGAAATATGATGATATTTGTTGAAGATATTGGATTCAGCCGACTCGGAGATTTCAAAGAAAACGTTGCCTAATCCCTTTTAAAATGTAACAAACAATATATAGTGGAAATGTGCCTCTTTCATAGGTATTCAGAGAAGTCCACGATAGCATATGTCTATCTTGTACGGATAGCCTACTATACCCATTTTAATGTTTAAAAAATGGCCAAGTACAATGTGGTATAATTAAAAAGATATTAAGATGGACACGATAGGTATTAATCACATTCAATACATAGTTCCTAAGCATTTCATGCTCATCATAATTGCCTTCTACATCATACACTTTAAAATCATAATAATATCTTATGAGTTATTGCAAAATTAAAACTATCGTGCGTCAAATTTTTTTTTGAAAATTTCACCCGCTATTGTTATGTAAGCGATTGCTTGCCGCGCGCGGTTTTCACGTCTTCAATGGTTAAGTTATACTATTTCCATTTCGTTATTTCCTCGATGACAGTTCTAATTTGATAAAATGTAGTGTTGTGACCAAATAAGTAATGATATCGATCGCATATATTTATTATATTTTGAACAAAGACAAAACCAATACAAACATTCAAATATATTTTTTCAAGGTGGGAACACTCAATGGCCCACCGCGATTTTGTGTTTGTTTTAATCTGTCACTCGCAACAAGACGGTCGTGCTAGTCACTACTTTTCTGTTCGCTGAGTTTTTTTTAAATTATCCATACGTTACGTTGTGTATTTTGTGTTCCTCCGTGTTGATTGCTGCCCAGCTGTCAAATATCAAAATGCCGAAAGGATCTGTTCTGAAAAGGCAGGCGAGAGAACTGGTGATCAAGGTTCGTAATTACTTTGAGGCAGAGTATCAAAATGGTGGCCCGCTATTACCACTGTCGCAAGTGCGAGAGCGTGTTGCGGCCGCATTAGGAATTAGTGGACCTACTATTTAAAAAATTACTACCGAAGCTTACGGTACAAGCGGCATGCTGGAAAATAAGCTTCGTTCGCCGAAGAAAAAACGCCAACCACGTCGTGTGACATCGGTTGACAACTTCAACGCTGATGCTATTCGCCGTCATATACGCCAACCACGTCGTGTGACATCGGTTGACAACTTCAACGCTGATGCTATTCGCCGTCATATACCTATATGACTATTACTTGCGCAAAGAAATTCAAACACTTAAAAAACTTGTTATTTCTTTACGTGAATGTGGTTTGTTCCATGGCCAAAAATCGTCACTAAGCTTGTGACGGTTGTCTATTTCGACCTCTTTTTGTCAGTAAATTTTATTTTTTTGTCGTTCCCGACGTAATTTTAAACTACGAATTACGTAGTGTCGGAGAACGGCAATGCTTTGATTTGACAAGCCAGTCACGAAAAATTATCCATCATAACAACTAGAATCTATTTATTTATTATTGTTTCCGAGTTTATTATTCAAAATTACATGTTTATCAATTTTTTATTATCTACAATCAAAGTTTTCATGAAATCAATAATTTATTTTTACGTACACGAGTGTGCGTAGCCAAAATTTTTGGTAAGGATTCTCATTCATTAAAATTTTATTTTGTTGTTACTTTTTCTTTTCAGATCAAATTTAATTGTATTAATGTTTCTGTTTTATTTTGTGTGACTATTTTTTATTTCAATTTTGTTTATATTTTTTTGTTTGTATTTACAGGCATTTTTGTATATTTTTAATTTTACTGCAAAATAAACATAGAAGAGAGCTTTGGTATTTCCTTTCTGGACCCTCAATTACCACTCCGCAAACAACGCGTTACATACTGGCGCCGACCATTCAAACGCAGTTTATGGAGAAGAGAGGAGGAACAATATCAACAGAGGAATAGCAACTTTAAAAATAATTTTTTATAATTATTATTGAGGTCAGGCATAAAACTTTATTTGTTACCATTTTCAACCATTAACATTCACTAGTTAGGTTATATATCTACTATAATATATCAAATTACTGCTAAATTATTCAGATATTTAAGTTTCTTTAGTTTCTTTCGTTATAATATCTTTGAAGAAATTTTCTGAAGGCACAACATTTATTCTATAACCCAGTAATTTCACTATTTAAATAACATTTTCTATTCATTTTCATCACTTGAAAATACGTATATTTTTAAGGCTCTTTTCTACCATACAAAAAATACCAAATATACATTACACCCCACGTTACTGTCCACAAGTTAACACCGTTGAGCGTTACAATAAAACTATTGTTACGGCGATTGCAGCTTTTATAGATAAAGATCACAGAACTTGGGATACCTATATAAACAAAATACAATTTGCTATTAATACTGCGGTTAATGAAACCACAAAATTCACTCCATCATTTTTAGTATTTGGTAGAGAAGCTGTTACATGTGGATCTATTTACAAAAATAAAGATTCCAGAGATGAACTAATTTTCAGTCCTAGGGATGTATATGCTGAAAACATAGGACAATTAATACCTATCTTTTCCGAAGTACAGAAACGGTTATTTAATGCACATCAATATAATGCAACTTATTATAACAAACATCATCAGAATTTAGAATTTAATAACGGTGATATTGTTTGGAGGCGAAACCATGTAATAAGTTCCTCTAAAAAACATTTTTGTGCTAAGTTTGCACCCAAATTTATTAAATGTAAAGTTTCAAATAAAGTTTCACCATTAATTTACGATTTAGTGGATATGAATAATAACCCATTAGGTCGTTGGCATATCAGAGACATTAAACCTCTACCGCGTTTAACTTCTTCTTTGAGTGACTAGATTGGTTGTTACCAATTACTTTATATGAATTCATATATAATTATTGCTAATTATCTCACGGCGAGCATAAGCCGATTCTTTTTGTCTTATTTTTTTTCTATGCACCTCATTATCGTTTGGCTATACCATTAACATTGACGTTGGTCAAAACTTATAATTAATTATCATCATCGTAGTATTAGGTTAACTTATTGTGTAATTTATTTAATATTTGCAATTCTAGGAGTGTAAACTCTTATTTTCAATATCTGTATTATACTTTATAGTATAATTTGTTAAATGTTATCAATTTTTTTTCTCAATTTTTTTTTTCAAGCGGTTTGCAACTTGTAAAATTAAGCCTTCTGCACGAGCGTTTATTAAGGTAACTCGTTAAACTAAACCATACCTATGTGTATTATTTATACGCTTGAATCACTTTCCCGTGAGAATTATTTTCATATGTTTATTACATAAGTATTTTAATTACTTCACAAAAGACCCTTGGATTTTATTTAAAAGTCAATGTTTCACGACTGGCTATGATTTTCTTTTCTTTCCGGCATATTTATTTCAGTCTTTAACTGAAACTTGTTTATAGTAATCACCGTGCGGGAGTTAGCGACACGTTAAAGAAGCCATAAGCTATTAATATTTTCAGCGGATGGCAACTATTAAAGCCTTTTGCCGTTGCGTTCAACTCTGTTGAGTTGACTTATTTAGGATACGATTCCTCATAAGCAACTCTAACTGCATGATGTTTTATTTCCAGTAGTTGGAATAAGACTAGTATGAAAGAGAATGTATGTTGTAATTATGCTGTACGTTGATGGAGTTGAACGATGTATATTAACATTGTATATTCCAGGAACATGTTTAAAATTTTATCATTCATGAACCATGTAATTTAAGATAATTATTTAGGATTTTTTTTTTCTCTCTCTCGTCTGTTTTGTTTTCTTTTTCTATTAAATAACTTGTTGATATGCAATATATCAGTATTATTTTTTTTTTTCATATATACAGGATGTTTTTTCAGAAAAATTCTTCTATAGGATGTTAATATTAATTTTCATTTTGCTTTAATTATTATTTTTTTTTTTTGATCGTTCTTTCATTTGGCAGATTAAATATTAAAATTCGATATGTATATGCGGTTTATTTTGATTTGGTTTGAATATTTTTTTTTAAAAACTATACTGAAAAAATCTTTCAGATTTTTTTCCCGGCCCCCGGGGTATTGTGACGGTTGTCTATTTCGACCTCTTTTTGTCAGTAAATTTTATTTTTTTGTCGTTCCCGACGTAATTTTAAACTACGAATTACGTAGTGTCGGAGAACGGCAATGCTTTGATTTGACAAGCCAGTCACGAAAAATTATCCATCATAACAACTAGAATCTATTTATTTATTATTGTTTCCGAATTTATTATTCAAAATTACATGTTTATCAATTTTTTATTATCTACAATCAAAGTTTTCATGAAATCAATAATTTATTTTTACGTACACGAGTGTGCGTAGCCAAAATTTTTGGTAAGGATTCTCATTCATTAAAATTTTATTTTGTTGTTACTTTTTCTTTTCAGATCAAATTTAATTGTATTAATGTTTCTGTTTTATTTTGTGTGACTATTTTTTATTTCAATTTTGTTTATATTTTTTTGTTTGTATTTACAGGCATTTTTGTATATTTTTAATTTTACTGCAAAATAAACATAGAAGAGAGCTTTGGTATTTCCTTTCTGGACCCTCAATTACCACTCCGCAAACAACGCGTTACAAGCTTAGTTTTGAAAGAAATTGGACTTTCTTATAAAAAATCGGACAAACGTAAAATATTGATGGAGCGTCACGACGTTGCTATGGCTCGCTGCGAATTTTTGAGCGAGCCAAAAAGATATCAGATTGGTCAAATGTTATTTTCACTGACGAGACTTGGTTGAATGCAAACCACACAGTATCTAAGAACTGGACTAACGACACCGCCGCTTCCACTAGTTCAGTGCCAATGGGAATAGGTGAACGCCTTATCATATGCCATGCAGGGTCTACGAAAGGATTCGTGTCAGATGCCTGGCCAGATTACTGGCCTTTAAATCCAAGAAAACAGTGGACTACCACGAAGAAATAAACGCGGAGATTTACGAAGGATGGTTAAAAGAAATGGTGCAATCTCTGGAAGAACCGTCCATAATTATTATGGACAACGCTACATTTCACTCCAGACAAATTGACAAAATGCCGACGCAGGCCAATTAAAAACAAGAGATAATTGACTGGCTCCAACGTCATGGCGAAAATGTGGATAGTACGTTATTAAAAGTTAGTTAGTGAATATTTTAAAATCGAAAAAAAGCCTCCCTTAAAGATATGTTATCGACGAAATAGCTGCCGAATGTGGTCATTGGGTTCTTCGACTTCCGCCGTATCATTGCTAGTACCAGTAATGCTATAGAACTAATATGGGCACAAACCAAAGGACATGCCGTTCGAAACAATACCCATCCCCCTTTTACGGCAAAAAAGATGTTAGATTTATTAAAAAATCCATGTACGGAAGTAACTGCCGAAAACTGGGGAAATATTGTGAGAAGAACCCAAAACATTATAGCATCGGATTGGGAAATTCATGTGGCATTCGCTAATATACAAGTACAGGAACTTTTAATGTTGGGGAGAGCTCATCGAGTGACAGTGACGATTCATCAGAATTTGATTAAAATAAATAAATAAAGATTACCTGTCGTTATAATTATTTCGTTTCATTGTCGAGAGAACCTATACCCACTTATTTTACAACAGCTTCGAAAATTTTTAAGATGTTGGCATTATCAATCAAGAATTAATACGTGTAACATCTTGTAATGAAATATAATATTAGTTAATAAATTTGTACAAAAGTATCCGGCAGTAGTTTAGTTTTTTACATTTTGTAAAAAAATATCGGGTCTGTTATCATGTTACGTTTATCGATATAACTCCATCCCTATCAGTTTCTCCGACTCTGGTATTATACCGACTCTGACATTGTACGTGTGTAAACGTCATATTTTTATAAATTAATGCATATATAATGTAAAAAAAACGCTCGCACAAGTTTTCACAGGCGCTGTCATCGAGAAAATATAGAAATGGAAATAGTATAGTAACTACATTTTAAGTTACTTCATTGCACTTGTGTGTCCAAACGCAATTAGCTGTTAAGCTCATAAATTCAATAAAGATAAATAGTGATGAAACTCAACAAATTCGTCAATTCTTCACATAGATTTGTTATAAGCAGGATTTTGGACAAATACAGAGAAGAATTTGTTTCGTAAATTAAAATCTCTAAAAGATTATGTTTTTTCCAGAAGTGAAATTTCGTATATTTAACAAGCATTCTTAGTTAAAATATTCTTGAACAAAATTTAAAGTAGAACTAAGTATACGATAATAGAACGAATCCTAATCCGCTTAATCACTTGCGTAGTAAAGTTTAACTTGTCACTTAAATGACTGTTTACACGTAATTTTTAACTTAGCCATAACTTATAAACTAGCCCTGGGCTTCAACAAGTTTTAATGACCGCATTTGATTTGTTCAACTTGTTGTCTGTGGTGCCCGAATTAGGTACTTGGGCTTTCGATCAAATATAATATAATGGTTTGGTTGGACGCAGTGAATCACATTAAAGATTATGGGTACAATATTGTTTTTTTTCGTCTTTAGTAAGATAGTAGTTTAGTTTAAGATAGTAAGTAAGTTAACTTATTTTAAAATACAAATAAAAACGTTTGTTTGAGTAAGTTTCATCAAAATATTAGTTATTTAATTGAATAATAATAGTGATTCTTTACGCTTTCCAATACTTGCAGGAAAGGAAACAAAATACATTTAAAAAACACCAAGTACGAAAACGTAGGTAAAATTTAGATCTAATCCACATGCTTAACGCAGCAAGCTGATGCGACACTACTATAGTATTAGGACTTTTCATATGAAATTGATTCAAGTGGATTATAAACAGTTTTTCCACTAACAATGCAGCATACAGCTAACTCGGACGTGGTATGCGATGGAGCCGATTCCACAATAGCCTTCGATTCTTCTTTATCAAATTTGGTCTCCGACCGTCCACGGGGCTTGTTCTGCAGGTCGAAATTTCCAGAACCATTCCAGAAAATTCCACCGCCGCCATACACAGCATAAATACTTCAATTTCAAGATTTTCATTCTGAAAACTAAGTGATGCAAAGAAAACACCAAAACAGGAAAAAATAAATGAATTACGGTTTTCGAAACACAAATGCGTGAGTAAATAACTGTAAAAAATTGAAATTGGAATTATTAACCCAAAGATAATACAGATCAAAGTGGTCAGTACGACAAAACGCCAATTTCATATGTAAGGACCTTATATTACTTACGCCTAATAGCCTATGGTACGTACTTGTATTTTATTAAACATTTTTTATTTTTATTTTTGCTTATTTGTAATTAATTTTATGGAAACGTTTTACGACTCTTATAAAACAAAAAGACACTTCTCGTTCCGCCATTACTTTGATTATATTTTGTTGATATATGAACATCAATACTCTGGGAGTAAATGAGCATCTTCCAATGTTTAATGATATAATTTTTATTATAGTAATAGTATAATATAATATAATATAGTAATAGTAGTCAAATTGACAAAAACCCTAAAAATAAAAAATAAAAAAATTCTTTTTTATTTATTCTCCGATCAGAACATTGTTACCACGGTAATTTTGGATTTTGAACAACTTAAAAGGCTAAAGGGACTATGGTGTAGAATACAAAAAAAATATTTAATAAAACAACTTTAACGTAATCACATGTTTTATCTACCGATCTCTCACTCAGGAATGTAAAGAAGTGAAGATTTATGAAAACCAAATTTGCAAAGGTGTCGATATAATTCACATATTTATGAGAGTTGTGACCGAGATGTATGACGTTATTGTAACGATTTATTTACAAGTGATTCATTTGCATGACTGACTGGGACTTAATCTTAAAAGTTATTGATGGTTTTATCTTTATGATAGGTAACATTTAAAAAAAAGTACAATGGAAAGTATTCAAACACTTTTTTAATAATAATATCAAATTAAGTAATTTTTTGTAACTTTCCACTTATACGAAACACTTAAACAAACAAACTAGTTTTATTTACTTGACTCAACTGTATCATTTTCATTATCATTATTTTATCAACTTGAACAATCAAAACAGTTTATTTCCGAATAGATACGCATTAATTAAAATTGTGTAAATTACCATTTTTTTTACTTTGGCAACTAAATTAGCTGTTTGGTGTAAACTACTAGTAGGTTTTATAATCTCCACAAAAGTAGGATCTAATGCTTCACTTTACTGACTTCGTTTTGTCACAACTTTCATAGCACAGAAAAATATGTCAAAGAAATCTCGTTTAAGACAGAAAATTGAATTTTTTTGCAACCCAGAATGATTTAAATTTCTAAATTTTTGTAGTAGATAGACAGTAACAAATACTTCAAATTGTCGGTTTAAATTTTTACAATTGATCGTAGATTTTAATTAAAACGAATAAAACAAATTTGTCGCTTACGACCTTTGATTATGTATGATATTATGTAGTATATGATTTGATTTGTATTTGTATGCAATCACACCCGCTCAGACCGCAGCCGACCATTGTAAGGGACGGGTCTGTGCCAATCGTGCTCCCGCCCGCCATCGTATGCTTATATATAGCATACGTGTTATATAAGCATATATATGCATATATGTTATAGTTAATTAATAATACCATAACATATTTAGTGAAAAATTGGGTAAAAAAACGTGTCGGGTTTTCCAAACGTAAAAAGAAAGCTCTTTTAAATGAGCAATGTAAGAGTATGACTAAGAAAAGGTAAGTAATCGTCATATTTGTATAAATTTGTAATTCTAATTGAATAACCCCTTTTCCAGGTTTATAAGTGTTTCGTATAAGTGGAAAATACTTTTTAGGTTTTTAATTATCATTCAAAATAATTAAATTTTATTTAGAATATTTAGGGTATTTATTTAGAATAATGGGTGTGTATGAACAATAGACCGCTAGTTGTTTCTAGCATCTTGAATAACCTCGCCTCATATCTCTAGCGTTACGGTTTCTGATAACAAACGGTCGACTGTATTTTGAAAATTTATATTGAAATACCCAGTTTTACAACATATTTTTCAGAGAACTGTTGTTAGGAAAAAGTTCAGAGAACAAAAACATGGAGTCGTCCCTGGATTTGGGTGAAAATAACACAACAAATATGTCAGACCATTTCATAGAAGGGTATGCGTTATATATCGTTTAAATATTACTAACTTCAAAATATCAGTTATTAGTAAAATTTATAATAATGTATATTTAAAACTTTACAGAAAAGATGACAATAATTGGCCAATAATGTATGCAGAGTTACAAAATGTGTTGCTCACGTAAGACTTCATCGGTAATCAGTAACCATGGTATAGCAAATTTTTAAGATCTAGTGATCTTAAAAATTGAAATTAAAAAGTATATTTTTTTTATTTTAGAACTGCAGACAATAAAAAAATGAGATTTTATATGACATTCAACGTGTATCAAAAGCAACAGTATGTATTCAATATAATTTTTAAATGAGTGGAAAGTCAGTTCATAGAAAATCGTATCATTTAATTATATATATATATATATATATATATATATATATATATATAATAAAAAATTTAAAAAAATATATATTTTTTTAAATTTTTTATTTTTTTATTTTTTAGATAGAAAAACAGTCTGAGGAAAATAGCGCTTGCGAAAATAGCGAAAATATCTCCTAAAATAATATTAGAAAGCCGGCGAGAGGGAAAGAGAAGCGGCAATTGAGGAAGATAGAGTCACCAAAGATGGTACGCCGTTTATAGATGTAGTTAAAGATGGGTGTTAGTGTAAGAGGTCCTATCGAACAAATTACGCAGCATTATCAGAAAATTTCGACCTGCAGAACAAGCCCCGTGGACGGGCGGAGACTAAAGTTTATAATGAAGAATTGAAGGCTATTGTGGAAGTGGATCCATCGTAAACCAAGTCCGAGTTAGCTGTAGGCTGCGGTGTTAGTGACAAAACTGTTTTAATCCACTTGAAGCAAATCGGGAAGGTGAAAAAGCTTGAGCGGTGGGTACCTCATGAATTGAGTGTAGAAAGGATTTTAAATCGGATCATTCATCAAATCACCTGTGATGAAATATGGATCCTGCACGACAGTCGGAAACGCGCATTACAACGGTGAAATCCTGGCAAACCAGCCAAATCCTGCCCCAAGCGAAAATTTACTCAAAAAAAGTTATTGTTAGCGTTTGATGTGCTAGTGCCGGTGTCGTTCACTACAGCATCCTTAAATCTGGCAGATGTCTATTGTCAGCAACTGATCATGATGGAAAAGCTAGCTGCTGCCTCAGGACAAAGCTAGACCACAAACTGCACAACAGACGGCTACCAAATTAGAGGAGCTTCAATTAGAATGTCTAAGACATCCACCGTATTTCCCTTAGATACCGATACCTTACTCCAATAGATTTTTTTTGAAATTTGGATAACTTCTTGCAAGGGAAAAACTTTAACTCCGATGGGCAGTCCAAAGCGCCTTAAAATTTTTTATTGATTTCCATCCGAATGGTTTTTTTAGTAGGTAAAAGGATAGCAAAAAGGAGGCAAAAGTGCATAGATAGCAATGGTACATACTTTGATTAAACAAGTATATTATATTGTAAAAACGCTGACTGTAGGTTCCTCCCTTACAATACGCCAATTTCATAATTATGTAATGACTTAATTTACTTACTGTAACTATTATTAAGCAAAATTTAATGTATATTCTAAAGATATAAAAATGCAAATAAGGATATACACACATAAAAAAAGCCAAAGGTCTTTTCACATTAAATCGTTAGTATTTTATTATTTATATTATTCTTTAGTGTCTTTTCAAAGTAAAAAATCTATTGTTTTTTTATAATTTTTATTTGGATAGCAAAAATTAACAATATTGCGACTGTATCATATCAGTACTGTATCATACGTAGTACAAACTAAGATGCCTAAGCAACTAAACTTTTTATAAACTTAATGAAATTGTTAAACAAAATTAATTTATTGTAAAAGAAATTGGATAACTTAATACAAAGAGTGGCCGCATCTGTTGTTGAGAACTTGCTGACACCGATTATTCATAGAATCGATGAGACTGTTTATGTTATCCTGCGGCAATTGCTCCCAATGAAATTTTAGTAAGTCCATCAGTTGTCGGTATGTTATCATTCCGTCCAAGTCCTCTAAAACACGTCTCTGGAGCATGCGTACTAGATGGGGTTAAGGTCTGGCGATTGTGCAGGCCAAGGCAATACCAGGATGTTTTCCCTTGCCAAGTACTCCCTGGTGTGCAAAGCTGTATGTGAACGCGCATTATTATGCATCAACGTGAATTCTAAGGGTTTGGGCAAATGGACGGACATAAGGCATTAGAACATCCTCAACGTAATTTGCAGCGTTCATGTTTCCATTTACAAAAACGAGCTCAGTTCGTCTGTTCTTCATAACACCCGCCCATACCATAACTGATGAACCGTTGTATGGATGAACTTCTTGAACGCACCTCAGCCTCTCAGTATTTCCAGAACGACGGTACACTCTTACCCTTCTAGTATCAGGCCTAAACCCAAGTCGAGACTCATCTCAAAATAAAATTTTATCTCATTGCTCCTGGGTTCATATTATGTGTTCTCTACACCATTCATTTCGACGAGAGCGATTCCCGTGACGTATAGATGGGCACTTAATTGGTCGTCGTGCATGTAGGCCGTACTCATGCAGTAAATTTCGCACGGTTTGCCGAATGGTTGTACTCCTTCCGCGGCCTGGGTGCTGCTCGGCAAGATCTCCCGTGTTAGTGTAACGCTGATAAAGACGGCAAATAACGCTTCTGTTGACACCAAAATTCTCGGTTGAATTCTCAAATACCTTATTGTGATCCCAGTAAATTACAAAATGTTATTCAAGTTACATGTAATAAAGATACCTTATAAAATTGATTTATCTGTGAAATTGACAGCTTATAACGTAAGTAATACCCACACTCGATTAAATGGAAAATCTTCCTGATTTTAACTGAAACTGACCCCTGATTGTCGGCAAGGATTATAAATGCGTCTTAAAACACTTTTGGGCACGATTTTTTTTAAATTATAAATAAATAATCCCCAGACAAACACACCAACTGTATGGCCCCAAAGTAAGCGGAGCTTGTGTTATGGATGACCATACAGCGAATTGGGTGGCTACCCAGAATAAATATACATATATAAATACAAACAGCCATGACCCGAGAGCAAACACCTGTGTTCATTACACAAATGAATGCCCCACCAGGACTCGAACCGGGAACCTCCGGCGTATAAGGCAGAGCCACTACCCACAACACCACTCGGCCGTCATTATATACACTCGGATTGATTCTTGAATCAAATTTTTGCGCATAGAATGTTTAGCAAATTAATTCCTCGTTAAGCAGTGGAACTCCAAGGTTTCTGTTGTATCATTACCCCTTTCCAAATTGTTGAAATAGAGAAACTTCTAAAGATTTATATTCATACTACCACGAATAAGTGCTTTAGAATGGCTTAATTAAGTACTGTTTATATGACCTCACTGTCAGTCCAAATACTAATTGGTAATATTTTGGTTAATACTCGTACAAACAAAACTAATGGTGTGTTATGGTGAAAATGTTCTTCTTTTAGAATTGTCGTGAATACTACTGACGAATACCCACGTACCTACCGATTCATTTATACTTTGAGCTGTGACTTGTCATCAATTTCGTTGCGAATTTATTTACTAATAAAAGCATTTACAAATGAACAATAGAAGACAAGGAAATAAAATATAATGGAGGATATAATATTCACAATGCCTAAATTACATTGTATATGGGCAAAGTGCACCAATCAAACATGTACATATCCAACTCAAAGCTATATTTTTGATGAATACCGAGTTTAATTCTTTGACAACTATAGGTATGTTGTAGCTATACACTTTTTGTGTTTGGCATGGACAAAATTGGCTGAGTTAATGCAACACTTGGTCGGGAGTGGGACGTTATACTTTTTTACTTTGTTAAATGAAGACATAATTTGGAACATTTGTATTAAAAATCCTTTTGGTATATATGGTTTTGTCATAAGGAAGAATGTTAAATTCATAATGGTTCTTAGACACGATCCGCACACTGATTTGGCTTTTTATAAAATTGTAAAATAAATAGCCGTAGGGCTGATTTTTCAATGCCCAGACAATTTTCATTCATAGAATAATTTTGAGCATTTCACTAAATTCCTATGGAAAGTGTTGTCAAGTGTCAAAATTATTTTCCGGATAAAAGTTATTTGAGCGTTGAAAAACCAGCCCTAAGTCTCACAAACAATTGTAAAAACACAAATTGTTCAAAGGTTAGTGTTAGTATTGCTGACCGTGAGGCGGGCGAGGACCAGGTGGCGAGGCTGGGCGTGGAGGCGGCGACGTCGTCGCGCCGCGCCGCGCCCGCGCCGCCGTGCTCCTTGTAGTCGCGGAAGCAGCGCTTGCAGCGCGTCGGCCAGCGCACTTGCGGATGGAATCCCAGTGGGCACAGCGGGTCGCCCTTCGCCAGCGGGTACAGGTGATGCATCCCGCACAAATGCACAACAAATGTCCAAGTTACTACTAAATGCCACTCTCAAAACATCAAATCACTTCTCCACCTCCGATTGCTCCAGGATCAACAACGCGAAACGATATGGAATGAGCTTTACGATCCTCAGCTATAAATAATGGAAAATAATTTATTTAACAAGCGGTATCTGCGGCGCTCGTTTGTCTGCACCGAACGGTAACAAAAATATCTCGCTGTGGCTGGACCGGGCGACCTAGATAGCTGGGTGCGGGCGGTGCGAGGCGCCGGGTCTGCTGGCGGCTGGAGCGTTGGAACTCCGGCGGCGGCGGCGGCGCGGCGTGCGGGTGGCCCGGCGGCGTGTACGGCGGGTACTGGCGCGGGCACGCCGCCAACACACTTCTACTCTATTACACCAGCCACACTCCCCACACGTGCCCATACTCCCCTGCCGCCAATAAAAATAAAACTCTCGCTAATATCGTCGCACCTGCAGTTTTTAGCATATAGACCTGTATTTCACAAAATGTGTAGTTATTTTTCCTTCGTGTTTACAAAGCAATCAATCGAATTTAAGAAAACTGTTGTGAGTTATATATAACTATCAATATTTATGATCATAACATTTTTGCTGATATTATAGGTTTACTTATTTTCCTCCACTAGATATTTTTATGAATGAACGTTTGACGTCATTCCATGGCCACGGACGTTGGAAAATTTCTCTTGTAGGAGGATCCGCTTATAATTTTGTAAATAGCGTATTATACAAGTGAGTAAATGCTGTCTTTTATAAGAATATCAGTAGTATATATTTAGCTTTTTTCGATATATAATCTAAAACTCTTAAAAAATTATATAATGGGATAAATAAAACAACGGCATGGTATGTAAAGTATTATTTTCACATGTTTAATAGAAAATTTTTGTAATATAACATGAAACATAATGAATAATATTTTCTCACAAAGACTTATATTATGCTTTGTCATCATGGAATTTTAAAACTAAAAGGTACTTAGAAGTTTGTGATGTAAAATCTTAATTACAAATATATAGATAGTAAAATCTAAAATATATAAATCTTAATTTATATAAATTCGAAGTAGGTGTAACTAAGTTTTTTTATCGGTTATAAAGTAAAAGTTCATTTGTTTAACTATTTAGAAATTATTTACATTTAATCGCATTCTATTGCGATTATTGTGTGAATAATTATCGCAAATTATTCACGATATTTATCGATATTAAAGTAACTAACTTAGAAATAATATACTTCAGGGCAAAACAGATAAAACAAATTATATAATGGTAAATTAAGTGGCACCGTTTATCAAAAAAGTATCTATTCCAAAATTCGTACTCAGGTTTTGCTTGTCATAGCACACTATTTATAGTAGAAATGACGAGTCCATGTTAAGTATTCTATTTATCAACTGGTACATATAATCCCTCACAAGTAGTAATATTATAAGGCATACAATTTTTCGTCATCTTTTTTAGAATAAAGAATTTTTTTTTTGTTTACAATTCTGTGTTTCGGCCATATTTGTTAAACATTCATTAATTATTTTATGTTAAAACATTTAAAAAAAATCTGCCTAAAAAAACTGGTTAACAGCATTTTAAACTGCGACAAAACTATTTCAGAAGCAACACAGTATAATCCTACAGTTAAATTTGACATAATTAACTGTGACGCAGATTGAAAGAATTTTTTTGATTACAGCACTTCTAACAAACCAAAATTAGGAATTTTCTTTTAAAAATACGATTATTCCAAGACTAAAATAATTTTCGCTATACAAACAATCACTTTAAACAATGTGTTTAACAAAAATCCCCTTGATTGAGAGGTTCGTCTTCTTTCTTATCGTACACGAGTGTCTTGTAGATAACCTCCTCAAAGTGCAAGGCGTTTAGGCCCTTGGGCTCAGCCACTTTGATCTTGACGTCACCGGGATAAATAATCTCCCCCTTGTTCTTTGTTGAACCCATCACGAGAGATTTTTGAAGTTTATCGATGCATGGGAGCTCTGGAATAGGGACATGATCGATGTTTAAATGTAGGTTTTAAAAATACAAAACAAAAGGCAATTTGAAGTAGTCTAGCCACTTAGTGAGCAAAAGCGGTGCCGGAATGCACTGTAGGTACATACTACATCTGTCCAGGGAACCAAGAATAAACCTCTACGTATAAAATAAAGAGAGCACGAATGGTGAATGCAAAGTAAGTGGTGTGTAATTTCTGGATTTAGTATTTTTTTCGGAATAGTCGGAATATCATAAAATATATTCTAATTACCTATATTAATGAATATTATCTAATTAACTTATTAATATAAGGTACATTATTCCGTAGGTAATGAACGGGCGAAGACCCCAGTTGCTAGTTTATAAAATAAAATAAACATATATGTACATATAAACATATATGTGTATATAAACATATAAAATAAAATAAACATGAAAGTAAAGATATAATGTCATTTCATCGTGTAGCAAAGATTAATACAGATTCCAAAAGACCAAGAAACGTTGTAGTCCGGTTTTCCAGCCCTAGATTACGTGACAATTTGTTGGCCGCTGTAAAGTTGTACAACAAAAAACATGACGTGAAATTGAACACCTCACATATAGGTGTAAAAGGGCACGTACAACCCATATACATTACGGAGCATTTGCCCCAGGAAATAAAAAGCTACATGCTGCTGCTAGAATATTCACTAAGGAAAAACAGTTTGCTTTTGTGTGGGTTCGTGGCGGACGCATATTTTTACGTAAAAATGAAAGATCACCCGCTATTTTGGTAAAAGATGTAGAAACTCTAAATAAAATGTAGTACATAGTTAATTCAATTTTGCTAGTTAGCACGAATTTATTTTAAAAAAATTATAAAATTCGATTTTAAATGTTTTTACCTAAACGCTCGAGGCTTAAGAACGAAAACAGAGCAATTTCATATGTCTGTGCTAAAAAACGATTATGATTTAATTTTTGTAACTGAAACCTGGCTAAATGAATCTGTGTTTGACGGTGAATTGATTGATAATAGGTATACACTTTTTAGGCGCGACCGATCATCTACTATATCAGATCGTACTAAAAAAGACGGGGAGGTGTTTTACTGGCGGCATCATCTTGCTTTGAATGTATACGACGTCAGGATTTGGAGTCTCTTCATCTTTCTGGAATAAATTTGTCAATCAGTAAGTGCGTCGAATATATCCTGTCTCAAGTGCTTATGGACTGGTTTGGGTATTTTTAAAGATAAATAGAGTATTGGATACCTACAGATAGAGCAAATCAGTCCAAGCAGTTAATTACAAATAACTGATTATATTTATATTTGTCTGTTTTTCCAGACAAATTTAACCCTGGAGCTTTCAAGTGTAGAGTGAATAGGTACCTCTTGGACAGGCGTGTATGATCCTCTTCTTCATCGTCACTTTCCATCAGGTGAGATGGAAGACAAACGCCTGCTAATTATTAATAAAAATAAAAAAAACTGAAAAATAACATACCTAACATAATACGACCGCCTCAAATATTTATCTTGAAGTGAAGCCCTAGGTAATTTGAAAGCCAAATGAAGACTTTTTGTCGACACATAACATGTATTTTTTTCCTAACAGAGACAATATAAGACATAAGACCTATCTTTTTGTCTATTTAATCTACATTCTAGCAGAAAAAACAGGAATTATGTCGTTTTTCCTTGAAATGAGACAAAAGGAAAATATTTGGATTAAAATTCTTCAAGGACTTTGAATTCTTCGTCAATGTTAGTTGAGAGTTGATACATAGCCAAGACAAAATATTATAGGCTTGTTTTGTAAGATTTATTTTGTTTATTAAGTTCAAATTGAGTCATTCCTAAGTTTTTAGTATTATTGTTACTTTATTTAATTTTTGACCACTGAATAGGTACTTTGCGGAATTCGAATTTAAACTAGCCTATGAATATGTTTGACACTAGTATATAAAAATCATAGAACTCAAGGGGAGCCTGTTTGTCTCATAAAATGTATTGTCCTAAAATATAAATACATAACAAGCTTCTCAAAAACATCACTTGTCACAATATTTTGAACTCCGAACTTTGTCTTCAAAGACTAGACTTCTACTAGTTAATTAGTTCTAAAACACATTTACAAGATTTACATAATAATTAACTTTTCTGATTTTGGTTGCCATAAACATAGTCGCAGTATCCTAAAATAGTCGCAGCGCTGCCTGGGATAACTTCCATCCCAAAAAACTGTTGTTGCGATCCGAATCGGCCCACCGAACTTTGTCGTAGTCGAATTGGTTCGACCCTCAAGTGCCATTCAAAAGCGCGGTGCCAAAAGCTCACCGAGGAGGTCCTGAGAGGTACGACCACGTGAGGCCGACGCATAGCGAGTGTATGGAGGGGGTGAGCGAAGCAAGCCGCCAACTTTCCGTGCGGAGCGTTGGTCGAGAAGCGAAGGGCTGACGTAGTTTATGAGACAAAATAGACTGACACAATATGCCAAACGACCAACTCAAGCTGTGTTTAAAAACTTTTGATTTTAATTGGTTAAATCTACTCTTGACCTGTCGAGCCAGTATTACTTTCATTTCACTGATTCCATTATGAAAGAAGTTGAAATATTTTATTGATAACAAATGAGAAATATTGATGATATGCTAGAACAATAACAATGAATATCTACTTTAAAAGGGTCAATGATAATTCTTTCGTTGACCTTTTCGACTCAGTCAGTACCTACTCATAAAAAGATATAATAATAAAATATGACAGAAATAATCGCAATACTAAATACCCACTTATATTATACTTAGTAGGAGAGTTAATAAACATTTTTGAGTAGGTAGGTACTTGAGGTACCTTCAGCTAGGTCTTCACAACATGTAAATGCCACTCAAGCACAATCTCACAATTTTTAATGGTACTTCAAGTACCAATTAGATCGAAGTCGTTGTAGCAAGATATATTAAATTAGGAAATGTGTATCTAAATAAACTGAATATAACGTTTTGTGGAACCAAGGAGGTTGGAATGTCCAAATCATCCACAAAGGTTGCAATCAAAATGAGAAAAGCACTATGCTTACCAGATGTCACAACCTTCTTGATGGGTGTTCCAAGCGAGGCCTCAATGACACGGACATCTCTCACCAGCTGTTGGAACTCTGCGGGCGTAAGTGAGCACACATGGTCGGTGCCCTTCATCGTTTTGTCCAGGGTTATATGCTTCTCTAACACCTGGAATAGAATTTATAAGTAAAGAATATAATTAAGAAATCTTTCTGGCAGGTATTTATTTCCTATTTTTAATTTAGGTTTATATATTATACTATTTCCATTTCAATATATATTTCCAAACTTGTGCGAGCGTTTTTTTTACATTATGTATGCATTATTTTATAAAAATATGACGTTTACACACGTACAAGGTTATACAATACCAGAGTCGGAGAAACTGATAGGGATGGAGCTATATCGATAAACGTAACATGATAACAGACCCGATATTTTTTTATAAAATGTAAGAAACTAAACTACTGCCGGATACTTTTGTACAAATTTATTAACTCATATTATATTTCATTACAAGATGTTACACGTATTAAGTCTTGATTGATAATGCCAACTTCTTTAAAATTTTCGAAGCTGTTGTAAAATAAGTAGGTATAGGTAGGTACTCGACAATGAAACGAAATAATTATAACGACAGGTAATCTTTATTTATTTATTTTAATCAAAATCTGATGATCGTCACTGTCACTCGATGAGCTCTCCCCAACATTTATTAAAAGTTCCTGTACTTGTATATTATCGAATGCCACATGAATTTCCCAATCCGATGCTATAATTTTTTGGGTTCTTCTCACAATATTTTCCCAGTTTTCGGTAGTTACTTCCGTACATGTATTTTTTAACAAATCTAACATCTTGTTTGCCGTAAAAGGGGGATGGGTATTGTTTCGAGCGGCGTGTCCTTTGATTTGTGCCCATATTAGTTCTATAGCATTACTGGTACTGGCAATGATACGGCGGAAGTCGAAGAACCCAATGACCACATTCGGCAGCTATTTCGTCGATAACATATCTTTAAGGGAAGCTTTTTTTCGATTTTAAAATATTCACTAATTGTACTTTTAATAAAGTACTATCCACATTTTCGCCATGACGTTGGAGCCAGTCAATTATCTCTTGTTTTTTATTGGCCTGCGTCGGCATTTTATCAATTTGTCTGGAGTGATATGTAGCGTTGTCCATGGACGGTTCTTCCAGAGATTACATCATTTTTTAAACCACCCTTCGTAAATCTCCGCGTTCATTTCTTCGTGGTAGTCCACTGTTTTCTTGGATTTAAAGGCCAGTAAAGCATCTGACACGAATCCTTTCGTAGACCCTGCATGGCATATGATAAGGCGTGCACCTGTTCCTATTGGCACTGAACTAGTTGAAGCGGCGGTGTCGTCAGTTCAGAGATACTGTGTGGTTCTTAGATACTGTGTGGTTTGCATTCAACCAAGTCTCGTCAGTGAAAATAACATTTGACCAATCTGATATCTTTTTGGCTCGCTCAAAAATTCGCAGCGAGCCATCGCAACGTCGTGACGCTCCATCAATATTTTACGTTATTACGATTTTTTATACGAACATCCAATTTCTTTCAAAACTAAGCTTAACGACGATTTTTGGTCATGGAACAAACCACATTCACGTAAAGAAACAACAAGTTTTTTAAGTGTTGGAATTTCTTTGCGCAAGTAATAGTCATATATATGACGGCGAATAGCATCAGCGTTGAAGTTGCCAACCGATGTCACACGACGTGGGTGGCGTTTCTTCTTCGGCGTACGAAGCTTATTTTCCAGCATGCCGCTTGTACCGTAAGCTTCGGTAGTAATTTTTGAAACGGTAGGTCCACTAATTCCTAATGCGGCCGCAACACCACTTGCGACAGTGGTAATAGCGGGCCACCATTTTGATACTCTGCTTCAAAGTAATTACGAACCTTGATCACCAGTTCTCTCGCCTGCCTTCATAACAGATCCTTTCGGCATTTTGATATTTGACAGCTGGGCAGCAATCAACACGGAGGAACACAAAATACACAACGTAACGTATGGATAATGTGAAAAAACTCAGCGAACAGAAATGTAGTGACTAGCGCGACCGTCTTGTTGCGAGTGACAGATTAAAACAAACACAAAATGGCGGTGGGCCATTGAGTGTTCCCACCTTGAAAAAATATATTTGAATGTTTTTGTTGTATTTGTCTTTGTTCAAAATATAATAAATATATGCGATCGATATCTTTACTTATTTGGTCACAACACTACATTATATCAAATTAGAACTGTCATCGAGAAAATAAAGAAATGGAAATAGTATAGTTTCCTTTTGATAAATAAGTTAGATTGCCTATGTGTTTATTTTAAGCATCAAAATTAATTCAGATTTGACAGTAAGTAGTAGTTTCACCGGCTCATAATAATACTATTGCTAAAATGTTGTGAATATTTTAATTTAAATCCTACACCATATTTTCTAATTACTTACCTACAATTTCAAGGAATAATGCCTAAATCCATTCTAACATAAAATATTGTAAAAAACGGTAACTGGCCACAAAATATATATTTTATATCGCTTAATGTTGCTGGACAAAAAGTAACTTCGATAATAGCTGCGTATTATAACATTATGCTTCACGTCATTTGAAACTAAAAATACAATTTGAGCTTTATGGAAAGTAAATGTTTTAAATATTTAACATGATCTACAAACTTAAGCTAAAGAATAGAAAAAGCAAACAAATTACGTATTCAATGTGATAGCAATGAAAGTAAACTGAATAGAATTACAAAATACACAGAACAGATAAAACACAAACAGTTTGAAGTGTTTCTAAACGATAAACAGTTATTTACCCGACCGCGCAGTTTACAAAGCTGTTTGTTTTGTTTACAATACACAAGGTTCAGATTAATTCATAACTAATCTAGAGTGTTTTATAGAAGTTACTTGAGTTATTGTGAAGCTTTTGTTTGGCCAATAGTAAACATAGACCTAAAGGAAGTTGGGTAAAATATACTTTCTATTTTTGTGATCATTTGATTTATTAAAAAAAAATACAGTATAATAAAAAAAAGTATTACGTGTCTTAACTATCCTATATTACTATTTTTTGTTGGGTTAATAAAAACCGCCAGAAAAACAAATTCAAATTCATATGGTACAAAGTAAACTTAACTAGTGTTATGGATATACTGAACTTAAGGAAAACCAGAATATAATATAAACGGAAACATCAATGACTAGGATTCGAATCCTTCTGGTGTAAGAGGGAATGCGTAAGTCTAAAATAATAATTCAATCAAATTTTTCAAATTAAAAACTTAATAATTCAGAGTAAATACCTAAAAATAAAACTAACCTTCGCTCCTAAAGCTACCGCGCCCAGCGCTACAGCGGTCCCCACCTCCTGTCCGGAATAGCCAACCGGCACGTCAAACGTATGCTTGTAATCCTGCAGGACCGTTAAGTTGCAGTCCTCAAACGGTACCGGATACGCCGAGATGCAGTGCAGTAAGCAAAACCGTTTGTGCTGAGCTGATATTATGTCATATATCGTCTTTACAGCAGTCTTGTCTACCATCCCAGTGGAAATAATTAGAGGAATATTCTTTGAAGCAGCGTACTTAAGAAAGAGCAAGTTATTCGAGTCTCCTGACCCTATCTTTATGAATGGCACTTTTAAGTTCACTAGGAAGTCGAAGGATACCTGGAATGAAATGTTTTGTATTTGAGTAAATTACTTTTATTAAAAATTTTTTTTGGGACTTCACACATAGATTTGATTATAAATGCAGATTTGTAGAAAAAAAGGGTTGTCTAATTTAAAGATTTTCTTAAGTTCGTTTCCTTGACGGCCCCGAGGTGTTCCACGTAGCGACTTTGGGTGTGCTGCGCTAGAGGTATTGCATATGAAACCTGATAGGGCAAACCAGATGTTTGTTTGATAGTTAGGGATGTTGCCTATTTATAATTATATGTTTAAACTACCCTCCAGTTCATATCTACATATAGATGAGCTTTGCTTACTTTGGGACCGAACAGTCAATCTTTGTTCAGGGATTTCAGGTGAATGATTATTATACGTAAGTATCTTTTATTATCACGTTATATTGCAATAAGTTTTTGCTATCCTTGACCCAGAACTTGTTATTTATAGCTGTACCGACTACCAAGGCAAACACATAACCGATCATGTTAATCTTGAAATACTTACCGGTTAATTTAGTAAAACTTTTACTTATTTATATGTATAGGTATGTATAAATACAGCCCTATTTAAGTACTTACAAAATCATAAACCTATATTTCCCATATTTAGGTATGACCTCAACTATGATCCAATAATTAAAAATCCAAAGACATATCTTTTTAAGGAAGAGGAAAGAAAATATTTATATACTTTACCTATCGGCGTGACAAAAAATTATTGCTTTTCTGATAAAATAAAAAAAAATTCTAATTGTTACATTTAAAATAGTCATTATAATTATAAGATTGTAATTTGTTAACGTTATTCCGTCTAACGGTTCAGATCAATGAAGTCAGATAATTCCTGAATATTTCATAAAGGTTTTCACCTGACAAAAAAAACCTGATACCTAATTGGCAAACGCATGAAAAGGCAGTTGAGCAGTGGATGACGCTAGACTGACATTAAGCACGAAAGCATTTAAACAAACAAAATTAACGAAGATTGAAGATTGTTTTGGTTTTACAATGATGGTATCACAACTATTATAATACTATAAAACTATTATAATAATACACAAAAGAACATATCATTAGGAAAGTAGCTCGGTTTATTACCATATCCATAGCAGAAGCTGTAAAAGGTATGCCAACTTCTTGCGCATATTTGAACAATTCCCTGTATTGGCTTTCAGAAAACTCTAAATGCCGTTTGTGTTCGCCGTAAGTCTTTCCCCAGGAGTTCGGATTATTGTACGGACGTTCCAAATACTTCTTTGTAAACTTTTCATTTATGCATGTCTTTTGGAATTTAACGCAGCTTGCTCCTGCTTCCTGTAAAAATAGGATTTTATTGTACTTTATATTTTTTTCTATTGCAGATTTGGTAATTGTATCGAAAATGATGTATTTTATAATAGTGTAAATCTTTTCATACCCAAACAAATCAATAATTTCACGAAAGTGAAATAATATTTTCGCAACCTACCTACGATGATAATACAGTACTATTCCCAATCTAATAAAAAAGTAAAGACCAACCGAACGTAAGGATACGGTTCTGGCCAGTTTCGGTCACAATCCTGCCGAAACTCAATATTTGTGATTGTCGTGTGTCGTGCAGCTAATGCGGTGTGTTTGTTGCCTGTGCTCCCCGCGCCGCCCTGCCCCGCCGTCAGCCGAGTTCGCGACCGGCCGCGATCGTGTTGAGTAGAAGTTATGTGTCGCAGGAGAGTCGTACAATTGTCTTATTTTTGTTGACACGGTTGTTCTTTGGTGATTTTTATTGATATGTTGACTAGTTAGCAAATTTTTAACAATACAAGATCTCAGTACATTATAATATTTATATTTAGAATTTATCATCGTGAACACTATAGTTAAGTATAAAACGTAGGTAATCAATTAAATTAATATCTACACCATGTTAAATAAATTTTAATATGATATAGATTATAATTCATACTTATGTCTAAATAAATTTTGGTGATGGTTTCGGCCGAAACGAGGGTTCGTTTTCAGCTGAAAATTCTGTTTCGGTTGGACATTAAAATTAAAATAAAAATATAAAATAAAAGTATCTTATCACCTTTGATTACCTAGCTAGACGATGCTACAGGTCTAGTTATTCTCGAAATTGCATACCAGAGAAGGCTAACGGCTAGAAACATAATCTAGATTTATTTATATATCAGAAACATAAGTCATTTAATTTCAATTTATTCTTTAAGAAGCTGCGAAACGACCCCACACCTATGTTACGCGTCTAGAAAAACCGTTGGCCTAACCTTCATGAAACCTTAACAAATTTCCAATTTCCCACTGAACAAATCTCTAATATCGTAACTTGTTCATAGATTTTAACTTGGACCAAGAGCTACGGAGTAGGTACTTAGAATAGATCTTTCAGGTCAATAATGTAATATGGCTTTCCTTTACACCTTAAGCTAAAAAAAATTATATCATTTTATATTTATTTATAAAAAATGATCTTCTTAAGGACAATGAAACTAAAAAGATCTTTTGTTTTAGTCAGTTTTTAGTCAGTCATCAAATACAGGAATTTTATTATATCAAATCTTACAACATATAGGTATGTGGGATCAATGATAATGAATTGTTTCCAAATGTTTCCTCGTGTGTTGATGTAGGTACGTTCAAGGCGATGTTAATTGCCTCGTAAATTTATATTGAACTAAGTCAAGGCAAAGGCGAAACAAATTCCCATAGGTGGATCGGAGTACTATGCACATTGATAACAAACTATTTATAAAACATAAGGCACATTTAGATATCGTGCAAATAGTGTGGATTCATTGGAAAACTTGTTTTAGAAACTTCGAATTTCTGATCCACTCAATACGAGCGTTCCTAAATAGTGTTGCAAGTACTTAAATACCTACCTTAATATTATAGTCAATTGTTATAGATCCTAGCAAGGTTCATGTTACGTAATTATCGTGACACAGCTATACTGGCAGCTTAAAACTAATCCTCATTCAAGACAACAATAATTATCAAACCAGCTGAAATGCAACACGTGTAAGTACTTAGTTAATATTAGCATGCGACCAGTAAGCAAATAGTCAGGACGGATTTGATAAACAGCTAATAATTCTAGAATTAGGTGTGCAACGTAAACAGACGCTCTGTTTACATGAATAATAATTAACTCCTACCTTCCTACATGGCACTGGATAAGCTAATTAAATTGTAAAATTTACTTTAGCTTGTAATGATTAATGCTATATACTATAATGCAATGGAGGTAAACCTTTGTTATCTTTGAAAAAAAGATGCGAATAAAAAAACATTGAAATCGATACTCACTTTAGCAGCTTTTATCAACTTTTTTGCGATCTCAATGTCACCTTGGTGGTTTTGTCCAACTTCCGCTATAATGAAACATGGATTGTTTCCGCCGATCTTGATATCTTCTGTTATCTTCACTTCGACCATGTTCACAGCTGTTCAGAGTTCCATAAAAATAAACAAAGCGAAACCGGCTTTCGCAAACGTCGTCGCAGCGAGTGAGGCGCGGGTACACTGCACGAGTGTTGAAACACTGTCACTACACGGTAAAGGTTTATCGACCTCGATTCAAGATCAGATTCAGCAAATAAGGTCAATTTAATAAACAACGAGTGGTCGAGTGCGCCGACGCCGGACTAGTGCGCGCGCGTCGCTCGGTACCCACTCCGCATGATAATCGATAGTGATAAAACCAGTCGGACGACGCCCATATCAACTGTCCCGTTCGTAAACAACAAACTACTCGTACAAAATAAAATGTTTATTTATGCGTGGTCAATTTACATATTTACAAAAACAAGGTTATTTCTAGAGTAGACATCCAGCCATTGTTACGATGTCTTCTTTATTTTTTATTCTATCCCCGATTGCTCGATTCACTTTCGATTCTGTTGGTTTGCCGAGGAAGTTGGATATGTAGCGGCCAGCTTCTATTAGCTTGACTAGGTCGATGTCTGTACTGACACCGAGGCCGTACAAAAAGTAGACGAGGTCCTCAGTGGCCAGATTCCCGCTCGCTCCCCGAGCGTACGGGCACCCGCCCAGCCCAGATACTGAAGAATCCACCGTTCGAATTCCAAACTGCAAAACAGGTTTTTAATTAAACATGACGTCATTCGTGGTATGATTTTAGTACATTCACATTTTATTTTATCAAGACGTCGTGTTGTTTAAATGCTTATCGTAATAGGTATAAGTGTCTTAGTGATTATTATTGATATTATATCATCCGTCATTTGAAAAAACATTTACCTGCTTGGTTAACCTAGAAACAGTAGGTACTTTGGCAAGATTATTTTATCAGCTACGAACATCATTACTGTGTTAAGTAAAACCAAAGAAAGGCTTAAGTCCATAGTGTTTGAGCCGTCGGCCGATGATGTTTCAGCATATAATACCGTCATGATTATTTTTTATAGATTGACTATATAGTCATAAACCATATTTAAAAGGTTATTGAACTAACTTTTTTGGTTTTCGTATTTAAATTAAATAATGAAGTCCAAGGGAATCTTGCGTACAACACAGAGTCACGTGTCCAAAATCTTAATTAGAATATAAAAAGAAAACACTTTCATACATTAGATAACCTACAGGAAGAGGTCTGTACTCGCGACAAGTCGAGGAGGTCTCAAAATCCGAGAAACTGACGCTACTGAGCCACATTATCTCTCGACCCGAAGCGAGTGTTTGTCGCGTTTAGACACCTTCTCGGCTAATTATATGCTAGCCCCATGCAACCTTAATAGACGCCAACAAGTTTAACCTCAAGCTTATGAAGCTTGTTTTCAGCTTGAGTTCTTATTGTCTAACACAGGAGAGTTTTTTTGGATAATTTAGTTTATTTTATGATAAATTACGTTCTAATATAAAGGAAAATCAAAAAGGAAATAACATGGGAAGATAAAAAGTCAAAAAAAAAGGAAGCCTGAAAGAGCACATCCACTTGTTGCAAAATAACACAGCGAATATTGGATTGACGTATTTGAATTTTAGTGATAGGGATCCCGAACTAAAAAAAAATAAAACTCACAAAAAGTTATAGTTGCAATTGAAATAATGCTTTGCAAGATTATACAATTAACCTAATTAAGTTTGTAATATGTTTTTGATATTATTTATTTAGTTTTAAATGTATACTTTATATGTTTACTTTACTGTTTATGAAAAGCTTTATGCCTTTTTCTTTAGAATAAGCCACCAGCAAGACTTCTTTTGCATTGAATCGGTAACCCCAACGTTGCGCAACTATTGTACGGAGACTCCTCACGTTTAGTTTCTTATTAATTCAGATAATTTTATTAGGAAATATTTTAGTTCTGATACTTTTTTTAATAATCATTTACATATATGATACGAATTATCGTGCATTCCATTCGTCCATTAATTGCTGAAACAAAAAAGCTTACTGACGGCCTAAAATGGACTTAACCCTTTATTGACTTTCATAATTCTGTCACAAACAATTCCAATGTTTTGTTTACACTAAGATAATTTTGTTCCAGATTGGAGTTAATGACTTGACAAGCATTCACTAGGTAATAAATGTAGACTTACATACGAAGATCTATATTACGACAGAACTATACCTACTGACACTTGTGTAGGTATAATAAAATGAATTCAATATTTAAAATTACTTACCTACATGCATTTAACACAACAGAAACAACAGTCTGTACGAACTTTGGGTTCGAATCCAAGTAGACATATATTTGTGAAATGGACTTCATTGTTTGTTTATGAATTAGTGAAATTTTTCATTAATTCTAGGTTCCTATTACATTCATGATGCAAACATTGCTTTCTTACGGAGCTGGCTAAACTTTAATTTTTTATTTAGTGCATAATATTACTGAAATTCTAAACCTAATCTTCGTTATTACTTATTTACTAACATCCAATCCTGCTAATAAGTTGGATAGTCCCTGTCCATAAGTATCATGGAAGTGGAGGGCCAGCTTCTCCGGAGGAGCCACCCTTATGACCTCCTGCAGCAAGGTCCGCACTGAACCGGCTGTTCCCACACCAATAGTGTCCCCCAGAGACACTTCATAACAACCCATTGAAAATAACTCTTCAGTTATCTGAATCAGAGACAATAATATTTTTAAGAAAGAATAAAGAAATATACTTAAATTATGATTGAATTAAAAAACGGAAGATAGGTGACATTCTTACATGACAAATCTATAAATGAATGCAACTTGTTGATTCACCTAGGTTCTTTTCACAATAGTGACAGTCAGATAGCAAAGTTAAATGATGCGATGAGGACAAGATTTATGAGGTCTGTACAGTAGCTTGTTACCTATCTTCCCCTATTTTGGTTTAATCAAAGCATGTATGAAAGTATTGTTCTATCCTCAACATTGGAAAGATAAGACTTATGAAAAAATACCTTGGTACCTTGTTAATGTTTGTGTCAGTTAACTCAAGGTAAGTATAACAGAAGCAGCTTTGAGAAAACAGCTTATACAAAAATATTGTCATATTTATTTAAAAAAAAAAAAAAATTGATACCTTTGCTATTGACTTCGGATTGATTGGGCCATCATATGGACAACCAACAATACAGCTTACATATCCGCGGACTCTCAAACCATCTTTGACAGCTGTTTCAGCTACATCTTTAAACATTTTCAATCCCTCAGCCACAGAACAGTTTAAATTTTTCTGAGAGAAACCTTCAGACCCTGCTGGAAATACAGCAATTTCTTCAATGTTACATTTTTTCTAAAAAGAAATATCTAATTAGGCAAGCTATCTTTTTCATTTTAAAAACAGATAACTACATATTATACAACTGTTATTTCAAAACTAAAAATAGCTTACTGCATTTTCATAGCCTTTGAGATTAGGTATTAAGACCGGATAATTAACACCGGGAACTCTGTTAATATTCTTCATAACTTCAGTTCCATCACTCATCTGTTTAACCCATTTAGGACTTACAAAACTGAAAAGAAATCATTAATTGGTTAATCTATAATTAAGCATATTTAACAATGTTATTTATAAAATACAAAAATACCTAAAGTAGTTAGGTAGGTACACATCCAGTTGCACTCACGGCTCTGGATTACTGCACATTTACCTACATAAAAGTTAAAATAATTTATTTGGATTTACCTTGCAGATTCAATGTTCTTTAATCCAGCTAATGCTAGTTTATTTATCAATTCAACTTTTACATTTGTAGGCACAAACTTGCTTTCATTCTGTAACCCATCTCTCGGCCCTACTTCATAAATTCTAATATTCGATGTACTCTGAAAAAACAAAAATTACCTAATATTGCGTTAAAGCACAATATAATATACACAATATAAACATACAAATGAATTATTCCTATTCACTTACCTTATAACGACAAAAAAATATATACTTTTGAGCAGTACAAGATAGTTTTCTAGTTAGTTTCATTTCTAATTTGATAGAAATAATTAGATTAGATGGTTAGACCTAATTTTGAATGTTTTTCACACTACTACTTTAAAACTAAGCGTGAACGCACCGTACTGATAATAAGTTCGCGGGGGACGAAGAAGAGGGGGCGGGTGTAAATGATAAGGTAACATTGTTTTTTACATTTTCAAAACCAAAAATTAAACAAACAAACAAGTCAAAGGATCAACAAGCATTTCTCTGAGAATGATAGATGGAACTGGTAGAAAAAATGCATTATGTTCATGATCTTAGACTTACGTAAATTATTTTTTTTTATTTAATTTTCCTTAAGAAAGATGTAGAAAAGTTCAAGTTATTACTATTGTTTAGGTAGGTAGTAAGTATTTCATAATTATTTGGTAGACTAAGCCCACCGACATTGCAATTTGGTTTTAAAATGGAAGGGACCAATATCTATGACTGGATACCGTGCTGTAATACAATGTGAACGCGTCATATAAATTGCCAACGAACTATAGAATCGTCAATGTCAGTGTCACTCAGCACCTCGCCGTAGTATATGTTCCTTGCTCAGCACCAAGCAAGCAGCCGGTGTTTTGTTGCTTTGTTGGTGAGGGAGTAATGTAATAAAGAAGCTCTGTGAACCGTTTCATTTTCAATCTTTTTCTACAAAAGCAATAATGGGTTAGTTACAATCTTCACTATGTAAATCATTTTAGTAATGTAATGAGTTTTCATTAAAAAATACTTCTTCCACTTTTCAGCCGTCAACAGTGCAACCTCATTTATATTATCGTCTATTCTTTCCTTATTAATATTTTCTGGAATGCAGATGTACAAACCATGGTTAATTAGATCACCAATTACTATAATATTTGGAGGCTACCTTGGTTCCTTGATGTTTATGTTCTTCGTCACTGTATCCTTTTCATAACTTCCAAAACTTGAAGGTATTGTCTAGTTTAGTTACTTTAAATTGTCATCATGTAGGATATAATATTAAAAGAAAATTGTCAAAAATTTTTACACAAATTGGTAAAATTTTACCTTATACTGTAAATTTAATTTAAAGCAATTATGTTATACTTGGATATGTATCCCTATTCTCATTAAGTAAAATTGGGGTAGCCATCGGAGGCTCAGGCTAAGGCGAGAATCGCTTGCACTTTATTTGGTCTTCTGTAGGCTTACAACACTGCTGAGGGTTCAAATAGGAATGTACCGAAGTGATTAAAGGTTTTTACTAATAATTTTGTAGAGATGAAAAGAAAATATCAACACATATCATGGAGGTCTGCCAGTCTTGTTTTGTGCAAGAATAAAACCTTGAAAAGAAGTTTTACAATTGAACTTAAATATTCAAGAAAAGCACCTTTTTGACTGGACCTCATAGTTGACATTTTCATTATAAAATTGTTTCACATGTGAATCTTTTTCAATGTTTATTGAAAAAGTTTATTGAACATGATAACTTTATGTAAAATTTTATAAAATAAATAAGTTTTATTTTAAGTTTGTACAGCTAGAATGTGCATTTTGAATTTGTTTAATTCTAAAGTATATCATATTATAATTCCACCTGTATTTTCTTTAATTCATATGAACCAGGCTGTTGGAAATTTAGAAGCTACACTATTCGGTAAAAACTTTCAACTAAAACTACCAGAGGTTATTTTATCAATGGGTGTCTCTCTAGTAGCTGCTGGAATGGTGCACAGGATATGTTTCACTACATGGTAAGACTATATTTTTATGTTTATAGGATGTCATAGAAGGATATATTTCCACTGATGTTCCAAAGTACACTAATCTATAACTCATTAGTTTCTGAATAAGCATGTCATATGTATTACTTTTTCATGTAAAATGTGTAGAATGTATAATTTACTTTCTGTACATTTGCCACTAGCAAGCAAACCTGATGGCAAATGGCTTCTATGCTCATAGACAATCTGGACATCCATAGTTGAGTTATTAATTACATTATGTTTATATTCATGATGTGCTGACAGTAAGTAACATTGGTAATTGCCTTTGCTGCTGTAATTACCCTAGTTGCGATGTGACTTGACTCACATGATGCAAAACCTAAGAAGATCTATCATATAAAAATGCCACTTTTCCATGGTCACTTAGTTTTCACAATGTCAGTTGTCACAATGTCAATGAACTGACAAACTTGTAACAAAATACAAAAAACTGGGGCCAGCCAGCTTGTATTTTGTACTTTTGGCTCACCCTGACTTACTACAATGGAGATCGAGATCTATCCAACAGCATTTCAAAAAGTTGCCTGGTCTTGGTTCCGATTTACATACTATTTCATGTAATAAATGTTTTTTGATAAAATGTTGCCGAGGTCTTTTTCCACTTGGTTTTGGTTAAGAATTTCTTTGGTTTAACTACAAGATCTTTAAGCCGAAGTCAAAGTTGTTCTTTGCAAACTCTGAGTTTCATTGCAAGTTCTTTTGAATTTTTGAAATTTTTGAATTTTTTAAGCTATTACCTATTAGTTTCTAACTATTAATATAGACAGTTCACTTTTAACAAGCATAATGGCCTGCGCAGACGACGGACTTTTTTGTCCGCTAAAATAGATCACAACTCGATTCAACTGTATCGAGTAACGCAAACGGGGGATTAAAAGTACCGCGTACAAAAAGTCCCCCGAAAAACCGAGGACATGCAGGGAGCAGACCGGACAAAAGTATGGGGGAGTCCCCGAAAAAAATAGAACTCGTGTGACTAGGCGAAGCCACGCACATGGCGATCTTTAGTCCGCGTTTATTTCTACATTTCCGGGCAACAAAATGATCGCATGCCGTGTGCGTTGAGTTCACGGTAAAATCGCGCCGGACTTGTTATTCGCGGAGCGTACTTTTTTCTCCGCCGCAGATAAAAGTACGTCGTCTGCGCAGGCCATAAATGTTACATTTTTTGAATATGAACTGTAGATACAATTATGAACATAAATTTTCTTTGCTTTCAGCTTAATATTTTCACTGATGACAATTTATTACATGAATAAGTTGTCTCAGAAAGAGTATATTAATACTGCCGCTACAACAGTTCCTGTCAAGGGTCGTCGTCATAAATAAGAGATTAATGTGTTTTTTATAATTTGAATTAATCATTAAAACTATACTTCTATTACATATTGTTTAATTTTTGAACAAACAAAATATTAGAAAATATATCTTAATTATACAAATCATAATTAATAAACATACAATAACTCTTAACTTTAGATTAACTATAATATAAGAGTATGTAGTTCAATAAATAATTTTGCTATATTATTTTAGAGAGAAAAATTTTATGATGATTAACTTACAGCTAATTTTGTTCCATTTGTTTTACTAAACAAAAATATGACACCAAATGGACACATTTTTCCACTTAATAAATAATATTAAATATAACTATAGTTCGTTTGCATTAAGAATACAGTGACATATCGTCTCAGCATTAGGTTATAGCCAATAGCATCACAGACAGTAAGAAAACTTTTTCTAATACGGTAATCTCATTGGCTAGTGTCTATAGTTGCATTAATGACTCACTGCATTCTTAATGCTAATGAACTATAGTGAAAAATTAAGTTCACATTGTCTTGTCGTATGACACAATCTTCTAGCTATATAGATTATTTTTATTAAATTTCTTAATCATCTTTAAAATCAAAAATCATTCCAGTTTTGTGATTTTCTATTGCACTTCCATCTAATTACAAATATTTTGAACTATATTAGATTTAACTTTTACTTATACGTAATAGAATTAGTAATGGATGGAATATAGGGATTTAAAGCTACAAATTCTATACAAACATTTTTCTTGTTGTATCTGTCAGCATTACTCATCACTGATACAAATGAAAATTAAGTCATTTATGACTGCTTTATAGTATTAAAAATTGGTAAGTTTATGAAGATAAGGACACAATGAAAATATTTGCAAAATTTTAAACATTGGAAGGCACTACATGCATAAGAATAGAACACCATGATATGATTTGGCACTACTTTAGATCAGAAATCAATACATATATATAAGATATGTTTTTATGAGTTTGAGTAAAAAATTTAAGTATTCATTTTACTTCTCATATCACAGACAAATACAATAAGGCACTGAATATAAAAACATTCTAACAATGCTGTGAAAGTAATAGCTACTAGCATTCATATACAAGGCCACATATTTTTACATAATACAAATTTGTACAGTATTATAAAAACTGCTGTTCTGTGAAACATGAAAGAAAACAATACTGGTTAGGTTAAATAAACAATTTGAAAAATTTACTTGTTTCTAATATGCATGCTATTGTTTCTAGTGTAAGGATTTTGTAGAATTCTAGGAGTAGTTTCCATAACTCTGAGCAATAGCTCATCTAAGTAATTCTCTAAATCCTTATTTTTCTTTTTTTCTGATTCAGCATCTTTTTGTAAGTTGTAAATCATTACAATAAGATCTTCTCTGCTTTTTCCATCAAATTGCTGAAGCACAGTTTTAGGAATGCTGTTGTAAGCTGGGTTTACATCCTCTTCAACAATGTTTTCTTCACCAACAATGATTCTTTCTTCCAATAACTTCTTAGGTTTATTGTTGTTGCCAAACTTCTTAAAGAACTTTGGGCTTGGTTTCTCCTTTAGGGAACTTGGACTGTCCAATTTTTTGTTTCTTTCAAGACTAGATGACTTCTCTCTATCAATCAAAGTTTGACTGTTAGACTTCGGACGGGAGTAAAGTTTTTGGGACCACTCATCATTTTTATCAATAAACTGGGTTGGTGGATTAGGAGAAGTGAATGTGTCTAGATTTAATCGGACAGGCTTCTGAGGAATTGATTTTTCTGATGTAGCTAAATTGCTGCTTGTAGATCTCCTCAGGAACTCACCCCCTCCTAAGTTCTCCAAGGAGGCATTCATAGGTGATGGTGTGTATTTATGACCTCGAGGTAATGTTTGCACATTCAAAGAGCTTCCTGAACTTTTATGAGAAAGGTCATCAAAGGCAAACTCATCTTCATCTTCACTTATTACTCCAGGATCAGCTTCACCAGCTCCAGGTGATCTCTTTGGTGTAGAATGATCAGGTGTAGATAAAGCGGAGCTTCTTAGATTTCCAATACTGCCACTAAGTGATGATGAATCACTTTTTTTGTCTTTTTTATTAAGATTAATCTTAGAACCAAAATTTCGTGCAATTGATTTTAAACTTTTACGTTTTTCAAGACTCCCAATACTCATTAGGCTACCACCTACATTTTGAGCAATGCTAGAAAGTGAAGACTTATGCTTCTCTTTTTTGCTTAGATCAGACACACTGCCTTCTTTCTTGACTGTAAATCCAATTTTAACTTCCAAGTCTCCACGTTTTTTGTCATTCTCTTTTCCTGGCTTGCCTTGAAGACTGTACCACCTACTTCTAGGGAGTTCATAAACATCGAGGTCCTTTAACGGAATTGACACTTGACCTAGTAAATGATCTTTAACGAAATCTTCGTCATATACTTTAAGAACGATTTCGGCCGTGTTGCCGTGAGTAGGAATCTTTAACTCACATTCTTCAAGCCATTCCACATTCTCTGTAGATTTATTTTTTACTGATGTTTGAAATTTTTCTTTACCGAGGGCTATTGTAACGAAACAGTTATTTGTACCGTTTTTACCTTTGATAATAAGACCTCGAGCTCTTTGCACAGTTACTTGTACGTGAGTTGGATCGTACATTTTGAAATAAAAAGTATTACAGAACTACAGCACTTATTTTTGAATCAACACATTTACTTCACTAATATTTGGATCGTACAGAAAAATATACAAAAGATTGTGGACGGATGTATGACACATACATAAAATTGATTGATGGAGTGAATGAACTTATTGAGTGAGTGCTTGAGTAGACTAGTGCTGCGTTCCGTTTGCCGATTATAGCGCTCATATACCCGTCCCGTCACAGACTAGCGTGTTGGCTCCGTGATACGGTTTTTTTGGGGTTTTTACTCCCTCTAAGCGCACTAAAAGTGATTTTTTTTGCGGCTAAGTTTCTTAGTTTTCAGTTTCTTGGTTTTAGTACAGAGGATACCTTACGGTGACAACCAATTTGTTCTGATCCAGTACTTTTTATTTTATATATTATTTCCTTTCTACACTTTTATTTATGTACTATTCTATTTTATGTTTATTTTTATCATATTTGTGTCTTTCCGTGCATATTTGTCCTTTTGTCGGTAAAGGTTGACCCTAACGCGGTCAACTCTTTACCTGCGTACCCGTTTTAGGATTCCAGGTAGCGGACTTCGGCGAACTACAGTTAATTTTTAAGTTATTTTCAGGCCGCGGTAGCTATGGCTACCGCGGAGGCAGATATATCGAAGGCCTTCATGGTCTTCGTTCGCTCGCAGTGTCCAGACATCTGGACAAAATTCGAAAGTGGGTTCAAACCCACAACTAAAACGCCGACAAAAAAGGAGAGACGGGCGCGTCAACCCGTATCCATCAACCCCTCACGCGATCGTTCTAGCTCGCGCTCGTCCGTGGCTTCGTCCACTCGTAGTTCATCGTCGATGGGTTGCGATACCCTGGCCCTGGCCCAAGCCATCAAATCCAACGAGGGATTCACCGTCGTCGCGAAACGACAAAAAAGGGCCAAGCTCTCGGACTCATCCGGCGATGAGTCCAAAACTCCGAAAAAGCGGGCGCCGCAGTATCAAATTATATCTCTCCTACCCCCGAGGCCAAGCCAGCCGGTCGGCATCCGACTCCTATTTTCATCCGGGATAAAGCGGCGTGTTACTTCTGTGTCCACACATATGTCAAATTTAAAAATCACGTATACACACGCGAAAAATACCGCGATCGGCATCCGCGTAGCCATCGTCGCCCTCACCAAGTACTTGAATGAGAAATCCATTGAGTACCACACTTACGCGCTCTAGGAGAAGCGCGTTTTACGCGTCGTCCTTACAGGCGTACCGAAGGAGATTGAGTCAGAGCTCCTTCTCCAGGATCTTAAAGACCAGGGATTCCCGGTCATTTCCGTCCACCGTATGTATGGCAAAGATCGTTTGCCGTTTAACCTAGTGTTGGTAACACTAGATCATACCCCTGAGGGCAAGGGGATTTTCATAATAATTATCCGCATGCTCTGCCGCTATAGAAAAAAATAGTTTTTGGCCGCTCTTAGAAAGTTAAAAGGTATCAATGCTTCCGACCTTGGATTTGTGGGCAAGACTTCCCCTATCTACTTTAACGATCACCTGACGAAAAATAATAAAGCTCTCTTACATCGTGTCAAAAAGCTTTGCTTAGAAAAAAATATATAAATATGTCTGGGTAAAAAATTGCTCTATAATGGCTCGCATGTTGGACACTAGTCCTGTAGTTCATATTGCTTGTGATGATGACTTAAAAAATATTGCTTAAGAGCTACCCTATCTTGTTTTTTGCTTTTAGATGTTAGTGTGTATTTTTTAATTTTTTTCACTTTATACCTTTGCAACGTGATGACCTTTCGTATCCACGTCGAATACTTTGGGATATTTTTGCTTTACAATATTTCTAATTTTGTTGCTTAATTTGTTTTATGGTTACATGCTCTAATATCCATGCCATTCAATAGTTTGCGGGCTTTTTATTGTTTATTTTTTGATTGTAATATTTTATTTGTATATCATTTAATTTTTTCTAATGGCTAACATAAATAAACTAAGTGTATACTATCAAAACGTTCGAAGACTACGTACCAAAACCTGCACATAAAAAAAATCTTCTAATGTCGGATTTTGACGTCATATGTCTGAGTGAAACTTGGTTAAGTGATGGTGTTTTCAGTAGCAAGCTGTTCGATTCCCGTTACAATGTGTATCGAAGCGACAGTAATTATCAATTTCGTGGAGATAACATGGGCGGTGGGTTTCTTATAGCGACCCGCCGTGAACTTTCCGTGTCCTCGTAAGCGGAGTGTATACTCGTGAACATTGACCTGAGCAGTAATGCTAATCTTAAAATATATTGCTGTTACATTCCGCATGGCTCCTTGCACACTAGTATGGTAGCATACCTACTTCTATGAACTGGTTTCTGAACAGTTTTTAGATCACCCGAACAACTTTTTCCTTGTTACTGGTGATTTTAATATCTCTAATATCCAATGGGATTTATCCACTGAACCACCTAAACTTCTCACTTCAATTGCCGACCCTTTCACTTTTGACCTAAATAAGCCTTTACCAGTTTTAAGCAATATTACAAAATTTTTAATAAAACCAATAGGCTACTTGACTTGGTTATAAGTAATTGTTTCTGTGTATTGTCAGCATGCTCTACTCCATTAATTTCAGAAGATGCCCATCATCCAGCCCTTCATTTCTACCTAACAAACCTTCAGTACAAAGGAATAAGTTCTGCACCCAGAACAGTTCGTTAATTTCATGTGGCTGACCATCTAGTCATTCATAAAGCACTGGATGAGGTTGACTGGGTTAACTTGTTGCAGGGTGACAACATTGAGCAATGTACTGATCTTTTTTACGATACCGTTTATAAAATAATAGAACAGCATGTTCCTAAAAATATATAAAGCCTAATGATCGATATCCTATATGGTATACCAAACCTCTAATTAAAATAATTAATGGTGAAGCTTAAATTCAATAAAAAATGGTAAGTATATAGAAATAGCTCAAATTATGACAAGTTTAAAAAACTTAGGGAAAGGCAAAAGTTAATAGAAGCGGAATGTTACAAAGCATTAATTTATAGAGCTGAACGTAAAATTAACATAGATTGCAAGCACTTTTGGTCCTTTAGAAAATCCAAAAAGAAATCTTACGATAGCCCAGGTACTATGCATTATGAAATTCACAGTAGCTCGAATGTTGATGAAGTTTGTGAAATGTTTAATTTGTACTTCCACTCCTCCGGATGGTAATATAACGGCAAATAATATTTCTGTTGAAAACGGCAACAGTAGTGCCAGTGTGGATTCCGTCGCTTTGTCTTTGAATGCTGTTAAAAAATACTTAAACAATCTCAATATAAATAAGGGCTGCGGACCAGACGGCTTACCACCACAATTGTTAAAGAAACATTCTGATTCCCTGTGTTGTCCCCTATATATTTTATTTAATCTATCACTTCAAACAGGGCGCTTGCCTAATAAGTCGAAAGAGTCATTTGTTATTCCTATCTTTAAATCGGGTAATAAACACGATGTTAAAAACTATCGCCCTATTTCCAAACTTTGACGACTCGTTGCGTCCAATCTCGAGACCAACCATAGTCACCAAACAACATGGATTCATAAGTAAGCGTTCAACGGAAACAAATCTCTGTGAATTTATCCAGTTCGTATCTAAGGGTATGGACGATGGATTCCAGACTGATACGGTATACACCGACTGCTCCAAAGCGTTCGACAAGATTTCCCATTCGAAGTTGATTTGTAAGCTCTATGAGACTTAGATGGTATTCATGGGGATTTATTGAGGTTGCTCAAATCCTATCTTCGGGACCGGGGTCAGGCTGTCACGATCAAAGGTTATACGTCCTCTTTCATGCCCATTTCATCTGGCGTGCCTCAAGGTCCCCATCTTGGACCTTTACTTTTCCTAGTTTTTATCAATGACGTAGTAAAGATTTTTTGCAACTGTAGATGCTTGATTTACGCTGATGACATGAAAATCTTTAAAAAGATAAATTCAATTTCAGATTGTCATTTGTTACAAGAGGACCTGAATAGACTGGTGACGTATTGTGAAATTAACTCGTTATCTCTAAACGTTAATAAGTGCAACGTTATCTCTTTTACAAGAAAATCAAAACCAATCTATTTCGATTATAAAATAAATAACTTAATAATCAATAGGTCTTAATAATCAATAATCAATGGCTTGAGAGATTTGGGTGTTCACTTGGATAGCAAACTTACCTTTAACTCTCATGTTAGCATAACGTCTATCAAAGCTTTCCGCATGCTTGGATTTGTTTCGAGAATTGAACTAAAACTCTTATTTGCTATACAAAAGTTTTGTTCGTTCAGTTCTTGAATACGCCTCTTCAGTATGGAACCCACAGTATAACGTACACATTCAAGAATTAGAGCAAATACAAAATAAATTCATCAAGTGCTTTAGATACCGTTTCCCCTCAGCCTCAACTAGTGAAATTATCAGTCTGCAGAACCGTCGTCATATTAGTCATATTAGAGACTTAATGTTTCTACAAAGGATTTAAAAAAATGAAATTGATTCACCAGTTCTGTTAGAAAACATCTATCTGTTGTTGCTTGTCTTCTCGGAAAAAGATAACTTTTTGGACACCAAACTCCAAAACAAACTATAATAAAAATAACTTCCTTATTAGAGCATGTAACCTGTATAATAATTATTTATTCTCAAATATTGACATTTTTTACGTGTCTTCGCAAAGGTTCCGAAAGGATATCATTAGTGTAGTTTCCAATGCCTAACAATTAATCATGTTTAGATGTATTTCATGTCACGTATTATTTTAGTTCTGTACAATATTTTCAACTTTTAATTATTAGTTATTAGTTTTTCCACCTTTAGTAAGTGTATTCACCCCGATCGATTTTTCGTATTGTCAAAGGACAATGCAACTTTCTCTTTGAGGCGTGGGCTCAGAAAATAAAATCGTTTGCCCAAACATAAGACTAATACCTTATTGTAGGTCTCAAACATATGAACCTTCTTTACTATCGGCTCACAAAAATCCATTCCAGAGAAAAAGAAATATAAGTATTTGTAACTTCACGTATCGAGATGTTTGAAATATGATAATTTTCAGTTGAGTTTTGTAATGTATTGCTTGCGTTGATGAACCTATAATGCCAGTGACAAAAAATAGCAGGTATGACACCGCATTATGATGCTCTGGCATCAAAAGCAACTTGTACACCATGATTTTTAAGTCTAAAAAAAGGTTGCCTAGACTTAGAAATAACACCTTTTAGGCATCATACAAGTTGTGGCTTGTACACGCACTATATTTGACATTCAACAGGTGTCAATAGATCAATCAAAAAAAATGTAGGAGATGAGATTCAACACGTTTTTATTTTTAACGTTTATGTAAAATATTAAATGAACAAGTGATCGTGGTACATAGACCATATCCCAGATATCTACTCAGATCTAATTGTTTTTAAGATATTATTTTCAATTATATTTTTATAATTTTTTTATTTTGGCGGTGAATATGTAAGAAGGCGGCAAAACATGAAAATTATCTCTCACTGTTATTTTTAAGTAGTTATTTCGTAAAAAGTTCACTATGTACACTAATGTCAATTTCTACCTGCTTTTTTTATCTTACCTTGATTTGACCTTCACCATGGGCCAATAAAAAAGTGCGTGCTTTTCCAAATTGTTTATCTATGTAGGAGACAGCAATGACTCCAGGTAGTTAACGCAAGCGCTTTGTTTTATCAATATCTTTTGTCTCTGTGGCACTTATACTGCTTTCCGTTTGCCGATTACAGCGCTAAAAGTGCTCAAAACCGTTCCGATTCGTTTGAGCGCACTAAAGGTGTTATTAGTGCTATTGCAATCGGAACGGTAAATATCGCGCTAACATTCTGATTGTTCGTCGCTTAAGTCTAAAGCTACAATATCATTAGGATCTTTGACCCTGAACGAAGCAAGAGCTATTTTTTAATATTATTGCAAAAGAATATTAATAAACAAGCTTTTAAACTCTTTAATCGACTAATAAAAACATCAACAAAGTAACGTCATGTGTCAGTTTTGACAGGCCGTTCACAGCGACCACAAATATAAAAATCTTCCAAAACCGTTTTTATTAGTTAGTTGTGACGGCTACATTTTAGAAGTTCTAGGTCCGTACGCAGCGACAAAAAATGATGCTTCTATTCTGCGAGACTTGTTAGAGAGTGATGATAGTGTTCTTCCATGGTATTTTAATAGCGGAGATGTATTAATTTTAGACCGGCGATTTCGGGACGTAGTTTCCAAATTGGAAGATTGTGGGTACCAAGTTGTAATGCCAATTTCATGCAGAAGGCCTGAGCTTCGACTAACCACAGAACAGGCAAATAAATCTCGCCTTTGAAGTGGTTAATGGAAGGTTGAAACGAGATTTTCGAATTTTCCGCCAGACCTACTTTAATAAATCAATGCTGCACATGTTCACAGATTTTAGGATCGCTGCAGCATTAACCAACGCGTTTCACATTCCATTGGAAGACAACCGTTATGCCTCGGACTTCCTAGTAATAATTGAAAACAGGCTTGACATGCCTAACCACCTGGCTAACTTGGTAGATATGAATAATTGAAATAGGCAAAGAATACAATTTACAGATATATTAGAGGAAGTTCCTAATCTAACCCAATTCCCTCAATTAGCATTAGACGAACTTGTGCTGTACTCGGTTGGGACATATCAAGTTAAACTTGTTGCAAGTTATTATAGTGAACACGTTCGTGGTGGCAGCTACCTGATCGAAATAAGCGCAGAACGAGGACTGTTAGATTTAGATAATTACAATTTGCCTTCTTCAAATGTTACTTTGATAAGAACACGAATTAAAAGTCGACACATTGGCAGCAAGATATATTATTGTTACATTTTAGTGGATGGAAATTCTGAAGGTATTATATAAGTATAAACAATTACTGCTGTAGTTGTGTGACGGGAAGGCGAACTATCGGTGTCTGCGCTCATGTAATGTGTGTAGTTTGGTATCTTGCTTGGGCCAGACACCAAGACTCGATTCATCGTCCTGCACTTTTCTTGGACAGTGTAATAGTCAATAATGACTAGTCAACAGTTTGCTGTATTGATTGAAATATAGTTAGTAAATGGTTGTTTAACATACAATATTTTTTTATTTTACTACCTAACTACAGTTATCTTGCACTGAGGCCGGCTTTGCGTGTATTTTCGAATAATGAAGATTTCTTATATAAAGGTAAAAACTTTTACCTGAACTTTGTCTGTTGTTGCCGGAGTAAGATCCACCGAGTACATCGGGGGATTACCGTAGACCTCGACCATTGCTCTGGCAGCCCTATTTATAACTTCCCCGGGACACCAACCAAGTGGCCGCATGTTGGACCACAATGTTGTAAAGGTCGATTTACAATTTAAAAAGTATATCATTTTTGGGATTATTGTACTAATTATCAGTTTATTATTTCGTTAACAGCTCCACTATGAATGTCAAATCGAGGTAAAATAAAAAAGCTGGTAGAAATTCATAGTAGCACCAACAGAACATGACTTCCTCACGAAAAAAAAACACTTTAAAATCACGTTGTTTAAGTTCCTTTTGATGCCAGAGTACATGAAAAGGTCAGATAACTGTTACGCTTTGACGTCGATATATCTTTTTCAGTGTCACAAGCAATACATTTCAAAAATAAACAAAATAATCTTATTTCAAATAATTCGATATATGTAGATTTAAGTACTTATATTTCTTTTTCTCTGGGATAGATTTTTATGTGCCCATAGTAAAAAATGTTCATAAGTGTGAGACCTATAAAAACATGTTAATCTTATGTCTGGGCAGTCACTGTTTTTTTTTGAGCCCAGTCGGTTGCATTGTCCTTTATAGTGGAAACTTTATTGATTGATGTGTTTGTAATATGTATTATTTATTGTCTTTATGGCCATACGGCCAGAAATTGCCACGCCAAGCCCAGGTGCGTCAAGTGCCTGGGTGATCATGGCCCTGCGGATTGCGCGCAAACCCCGCAATCTGTCGAACCTCCTGCATGCGTCTTATGTAAGCCGGTTAGCCACAAAAAGGCGCAAAAGGCAAAGCAAATGTGTCCACCCTCTGCTCCTGCTGCAAAGCCCGGCCCACCCAATAAACCGCAGCCTCCGCTATGTGACCCTCACGGTCCTCCACCGCCTCCCAAGAACGCATGGGTGACCCCACCTACCATGGTGAGGAAACCCATGGCAGCCCTCACCCTCCCGTCTTCTCAGGTACAGCAGGTCAGGTTAGCACCTGCTTGCATGCCTTCTCCTCTCACCTCCAGTCGTAATACTCCGTAATACTAGCTGGTGACTTTAACTCGAAACATTCAGGTTGGTACTCCGTAGTTACCAACCCAAACGGCCGTCGTCTTCATCACATGTTAGATTCGCTAAGCTGTGATGTAGTGGGTCCTCGGGAACCGACTCACTATCCCTATAACAGAAATCATCGCCCCGAAATTCTCAATATAGCAATTCTACAAAGTGTTAACTTAACGGTACACTCAGTAGAAGCCATCCACCAACTTACTTTGGATCACCGACCGGTAGTTATGCAGCTAGGTCTCCCAAGTGACCCCGATCCTCAAACGAGGGCACACATTGATTGGGCCAAACTAACGGAAGCCCTTAAGGCAACCGACAGCCCCGACCTGAACACCATTCTCGATTCATTGTCATCCATCGAGGAGAACAATGCAGCGATCGGTGCTTTTATCAACCACCTTCGAACTGCTATCAGTGCATCTTCCAGGCGGGTTCCGGTGGCGAATGATCGCCGCTGGATCCTGCCTGAGAATGTGAGGGAGTTGTTGAGAGTAAAGAATGCAGCTATCCGGGCGTACTATTACGCTCCGACCGAGGCAAAGCGCATCCGTATGAGGGCCCTACAGCGAAATATTAAATCCCGCATACGCGAACTGCGGTCTAACAACTGGGAAGCGCTTCTTGAAGAGATTTCGCTTGGCGAAATCTCTCAAGATGAACTCTTCCGCGTCATCGATGCTTCCACTCCTTAGGCCTCCATCAATGACTCCCGCCTTCGATGACTCCGAAAAAGTTGAAACCCTAGCCGATAGCTTAGCCCAACAATGTACACCAAGTACAGAAAGCACCAACGCCCTCCACATAGAAACTGTAAATAGCACAGTCGAAATTAAATGCGGCAACCCACCGACAGACACCCTGCAACCGGTAACGGTGGATGAGGTACAGACAATGATTAAAAACTTAAAACCGCGGAAAGCTCCAGGTTCAGACTAAATACCAAACAGGGTTCTAAAAGCTCTCCCATTCGCACTCACACAACTGTAAGTAGTTATTTTCAATAACTTACTAACAAACTGCTTCTTTCCGCAAACGTGGAAGGAAGCGATTGTCATAGGTATTAGGAAACCCGGAAAACCGGCTAATCTACCTACAAGCTACCGTCCTATTAGATTGCTTAGCACGATAGGCAAATTATACGAAAGGATCATTTTAAACAGGCTCCGAGAGGTCATCCATTCGAAGCATCTGTTACCGGATGAACAGTTCGGCTTTAGGTCCCGTCTCTCCTGCGTCCAACAGGTGCACCGCATCACGGAGCACATCTTGAAGCAAAGGAACGTAGGTCGAACATATAGGCACGATAGGGACGGGTGCGCTTTTCTTTGACGTGGCTAAAGCCTTCGACAAGGTCTGGCACAACGGCTTATTATATAAGCTCTTTGAACTAGGCGTGCCAGACAGCCTCGTGCACATCATACGAGACTTTCTCCACTGTAAAACCTTTCGCTATAGATTGGAAGGTGCACTCTCCAATCCCCGTCCTGTATTAGCCGGTGTCCCACAAGGCTCGGTGCTTTCTCCAACTTTGTTTTTACTATACACTAGTGACATACCGAGGACGGAGAAAGTAGACCAAGCGCTCTTTGCAGACGACACCGCGCTATACACATCTGATAGGAATCTACGTAGGTTAACTAGAATACTTCAATTCGCAGCCAACGTATTAGGCGCTTGGTTTAGGAAATGGAGAATAGAAATCAACCCAGAAAAAAGTGCAGCAGTGTACTTCTTCCTCTCTCAACCTGCTCTAGGACAACCTCCAGGAAACCCTCCAAAAGATTAGGTCAGATCACCCTGTTTGGTACTCCGATTCCATGGGCTAAATGGTCAAATATTTAGGAGTCACTTTAGATAGTGGACTAACATTCGCGGATCACATAAAACGCGTCCGGAACCGAGCTGCTTTCGTCATGGGTAGGCTGCACCCTCTAATATGCAAGAAGAGTAATATGTCGCTTAGAAATAAGCTTACACTTTACAAAACTTGCATCCGCCCCATCATGACATATGCCAGTGTGGCTTTCGCTCACGCCAGCAAGTCGAACCTCAGTCACTTGCTGGTTATTCAAAATAGGTTCTTATGTAAATGCGTCGGGGCCCCGCCCTATGTCCGCAACTTAGTTCTGCACAAGGATCTCGAGCTGCCCACCATTGCCACATTCATGAAGTTGGCGTCTAGACGCCACTTCGATAATGCTTCCCACTATCCCAACCCGCTGGTCAATAAGTCATCTGAATACACAGCCAACCCAGACGCGGGAGTTCGTTATAGGCGTCCGCGTAACATCTTAACAGATGATATTACAACAAGGAACGCCGGTGTTCCAGTTAGAAATAGGGCAACACAGCATTCGAATCGCCTAACCCACCGGTGGGCCAGGCTAACGCGTCGTACGCATTCCTATTGAGTTTCTTGCTGGTTCATTGGCAGTAGATGATCCTTCTAAACCAGTGGTAGTTTCAATATTCGACATCCTAAACCGAGGTCCGTGCCCTCTCGGGTGCCCTTAGGCGTGTCGTATGTAGGAGTAGTTTAAGTTCCAGCTAGGCGCCGTCAGCGCTAGGCTACAAAGTCCGGTGAAATTTAAAAGGCCCATAAATAAACTGTCCATTTCGAAAAAAAAAAGCCGCCATCTTCCCGCTCATAGTGCCAAAGCTACGGAGCATGGTCGCTCTGAGCGGCCTGCCAAACTGACACATGACTTTACTTTGTTGATGTTTTTATTAGTCGATAATAGATTTTAAGAGCTTGCTTATTAATTTTCTTTTGTAATAATGTTAAAAAATGGCTTTTGCTTCATTCAGGGTCAAAGATCTTAATGAAAATATAACTTTAGACTTAATCGACGAACAATAAGAATGTTAGCGCGCTATTTACCGTTCCGATTGCAATAGCACTAGTATCACTTTTAGCGCGCTAAAACGAATCGGAACGGTTTTGAGCACTTTTAGCGCTGATAGCGCTGTGAGCGGCAACGCACCATAGAACGAACGAGTAAATATGATAAACGGTTCTGTTACTTGTAAGCTGCTTAAGTAAATTATTATTTTTTAAATTATTACATAATCAGCTAACTCACAGCTAACTAAGAATACATACATTTTTTTTCACAACTTATAGCCAATTATGGACTAACAATTTAGTAATTAAAACAGACTTATGCTTATTGAAGATATTTTATAAAACAAGGAAAATATATAACAAAGAGAGATATTTTCTGTCTAGAGATATTTTCTATAAAGCCAAAAAAGGTGGTATTGTGCCAAATTTCGTGAGAGACGTGTGTGCGTGTGTGTGTGTGTGTGTGTGTGTGTGTGAAAGAGTGACTATGAGCGAGTTACTGTCCGTGTGTGTATGTAGCCTGTAATAAGTATTTTCATTATACCTCGCCTACACTTTCCTTTGCTGTCATGGAAAAGATCGGATTGATGAGAGAAGTTTTTTATATGACAACTGAGTTTTGTGTGAAATTTGTATTAGCGTAACGAATGCAAAAGAACTTGGTGTGTCGGGTTGGATAGAGAACACCCTTGGAGTTTGGTGGACAGCGTTGGTTTTCTAATGTTAAAAGATGATGACTTTTGCAGACTTCAGGGTATTGCACGTGAGTCAATTCTTGTCTATAGTTTAAGTGCTTTAAGAATTTTATTTAGATCGACTCAATAGCCTGTCAAGTAGACAACATACTAAGCATTCCAAATTGAACTGCAATATACAAGTGTGCTGCGAACGAAAGAGTAATATAAAACTTTTAAGCATGTTACGTCAGAAAATGGTGCAGCAGTTCTCAAAACAAATCCCAAGTTTTGTACGATTTTGTAATAATATTCGAGATATGTTCATTAAAATTAAGTTTTGCATCAAAAAGTACACCCAGATCCCGAACAAGATTAAATTTTGCTATTTGCACATTATCAAAAGAGAAACTGGTAATAATTGGATTAATCTTACGGGTGAAAGTGACGAGTGAGCAATTATTAATATTAATAATTGTACGGCTATTTACATAATACACAAATAAACTGTTTAAGTATTCTTGCAGCTTAAAGCTGTCTAAAAAGTATTTTATTTTCATGAATATTTTGGTGTCATCGGCATACATTATGAATTTTGTATGATGAATGGATAGGCCTATGTCGTAACGGTACAAGCAATAACGTACAGGACCCAAAGTAAAGCCCTATGGTACTCCAGATATTATGGAGACACAATCAGAACGAAATCCAAACAGTTTTACAGCTTGACTACGAATATGTAAGTAGGACTCATGTCATCTCAACAAATTTCCTTAAATTCCCATTTCCTAAAGCTTGTGCAAGAGGGTGATGTGATCAACACAATCGAAGGCTTTTTCAAAGTCAATGTAGATCACATCAACCTGGCCTCCACCGTCCATGCCAGAAAAAAATATGTGTAACAGAAATAAATGTGCAAGTAAGTTAAAAATATTAACGCTTTTTTATAAATTGTTTTTATATTTTTGATTGTTTGATAAATATGATTAAAGATTTTTTGTGTAAGTATATGTATAAATTTTTTGCAATATTGTCCAATTTTATCTTTTTAAAACTAAAGATCTATTACTTGTTTTTTGCTTGTTGCCTGAAGATCTGTTTGCCAATTGTCATAGGCCTCCTCCGACCTTTGTCATTCGCGTCTATCTTGAGTCACTGTTTCACGTTATTCCAGCTACTTGTTTAGTGTTTTCCCCCAATGTTTTCTGTGCTCTACTTCTCTTCCTTTTTCCTTCTCTGCGGTACCGCGCTGTGACAATTTTACACCATTTGTCTTGTTTTTTATTATGTTTTCTGCCCATCGACATTTGAGTCTTTTGATTTTGCATGTTATGTCTTGAATCTTTGTCTGGTTTCTGAGGATATTGTTGCTCAATCTGTCGGACTTCCTCACATTCAGCATACTCCTTTCCATTGCATGCTTGCAAGTCTGTTCATATAGGTCTGCTTTTTAGTCCATGTCCGTACAGGGCAGAACAAGAAGTATGCCGGTGTTAAAGACTTTTTTACCTTTTTATGTTTATATTCAGTTTTCTATCTTTCATGACTTCTCTTAAGTCGTACTTCTTTCAAGCTTAGTCGTTTTTCTATCTTGCTCTATTTCTTTGCGTACGTAGAGCCCTTAAATTTACTGGCTGTCTTAAGAAGATGTATTCATCTTTATAAACCATTTGTCATCGTTTTCTTCGGGTTTCTTTTCAATCCTGCCTTTCGATTTCTATTGCCAGTTGGCTTAGCATTCTCCGAAGATGTTAAGATGTTTTTAGCGAATAACACAATTTCCGCGAATCTTAAGTGCGTTAGTAGTGATCAATGTATGTCATTGATCACAAGATTTTCCCAATAAATTTAAGATTCATTCCCAAACCAGAAAACAAAAATGTTATTTTAAGATGTTCTTTTGATGTCTTATACAGTGGAAATTATAAAATATCTTGCCTTTTATTTTTCCACTGACGGTGGTGGGCATGGGAATTCCATATGAACTGGATCGGTGTTAATGATTGTCGAAGCAAAGTGAATGTAGAACATTTGGGTTGTTTAAGGTTATCTTGGTTATACGATTAATTTTGTATCAAACTTCTGTTGTTTAATTCCGTTCATAATGTTTAATTTTTGAGCTCCATTATATCGCGAAGATTCGTGTCGTGTTGTCACGATAAAACTTTGTGGTAACAATGCTACTTTTGTATTGGCCACATTGAAAAAAACTTCGGGACTTAAACAGAAACCGGCATGAAACATAATTTTGGCGGGAAATGGACGAAGCAAGTTGTGCTCTTTATTGATTTTTATTTTTGTGTGCCTAATACAATGTTTAGTGTATAATGATGTACTCATAATAGGTATATAGGTATAATAGGTACTCATAGACATGTGCCTAAGATAGAAACCCCAATGAGGAGTGTAGACAGTGCTTTTCATTAAGTTCCAAGAAGTTTTGTTGTTAGTAAAGTAACGCTATAAGTTTTACCTTCATCAGCTTCATTATCATTTACAATATCATCAGGATCATAATAAAAGAAAATAAATATTTAAGACACATAAGCTATCTTTGTTATAAGAATAATTTACTCTTATTTAGTGACTGTTTTTTGTGTTAGTGTTATTTGTTTTACTATAGCAGATAATTTGAGGCGTAGATGTTTTAAATGTGGTCGACCTTCTGGCACAAGTTCTGACTCAAGACTGTACAGGTTTCCTAATCTTGTACCACAAAACATTTTACAGTAGGAGACATAATTCTTTTTATTCATCGATAGGATTTGAAATGTTCTATTAATCTGGATTACCTGGGAGGATTTTAACTCTTTGTTTTGAAATTTCCAGCAATCTCTTGGTTTCCATGAAAATTTACATGTTTTTCAAGAGTATTTCCGATTAATGATTGGCTATCTTACAAGTATCTATGTATAACGTTGTTATTTTTAAAATTTAAGTTAAGGGTCGCCGGGGTTATACAACGTTGATAAAAGCGAGAGGCATTTAATCAAACCACATATACTATAAGTGCCTACTGTTAATCCGAAACTATTAAAAAAAAGTTTACGAGAAGTATACGAAAAAACGTTTTTCAAAGAACTTAAATAGCTTAATAATTAAGTTAAAATGTAAACATCCTTTGTTGAGCAGCCTGCCGCCACCTGCGTAACAAATTGGCAACGTAGCATTTGAGTAGCATAGCGCGTGCGGCGGCAGGCTCACCGGCTCGCACACCTACCTACACAGCGGAGCGCCCGGGTTTGATGTGGATGATAATGTAAGCATGTCTTGTAGGTTACGTTAGAAGGTATGATCAATGAAAATAATAAACAAAAATAATTAATTTTAACACTCACACATTAAATCTTCAATTGTTCGAAATGTCCGCCGTTTGCAATGGTACACAAATTATAACGACGTATAATATTGTTATTTAACCGTGCAATAAGGTCACTGTTTGTTGTTAAACTTTTTAATTTATTAAACGCTAAAATAATACGTTTTTAAGTTCCTCTACGGTATTCACGTCTGTCGCGTACACTTCACTTTTCACAAACCCCCAGATAAAAATATCAATTGGAGTGAGATCCGGGGACCGTGGTGGCCATCGTACTGGTCCAAATCGACCAATCCACTGCTGTCCAAACATTTCGGTGAGTAGCTCTCTGGAAGACATCACTGAATGTGGAGGAGCTCCGTCCAATTGGTACTATAAATGCCGATAATCAGCTAAGGGTAGTTCTTCGGTATATTCAGCAACGGGACCGGATAATATCTCCAAAAACTTTGCCGCGTTAAGGGGGGTGCCGTCAATAAAAACAGGGCCAATAATCTGGTCCCTGTGTATATCAGCCCACACATTAACAGAGAAGCGGCACTGATGCCCTGACAACTGCGTGGATGCGAAACATGCGTGGATTTTCAATACTCCAGTATCTGAGATTTTGTTGGTTCCATATGCCATTGCGTGTAAATGTGCTCTCGTCGGTCCACATGACATTTGATAAAAAATTCGGGCCGTCAGTAACTTTGTCAAGTATCCACTGGCAGTGAGTACGCTTGACTGGCAAATCCCTTCTTAAAAGGGCTTGAACTTTTTTAAATTTGTACGGTTTGCGTTTATTCCTTTTTAAAATGTTATGCACGGTTCTATGGCAAACTCTAAACTGGCGTGCGGCTCTATGCAGACTCGATGTGGGGTTGCGGTCAAAATAGTCAAGAATCTATTGCTCGCGAGCAGTAGGTATCTGCTGCGGTGGGACTCCCTCCTGATGCGCTGCTAATGGTCTGTTTTCCCGTGCCCGTTGTACTGCCAATACTATGGTGCGAGCGTTCCTAGGGCACGCGCGGCTGTTTCCATACCTTTCTCGGTAAGTTCGCAGAGCTAGAACTGCGTTTCCGTGGGATTCCCCGTAGATTAAAATCATGTCAGTGTATTCTAACGCCGTGTATGTAGCACGAGGCATTGTTGATGTCTTACGTACTTACAAAATAATTAAAAACTACTTACAAAACTAAACCTAAAATACTCAGTTACGTGTCCTATCACAATAAAAACTTCACATTAGTAAATGGGACGCGTGAGCGACAATAATCTGTGCTGAATTGCGCAACGTGCACCCCGGATGCAACGCGTCTTCGCACTAAACAAAGTAAAAATTGTTGACCTAATTAGCCGAGCCGCCGCCGGCGCAATAGCAACATATTGATCTATTTCTATTTCTGTTACGCTTATTACATTAGACTGAGATAACCGTGACCTGTACTTTCTTTTAAGGAAAGATTTAGTACCAGTGTATGTACTTCCTTGTTTGTACTGCAAACTTACGATGCGAACTGGCAACGTCGCATCGCTTGCGTGAATTTTGTCGTTTAGATAATTACGTATGCCTATAGTACAAACTGACGATCAGGTGATCGGGAAGATACAGAGTGTTTAAATGAAACTAAGTAAAAACTAAAAATCATTCCTGTGACTAAACTGTTGCTTACATTGATCTGATTTTTGTTGTGAAGCCTGATAATATAAACACAAAATATGTGGTTTTATTTAATGCCTCTCGCTTTTATCAACGTTGTACAACAATTAAAATAGAAAAGTTGGCCATAAGAAATATGAATAGTTAGCTTTTTCCGAATTGAAACCTTTAAATGTTATGATTGAGAATCCACTATTTTACTGATTAGGTCACTCACACCCATTTAATCAAACTTATGTTATATGTCAGTTGTGTCAGTATGGGGTTTTGATTTTTGGAAAAATAATGGTCCTTTGTCAAATGCTGTGTAACAAATAATGTAACCTCTCTTCCCTTATTTTAAAAATAAAATTATGAAAGAAATTTAAATAACAAATGAACTGTTTGAAATGAAATATTTTTTCGTAATTTTTGATTCCTTTTCCATAACGAACTTTTAACAGGTACTGAGTGTATTTCTTGTAAAAGAATTATGATTTCGTCAGCTTTATTCAAAATAAGTGAAGGAAAAATCAAACGAATGAATGTTCTAAATTTCCCGCCACAAAACATTATTTTGGGTGTGCCATAGATGGCGTCATAGTAGATTTTTGTTCTTATTTAAAATCTATGAAGTTTACGTTCTTCTCCGCTAGATATAACAGTAATATTGTTCTGCGTTTGCAATCAAGCTGTGCTTCCTATACGTAACAAGCGCACAGATTTTCACACACAAAAACACACTTTTGCTGTGTCAAAATCCACAAAATCCACTGTGTCAGCTATGAAAAATAAGCACAACATAGGGAAGCTTATACCCATTAGGTGGAGCCACTGTCTATTAGACTATTTTGCCATTCAAAAAGTTAGTATTGATTAACTCTAAGAGATGGCGCGATATTGCAAAATAAACACATAAAGCCAAAGCGCTATGCAGTAAGATTAATTTAATATTATGATTTTTAGGAGTTTTAATTATCATTTACGGGCTACGTCATTTACATAGATAGTTCGGTAAAATTTATATGTTCAGAACTGCAGGATGGAGCGCACGCCACTGCCTGACAGCGTAGTGACGCCTGAGTTCTGATTTGTCAAATTGTGAGTTTTTCAGTCAAACCCTACGTAAATATACAGTGCCACAAAATTATCTGTTCAGGAGGCAAAATTTTCTCGCAAAAAGAAATAACAACGTAGATGGCAGCACTGCCCTTGACTGCACAGATAACTTAGTCAGTGTGCCCACTTGTGACGACCTGTCACTCAATACAATAAAATGGCGTTATATTTGCTTTCCCTTGTAGCGTAGTTTCAATAGAACACAAAATTCTCTTCTGTGTTTATTTTTTCGGTAAAATTAAAAATATACAAAAATGCCTGTAAATACAAACAGAAAAATATAAACAAAATTGAAATAAAAAATAGTCACACAAAATAGAACAGAAATATTAATACAATTAAATTTGATCTGAAAAGAAAAAATAACAATAAAATAAATTTTAATGAATGAGAATCCTTACCAACAATTTTGGCTACGCACACTCGTGAACGTAAAAAATAAATATAGGTTTCTTAAAAAGAACTTTGATTATCGATAATAAAATATCTTAACTATGTAATTTGGAATAATAAACTCGGAAAATAATAAATAAATAGATTCAAGTTGCTTTGATAGATAATTTTTCGTGACTGACTTGTCAAATCAAAACATTGCCGTTCTCCGACACTACGTAATTCCTAGTTTAAAATTACGTCGGGAACAACAAAAAAATAAAATTTACTGACAAAAAGAGGTCGAAATAGACAACCGTCACAATACCCCGGGGGCCGGGAAAAAAAAATCTGAAAGATTTTTTTTAGTAAAATTTCAAATTCAAACCAAATCAAAATAAACCGCATATACATATCGAATTTTAATATTTAATCTGCTAAATGAAAGAACAATCAAAAAAAAAAATAATAATTAAAAGCAAAATGAAAATTAATATTAACATCCTATAGAAGAATTTTTCTGAAAAAACATCCTGTATATATGAAGAAAAAAAAAAAAAATAATACTGATATAATGCTTATCAACAAGTTATTTAATAGAAAAAGAAAACAAAACAGACGAGAGAGAGAAAAAAAAAAAAATCCTAAATAATTATCTTAAATTACATGGTTCATGAATGATAGAATTTTTAACATGTTCCTGGAATATACAATGTTAATATACATCGTTCAACTCCATCAACGTACATTATAATTACAACATACATTCTCTATCATACTAGTCTTATTCCAACTACTGGAAATAAAACGTCATGCAGTTAGAGTTGCTTATGAGGAATCGTATCCTAAATAAGTCAACTCAATAGAGTTGAACGCAACGGCAAAAGGCTTTAATAGTTGCCATCCGCTGAAAATATTAATAGCTTATGGCTTCTTTAACGTGTCGCTAACTCCCGCACGGTGATTACTATAAACAAGTTTCAGTTAAAGACTGAAATAAATATGCCGGAAAGAAAAGAAAATCATAGCCAGTCGTGAAACATTGACTTTTAAATAAAATCCAAGGGTCTTTTGTGAAGTAATTAAAATATTTATGTAATAAACATATGAAAATAATTCTCACAGGAAAGTGATTCAAGTGTATAAATAATACACATAGGTATGGTTTAGTTTAACGAGTTACCTTAATAAACGCTCGTGCAGAAGGCTTAATTTTACAAGTTGCAAACCGCTTGAAAAAAAATTGAGAAAAAAAAATTGATAACATTTAACAAATTATACTATAAAGTATAATACAGATATTGAAAATAAGAGTTTACACTCCTAGAATTGCAAATATTAAATAAATTGCACAATAAGTTAACCTAATACAACGATGATGATAATTAATTATAAGTTTTGACCAACGTCAATGTTAATGGTATAGCCAAACGATAATGAGGTGCATAGAAAAAAAAAATAATACAAAAAGAATCGGCTTATGCTCGCCGTGAGATAATTAGCAATAATTCTGTTTTGTCTTCTTTTAATAATAATGATCGTAGTTCGTCTACAGATTGCGTCGAAGAAAAATTGATATTTCTGATTTTTAATTCATAAATTATTTCAGGTTTATTTAATTGTGAAAAATTCATTGCAAAATCAAAAAAAAAAATGTTAAAGTGAAACAAATTTGTTAATAGTCGTTATGCAGAATAGAGCCTTAAAAATATACGTATTTTCAAGTGATGAAAATGAATAGAAAATGTTATTTAAATAGTGAAATTACTGGGTTATAGAATGTTGTGTCTTCAGAAAATTTCTTCAAGGATATTATAACGAAAGAAACTAAAGAAACTTAAATGTCTGAATAATTTAGCAGTATTTTGATATATTATAGTAGATATATTATAGTAGATACATATATAAATATATTATAGTGAATGTTAATGATTGAAAATGGTAACAAATAAAGTTTTATGCCTGACCTCAATAATAATTATAAAAAAATTATTTTTAATGTTGCAATTCTTCTGTTCCTTTTGTTCCTTCTGTTGCAATTTCTCCTCTCTTCTCCATAAACTACGTTTGAATATTCGGGCGCCAGTATGTAGCGTAGTTTCAATAGAACACAAAATTCTCTTCTGTGTTTATTTTTTCGGTAAAATTAAAAATATACAAAAATGCCTGTAAATACAAACAGAAAAATATAAACAAAATTGAAATAAAAAATAGTCACACAAAATAGAACAGAAATATTAATACAATTAAATTTGATCTGAAAAGAAAAAATAACAATAAAATAAATTTTAATGAATGAGAATCCTTACCAACAATTTTGGCTACGCACACTCGTGAACGTAAAAAATAAATATAGGTTTCTTAAAAAGAACTTTGATTATCGATAATAAAATATCTTAACTATGTAATTTGGAATAATAAACTCGGAAAATAATAAATAAATAGATTCAAGTTGCTTTGATAGATAATTTTTCGTGACTGACTTGTCAAATCAAAACATTGCCGTTCTCCGACACTACGTAATTCCTAGTTTAAAATTACGTCGGGAACAACAAAAAAATAAAATTTACTGACAAAAAGAGGTCGAAATAGACAACCGTCACACCCTTTCTATTTTGGTAAATTTTAAGTAAAGGATTTCATTCGTCCTTCACCCACTTCGTTCCTCAATCCGGAGTAACACAAAGTCCTTGGTCACAGGAAGAGTATTCGCTTTGAAAATTGTTATTTTAACAATCTGAACCTGTCAGCAACGTAATGTCAAAACCATGATAGTGGTTTACCTCGAATTCCCATTCTTTCCAGACTTGCAAGTCTTGCACTAGGTATTGGTATGGACTTCAAAGCTTTCTGAGGTCAAGGAAAACCCCAACGCATTTATAACCCGTCACAAGATTTTCTACAATACTAGAGTTCAGGCCTAACACTGCATCATCAGTAGAAAATTTGTTTGAAAAACCGAATTGGTTACATGCAAGTAATTTTTATTTTTCTTGAAATGCTACAAGTCTCTTATTGACCATGTTCTCTTTAGTTATGCAAAAGCAAGTTAGTAAAGAAATAGGTCAGTAGTTAGATGGCACACTTTTATTACCGCGTATCTTCGTACAAAAACAGGCTGTCCCAAAAGTGAAGTTTTGAAATTAAAATTTCACAAATGGCGCGCAGTATGGCGCGCGCGGTGCAGCGGCAGCATCAGGGGTTTTTTGAAATTCAGTCGCCATGAAGCGTTTCACCGGAGCGGACCGTGCTTATTGTGTGCGTGAGTTTTACCGAAAGTATGATTCTGCCACCGTTGCGAGGCGTAAATTTGGACAACATCGCAATTTACGCAGTTTTAATGACTGTCCTAGCGTTCAAACGATTAAGAACTGGATTAGCAATTTCGAGGAGACTGGTTGTCCGTCAAGGACATCACGCACGGAAGAAAATATCGACGTAGTGCAAGAGTCAGTTCGTAAAAATCCTACCCAGTCCATTCGAAAGCGTTCCAGAGCATTAAACATACCCAGATCAACGTAACAGCGGATTTTAAAGAAAAATAAGAAATGTCACTAATACACAATTCAGTTAGTACAGGAATTGAAAGATACTGACGCTACTATTATACTAAATTTCGTGAATGAAATGATTAACCGCTATGCTTCGTTTAACAATGTGTTATTCTCTGATGAGGCTCATTTCCACATTAACGGCTATGTCAACAGGCAAAATTGTCGCAACTGGAGTAGCATAAACCCATGGCGTAAACATCAAAGGCCCTAAAGTCACAGTTTTGGCGGCTATGTCAGCGCGTGGCATCATAGGCCCATACTTGTTGAGAACGAACATGGTCACGCGGTTACTCTTACTTCGGAGTGGTATGTGGCAATGATCGAGGACTTTTTTACACCAGAGTTGCAGAATTTTCCGGGTTTCAATACCCGAACCTAGTTTTAAAAGGATGGCGCAACTGCCCATACCTCGAACACCGCTATGCCCGTCGTCAACTTTTCCCTATGAAAGTGATATCTTGAAGAGGAGACATTCCCTGGCCGCCACGAAGTCCGGATCTGAGTCCAATGGGCTTTTTCTTATGGCTATTTTCTTAAGACTAAGGTCCACGCAACAAACCCGCAGTCAATTGATGAACTGAAAGAAAATATCTGACGAAAAATGTCAAGCCTTTCAGGAATTACTTGACGCGCCGTGATGGAAAATTTTAGTCATCGTTGAAAGGTATGCCAAGAACGAAATGGAGCACATTTGGATGAAGTGATTAAAAAAAAATTGGTTTTAATGTATTATTAAACAATTTAAAAAATGTCATACTGTACATAGTTTTATTTTTATTAATTATTTTCAGTTCAAAGGACTTATGGGACACCCTGTATTACGAACGACTATGTGCTCGAAAGGTATTCCTTAAGTATTTACCCATACCTATGCTGTTGGTTTCCCGCTTACCTAGTTTAATCATTGCCCCTAATGAGATATTAATGTTTCCTCCAAAAAATTTTATCTTTTCACTAAGTTACCGCTTACTTGTAGAAAATTTATTTTTGGAGAGTGTAATTTCTTATTTTATAAAATTTGATAACGTTGCTGAAAAAATGCTATGTCAGAATTTACACGAAGCGTATCCACCTACATGGGTAGAAGATTAATTTATGATTGACATAATACTTGGCCGTATTAGGTACATAGACCATCTTATAGACTATACCATTTAGTATAGTCTATGTTCATGTTGCAGGCGCTGATAAAATTAGGCGTTTAACATAACGGCTAGCTATTTTGCTAAACAAGCAGTGTGCACATTACATTTCATTTAAGACTGCAATCCTAATCACTTCTACCACTTATATGAAAGTAATCTGCAAATGGTCAAATTTTAAGTTCCCAACCATGAATACAATAATAAACATAGTAACAAGTATTACGACAGTCGAAGTAATAAATCTGTACACCTTTATCTAGAAACTTTTAAAAACATCTCTCTGATTCATTCAGAGGATACTGATGCAGCAATAAATATATTTTGATATGAATAAAAAGGTCTAGCAATTTTAAATTTGTTGCAAATCATCACAAATGCCGGCAAATTAACTCTTTTCTGCCGAAACTTTGTTTAAGCTGCATTTGTTACTGTTTATTTTAATAATTAGATGTTGATTGTTTTTTGCTTACCTTTTGATAAAATGGTTATTACTGAGGCTAGCAAATCGTGGTCTTTATTGATATACTTTTTGGTGTGCCTTAGTAAGTGTTACTCATGATAGTAACTAATGAGTGATGATTGAATATACTACAATTATTTTTAAATTACAGGAAAACTTACAGCTGGGTGTTAAAGTAAATACATTTTTAAAACAAAGATAGCCAAATAAAGTTTTCACAGATAGGATTCAGAATAATATTTAACAGTCACAAAGTAAGGATAGAAAAACTATATCCATATATAAGAGATAGACAAATAGGATACAACACTAAAGTTACAAGCTCAATATATAAATGCTTATTTATAATTTGACGTATTTCATTATTAAATTTTAAACTTATAAATTATTATACGTTTACAATTTTTTTTTCGTAACAAAAAAATCTCTAGCCAAAGCCGCTCTAACACTTGGGATGCTGGGGTGAAATATGTCGAAGTCATTTAATTCACGGTTCAAAAAATAAAACGACTAAAAGTACATGAAATAACCCTTAGGGTGTCCCAAACCGAAGTCCCCAGCGAAGATAAACCGGAACCAGGAGATACAAAAAGTCATAACAGCTATCAGAAAAATAAAAAATAAATTCTTGACCCTGAGGTTATAAAACTATAGGTATTTAAAAAAAAACAAAAAATCAACACCCCGTGATGATCATTTCAACCTTGTTGCTATAAACTGTTACTTTTGCTTGGTCTTATTTTTTAGCCTTAAATTTAAGATCATCTAGCTTCGTTTAGAAGAAAAAGACTAGTTTTTCCCGACCAAAAATTAAAAAAAAAATTTCATTAGCTGTAATCTACTGTACTGGAAAAAAAATTTATTGAGTTCTTTTGGCAAGTAGTTTCAAATGTTTGCTTATTCAATACAGATTTCATAAAGGTATAACGCTTGCAAAATTACTTCTAAAATAAAGCGAAAAAAAACAACAACGTACTACTTAGAATCCGTTTTAAATTTGGCAAAGTAGTAATTAAATTATTAGGTTATTATTAGGGTTTAATACCATTTTTGTTCAATGTTCTTGTGATCTAAGTGAATGTGAAAGAGAAAGTGCTACTGCTAAAGACTTCTTCATCGTTTTTAGTTTAGCTAATTTTACATAATTACTTAATTATTACTAGGTAGATACGCCAAGTTTAAACAGTGAGAGTAAACCTATTAAAGTTTGCACATTAAAAATTGATTTGATAATGGTCTAATAGTACTTTCATAGTAACCTTTTTAGAAAGGGTTTAAAATAAAACGTCAAATCTTAGACTTAAACTTTATGTTAAATTAAATGTTCGAAATGTCTTCCTTCTTGCTTGAATGCAAGCATGACATCTTCTTAAAGACCTAGCAATATGATGGGCAAATCGCGACGGGGAAAGCTGTATTAAATAAGCAAACTTATGAAGCTACTTGCCAAAAGAACTCGCTACATTTCTTTTCAGTACAGTAGGTTAAATTTAAGCACACATTTTTTTATAAATTTTTGGTTGGGAGAAACGAGACGTTTTCTTCTAAACGAAGTGGGATTTAGTAGTATTTTTAAATGGAAGGCTACAATAGATAGACGCATTTCAGGGCTATATTCCAAAAATAACACCAAGCAAAAGTTACAATTTGTAGCAATAAGGTTGAAATGATCATCACAGGGTGTTGATTTTTGTTTTTTTTTTAAATACAAATACAAAAATACAAAATTTCTTTATTAAGTAAATCATCAATTACAACGTTGAACGTCACCCTTATTAGGTACGTAGACCTGTATTAGGGGTGACGACTCCTCCTTTTGGATTAACAAAATTTACCTAATAAATGCGCGTACAAAAACAAAAAACAAATTGAAAAAGAAAAACAACAAATAGACGAAAAATTCCAAGCATTAGTACAAACAGTTATAATTTTTGGTGTAGGGTACATTGCAATATCATACTTACTCTGTTTGGCGTTCTTAAGAAATGACATTTTTTGTGTAGGGTAAATTAACAAAATTTATAATACATCAAATCTATTTCATAAGCTTACAGCGTTTAATATTGTAACATTTGATTGAAGTACATTTAAGATGGCGAATTATATTCCCATGTAACTTATTTTTAACAAATTTATTTAATTTATAATAAACTATTCTCAAATTGTTAAAAAGTAAAAGAAAACAAATGTACAAGGGCATTGAGCTATAGGATAACAAGTTAAAAGATTTAGATTTTTCAAGCAGGTGGTTTTAGTATATTATTATTATATTATTTTAGTATATTACTCAATATTTATTTATTATGTATATTTTGGGTATGTATTATGTGATAATTAGGTTATGTATTTTACTCTTACTATAGAATTGTCGTAAGTAATTGTTCTGTTTGATCGTAGTCAAGTGTTTTCAACCATTTTGATACAGTAATTTTACATTTTTTTATTGGCATGGAGTATATTTTAAGTTTTCTATTTATAGAATTATAAACTCTTAAAGATTGTACATTAAACTGTTTTGATGCGAATTCTGTATTTACTTTATTTAGTTTAATAACATTGTAGGGGTTTCGTTTATTTAGCATAATTTTATCTGTGAGTTTGTTTTTATGAACTTTTAGGACACATTGTAGGACGTATAACTGTCTTACAGTTAAAAGATCTATATCTTGGTATAGTTGCGAAGTGCTATATAATTTATTTCTGAAATGTATAATTTTAAGAATTTTTCTTTGTGCTCGTTCAATGTTCAGGAATTTAGTTTTAAAGGTTCCACCCCAAACACTGATGCAATAAAGTAGAACTGATTGAACCAGAGCTATATAAATGTATTTAATAAGGTTTTTATCGCAGACATGTCGCAACCGTTTGAATATCCAGACCATTTTTATAGCTCTGGCTGCAACGGCTTCTAGTTGCTGATACCATGTTTTTTTTTAATACGTATAGTTTTATAACTATAGGGCCAAACTTTATTTTTAATTTCTCTGATAGCTGTATCTCCAGCTTCCGGTTTATCGTCGACTTTTTGGACACCCTGCATAAGAAATATCTAAAGAAGATTTTTTCTGTACGTAAGAAAATACATTCAGACAAAATCTCCTCGAAGGAATTGGGGGAGTCCTTTTTCGAGCAGTGGGATAGTATAAATTATAAGCTGAATAAAAAAATTACGTTCGTTATGTACAATTAGTTTTAAAAATAATCGTCGAATTAATCCTCTACACTGCGCGTTAACAATTAATTTAAAGCTTATTACTATTTACTTATTTATAAGACAAGTGTCACTCATGTGTCATCTCCTTGTCATCATTTTAACGTATCTAGTGAAAATTCTAAGTCTATACGCAAGGGCACGAAAACATACGAAGATTACCGAATGCGATCCGATAATCGACGGTGGCGGAGGAATCCAAACTACCGTGTATTAAAAGGTAAGGTAAAAGTTAGTAATGAATGTGATATGCCACACGCCTGTTCTTTTTGAATTTTAATTCTATTAATGGCCTGCGCAGACGACGGACTTAAGTCCGCGCAATTTTTGTCCGCTAAAATAGATCGCTTACAACTGTATCGAGTAACGCAAACGAGGGATTAAAAGTACCGCGTACAAAAAGTCCCCCGAAAAACCGAGGACATGCAGAGAGCGGTCCGGACAAAAGTACGGGGGAATCCCCGAAAAAAATAGAACTCCTGTGACTAGGCGAAGCAACGCACATGGCATACTTTAGTCTGCGTTTATTTCTATATTTCCGGGTAACATATGATCGCAAACCGTGTGCGTTGAGTTCGCGGTAAATTCGCAGCGGACTTTTTATTCGCGGAGCGTACTTGTTTCTCCGCCGCGGAGAAAAGTCCCTCGTCTGCGCAGGCCCTTATGTTAATATCCAAACTTTTCGGGGGGGGGGGGGGGTTGAACCCCAAAACCCTCCCCCTGGCTACGCCGGTGTTGCCTACAACATTGTATGTTGAATGTATTACATTTGTATTGCAGTAATTTCAAGAGCTTTCTTTGTATTTTTTCAATTTGATCAATATAAATATCGTATGAGGGGTTCCAGGCTGATGATTTATATTTCACATGACTTCGGATGTAGGCGCAGTACAGTATTTTGAGGGTTTTGATATTGCTGAGTTCTGATGACAATCTTAATACAAACCCTACAGCCTTAGAAGCTTTGTATTGAACATTTTTATATTATCAATTGTCAAAAATTTGTTTCGCGTCAAAAGTTACACCCAGATCAATTATTGAGTCAACTCTTGCGATTGACATATTATTAATTTTATAATCATAGGTCAATAATAATATGGTTTTCCTTCTACTAAAAGAACATACACAACATTTAGGTATATTTAGATCCAATTTGTTTTTAAAACAGTGGAAATAAAAGTTATTTAAATCATGTTATTGTTTAATGTGTCATTCAAACAATTAATTTTTCATAGGATTTTCATGTCATCAGCATATAATAGAATTTCGGAATGGGTAGAATAATTATGAATGTCATTAATAAAGACTGTAAATAGCAGCGGGTCTAATAAAGATCCCTGTGGTACCCCAGAGGGCACCACTTTTGTTTGCGACAAAGTGTAACCGTTTAACGCCACAATTTGACTTTGGTTAATTATGTAAGAGGCAAACCAACGGTACAGATTGCCCCTTATACCTATCCGCAACAGCTTGCTTATCAGGATAATATGGTCTATACGATCAAAACATTTTGAGTAATCTGTATATACAATGTCAACCTGGGACGGCTGTGACATCTGTTCCGTCAGGTTCTCTGTACAAACTAATAGATTTGATTCCGTGGAACTGCCTCCTAGGAAACCATGCGGATGACTCATGAAGGATTGCTTTAGTGAAGTGTACACTTGAGAATAGATAATTTTTCTAATATTTTACAAAATATGCATAATTTCGATATTGATCGGTAATTGCTAATGTCATTTTTAACGCCTTTGAACAGGCGTAATAAACGCAGTTTTCCAGACATTAGGTACATAACCCATCTCGAGAGGCCGCCTATATATTAGAGTTAAGGGTACTGTAATACTCTTGGCACAACAAAATATAAAATAAGGTGGTATATGGTCAGGTCCAGCAGATTTATTTGTCAGGAGAACATATTAATTTAAAAACTTGGTTAGGTGTATTTTTCACATCGTGTATGTCAGAGGTTGTCGAGCAATCGTAAGTCATATACATAAGACATTCGCATTAAATATAAAGCTCAATAAAGAGCGTTAATTGTGCTTTTCGTTACTTTTAGTGACTTAAACTTGGTATTAACTATAATGGTAAGCTGGCATAAAAGTTACGGCAATTTATCGAGTTTTAAAATTATACACCACTAAAAAAATCTAATATTAACAATAAAATACTTATTATCCATAAAATCATTATATATAATTACATACACAACTGATAAGTAAGAGATGTACAATATTCAACTCATAAATTATTTAAATTTAAAAAGTTTATAAACATCGTTTATCCCATCGTGTTTAAATAGATACAGCTAAAATTAAACAAAAAACCTAGATGTAATATAAAAACAAAACCGAAACCTACACTTAAATAGTTTTATGATTTCCATTCTGGCTGTATGCACAAAGTTGTTCCCAAAGTTCAAGTCAATAGGTAGGTACTGTTGTCTATCGCAGCTCGCAAGTTTCTGATTGTCCGCGACAGAAATTGTATGATTGATGAGTCAGTTGTTCCCGGAGGTTATTTTGAATGCCTCTGATATCTCCTTAGCTGGTCCGAAAGAATAATAAAAGGCATCCTAAGTTAACTCAAAATCTATGTTGGGTCATTTTTGCATTTACGGAAATTGGGTATAAAGATCTCTAAATGTTAAACCACTCAGAGGATCTATTTGAAACTTCGTTTTTATATAGCTTATGTAACTTGAGTCAACTCCGGATGAAAGCTTTTCAGTTTCTTAGTTAAATAATATTCCTAACGTGCCTCTCAACAGAAAATTTGTGTGTAGTTTATGTCGATTTTTTATAATAAAACGTACTTAACTTGGTACTAAGTATTTATCACCAATCTTTTATCAATTACCAGTTGGCATATCCACAATCAGATTTAAATTATCCAGAACAATGCATGAATGCAACTGAAGTTTTATTAAAAGCCTACTATTTTTGGAAATAATGCAATACTGAAATGAAATAAATGTTGGGGAAAAATACGATTCGGGTCACAGCTTTGTTGTGACCTTCAGCTTCACTTTCTCATAGAAGTCTTGGTCCCTGTTGGCAAAAAAGTATATTAATCGATTTTCATTTTTCAATAAATTTCATTTCAGTTTTGCAATACAAAAAAATAGACGGTATTCGCTTGGCACTAAACCCAGACTAGATGGTGGATACATATACCTACAACACCTCTTCTGAATTCAGCTTTGTGTTGTGTTGTTTTATGGTTGGAATGGTTTAGAACTGTTTGATGGTCAAACATTAGCTCCTGGTCGATGCTACGACTACTGACATACCGGTCAACTTTGATTATTACTGCGATTTTATCAACATTGTCAACGTCGGGCCTGCCTGTGTGAGGTACATCTTTAACATCAAAATACCTGAACGGAATCGAGGAACCCACAATTTTTACAGTATTGGGACCATAAAATAACATTCCAAATGTCAACCGCCTGGCTTGCATTTCCATCTTCACAAAAGAAAACCCGTAAAATGTACCGCATTTTCTCTTTGTTGACTTTAACACCCTGTACAACACAACTGAACTGACCTAACACAAAAAAGAGCAAATCTAATTTTTTGTCCAAAATGTCACCGAGCCTAAACGAGCCTAAATCTGCAGTTCAAAAAAATAATGGATTTCTTTTTCCCCAACCTATTATATCTGTCAAAAGATAAAAATACATCAAAAGCGACATTTAATTACTTGGTGTAATGGTATTAGCCCCACCCGCCTCTAACACTAACTGATTCAAACTTGGTAGAGACGAACATTTGTAAGATTGCATTACTTAGATGTTTTCTATAGAAAAACGATATAAATACTATCTATGTTATAAGCTTCCACACACAGTTAATGTAAAGGTGTTACAAAGAATCTTTGCAAAAGAATCGAGACGGTACGAAATCCACCAGTATACTCACAAGAAACTCTTAGGCCACACGATTTTACTATCATGTATTCTTATTTGGAGCGTAGGTAGGTCTACGATCAGAAGTTAATTAAATTAGAAATTATTAAATGGCGACTCAGAATTGACCTCCTGGTTTTGTAAGTTTGAAGTTTGCGAGTCTCGCTGGCGAACTTGCGCGATTATCAGAGCTTACACAAGATAGGATTGTGGACTTCTTGTTGTTATGATTGTAGAGTTCAGATTAATTTCACTTTGATGAATTATGCTTCAAACTGCTTGAGATCTTTGTTTAATGATTTGTTGAAATTAATAGCGGAATGTTTTATTTTTTTCTTTGTATGTTAGATTAAATGATTTAGTTTATACGGAGTCATGGAACCATATAAATTTATTTATTTTAGCGATAAACCAGACTTACCTTGCCAGTTTTTATTAATTGAATGATTAACTGCCTACATCTCAAACCTAAAATTGTTACTCTTACACATTACATACACACATCAAAAAAGTTTGAGATTACTTGCTAAAGATGGATTTTTTTTGTTTAAATTTTGCTTTAAAAAAAATGTTGCATACGTTACATCTTTAAATAAAAAAAATACACGTTTTGAAATTAAAAAATGAAATTATTTTTAGTTTTTTATTAACAAAAATTGAATTTAAAAGTCAGAAACAGTTGGCAGTTGGCAGTTGGCAAAGTTATCCACGCCGCAATACCTCCGTAACGTGTTCATGACACAGGATTGGGATAAAGCCATTCTGCGTGATATTTCTCTCGTAGAATGTCTTTTTTCCCGCAAAGTAACAATTCTTGCTCGTAAAACTCCTGATAATCTTCGGCATCTTTTTGAATGAACTCCATCTTCAAAAAGTCAGAAAAAGCGATTGAATCAAGTTAGTCAGATTTCTGAATGAGCGTAAACAAGGATTTAATCTCTTTTTATACAGTAAAACAATAGATATTTTAAAATCTTTTGTTATTAAAATATTTGATTTTTAAATGAAGAATCTTAGAAGAAAAAGAAAAAAACATTTTATTCTCCTGTAACAAAAAAGATTTCGTATTTTCAAAGTGATCCTAAATTTTTTTGATGTGTGTATAGCTGAGTTTGCCAAATTCAAATGTACTATGTAATATGGTTATGATAGTTTGATAATGCGGACGTTGCGGACTGTTATAATTAATTTGTATTTGCTTTTGAAGTCCTTGTTAATGTGCATGAGTAGCTATATATGCACGGTTTAATCGTTATAATAATTGAATCGGCAATAAAATGTCCAAAAGTGCGGTTTCGTATTTTACATTCATAGGATATTTGTGTTAAATCTTAACTATTTTTACGGATAAACTTAAACCTACATATAGGTAACACAGGTTTACGTTTATCCGTAAAAATAGTAGTATAATCCTATATATAAGTAATACCATAAAGTAAGTGGATAAACCTGCATAACTAAATTCTTGTCATGAAATCGCTTATTCCAATTTCTTATTTAGGGTATAAGCTATCTTGATTTCAAGTTTCAACCATATCGGTTTAGTAGTTTTTGTGAGAACAAATATCAATAGTGATAAAACTTCACGTATTAAACGTACCTATAAATTGTTCGAAAAGCCACTTCGGACAGGAAATACATAAGTAGGTACCCTTACTTTAATTAAATAAAGTATTTTCTTGAACGAAAACAGCTTTAAGGCTACCAAGGGTACACAATTACATAACTACTACCCTTGTTAGGGCAAATATAGTCGTTAAAACATCGTTAGCAACTGTCAACGTCTTTAACAGGATTCCCTTAAGGGCGCGCTAATTACTAGCAACAATCTGACAGTTGATTTTTTCATAAAAGCTTGGGTGAGTTGTTTTAGTTTTAAAGCTAGATAAGGGCTAATACTGGCAACAAGATTATTTTGGTAGGATGGGAATTGGTGTTCTCGGTAAGCCAACAATACCCTTAACTGACAATGCAAATTCTTTACTTGTTTTAGGTTATGAAAAGTAAAAAAAATTATTGAAATTCATAAGCGTAGAATCAATTTTTAAAAATCCAAAAGAAACCTTTTTACAAATAGAATTGGTTTCTCTATTATAGATTTCTCGAATTAGTTTCCACAACATAACCACAATGTGACTACACAAATTGATCAAGACTCCTTCCACAAGATATCCCTTCCGTCCCTATTCCAGAACCTTCCGAATTTACAAAGGTCGCTTACCTGAATCGAAAATTAACGCCTTGGCGATGGGCTTTAACCACTAATTACCATGTAGTAAAGACCACTCGAAATAGGCTATAAGCTATCCTAATGAAATCTATTTAAGGTTTATTTTGGGAGGGTTTGTCAATATTCTGCTATGTATTTGGCGAATGCTTAGTCAATTGCTCGGTTCCGGAACCATAGGGCGGAAATTGACTGGAAGCTTTGACTTAATTTGAGGAAGCAATATAGGAACGAATGAATGGTTGATGTCGTTTTCCTTAAATACTACTGCTAACTGCATGAATATTCCGATTAAACTATTTTTGATTAAAAAGATGTTATTTGATGTTACTATTTATTTATTGTAATGCAACCTCGGAAATAAGCTCATTAAGTTGCAATGGCTTAATCGACGAGCCCGTTTCCAAGGTTTTGGTTATAAAAACTTTGTGGTTGGGACGAAAATGAGCAAGATAACTTTAGTAAGCTACTTGTTTAAGACTATCGCAGTTATTTTAACTAATATCACCTTTTAAAATTGACGACTGAGTGGTGTAGTGGTAAGTAGCCTTGCCTCATACACCGCAGGTCCCAGGTTCGAGTCCTGGCCGGGGCATTCATTAGTATGATGAACACAGACGTTTGTTCTCGGGTCATGGTTGTTTGTTGTTTATTCTGGGTTCCCCAGTTCGGTGTATAGTCATTCTTAACACAAGCTCTGCTCACTTTGGGGCCATAGAGTTAGTGTGTTTGTGTGGGGATTTATTATTATTATTATTATTTTAAAACATAGTTAATGGGTATCCAGAGTGTAGCTAAAAGAGCCGTCAAAATGCTTTGTTTGATTTTTTTATATATTTACGGTATACGGTAAGGTCGATATTTTGCACGTAGTCGCTTTCGTTCAGCTTAGAACTGAGGATTAATAATTAGTGTAGCTGATAACGTACCGCTTTAGATTAAATATTAAGAATTTTATATCTCGAGGCCTAATTTTATTTGGTTTTATAACCATGATTGGTTTTGTTTTTATTAAAAACAAAATTATTTTATTGGTTACCTCGGGTATTCTTGGGAACAGTACCTACTTAATTTTACCTTTCGAAGTCAAAAGAAGGATTATAATTTCATCCCCTGTGTAAGTACGTACTCATGTTCATATATTTCCACACAACTTCGAAGTATAATTTGGCGAATGAGGTATCGTTAAAAGTGTCTCGAATATTCGCTGGTTATAAGTTACCAATGTGACTTATATAGGTACTTATACAATAAATCACATTTAGAAAACATGGCTCATGAGTAATTTTAATATTTTTTAGAATGTGCTGTGTTGCATATAAGATATATGAAAGAATATTACTGGCATTTTCCTTAAACACAAAAAATTAAATAAAGTTAAAAACCTAACAAACTTAAAAATTATAACAGTAGTAAACTTTATGGCAAGGTGGCATTCTACCATGGGCTGTCCTCTTAACAGTATCATACATATACTTATATGAAATAAAAATGTAAATATATGTGAGTACTCATTACTTCTTGTTTCATACTTTTCAGAAGCTGCAAGAATGTTAATATAATTAAAAATAAAACATTTGTGTTGGCACCAATTGAAATTAAACGAACGGTGCAGTGTTCTTCTATTTAGTTACAGCGATCTAAAAACGTAACCGCGTGTGAACAAAAAGTATTTGCTAGCATGAAATAGTGTTATGCCTTATGCCTTAAAAAAATGATTTTTAATATTTTCGTGTATTCATAAGTTTATGGAACTTTGAGCATTATCTTCTACTATATAATCGAAGCAAAATTGTTTCTCACCTATATATAAAGTAAATCTGTAAGTGATCGAAAACTGCACACTACTATTCTTCTTCGTCTTTATTAATACTATAGAACACCAAACAAAAATGTTTGGAATTTTCAGTATTGTGTCTGTTGGTTTCGCAAGCTAATCACGGAAACAGCCAAACTGATGCGGACGCAAATTTTCACTAGATAATGTGTAACGGTATGATTAAGCCATTTATTTTTTCAATTAGCTCACTAATTACAAAAGTAATGTCGGTTTATAGACATATTTTAGGGTATAATGCCATTAAATGAAATTTCCTTATGTTATAGCCATCCAAAGGTCGTCAAGCGTTATACTTATAAAACAATAATTATTCAGTGAGCATATCGGAGAGCAATAGGGTTCATGTAGGTTGGACGAGAGTATGGACCTATCTCGGGAACGTGCAACGTAAATAGACGAAATTTAATATTTCTAAATATGCTATTTACCCTGTCTCCAGATTTTGAAATAATACTGGAAAGTATCAATTAGATAAAAATAAATTTTGATTAACATGTTAAAGAACGAAAGTGTGATTTAAAATGCATCTTTTACAATATTTTTGAATTTCCTAAAAGCCTTTTACTAATTTATTTGTCGCTCTAACAAACCAATCTATCAGTTTTTTTTGTTCCCCTTCACGAGAAGGGCAGGAGGATAAAAATGCTCTGACGCATACTCTGGCGCGCGCGATCCAGGGTTGTGTGGGACTCGTCCCGACGCCTACCAGAACCACTACCCAATAAAAAACCCCCTGTCGGCTCGTGCATTTTTGCCACTCAGCCTTCATCTGAGCGACGGCCAATTGGAGAAAGAGGCCGCGCTAGCGGGGCCCAGAAGGGGTCACCCGCTGTGATTTACATAGCACTCAAGGTGCTCAAAGCACTGAAGGTGAATACATAGCACTGAAGGTGCTCAAAATGAAAAGTAACTAATTAAAAACATTAAAATTGAAAAATAAAATTGCATTAATTCGGATTTACGTTAGAATTAGAATTTACGTTAGAATTAGAATTTGCGGCCTGAAGGGCTTCGAGATCTAAAGTTGATTGCGTGGGTTCGCCAGTGTGCGTGTTTCTCGGTTTAGCGACTTTGAATTCCGAATCTAAGACAGGAGCAGTATATGAGTCTGAATTTCGAATTAAAAGATTGGGATGGGATTCGGCGCGTTTGAAGAACGATTCTGAGAGTGTTTTTAGGTGCTGTTGCACTGTAGGTAGTCCAAGATCTCTGTGCAGGTCCGCGTTGCGCACGTACCAAGGTGCGTTTGTGGCCCTGCGGCAGAAGAGGTTTTGAACTACCTGCAGTTTGTGCAGGACGGAGGGTTTGGCGTGGGCAAAGACTGGCAAGGCATGTGTCATGACTGATCTAACGCAGACCTTATAATGCGTACGTTTGTTTCTGAAGGACATTTTACTTTTTCTACCTAACATACTGTAAAGCCGGCCTAGATAAAAACGTGCGAGTTTCGTTACTCTATCGACGTGAGGGTTGAAAGAAAGCGTCTGGTCTAAGGTGACGCCTAAATATTTGGTAGTGCGCTTCCAGGGGATTGGAGTGCCTTGCATTCTAACTTAGAGATTGTCGGCGATACGACTGCGTTTGTAGTCGAAGTAAACCGCAGAGATCTTCTCTGGGTTCACATCGATGCGCCATTTTTTAAACCATGCACCGAGGGCATTTACAGCCTTTTGGAGTCTGGTGGTGAGACCCGGGACTCTGCGGCCTTTGGTGTAAAGGGCAGTGTCGTCGGCAAAGAGGGCGATTTCGACACCTTTCGACGGGACGGGGATATCGTTAGTGTACACGGTGTACAATAGAGGGGCGAGGACTAAGCCTTGAGGGACTCCAGCCTTTATGAGACGGGGCGCGGAAATCGTGCCTTCGTGTTTAAATCGAAACGTACGGTCTTTAAGAAACGACGCGATTATTCTAACTAGTCGATCCGGTAAGCCTATTTTGTAGAGTTTATAAACGAGGCCGCTGTGCCAGACTTTATCGAAAGTCTTGGCTACGTCAAAGAAAACTGCGATCATTTTAAAACGCCGCGGGTAGAAACCTTCGAGTATGTACTCGACCATTCGATGGACTTGCTGAGGGCAGGAGTGCTTAGCGCGAAAGCCGAACTGATGGGGAATTATGAGAGCATCCCCATCAATTGGAAACAGATGGTTCCGCATTCGAGAGAGCATGACTATTTAGACAAGTTTAGACATTGCCTTGAGGAGGCTGATGGGTCTGTGGTTAGCCGGGATATTCAGAGGTTTAGAGGACTGTCGCTTTTTTCCAAGCTTTTGGAAAGTAGCTAAGGTTGAAGCAGGCATTGAAAATGATAGCTAACAAGGTAAGCTTCTGTTGAGGCAGGTGCTTAAGTGCGTGGTTGGTAATACCATCCGCACCCGGAGCCTTTTTGGACTTTTGACTTTTGATGAGAAGTGAGATTTCATCATTATAGACTGTGATAGGGAGAGAGTACGAAGAACTTCGTCCTCCACCGCTTTGATGTGAGAGGGATTCGCGGGTTGCGTGCTGGGAGAGCATTGAGACGCAACGCTGTCAGCAAAGCATTCGGCTTTCTCTTCGTCTTCGAAGGCGTTAGAGCCATCGGGACGAGTGAGAGGAGGGACGTGAGAGGCGGCGTCTACGCGTAAGGCTCGGGCCATACTATAATACGCTTGGTGGGACGGGGAGATATTCACCATTAGATCGTTCATCTGAGCGTCTCGGAGTTCCGCGAAGCAAGATCTAACTTTGCGTTGTAGCTGATTTGCAGCTGTTATAGGCGGGCGTGGGATATTTCTTGGCTCTCCGGAGAGCCGCGTTCTTAGACTTAATAAGATTGCTAATGGCTAAGGGAAGCGTGGGTTTGCCTTTCTTAGCAACCTTTTCGTTTTCACTGATGGCTGAGTTGATAGCATCAGTGAGAGAATTTACTAATGCATCTATTTTATCGGGCTATCTAATTGATCGGGCGAGATCGCGAGTGGAGAGTTCGGGGCCTCTAAGGCTGAAACTATCGTATTTTTAAAACCTTTCCAGTTGGAGAAGTGGCGTTATCGTCAGGCGGTCCTAGCACGAGGGAGACGGGGCGGTGGTAAGAACCTAGGTCATCGAGCGGTTCGATAGACCTGAGATCGAGGTTGATTTGCTTGACAATTGCAAAGTCGTGGATGTCAGGAGAGTGGTTCGGGTTGTCGGCATAGTGAGTGGAGTGATGGGAGAGATGACGTCTAAGTCGAGTGAGTTGGTGATGTTGAGGAGAGCGATACCGCTGGTGATGGTTGATAGGCACGTCCAGTCAGTATGTTTGGAGTTAAAGTCTCCGAACATAATGACTGAACGGCCGAGGGCGAGAATGGTCTAAAAGTCGCTGCGGATAGGTCTGGTGCCACTGGGCATGTAGACTGAAGCTATGATGATGGTCGGAAGACCAGTCATAGCCAATCTACACACAGTGGCTTCCATGTTGAGAAGAGGGGGGTAGGGTGAGGACAGCAATGGAAGCCTTTTTTGTAATATATAGCAGTGCCTCCGAAACCGTCGGAGTTGGGCCTATCATTACGAGTAAGCTTCGACCGGGAAACCCTGGGACTTAAGGTCCTCGAGGATTTCATCGTTCGCGAGCTCGAACGGTACGCCCCGTAGTACTGCGCGGATCTTACGCTCCTCCGGGAGGGCGTAGGTGTGATATGCGATTTGTTTTAGTGAAAGTTACCTAGTGAACGCTCTGAAGTCGTCGATGGTCGCGACCTGGATTTTAATTGAATGGGGGCTGGTGTTGAAGACACCGGGGAGGGCTCGGGTATTTAGGATACCGAGGCTTTCTTGGGGCACTTGGCGACTAGCTGAAACGCGGGCTCAGGAGAGCCGAATAAGGTGACGGCATCTGACAACGTATCAGATGCGGGATCGGAGTCGCTCCCGGGAGCGGTACGCTTGCGACGCGAAGCGTGAGAGGATGTGACCGATTCACAGTCCATCTCGGACGGGACGGGAGACGCGGGAGAGCTGTAGACCTGAGGGGTCTGGACGTTGGAGGCCTGAGGGGCCGGGGTTGAGGCCTGAGGGGCCGGGGACGCGATAGTTGCCTGTAAGGCCTGCGTTATTACGTCATCGGATAAGTTGACGCCGGACGCAACGAGCGCCTGGGCGAACGACCTAGCAAAGTTTACCAAACTTTGCTGGTCCATTGGAGGGCTTGGTACTACAGTATATAATATATAAATATATAATAATGCCTAGGTTCCCTAGCAAACCTAGCACCTAAACCTCCCTACCCGCGGTAGGGGGGCTGGGGTAGACGCGAAGTGGTGCCCCTAATTCGGACAGCACTGTACCGTCACCCTGGGAAAGGCCCAAGTGCAATGGGATCGGGTCAGCCGATTTCTCCTTGGCCTGAAGGGCCTTGGAAGCGCACCGGGGCAACGCTATCAGGCTTAGTTGTCACCGTTAAGTATCCACTTGATCAAACGCGAGTCTACTACGGAGTGTGTTGTCAATAAATTGACAACAAAAACCGGCCGTAGATCTGACGAGGTTGGGTTGCACAGAAGTGCGGGATTGACTACGTTACGACCGGCCGGAGCCGGCAGCAGAGCGAGTCTCTGACTACGTAACAGGCCCCAAGCGTCAAGTACGCAGCCAGAAAATCAACCCGAGCCTTGCGAACTACTATCGAATTTAATCGACCATATTAAGCTCAACTCTGTTGTTGCTGCTCCTACCAAGGTGAGGTATCAATTCGAGGGGTGCACAGAGTGCGGGATTGACTACGTTACGACCGGCCGGAGCCGGCCGTAGAGCGGGTCTCTAACTAACTTAACAAGCGCCCAGCGTCAGGTACGTAGCCAGAAAAACAGCCCGAGCCTTGCGAACTGCTATCGAATTTAATCGACCGTAGTAAGCTCAGCTCTGTTGTTGCTGCGAAGCCGACTTAGTTGCAGCCGATCGAAACCGGCCGCAGCGTAAGTCCTACAGAGGCTTATCTCAAGTCGTCGAGGACGAAACGAGATTTGTACGAATCTCAGCGTATGAGTATTGCTACGAGTTGTCGTCGTGAGATGACAATCGTGACTCAACAGCTGGAGCGACCGCGGACACGTCCGAGCGGGGCCGGACGCAGAACGGATCTAAGAGTGGCGTTTGAGTATTGCTACGAGAGAAGTCGTGAGACAACAATCGTGACTCGGCAGCCGGGGGCGACCTTCAACACGTCCGAACGGGTCCGGACGCAGATCAGGTCTCCAATCTATCAGTGGATTGAGCTCAAACTTAGTGTACAGATAGATGCTATGACGTAGTGGGCACGTGCTAAGAATGTATTTTGCTAAATTCTGTCTCTAAAGGAATATGAGGGGGTTAAATATGTATTTCTGTAACGCTAATCAATTCTAAACCCGAAAACTTCTGAAAATACCGACAAAAACTACGAGGCCGCGATTTTTCCTAAAAACTTCTTTAAGGAAAGAGACGAGTAAAATTCCACCCCTAAATGGATAAAATGGTGTGTAAGTTTTTTATTACATAATTAATGTTTGATTTAAATCCTCTAAATGCGACTTCAGCTTGAGTGCCAAATGGCGTTAGCAATTTCTGGAGAGCGCTTGGTATATTTCAAGTAGGTGTTGGGTGCGTGGTTCGAATCCTGTCCCAAACGAGTTTTTGCGTAATTCTTTGGTAGAGGATTTTTTTTCACAGGATTTCTTTAATATGTTTATGGGTGACATAGGTTTCATAAGTTGTCGTGTCTAAACAGTATAGGGATGGACATTTTCTATACAATCAAATTATAGTCAAGAGAGGAAAACAGATTCCTTAACTTAATAACCTTTTCGTAGTGGATTTTAATAAAAAGCAGAGCTTTTAGTAAGAACAATACCATTTAATTACAATAAAATTATTTTCACGCCAAATTTTAAATTACAATTAACATATAAACTCTACTCTCTATTTTATAAAAGATACATTTCATATTAGTTGTAACCAACTATTATTATGGACAATCAATACCATACTTTAATACGGGTTTTCTTTGGCGCTTGGGACGGCTTAGCGGTGACGGTGGCAAATCAAGTGCCGTAGAGTCAGGATGACTAACCGGGGCGTCCTCAACACAAGTAACTGACCTACTCTCATCCTCCCCATCTATTAACGGTTGCTCTTTGCTGGTATTATCGAGCCCAAGGCAATCCCTATCGTTTGGGTGGGTGATGGGATCCCCATCGCTCTCTGGGCACACGCCAGAGTATCGGGATTTGCGTTTTAATTGGTTGATGTGTCTGTGAACGGTTTGACCGCTACCGCTGTCTACAAGGTACCTTCTGGAACCTTCTTTGCCTACGACCGTACCTTCCAACCATTTATCGTTACCGCTGTAACCCCTAGCCCTAACGGGAGCCCTTTCAGACGCATATTTTTTTTATCACAACGTAGTTTGGCATAACAGTTTCAGCATAAAGTTTTTTCGCATAAATTGAGATAAACAGAATATTATACACGCAGAATGGTTTCATTGCTATAAGTTTCACTTACTCTAATTTTCTTTATCATAATTTTATACAGATAAGTCTGACAGATAAGTCAGATAAGTCTAAAGATAAATTATCATAAAATACAAAACGCATAATAGAAGTATCCATAACCTCTAAATAAGTATATAAACGTAAATTAAGAAAAAAACTTTTGGTGCCTAATTTATCAAGTATTGATCATATGTTGAGTCTTGAAAGTAAAAATAAATAATATTAGGTGCGACGTCGAGCGCAGCGAGAAGGAGCAGGTTAGTCATTATGGTCAAATTTGACCAAGATTATTTAAGAAATGATGATGATGAATTGTAAATAATCATCTCACTATAATCAAAATATATTACACAATAATACAGAGCCGAATTGGAACCACTCAACTTTTCTGTCCCGTCCTAGAGTGTTTTTATAAACCCGGAGGCGTGGAGGTAGGGAACTACGAAATGAGACGCACACGTTCAATTGGGTAAGGTTTAGTTTGTATGTAGTTAATACACGCGCGAGCCGAGCGAGCGAAGCGAGCGTGGTGCGGCAGCACCCAGCGAAGCGCCAGGACCAAATTAAGTATCATTTTCACTTTTCACGAAAAGCGACTTCGGTTCAATTTGGTTCAAACAAAAATCACGTCTGGCCCTTCAGAAGTTGTCATTGTGAGAAGTTGGCATTATGCGAAGTTGGCATTGTGAGAAATTGGCTTTCTGAGAAGTTGGCATTCTGAAAAGTTGGCATTCTGAGAAGTTGGCATTTCGAGATGTTGGCATTCTGAGAAGTTGTCATTTTGCGAGCGGTTGGCATTTTGCGAAGTTGGCATTATGAGATGAGAGGGTTTTCTTCATCTAATTCGAATGTACTCAAAACTTTAGGTGTGAAAATAGGTGGCGATGTTGCATTTACTCATACGTAATACTGACTAAACCACTTGCTATATCGTCTGTAACAACCAAAGAAGTGTAAAAATTTTTAGGTTATTAATTTTACAGTCCATTTATTTTTGTCAAATTATGGTATTTTATATAATAGGTCTTTACCTATGAAACTGCTGTTTTGCCGTACTGGCCATTTCAAATGAAAATATATTTTTTTTGACTGATAATTCTAATTTCATATTAATTTTATTTGACAAACATGGAATTCTTTTTCTAAAATCGTCATTTGTTTAATAGTTAGTGTTTTGTTTTCATCATGGATAAGTTAAAAATTCGAGTAATTATGGAGTATGAGTACCGTCGTGGCAGCAAAGCGGCACAAGCGGCACGCAACATCAACGACGTTTACGGAGCGAACACTACAAACGAACGCACCACCCGTTATTAGTTTACCCGCTTCCGTTCTGGAAATGTTGACCTGAATAATGAACCCCGTGGTCGTCCGAAAACTTTGGTCGACAATGACGAATTAAAGGCAATTGTGGAAGCTGATGAATCCTCAATCCACGGCTGAATTAGCAGCAGCTTTCGACGTTAGCATCAAAACAATATTGGTCCATTTGCGTCAAATTGGCAAGGTAAAAAAGCTTGACAAATGGGTACCCCACGAACTCAATGACCGCCAGCGCGAAGTACGCGTGGAGACGTGCCTTGCACTGCTCAGCAGGCATACAAATGAAGGAATTCTGAACCGCATTGTTACTTGTGACGAGAAATGGATCCTGTTTGACAATCGTAAGCGCTCAGCAAGTTGGTTGGACCCTAGTTCAGCACCCAAACAATGCCCTAAACGAAAACTTACCCCTAGAAAAGTGATGGTCACTGTTTGGTGGTCTAACGCGGGTGTAATTCATCACAGTTTCTTGCCAAACGGGACAAGCATTACTGCAGATGTGTACTGTGAAGAACTGAACACAATGATGGAGAAACTCGCACGTCTCCAACCAGCTTTGGTCAATCGTTCGGCTCCACTGCTCCTGCACGACAACGCGCGACCTCATACTGTACAGTAGACGGTCTCTAAGCTACAAAAGTTGGGGTTGGAAGTTCTCCGTCATCCGCCGTACTCACCAGACCTTGCGCCTACAGGCTTCTACTTTTTCCAGAATTTGGATAACTTCTTGGCGGGAAAAAAATTCAGTACCCGAGAGGCAGTACAAAATGCCTTTGAAGAATTTGTTGCCTCCTGTCCAGCTGATTTCTTCAAGAAAGGCATCAATAAGCTACCAATGCGTTGGCAAAGATGCATTGATTGCATGGGTGATTATTTTGATTAATAGAAATAAAAAATATATAAAAAAATTACGCTTCATTTATTTCGTGAAAAACGGCAATTTCATAGGTAAAGACCCAATATATGTATGACTTGTCAACTTTATGCCATAGCGTGAGTTGCCAATAAATGTTATGATAAGTAATTGTTATTGTAAAACATTTATGCATGTACATTTTATGCTAATATATTATTATAAATGAAGTTATGGAGAAATAAAGTGTGCCTTATGATTTATTCTGTATGAACGTTATGCGAAACAAATAGTATGCCAAAAAACGTTATGCAGCCTTATAATATGCCAATAAATTTATACATCCCAATATGGACCCAGCCCTAACTTGGTCGCCAACGAGCAGCTCACGCTGCGGCCCGCCCGGCGCATGCCGCAGCTGCCGCGCCTGCGAATCCCGCACGCTGTCCTCGCGCGCGCGCTCGCCGCGTTGCAGATCCAGCCGACATCGTAGCGCACGTCGATTAACCTAACAACCTAATCTTATAAATACATTACAATATACTCACGGTACACGGTCGGATAAGTTCGAGGCGAGGCGTGTAGCCGCGACTACACTCATCCCTAACGATGGACTCCAGACGAATCTGAACCTAGTCGGACATTTTATCATCAGCCTCGTTATTATCAATGCTTTTAATAGTCATTATGGCAGCAATGGCTGAAAGGACTGTAGTAACACCCCAGACGAGCTCTTAACATAAGAAACTGTATAAGCACAAAAAGCTTTTAAAAATCAACTTTCGTTACTATATTAAATACAGATAACAAAAAATGTTCTACTACTAGTTTTCTTGCAAGTTTCACAAGTATTTTTACTTTTGATTTCAAATTTTTTTTTAGGTTAAAAGTTACCTCATACGCATACATAATCAAAATAAGATTGGCACGTTATTAAACCGTGAAAACAAGCATTCATTTACAAACAAACGAAAAACAAATAAATAAACAAACAAACAAACTCACCTTCGCACTATAATAGTAAGGATCCCAGAAAAGTTTGAGAGGTTTTACGGTAGTAAATAATTTTAAATTTTTAAAACAAGTAACAAATCAAGCATTTCATTAATTTAATATTAGAATGTCTTCCTATATCTTGAAGGAGTAAAATAAGGATTGTGAGTGTCGAAGATTTTGTGTTTTTGTGGCAAGCATTAAAGCTAAGAGCGAGACGTTGTTGAAAATATTCATAACAACTTCGGGATCTATTTCTAGTTAATTAAATCCTTTTCATGGCTTTTGACTACACTACCAAATTTTCTGTGTCAGAAGTGACAAAGCCACTGTACCTAAAGGTAATAAAATTGAAATCATGGTAATACGGTTAAGGGACTGTATTCTTTACAGAAGCTGTTTGTTTATTATACATATATTGCTTTTTTATACAAGTGGCCTATGATCGGCCAAAAAGCAGAAAGAGTTGGTAATGTACTTATGTGAAATGATATTCAGCAACCCTCGTATTTTAAGTCAGTGAAGCCGCGGGCAAAACCCAGTAGTATAAGTTTAATATCTAAAACTTTGTATAACTTTATAGATATTTGACAGGATAGGGTATTGGGAATCAAGTAAAACATGTGTCTGAATAAAAAACACGATTTATTTTATTTCTTAACAAATAATAACTTAAAACTAACATTACACTGTTGAACAATTCTATGAAAACCAAACCAAAAAAGAATGCAATTCTTAACAGTACGATTAAAAATATCTAAGTATTATAAGTAGAATGAATTAATTCAATATAATTATTGTTATTATTTTTTTTGCCACATTGTGCCAAATCCTCAGCATGAATCATGCGTTTCTGAAACAATACAAGGGTTTCATTTAATAAAAAAAAGTCAAATTTATAAATAACAGCTACTTGATCACTTATTTTCAAAACTTATATTATGTAATTAGGTATTTAAGAAAAATTTCAGATTCTAATTTGAAAACTATTTCGAATTTCACTTTTTTATGGTATAACTATTTTGAACTGTCACAATATTGCGATTGAGCTTATTTTAACGAAAATACTCACTCGACTCGATGACATTAAACTGTCATGTTTGCAACAAATATTCTGTTATAAAGAATCCATAGAAAATTTTTGAGTTGTTCATTCCAGGCATTTAAACTCTGTAACGCGATTTTAAATTGATAACTACTATGTGACGTCATTGCCCGAAGTTTTTTAAGTATGTATATAAATTCAAATACTGCACAAAAATCTAAAGTATTCAAATAGTTTTCAAATTGTCATTCTTCAGAACAAAACCTTACAAAAAAACACCTCAAAACTACTTTGCATACCAAACTTTAAAGTGTTGGTTTGACAATTTAATAGTTACTGTTAGTTTTTAATAATAACTCTATAAAGTTTTATCTATGTAGTAATTCTACTAAAGTCACATTTGGAGACTTATTTAAAATGAAAAGGTTCTTACTTCCATAAAAAAGTTTCTAAATATACGGTAAACTTAAATCCTTATTCTGTACAGTTAGATTTACCTCTAGCGTCTGATAATTAGCGCATAAGACATGTCAAAGTAATATTTACATAGCAACTTACCATGCTTCCTTGTCAACACCACAATTTGCATTAAACTGTCCTTCATGGTCACATTTCACCTGTCCGAGTTTATGCTCGCATGCAGCGCCTTTAACTTTTTCAGTGCGATGAATCCTGGAGCGATCTTCCTCTCGTCTTCGGTTTATCCTGGCTTCCCAACTGTGATGGTTCCTAGTACGAGGACGTGACCGGTCTATTGTAGGTTGTGACGGCGAGTTCAACATTTCCACGTTGAAAATCAGGTAATGAATTCGAACTGAGTGCACTTGCAGATGCTACCAATGCGAGCAAAACTTTGATACTGATATACTAAAACTGTCGTGCAGGTCTTTTAATGCTAAGACCCCTAATGACTTTTTAAATCCAAAACAGCTGTAAATAAATTTATTTTTAAACAATAGAATTTAACACCCTACTCGGAATGGGATTAGTGAAAACAATTTGCATTAAATTGGTTAAGCACCTCATAACTTTTCTAACGTCTGTTTAAATCCGTTTAAAAGACAATAGACACTCACCTTTCTGAGTATCGAATTCATTACGGAACGACCCAAAATATTGTGAACGTAGGGTAAGAAGTGTATTATTGAATAGTAATTTATTTAAAAATATAACATTGGGTAGGGATTGCTGTTTAAGCGTTGCAGTGTTTTTATTTTTGTTAGATGCAACTCTGAGGGGATCCAAAAAGGACCAATTGCCATATCAATCTTTGCCACCGGCAGCCCAGCGGCGGGTAGGTATTTAGGTAGTATACCTTAAACACCAGATGGTTTTCTGATCGAATCCTGGCATGCATTTGTGTGGTGCGCACGCGATGACTTCAATTATCTGTTTAAATAAATTCCAATAGGTCAAACGTAATTCTTTGTTGATTCATCGGTAACGCTTATTTCGAATATGTCATATAGTTATAAGATTAGGTATTTTAATTACTATTTAAAACGTTTATAATTGATGCCAGATACCATTACTGTATCCTAATTATATCTGTTTTACTTACTCTCTTTGCTCATTATGTAAATTATTGTATTATTGTCGTATTTTCAATGTTAATTACCAACTAGATTAAATGAAGTGTACAATGAGGTGTCATAAGTAGTAACAATGGAAGTTATAGTTTTATTAACAAATATAATTATATTTCACATTATTTTTGTAATATATTTCGTTAAGTTTAATCCAGAATAATGAGTGTATATGAATCCTTATTAAATTTGGATAAAGAAATTTTTTAAATTTTCTCAAGTATCAAACGTTACACAGAATATACCTGACATAGAATATTTCGTGCAGTAAGGTTCTGTTTCATAGAGGCCAGTTTAACCAAGTTAATAAGAGCTAAATTAATTTAACAGTTTCTTTCTATGAATAATTTCAAGGTGTACTTTGGAGCTAAAATTAAAAAAAAATATAGAAAGTTATAAAATTCTAGTTTGAAACTGCACTTAAGGCTTTCTATACCTAAATAAATCTAAATTTCAAATTCGTTATGTAATTGAAAAAAAAAAAACAACCTTTTCACTGCATGGAACGCTATATTAAAATATTTTTTTATATTGTTTTTTCCGTTAATAGCGTTAAAAGTACGCACTCCATATTTACATAACTTTAGACTCGGCATTAAGGATCACACAAAAAAAAATGTGTACCATATTCGTACTTCTACTATAAGTACTTAGAATATGAATTTTCTCTTCCTTACCATATTTTCGCTGTCCCTTCACATGAAATGCTCCAACATCTAAATTATTCTATAAACTAATCTAATCGATATCTTAGTTAGGCGTCGATACCCTACATATGTGTGGATACTGCGATGATTTTAATATTATTCACGTATTAACAAATGAATGAGCGATTGTAAATTGTCGCCTATACCAGCTAACTTAGGATAATATAATGCTAAAACCTGTGTTTGAATCCACGTTTCTCGATGACCGGTCGAGTTGTCTTTTACTAAAAATTTTAAATTTATTTGCCAATTTCAATCTTGTGTATTATACTTATCCCATATGAACACTTAAATTATGGATAATTTTAATGGCCTACTATAAGCTGCTAGAGCTTACAGATTTTACTTGAAGCGCTTCTTCGTAAAAGTTTTGGTCAACTGGTTGTATAGAGTCCGATATATATCGGAATACTTAATTTGAGGATCTATTTACTGTTTGCTTAGGATGGAAGTTGGCTTTAGTAAAATATTTGTATTTTACCTTATGTACCCCACGAAGGCAACTAAGCAAACTTAACAAAATTGAGATCCTATTTATAGTGATTTCGATTTTAGCTTAAAAAGTTTTTGTTTAAAATGTAATATAGGTGGAATACCTATCGGTTGAATGATATTATGCCCAAAGCAATGATGCATTATAAAAGAGTAGGCGCTATGAACTAAGATTTCAAAATATAGTTATAGGGCAGCTTCGTTGGTAGACCACTCGACGCGGATTCGATGATGAGTTGGAAAATAAGTATTATTATTTTCTTTTCTTTAGAAAATTGCATTTAGTAAATACAAAATCTAAAATAGCTACGTAAAGTAAAGTCAGAGGTGATTTATTACCAGTCCTCTAACAGAAGTCTACAGAAGTTACTGTATCGTGTTATGTCGCCTTGTCACAGTTGGAGGTTGTTGGATGGGAATAAAACCCGGCATGCGAATAAATAAATCCATTACAATACCATAACCTTAGTAATAATGTCTAGTATACCATTGAATCTAGATTTCATTGAGAAAATCGGTTTAAAGAATCTTTATTTCGATAAGAAATGTTGAAAGAAAAGTGAGATTATGCAATTTCACTTTTTTGTGAACAACATTACAAATTTTAATCTAGGGGAGCCAAAAATAGAACAATAAAAAAAGATAGTAAAACTTTCAGTTATGAGGGTATTTTGACTTAACAAAACAAGACCAATTTTTTTTCTTTTAGAATGTAGTTATTTTTTTGTTTATTCATTTTATTTATTTAGTTTTTATCCAAAGATACGGTAAAGTAGAATACTGATAACATCAAATTTGATTTGCATTAGATTTGTTGCTGTAATATCAGATAGTGCTCCTTTATTTTTCTTCTAAATATGTTTGTACTTTTAACTTCTTTGATATTATGTGTTGAATATTTGGGCACTCCCAAATGTAATATTTTTTTTACCATATTAATTTGTTCTTGGGGTCCGTAAGATTATGTTATTAGCATTTTGTAATCTTTGTAGCTGCGAATAACGTTTTCTTAAATTATATGCAATATTACTGCGTCTGTCGCCAGATAGAAATTTTCGTATGATCAAGCATGTTTTAAATTTAAACGTAGTGTTAATATTCATAAGTTTGGTGTCTTTCAATAATTTTGATGTAGCTGTGGTAAAATCTTAATGGAATAGTGTTTTTATCAGTTTGTTTTGTGATATATGTAAGGTTTTGAGGTTAGTTTTTGCAGCTGATTCCCAGATCTCGATTAGGTTTTACTAGAGAGTTGTAAATAATGTACTTTACTCTAAGAGGAAGGCAACGTGCGACACGCTGAGGAACACCGGTAAGAGCTGATAATTTAGATTTTATCTCCATTACATGAGGTTTCCATGTAAGGGTTTTATCAAGAAGCCGAAGCCCAGATATTTTTCACTGTCAGACCTATTCAGTATTGTGTTGTTTATGGAAAGTGGTTTAAAGCTATCAAATTTGTTTTTTGCTGCTAATATTATGTAATGTGTTTTATTCACGTTAATAAGTAACATTGAAACCAAAAATTTAACAGATCGAGATCATTTTGAGCGTGTTGGATGAGTGTATAAGTTTTCTGACCAATGTAACAAAGACTAGTATCATCAGCATATAACGACAGTTCACCTTCGAGTCCGAGGTTGCTTATGTTATTTATGTATACGAGAAATAATAAGGGTCCAAGAATAGACCCCTGCGGGAATGCGCATACGATTGTTGCGAAGTTACTCGGATATCCTGCAAGTCTAAATATTTGGCATCGATCCGTTAGATAAGATTCTAAAATATTGTAAGCTGGGCTTTTGATACCAATATTTTTTAGTTTACCTAGCAACATTTCAGGCCATTGTTGTGGGTAGTCCGCGACAGCTGAATAAGATGGATATAACTTCCGTGCCACAGTTATATTTTTTAATTCTAGGATTTCTTCTGTTCATCTGTCAGAGAACTTGGCCTATATATAGACACTGCTCTTAAATGGGATAGACACGTAGTAGAGATAAGTAGAAAAGTGTCAGCTGGATTACGCATGTTATACCGATTCAAAAATGTTCTACCAGTACACACTTAATTACTTCTTATTAATTCTGTGACAGTGCCAATTTTCGATTTTGCTGATGTATGTTGTTTGGACCTTCACGAAGTACACCTTAACAAAATAGATCGTTTGCTCAATAACTGTATTCGCTTCATCTACGCCTTGCGTAAATATGACCATGTGTCTCATTATCGTAGACAGTTACGATGGCTGTTGATCCGACAACGAAGATATGTTAGAATACTTTGCATGCTATATTCAGTTATCAATGATCCTTGTGCCCCAGAATATTTATATAGTATCTTGGTTCCTCGCACGACAGGTTTTTGCGTTCTACCTTAAATCTAAGCCTGCATACCCCATCACATAATTCTGGTTTTATGTCCTATTCTTTTGTGGTTCAGGCTATAAGGTTTTCGGATGGCTTGCCGGTAGAAATAAGGAAAGCTCCTTATAATAAAATTAACATAATTCATGAACACGTCATGAAAATGATTCAGTTAAGGGTTAATGAATTATATTAATTTTTTTATTCCTTTACAAATTATTCTATTATATTTTTATTATATATGTCTTATTTGTATTTTTATATAAATGATTTTTTATACATGTTTCTATTTTCAAGAATCTAGTATTTTTTATTAGACACCGCTTTTCTGTCCTCTCCAATTGATCGATGGTTGACTGGTAGAGCATGCCTTGTGGCATTAAGTCTGCCCTTTGTGCATTTCTTTTTATTTTGCAATAAAGTTGAAATAAATAAATCAAATTTTATGACTAACGGTATCAAATGCCTTTTGTAGGTCTGAGAAAATACCGACGCCTTTTTTGTTTTCGTTTAGGTTCTGTTTCATTTTAGTTATGAGATAGACGCCAACAATAAATTTCCTATATCAGAAACCATACTGTTTGTGATATAAGAAATCTATTGGGTCTAGGTAGTTTTTAACGTAATGGTAGATAAGTTTTTCAAGAATTTGAGAAAGTACTGGGAGAACAGATATGGGCCTATAGTTAGTAGGGTACGATTTATTACCCGTTATGAAGATAGGCGTAACTTTTGCTATTTTTAGGTTAGTTGGAAAAGTGCCTTATTGTAAGCAGTGGTTAAGACAATTTGTTAGGCTTTCGACAATTTATATATATATATATATATATATATATATATATATATATAGATGTTATAAACATATATATAACAACCGATAAACACATAACCTAATCTAAACCTAATCTAAATCTAAACCTATCAACACAACATCAAAACATCAAGGATTACCAGTGCATAATTTCACTATAACTACGCAAAAAAATGTGTTATTATTAACACCTTTATACTACCTTATACAAGCGGTAGAGTTCTGCTGTTTATTTTGCTATTATGCTACTGTGATTCACTGTTATGTAAATCCATTAAAGTCCACTTTGAGTTCTTTCTTAGCCTAGAGTAATGCTGATGTACGAGTGTATATTAACACCTTATTAAAATTCTGCCGCAAAAAAATATACGCGTGGACTTTTTATTCAGAAAACTGCATTATTTGTGTTTACCAACATTCGCTCTTGCAGCTAATAGACTACAGTGCTACTAAACGCTGTGACTACAATGACATCTGTGACGTGTGTTTGGTGTTAAGTACGAACTGAATGGACCAAAATGACCCTTTCTTCTGTAGAAAGCGTCATTTTGGTTCTCCTTTTCTTATATATATTTCTCAGACATGAGTTTAGTTGTTATCCCATAAGTATTATTTATGTAATTATATGTTGTATTCTTGTATGTATTGTATGCATATGTATTTAAGTATGTATATAAAGTATTTATGTGTATGTATGTTATCTGTACGTATATTTATATAGTTATATATATATATTTCTTCTTTATTCTTTTTTTTTAATGAATTTAGAATTAATTGTTATAAAAAGCACATTAATTTTGTAGCTTTTGACCAAACTCTCCAGTCCCAGGTCTACTGGTAGAAATTTCTTATGAAATAAGTAGTACGTTTGTACAAGCATTTTATCCCATTTATGATAAGTTATATTTTGTGTGTACATAAATTGTAAAATAAATAAATAAAATACAGCTGTGGCAGTTCGAGTGAACTCTAATAATTCGTTATGAATGCTCAGATTGACAATGCGGACCTCAGGTATTCATAATGCCGTTTTGTGCTTGGGCTGCTGTGTCTGGCTAAAAAGCCTGCTAGGCTTAAATTTAGCTTTATAAAATCGTATCAAAAGAGTAATTGTACACGGTGGTGCTAGTAACCACACATTGAATTTCTTTTTACTTTGTCATAGCCGGTAAACGAGCATGCGATCAGCCTCATGGTAGCCCGTGCCCATAGACGTAATTAATCGTAGATGTTATTGATTAATTATATTGTTATCTGCTGATTTTCCAAAAATCTTAAATCGTTGCTAAAGGTTGGAATTGCCTTAGTTCCAATAACTGCACTGGCTGTTCCTTCCTCAATAACAGATATCACTCCTTTAACCGTTTAACGCAAAAATAGAGACCTTTTTGTCTCATGATAGGTGATAGGAACAGAAAATGGCTTTTTGAAAAATCCCGGCATAAAAGGCATCGCCTTCCTAAAATGAACTCATATGAAAATTTTCAGACTCGTAGCTCTTTTAGTTTCCGACAAATGATCTTGAATGAATTTTGAATGAAATAAATTTTTGAGCTCCACTGGATTACCTTAGGAAATGAAAGATCGCAAAACCCTTCCTTAGCCTTCGTTATAAGATATATCTATACGAGTAGGTATGCAAAATTCCAGCTCAATCCGGCGAAAGGTTTATAGTAACGTCAGGCTTTTTTACATATACGACTATAAATGATCTTTTCTGATATATTCTTTACACTTAAACCAATTCACACAAAACTAGAATGAATGATCATACAAAACACATATGTGTTATGAACATTAAAAATTTTTAAATGATGAATAATAATTAATTATTTTTAATTTAAAGAACTTGGTCCTATTAAGAGCACGTTGCACCATAATGAATCATACAAAAATATGACAATATTCACAAAATACTTTACAATAATTTATTGTTAAAGAGAATAAAGTATCATTAAGGCTTGAAGTTTATTACAATTTAATTTCCTGCCGTAAGCAAGCGAGCGATCCAGTACTAGACTCAATTATGTCTCAAAAGCCCTCTGAATAAGCACCCATATCCACTAAATAAAAGCAAACTTTAATATAAACTGGTTACTGTTCACCGGCGTTCCGCACACACAAGTTGGGTAAACAATGCGATAACTTGCTGCAGTAATGAGCCCGCCCACTAGCCCGCTAGTGGGCATAGGCGTGGACTACAACACAACCCACTGGCCTCGTTTGCATACTGACTAATGACTTCTTCTTTAACTTTGTTCAGAAGTGTGTGTAAAGTTTGCTTGACTGTTTCTCGTTTAAATGAGATGTTGCATTTTCTTCCGTTGTTGAAAAGTTTGGAAATGTCGTTATTAACCCCCGACGTAAAAAGAGGGGTGTTGTAAGTTTAACGTGTGTATCTGTATGTCTGACTGTGACATCTTATCTCCCACACGAATGGACCGATATTTATGCGTGTTTTTGTTTGAAAGCTAAATAAATCAAAAGTGTTCTTATCCAGATTGAGCCGTTCAAATGTTATACGTGCTTTTTGCCGCAAGTCGAAAGCTCTTTAGTTTATGTATGCAAGTAACTTGTTTATAATCGTTGTCTTCTGGTAGTTTAGTACTTTACTAGTACGTTTTAGTACTAAAATATAAAATAAAAGATCCAGATAAATAAACCAACTTTTAAGCTTTTTTTAAGGTGTAAGTAGATCACAAGAACTATAATACACACCTGAATAAATACACCTCTCAAGAGTATCAACATCATCGTATGAACTGCCAATTTATCAAACCCCTACGGAGGCGTGAGCGTAAAGATGGGACAGGTAAGGGCTTAATTAGAAATTCTTCAAATCGGATCTTATTGTATTAGCAAAACCCTTTTAAGGGGTTAATGATGAACAATACTTAGTAATAAAACCCGACACCCGGGAATTTTCCTTTAAAGTCATGTGACGGCGTGCGGAAACATCAAACAATTATTTATCGAGTTTATGAGTTAAAGTTTAGAAATTTTAGCCAAGAAGAGGATGAATATATTTTTCAGTTTTAAGCTCCCGAAACTAACAAACGTTAATTATTTAAAGAAAATGGATCTATAAATAATCGAACTAGATAAACTCAATATTTTTTGACCGCACCGAACTGAATATATTTAACTTTCAACATTACAAGCCTACATCCAGAAGTTAAGTACAGTTAAAACAATTTATACAGGTGACGTAAGCGAAGCTGCTAGCCGAAAGCTTATACCTACCTAAACTATACCTACATTTATCAACCGAACTACCAATCTAGTTTTAGATCCTGTATTGGCACAATTTTATTGCATTTGTCTTCTAGTTTCATTCTATTTACATCAGGTATTTGTTATTAGTTTTCGCCCATTGGTGATATCGTGGGTCCAAGAAAGGACGGGTGAGGGTACACCGAGGGAATTTTAGCCTTCTAGCCTAGCATGCCCCTTCAGCTCCTCTGGGCGGGAAAGGATCCATGATGATTTTCCATTCGACAAAAAAATATATCTTTATTAGGTACTATAAAATGAGTTGAGGTTTGAAATATGCAAAAGCTTTGCAAAACCAAGAATTTGAATACTTCATTTTGAATTCACCATTAGTTAAGATAATAGAGGGTCACAAAAGACAATATCATACTTATTATGTTCTTTGTCCTTTTGGCTTTATCTAAAATATAGAAAAGAAAAAGCTACATTTAAAATAAGATAATATTTGCAATATAACGAGGTGCTTAACTAATTTGAATGCAATTGTATACGCTAATCCGATTTCAAGTAAAGCGTTTTGAAAGGGATCGGTTTGTAAGTTCGTTAGTAGAGAATGTTACGTTAGAAAGACTCCTGGTTTCAAAGTAACTTTAGTTCTCCCGTTTAGTTGTACGAGTAACATCTTGTTCATCGAACGTTTCTTGTTTTTTTGAAATTCTAGTATGAAATGGTGAATTTGCCAGTGTTGGGAGTAACAGCTAGTCCCCTGGGACCACGCAGCCACCACAACTGGGGCGCGCGGTTCGGAAGGCGCGATCGGCGTGAGCATGTGTCGGGCCGCGAGCCAGGTAGCTTGCGCGAGCTGGAGGCGCAGGCGCAGCGCTCTGTGACGCTCATGGAGAAACACAACACAAGCACTGAACACAGTCGTGAATTGGTGATGCAGCTGTTAAGAGAGCAGTATAATATGGTAAGTATTGTGTGTGTGTTCGGTAAGGCTGATGTCCTTGCAGTGTGATAGTTAAGGCTCTCGTAGCTGAAATGTCAATGTCACTCTGGGATGTCAAATGGTTCCTATGAGTGTTACCACACCAATCTCCTAAGTTACTTCTAAATATTTTTACTTGATTTGCTTAGCAAACACTTTGGTAACCACCCTGAGTGCGACCGTAAACGGTTTGTTCTTTATTCAATTTAAGTTTAAAAAAATTAAATCATTTTTGTTGTTGCAGAACTTTCTGATCTTCTGTGATAAGTGTCATGGGACACACGGACAAGATGAACTCGTGGCTCCGGAGAGATAAAAGTATGCCATTATTGTTTAATATCGAAGAGGATTGAACATAATTTTACCAAGTGCATGTAAAATACGTACTGCATCGGCTAATAGTGCTTGTAATAAGGTAGTGCAAATAAGTGTACTTTAATATTATAAGAACACATTTAACAGTTTGACTTAGGTCCACCTGTTTTTATTGTTGTGGATATTTTTATAATTTTCATGAGGGTTTTACTTCAAATTAACTGATGCAATGTTATCGTGGAAAAATAACTGCAAAAAATGGAATAATATTCAGTAATTCTGTAAAAGTTTTATGGAGCTTTTGTTAGCTTTTTATTATGTTGTTTAAATAGAGCAAAAATTATAGTGTTTTCACACATTTCTATTTTCAATTAATATTTTTGCTTACCAAATAACATAGATAATAGTCATATTTCCAATAGAAAGTGTCAAGTAAGAAAAAGTTTATCGAAAGTTGAAACATTGCCGTATGTAATAGAGGTTCATGAATGTTCATTAATAAAAGGAGATGTGTTCACTAGTGTATTTCAAAAATATGATATAAAATTAAAATATACGTACGTGATATACTTTGGTTATTTTATTAGTTGTAAGCCCAACATTTGGGTTCCGTCAATACAGACTACTCTAACTACCAATCTCTTTACACCAAGAGCGACTTCATAGTAATTTCAATACAGGGTACTTAAGTTCCTCTTAAAGTAAAGATATTGTTTTTTAACATCCAAAAAGATTATAAAATTCGATTTTGCCGTCAATTAATCTATCTAATCTAATCTACTAATCTTAAAGGTTATATCTGTAAGGATGTAGTTATATGTTACGACTTTTCAATAGACCTTTCCTCGTCGTGATGACATTGTTACTAGTTGTTAGTTTTGGAATATTTACTCTTAAAATTTCAGGTTATATACTCTTTACCAAACATCCAAACCTGTTTAGTCATTTTTGCGCGATTGATGAAAAAGGAATGAAATACATGAGGTTAGAGTTTGTGACGGTTGAAAGTTATGAAAGAAAAATTTCTTAAGTGCATACTTACATATCGGACAATGATAAAGCAAAAAATATAATTGATTAACATCCAAAATATAAATAGTATTCCTTATTCCTTTACATTTCACTTTAATTTC